>JAVJGJ010000061.1:58602985-58618245 GCA_035590215.1 Microhierax caerulescens | reverse complement strand
TTCATTTATAAAACATCCAACGTATTAAAAAAAAAAAAAAAAAAAAAAAGGGTGGTGGGGTGTGTGCATATAGAACCCTTCCATAATCTGTTCATCTCTCCCCTCACTCTCAGGCCACAGTGGGCACCAGGAGTTTGGGGGGGGTGGTGCAGTTTTTTTTCTCGCAGCCCCATCCCTCAATCAGTACCTCTGGGGCTGCATGACCACCCCCAGCCCTGGGGCCACGATCCAGGCACATTCCATGACCAGCCTCAGCGCTGAGGGCAAGTAAGGAAAGTCTGAACAGGAACTCAGTGAGCAAAACACCCAGCGATTTATGGAGCTGGACCCAACTCTGCAAACCACAAACACAGGTGATAAACAGGGGGGTGGGGAAGAGCCCCATCCCCACCACGGGCAGGCTGAGCCCCCAGCAACCCCTGAGCCCCCAGCCCAGATGGGGCCTGTCAGCACCAAATCAGCCCTCGCTCTGTGCATAGACATTTCCATTAACTTCTTCAGTACTTTCCCTGCCGCACGCACTATACACACACGCAGCCTCTGAACTGGTGTAAGTCTGTACGTTGGTTTTCCTGGGAAGATGCAGGCCATTTTCCAGAGCAGCTTTCAGCCTCCCTTATCCCCCCCCTCTGTTTCCTCCACAGCCTCAGGCTGGCACGGGCTCATCAGCACCCTGTCACCCCCAAGGCTTCCTATTTGTGCACATTTTGTGCCACCCATGAAAAACCTGACAAGCACCATTACAGGAGGCTGCGGAACCAGCTGTCTTCTGCATGGAAAAGGAGCCATCTGGAGCAAAGGAGCAGTTTCAGGACTCAGCCCAAACCTGCCTGTCCCACGGGGACCCCAACCCAAGCTGGCAGAGCAATTATTTCAGGCACAGAGGTGGAAATAACCCCACGGGCATTCATGTGAAGCCATTCATTACCAGCCCAACCTCCGTCTCGCAGCTCTCTGCCCGCAGACCGACATTTGGTGAACAAACCCACATCTTTCACTGCCTGTGGGATGACACCCCAGGCAGCACAGGATCAGCCCCAGACAAACTCGAGGGGAATGGCTGAGCTGCAGGGCTCACCAGCGAACGCAGACCTGCCTCTGGGGTCTTCGTGGTCTGGGGATGTGCTGCAGCCACCGAGCAGCCCTGTGCCCTCAGCAGGACAAGCATCCCTGCTGGGGAGACACGGGGTAGGCAGCCACACGTGCCCCCCACTCACACAACCTGGGAAGAGTCAGGGATTTGCAGGTGATACAGTTCCTCACTGCATCATGCGAGACGAGGCAGCTAGGTAGGGGCAGGAACTGGCAAGAGCCATGAAATCCATCCACACTGCTCAGCCAGGAGTTTTTCTGTCCAGACAGCCCCAGGACGCATGCTGAGCAGCTCGCTCCGATGCACGCATGGCTCTCCAGTTTCTCTTCCTCATTCACCATTTCTCCCTTAGGGAGTTTCACATCGACTCAGGAAGTTGTTTCAAAGACGTCAGGTCAGCTAAGAAATAAAAGCCATTTTTGCTATTAATTGTGCAGTGAGCCCAGGGAACACCCTGCCCACGGCACAGCATGCTGAGGGCAAGTGGTAGGGACTGGGCTTACAGCAGCTCAGCCCCGACAGCCCTGCGCACCCAGCAGAGCTGCTGCTTCCAAAGATTAGGGCTAATAAAGCAAATCCACCTTCCTGTCCTGGGCAAAGCTGCTGCCACCTGTGCAAGCCCCAGCAAACCTCCCTGGGGGAGGATACGCCAAGTAGGGCAGTAGAACTGGGTTCCTCCTGCCTCAGGTTAGACAAAAAGGTCCCAGCTGGTGCTTCAGCAACCTCCTCTCCAAAGCAAAACAAGGCCAATGCCACTGGCAGGTTCACTGCCAGCAGGTGCCAGCCAGGTCCGTGCTGCCCAGACCCTGCTACAGCGGCACAACCCACCAGCCGGATGAAGAGCCACTTCCCTTCTCATGCCCTTAAAGCGGTACTGAGCAGGCACCTTCCCATTTCCACATCTGTCCTTAAAAACAGCAGGGTTAAACGAGCCTGCACCCGGGTGGCTGGGCCCTGCCTTGGTGGGACACAGAAGGAAGATGGAACTGAGCAGAAAACATCTCAAACTGCAGCTAAAGGAATGAGTGCGGTCTGTGAAAATCGTACCGCTGCAAAGATCCTGTGTTGGATTTTATATTCCTGTACAGCTTTGCCCATACATACCCTGTGCAGCAGCCACGTTAATGTCACATGGGACAAAGCAACACATACCAGAACAGCAACAGGTTTCACTGTACATAGAAGTATATATGAAAAAAACATTCGACCAGGGCTGTTAGTGTCACACCACACCTTCACCTCCCGCTCCACATTGGCTGAGCCACTGCTGGTTTCAGGTTTTCAGCGTGTTCTCCACAGAGTTCAAAGAACACTTTTAAGTACAGGAAAAGAATGGATTAAACAACCAATTAGTGCACTCTCTTAAGACAGTAAGTTTATTCTAAAATTTTCCATGGTCACATATAAAATTACAAATAAAACACTACAGCTGTGCCAAGGGAAATGCTGGCTTAGGAATATCAGTCCAGGCAAAGATTTTTTCCACAGAAAGGGGAAGTTGTGTATTAAGCAACAGTTTGCAGAAACCCCAGTAGTAGTTAGCTTGCTTGCAAGCCCAGCTTTCTTTTACACAGAAAAGGCACCTCCAAAAAATCCATGACTCACTTTGAAACCACAAGGATCCAAGTAGTTTTCACTCTGAAGATCCAGACACACCATGGCTTCAGACCAGATACCCGTGTTTCCTCTGCCATGAAACTCATCCCATTTTACTGTGAAAGAGCTAGGGCTCAACAACTGAAAACCAAGCTTGACAGGAGCAACATTCCCTGGATCTAATCCAGGCTGAGTAACTGTACCAGAACAGACACTGCTTTGAGAGGGGCGCGCCTCCAACTCTACCATCAGCTAAAGCATCCTTTCCCATGTGGGGAGGGAGGCTCAGGAACAGGCAGGTAAAGGAAACCCCTGTGAAGTGTTTTAAGATGCAAGAGTGGGAAAGAGCCCAAACAACAGCGATGAGGTTCTCAAAGTTTGGGGTCTGGAGGCAGACTTTGCCCAAGAACCCAGGACATCAGACCACCACCTTCCAGCTTCATTTTATAGGTCACACATCACGCATAGGACTATTCATATCTGCCATGCAACTGTGCTGAGAATCCTAAGTTTTTTCAACCAACTCCGATAAATAGCCATCACTTAAACCTCACAAGTATTCCCAGACAAACATTTCACCAGCTCCAGATGAGCTCACTCGCTCAAGGCCAAGGGTTCCACTGAACTGAGGCAGCAAAGCGTGGCAAGCTGTATCTGCCTCTACAACAAACTCCTACCTACTGCACCTCACGCTGTAGGGGGATCACAGGATAGCACAGGACAGACCCCCATCAAAACAGGCACCACAATGCACGAGGGCAGACATCACCACAGCACAGGAGGCATTCTGACCATTCCATCTCTCTCAAAGAGGCTGCAGAAGCCACAGTTACTTTAACCAGGAGCATACAGAATCCACCTATCTTAAACTATGCTCAAGTATGCCCATAATACATTCTCTTGCTCTAGAATTTTCCTACAGCAGAGGAAGTGACAGGAGCAGGATTTTGAAGCCTGGAGAGCTAGGAAGAGAACATTAGCAAAGGTGAAAATGGGCATTTATTTCAGGTGATGGCAGCACATTCCGTGGAGGTCAAACACTGCAGGAAGCAGAGCATGCCTAAGTGAGGAGTTATTTTTCTTAAATGCCTCTGGAAGTATAAATATATAAACAGAGCAGCTGCGGGAGCTGTAATTCTAGTGCTTTTAGAAGCTTTTCCCATGTATATTCAAGTGCACCTTTGCTGCAGCAGTAACAACAACCCCAAGCCAAACCAAAAGACCAGCTTCAGAGCATAAGCTGTTCGTGAATGGAATTAAACTGAAGCCACTCAACTTCTAAGTATACCTCAGTAAGAAAACACAGTTGAGAAGAGGTTTAAAAGAGAGCTTTAATAATGAAAGGTGCAGCACTGTTTACAGACGACGTCCCCGGCGACCACCCTTCCTGCGAGTGCTGTCAGAGGGGATGGGCGTGACATCCTCTGTGGGGAGAAGAAAACCCAGAACAGAGTTACCTTCCACAGGTACCCCAAGAAACCAGCCAGACACAGCCATCCCAACGTCCCATGGCTGCACCTCAGCAGGCAACCACCGCAGAAGCCAGGCACAGGAGGAACAAACGTTTGTGAATTTACGCAGAGCTTTTGATGTTTAGGAAGCAAAAGTCCCCACCTCCCATCCCACTTAAACATGCAGCCACAGCATTTCCAAAGAATCAGATGGTGCCTCATGGAACTTCCAGAGCAGCCGTCACCACCACTTCTTGTGACTCCCCTACAAAGTTTGGGACTTGCCCTCTAACAGCTGGAGGAACTCCATCAATACCGTGTTACAGTCTTAAATCGAGACCAACACACTCTAAAGCGACTGAACAGCTCTGGCACAAACATTACATCAGAGGAGCACCAGCATCCTGCTGTGCAGCTGGGGTTTATCACACAGACAGAAACCTGGTTTCTGAAGTCTGCTCACGCCACCTCCTGGTAAATCGCCAACATAAGAATGTTTAAATGTTTAAATGAAACCATACCTTCAGTGCTGTCAGACAGAGGCTAAGAAGATCCCAAAGCTAAATCATCGTTCCAAGTGGTACATATGCCTACAAAGCTCCTTTTACTACATAATCCCTCAAAATCATTTTGGTTTGGTGCCCTTTTTTTTTTTTTTTTTTTTTAAGTTCTAAGGCTCTGAGCTGATGTAGCATGACTTGCTATGTAGTGTCTAGCTATCAGATTTCTCTATCACTCACCAATGCGGCCGATCTTCATGCCAGAGCGGGCCAGAGCTCTCAGGGCTGACTGGGCACCAGGTCCAGGAGTTTTGGTCCTGGAGGAGTGTCAAAACAAACAACCCCTTAAATGATTCAGAAGCCAAACACAGTTCACAAACAACTGACATTTAGAAAACCACAGTTTTCCCATCCCAAAACATCCAGATTCCAGAACTCACCCTCCTCTTGTCCCCAGACCCAAACCATTCACCATCAGTCACCAGACAGGCACTTCACTGCCATTCCTAGGTAACGCATTTCTGAGTTTGACAGCACCTCCCCACCCAATACCAGGTAAGTAAGTGCACACCCTAGCTCGAGTCAACTGAAGATGCCCATTCAGGACAAGTTCCACATGCTCAGTGAGGGATGACATCAGCCAGTCATCATACAAAGTGACATACACTCTTTGGGTCAATTTTAAAGTCAAGTTCACAGGATGCATCTACCTTACCAACTAAGGCAGTACAGAGGGATGTGGTACAATCCGGCACAGTTCTAAGACTGGACACATCCCCTGGGAATGCCAAGCCCAGCCCCTCCAACGTACCGATTTCCACCAGTAGCACGCAGCTTGATGTGCAGGGCAGTGATGCCCAGTTCCTTGCACCGCTGGGCAACATCTTGGGCTGCCAGCATAGCTGCATAGGGAGAAGACTCATCTCTGTCTGCCTTCACCTTCATGCCACCAGTCACACGGCAGATGGTTTCCCTACAAAAAAGGAAGGTGACATTCAGAAAAAAAGCCCTTCCCTCCCTCCTCCCCACAAACCAGCTTCTGGGTACAGACAGAACCTAGTACTTTGAATGTTACTGGATGAATAAGCTGCCATCCAGTACTTCAAACACAATATTCACCACAGAGGAGCACACAAAGCCACAGGGCTGTATTCACACATGCATGCATGCCATCTCAGCTTACAGCTCAGCAGAAGCTCAAGGCCTTTGGTGGAACCTCTAGCCAAACCTAGTTTTTGTTTTCAAAACCAAAGGAGCCAGGTACTGCAGCAAGGTGATCATTGTTGACTACTCACTTGCCAGAGAGATCAGTCACATGGACAAAAGTGTCATTGAAGGAAGCAAAGATATGACAGACGCCGAACACATTTTCTCCTTCAGCAACCTGAGGTCCCAGGCTGATGACCTGCTCCTCTTTCTTCTCCTTGCCCTTACGAGGTGCCATTTCTGAACAACAGAAGAGAACAATGAGTAATGGTGAATTTCTCAGCATTCCTTTACAGGATTTTATGAATTTCCCTGCTACTGCAATCTTTTACCAAGCAAGATAAATGAGTTAACATTGCCAAAACATAGGTAAAAATTCTGGGGTACAAGTAGAGTTCTTCTAAACCCCAAGATTCCCAGCTTTGTTGTATGCTGGCAGACAGGTCACAACTGTTTAGCAGGCTCTGTTCTGCAGCACTTCACAGCAGGAGCTGCCTAAGCTGTGTTTCATAGCAGCTGATGTCCCCAGGCACCACCACAGCAAAGCATGAGGGAGCCCCTTTCCTTGATAACCAACAATGCTGAGACCTCCCCCTTGCTCATTTGTACAACTTCACGGAAAGAACACACCTAACCAAACAATTATTAAAGACCCAGGTACTCTCACGAAGCTCTGACTCTGCAGAGCTTTCAAGTACTTGCTTGGATCCTTCCATGTTACTGCTGTCCTAACCACATCCTTGGGACAAGCCAGACTAACTCTTCTGTCTCTGAAGCCTACGCCCAGCTATGGAAGACAGCAGTCGCAGCACTCGGCCGTGCTCGGTTAAGCGGCCGGGGATCCCGTGCATCTGTTCCTGTGCACATGAAGATGGTTCCCTATTGCCCTCTCCTGCTAAATACCAGCTACAGCTGGCGCCTCGCACAAGAGAAAAGTCCAACAACATAATTAAGCAGATCAGCCCAAGCATGACCTACTTTCACCCACAGACACGATCGTCCCGACTCCACAGAACACAGCACTGCACACCAACCCCTCAGGTCAGGCTACAGGGCCACCTGGCAGAGCCACTTCCCCCGCCCGGCACAGCCAGTGGAAGGTCCATGGACGCCACCGTCCCCAACCGGGGTCCGTAAAGCCCAGCGACACCGAGCCGGCAGGCAGGGCAAGCTCGGAGCCGTGGGAGCTGTAACGGCGATACTGGCCGCAGCACCGAACCCGCTGCGCTTCGGCGCTCACCTGAAGCCGCTCTGGGCGCAGCCCCGGCCGCTCAGGGCCCGGCGGGCGGAGGTTCGCACTGCCACCGGACCCGGGGGTGGGTCGGCCCGCAGCCGCCTCCCGCAGCCTCGGCCGAGCGCAGAGCCGCGGACCCGGCTTCCTCGCTCCTCCAGCCCGCCACCCCCAGCCGAGAGCGCCGGCCCTGCCCCGCGCGCCCAGCTACGCCAGCCCTCGGTTCGGCCGCGGCCTAGTGCTCCGTTCCGCTCCGCCAGGCGCACCTCCCCCACACCGGGCACGCCGCCCCACGGAGCACCGGGCCCGGAGAGGCGGGCGGCGGGCGGGGAGACCGCGGCGAGGCGCGGACGGGCAGATGGCGGCAGATTCGCCGCAGCCCCGCGCTCACCTACCCGTCTGCTCCGGCGGCCGCCGCTGGAAAGGAAGCGGCAGGTCAGGGGGCGGAGGTCACCGCCGTTCACCCGGAAGCGATGGCTGGAGGCGGCGGGGGAAGCGGGGGAAGCGGGGAAAGCGGTGTTCCCGGGTTCGCAGGCGCAGGGCTGTGACCCGCTCCCGCCCCCGCCGCGCCGCCCGCTGCCGCGAAGCCGTGAACAGCGCTCCCGAGGGCCAGCCGGGCCGCCCCCGCTAAGATGGCGCGACCGCTCTCCCGGATCCCTTCCCAAGATGGCGGCGCCTTCCTGACAGGGGTCCCTCCCCAAGATGGCGGCGGCAGCTGGCCCTGGGTACCTCCCCAGGATGGCGGAAACGTAATCCTGAAGAGGTTTAAAAAACAACTGGAGAAAAAATGGTGTAATGGCAGCACTCCGCCCGCTTGCGATACGCTTCCCGGGCCTGATCCTGCCCTGCTTCCAGATGCCTCCCCCCCGGTGCTTGAAACAAGTTATTCCAGTAAATAGTTAGATAGTAAATTGTGGAAGGTCAGTTAAACATTAGGATGAAGGATTATCAACAGACTATTTACCCAATGTTATCACTTAGATTATGAAGGACTGAAGAAGTTTTGCCTAAGCTCGTGAAATATAATGTTCTGGGTCAAGAGGTGAAGGCTATGTTGAAACTAACCACGAAAGCTTGCCAAGTCACCACATTCCAGGCGAGGGGTGAAAAGTACACCATGAGGAAGACGTACAGCCTTCCTCTTAGAGACCACCACCCGCGTCATAAAGACCCCGGCCCACAACCCTTGAAGGAACTGCGCAACTGCAAAGGACTGATAAGCTAATTAACATACGAAGCGGGAGTAGGTGGGTTTAGGTAATGAATATGTATAAGTGCTAATTGAATATTCATTGTTTTATTGTATATAATATGAGATAGTTTGTCACTTTGGGCATGCACGTTAGGTGGAAGGATCCCCCGTGCATCCAGCGCTCTGCCAATAAAGGATACTTAGTCATTGAGAAATTTGGACTTCGTTCTTTAAATCAATCTGGCGACCCAGATGGGACACCTCTCTGCCGGGCTGTAGGACCCGCTGGGAATAGGACTCCCTAGGGTACCCCTGGGATTTCCCGGAGGGACTCCTTGACTCAACGGATCACTGCGGAGGCAGACAAGGACCCCCATCTCTGTAAGTGACGGTATTCTTTATTTTTGGTCTGTTTGTTTGGTAGACCAGTCATTTGAAACTGCCCATAAGTCAGAAGACAAAAGTTAAACTTCTGCAGGGTGGTGTATACTTTTATGGCTAGCACCTTAAGTATACGTTTGATTTTGTTTGATTTTGTTGGCATTCAATTGCCATTTGGAACCTGGCAAGTTTGCTTATAAGGTTCAGTTGTTACAGCGTTACTTATTTCGGTTCCTTAACGTATCAAATCTGGAATTTGACTCTGATTATTGTTATTGTGCTTTTGGCTATATCCTTGGTAATAATAGTAGGTTCTTGGTGTTGCTGTAGAAAGATACCTGCGTGCTGCATTTTGTAAGTGTTAAGTGTATTCTGTGAATGTGAATTGGGAAGATGGGAGGAAGGCAAAGTGGTGGAATTTTAAGGAAAAGCCCTTTAGGATGTGTTTTGAGTCATTGGAAGGATATTGGAGGATCTGCTGGAGGAAACGTGAATAGGAAAACATTGATAAAATATTGTAATCAATGGTGGCCACTTTATAAGCTGGAGTATGGAGAAAAGTGGCCTTTTAATGGTACTTTAAACTATAATACTTTGTTACAGTTAATGCTGTTCTTAAGGAGAGAAGGAAAATGGGATGAGGTAATGTATGCTGATATGTTTTTCACTCTGAGGAATCACCCAGAGTGGCAAAAGAGGTGTGGAATTAACCTAGCACCACAAGATCCCTTAATATTGGCAATGGAAAAAGATATGAGGAAAGATGGTGCTGGAAGAATGAAGAGGTGCTGTTCGGCATGTAGTATTGGACAAAGATGTTTAAAGTTAAATGAACCAGAGGAAAGAATGGAGGACTTTGTTTCACCTCTACCGCCTGTGGATGGTGGTGTAGGCAAGGAAACAGCAGCTGAAGGAAGGAGAGATGATTTAGACCAAAAGGAATTTACTCCAATAGCTCCTAAGCGGAGCAAAGCAGGGCCAGTAATTCAAGCCCCTTTACGGCAAGCTATGGGAGCTAACGGGCCTGCCAGAATAAAAGTACCTTTTACAACCAACGAGTTAGATTCCTGGGAAAAGGCAGTAAAAGGGTACCAGAATGACCCAGAGGCAGTTGCTGGAAGGTTTGAGCTGATTGTGAAAAATTTGGATCCAGATTGGAAAGATATAGAAATAATGCTGGCTGCATTGTCAGAAACAGAGAAGCAGTTAGTGATTAAAACTGCTCGAACGCAAGTACAAATTCAAGTAGCTTCAGGAGCTTTGCCCGGGACCGTAGAGGTACATGTGCCTAGAACAGACCCTAATTGGGATTATAATGATGATAATGATTATCGGTTGCTAAAAAGATACCAGGAATGGATAAGGATTGCTTTGGAGAACGCTATACCTAAGTCTGTAAATTGGTCAAGATTATATACTATAAAACAAGGACAGTCTGAAACTCCTTCAGAGTTTCTTGATCGTTTTAAGGGCAGCTATGCAAAAATATACTACTATAGACCCCTCCTCAGAGGAAGGTAAACTGCAATTAGTTTCACTGTTTTTAAGACAGTCTGCTGAGGATATAAGGCGGAAACTTCAAATAATGAAAGAACCAGATATAAGAGATTTGGAAAGATTAGAGGAGGAGGCTTGGAGGGTATTTAGAAATCGGGAAGGGGATGAAAGACAGAAATTAGGACAAACTATTGCCGCAGCAACCATAGCTGCATTAAGAAAACAAGAAGAACCCCTTCAAGTTAGGGGTTGGGGAGTTGGAAGATGGGGAGGACCTCGACAGCCCTTAAGATCAGATCAATGTGCCTATTGTAAGGAAATAGGTCATTGGAAAGGACAGTGTCCAAAGCTGAGTGGGGCCCGACCTGTAATAGCTGACATTTCCCCTGACCAATGAAGTAGACTGGGGGAACCCACCCTAGCAGATCCACTGGTTAAAATTAAGCTAGGGAAATTGGAACAGGAGATGGATTTTTTAATAGATGCAGGAGCCTCTTATTCAGTGCTGAATCAGAAACTAATACCAAAGATTAAGACTTTGTGACTGTGATAGGAGCCACTGGCCAACAAGAAAAAGCCTTTTTCCTAAAACCATTGAAATATAAATTGGGAAAACAAATGGGGATACACAGGTTTTTTATATCTACCTGGATCTCCAAAATCTCTATTAGGTCGAGATTTGTTAGAACAATTAGAAGCAGAAATTGCCTTTGAAAAAGGGAAAATGGAATTAAGGATAGGAGAAGAATAACGAATAAATGTGTTGAGCTTGGCACTAATACAAACTGACCTTAAAAGTGAAGCACCCTCAGAGATCACAGATCAAGTGTATCCAGGAGTTTGGGATACCGAAGTCCCTGGAAGAGCTAAAAATGTGACCCCAATAATTGTTAAATTGAAGCCAGGAGAGAAACCCATTAAGGTTAAGCAATATCCTTTGAGGATAGAAAAGGAATTAGAGATAACTGATAAATTTCTACAGTATGGATTATTAGTAGTTGAATGTGAATCAGAATACAATACATCCATATTGCCAATCAAAAAGACAGATGGAAAGAGCTATAGGCTAGTTCAGGATTTGAGGGCCATAAATAAAATCATCAAGGATATACATCCAGTAGTGGCAAATCCTTATAGTTTGCTGACTAAATTAAAGAATAGTCAAGTTTGGTTTATTGTACTGGATTTAAAAGACGCCTTCTTCTGCCTAGCCTTAGCCACAGAAAGCCAAAACCTATTCGCTTTTGAGTGGGAAAACCCCAACTCAGGCAGGAAGACACAGCTTACATGGACAGTACTACCTCAAGGTTTCAAGAATAGCCCCACCATTTTTGGAAACCAATTAGCAAAGGAACTTGAGACTTGAATGCCTCCAGACACCGAGGGGACTCTGTTACAGTATGTAGATGATCTTTTAATAGCTGCCGAGACTAGAGGGAGTTGTATTCAATGGACGATAAGTCTCCTTAATTTTCTGGGTTTAAATGGATATCGAGTCTCCCAACAGAAAGCCCAGCTGGTTCAACAACGTGTGACCTATTTGGGATTTGAAATCTCAGGAGGACAATGAGAACTGGGAACAGAACGTAAGGAGGTTATTTGCCGGACTCTGGAACCCCAGACGGTAAAGGAGCTGAGAACTTTTCTAGGAATGACAGGTTGGTGCCATCTTTGGATTTATAATTACAGACTGATGGTAAAACCTCTGTATGAGTTGATAAAGAACAACCAGTTAAAATTAGTTTGGACTGGAGAAGCACGAAAAGCCTTTAAACAACATAAACTAGAATTAATGTGAGCCCCGGCTTTGGGATTGCCGGACCTCTCAAAACCTTTTTGCTTATTCTCTCATGAGAGACAAGGAATAGCTTTGGGAGTACTAGCACAAAAACTGGGTCCCTATAAACAAGCGGTAGCTTACTTCTCTAAACAGTTAGATGAAGTAAGTAAAGGATGGCCTGGGTGCCTTTGGGCTGTTGCAGCTGTTGTTATCAATATACAGGAGGCTCGGAAGTTTACAATGGAACAGAAAATGACAGTGTTAGTCTCCCATACAATCTCAGAAGTTTTGGAATAAAAAGGAAGCCATTGGCTTTCACCACAGAGATTTTTAAAATATCAAGCAATATTAGTAGAACAAGATGATGTGGAAATTGTGGTCACTAACGTTGTAAATCCAGCTTCTTTCCTTAGCGGAACTCTGGATGAATCAATAACGCATGATTGTATAGAAACAGTGGAGACCGTATATTCTAGTCGACCTGATCTTAAGGAAGAACCTTTAGAAGATGCTGATGTATGCCGTTACAACCACTCAACAGGTAATCGAGTCCAAACCATTACCCCCTGGGACGTCCGCCCAAAAAGCAGAGATAATTGCTCTTACACAAGCACTGGAATTAGCAGCAGGAAGGAAAATAAATATTTGGACAGATTCTAAATATGCGTTCGGTGTGGTGCATGTTCATGGAGCGATTTGGAAAGAATGTGGATTGCCAACCGCTCAGGGAAAACAGATAAAACATGCGGAAGAAATTTTAAAATTGTTAGAGGCTGTAAAACAACCAGAAAAGGTAGCTATCATGCTCTGTCGGGGACACCAAAAGGGAAACGCCGATTTTGAAATGGGAAATCGATTAGCACATCAAGAGGCTAAGCAGGTAGCTAAAATGACTGAAGTGAAGGCATTGTCTTTGATACCAGATGGTAAAATCCAAACTATATACATAAACCAAAAGACAAATTATACAAAAGAAGACTTAAAATTAATTGAAGAATTGAAAGGTAAAATGAAACCAGATGGATGGGTATATTTAAAAGATAACTGCGTAGTAATACCCTCTAATTTGATATGGCCCACAGTTCTTACAGAACACAGTAAAACACATTGGGGAGCTGACACATTGCATAAGAGCCTGAGTCAGACATTAGTGGGACAAAAATTATATACAACAATAAAACAAGTAACTCAACAATGTAGCATTTGTTTACACAATAACCCAAATACCAAGAATAGAATAAAATTTGGAATAATTGGTAAAGGAAATTATTCAGGACAACAGTGGCAAATTGATTTTTCAGAACTCCCTAGAAAAGGGGGGTATCGTTATTTATTGGTTTTGACCGACACGTTTTCAGGATGGCCCAAAGCCTTTCCCCGTTGAACAAACAAAGCAAGAGAAGTAGTTAAAATCTTGTTAAGTGAAATAATACCATGCTTTGGGATCCCAGTAGCGATGTCTTCTGATAGAGGTTCACATTTCTGTGCACAGGTGGTACAACAGATAAGTAAGATTTCAAAGATAGACTGGCAACTACATACCCCTTATAGACCACAGGCAAGTGGACAAGTAGAAAAAATGAACCATTTAATTAAACAACAAATAGCTAAAATCAGACAGGAAGCTAATTTGTCATGGCCTCAATCCCTTCCCTTAGAATTACTTAGAATTAGAGTTAAACCTAGAATAAAAGAAAATTTGAGCCCCTTTGAAATCTTACATGGAAGGCCATATCAATTTCTATTTAGTGGAGAGGATTTGACACAGTTGGGATCGGAATATTTATATGCTTATATGGTAGAACTTCAAAACCAGTTAAATAGAGTGCACAAGCTTATCTTAGGAACCAGAGCTAGAGGGTTGGACCAACCAATCCACCCCTTTAAGCCTGGGGATTATGTATATATAAAGACTTCTTCAGGACAACCCCTAGAAAAAAAATGGAATGAGCCATATCAGGTGCTGTTGACAACTCATACTGCTATCAAAATTAAGGAACAAGCTGCCTGGATCCACTACTCGAGAGTGAAGAAAGCTCCTGAGAAACCATGGGCCGTCAGCCCAACAGGATCTACCAAATTACGAATCTTCAGGTCATAATTGTAATCGGGTGGCTACCCAACTTGTATTTGACTTTGTGGGATAAAAATGTGCATTTATCCTTAGTTCAGGGAATCTCTCAGGCCCTGAATAAGACAAATTGTTGGATATGTACACATATGCCTGAATATGGAGAAAAAGGTATATCTTTAATTGGGGTTCCACTACCCAGGAACGAATCTTGGGAAACTTTGTGGAAAAGTACATCTTGGGGTATCGAAAATAATGAGATTGTAAAACTAGGAATAAATAGCCCCAGAGTACAAGAGTCATATTATACCTGTGTTCAGAGATGTAACCCACCCAAAGGACAAGGAAAGATTGACTGCAATCCTGTAACATATGTGGGAAACCAGACTTCTTGTAATATAACTTTAGATATTGGTACCTCGATTTCTGTTAATTCCACAGCCTGGCCAGTGCCGGAAGGAAAAGGATGGTACTGGCTGTGCAATGATACAGCTCGAAAAGGTTTACCAAAAAATTGGATGGGAACTGTACCCTGGGAGCAGTAGCTCCTAATATGATGTTACATGACTCTTTGTCACAGGGGTACCTAAGAAATCATATTCAGAGAATTGGACGAGAAATTAAAAATCCTTTAGTAGAAAAACCTACCGCTTTTCATAGTTTTGCCCGATGGTTTATCCCATGGTTAGGAGTGAGTGAACTAGAGAAAACAATAAATATATCCACAATAATAGAAAATTTGGAGAATAAGACGACTGATGTAATAAAGGCTCAACAGGAAGAAATATCTAGCCTATCACAAGTAGTATTACAAAACAGAATGGCTTTAGATCTGTTATTAGCTGCTCGAGGGGGAGTGTGTACAATTGTTAATACTAGTTGTTGTATCTATCTGGATCAAAGTGGAAGAATTTCCACTGATCTAAAAGAAATTTGGAAACAGACTAAAATATTACATGAAGTTACTAAAGATGATCTATCATGGAGTTTTGAAGGAACGTGGAATAAGATAACTTCCTGGTTACCTAATCTACAATGGCTAAAACAAGTTTTTATTATTATAATTGTTTTTGTAATATGAGGAATATTTGTGTGTATACTGTTTAAGTGCTTGCTTTACTGTACTACAAGAAACATATATATATGATGCAAAAGAATTTGCATGTGTCAAGAAAAGGGGGGAAATGAAACAAGTTATTCCAGTAAATAGTTAGATAGTAAATTGTGGAAGGTCAGTTAAACATTAGGATGAAGGATTATCA
>JAVJGJ010000061.1:58580712-58593104 GCA_035590215.1 Microhierax caerulescens | reverse complement strand
TGGGAGCAGGTAAACTAAAGCAACAGGCTTCCTGTGGACGTGCCACTTGGTTCGTGCAATCTCAGACAGATCTGGAAATAGGGGAGGCAAGAGGCAGCTTGGGTGCCAGCAGCCCTGATGCTGTGCTTGTAGGGGGCAAGTATGGGCTTTACCAGCGATATCTTAGAGGATGAAAACAAAACAGATCTTGCAAGTGTCTCCTGTGCTCTGTGCCTGTTCCTGCTCTCTGCATTTCCCCTGGACTGGCCAGCATTGCAGCCTCTGGTGCTTTTTTTAAGGGTGTCAAAGTTTGCATGCAGAAGTAATGTCTTTTATTAGCCTAACTAATGCCTTTAGGAAAAAACAGATGTGCTCTTGGGCTCAAGGAATGCCTGCGCGCCCAAAATGTGTCGTTTTTTCCAACAGTGTCCATTGGTCTAATAAAAGATCTGACCTCCGCCTGGCCCGGCCATGACCTTGGAGCGTGCCGGCCCCAGGAGCATCCCACCCATGCGTCAGCGTGTGCTGCCTGGCCCTTCCCCAAAGGACCTGCCAGCGCAGGAGCTGTTGCTGGAGCACAGCTACGCTCATGGCAGGCACTTACCTGACTTAAAATTCAATACTGGCTGCGAGCACCCAGCCCTGTGGGTGCACTGGGCTCCCGGGAGGGTCTGTCCTGGGAAACTGCAGGGAAGCAGAGGTCAACTGTGGCTCAGCAAAGCTTTGGGACATCAGGCAGGGTAGATGTGGTCTGGCAGGAGCATCCTTGGGAGCGCCTGGGAGGAAAGGGGAGCCCCTGGGAGGAGGAGGCAGCTTCTGCAGTGCTCCATCCTTCCAGGGATTTCTCCTGAATGCAGGCACCAGGGGGTTGGTTGCCCTCCATGACCTGGTTCATGCTGTGGCTTTATGGATGCTGCTTTGCAAAAGTGCCATTTTGGGGCCAAGTTGGCACTTGGCAGGGCAGCCTGCGCTCCCCAGAACAGCTGGCAGTTCTTCTGTGGTGGGGTGAATCTGCTCTCCTACTGACTTCAAATTCCCTGTAATGGGAAGCTGTCAAGAAAACGAAGCAGCTGGCCTGTCCCGTGGGGTTTGCAGTGCTGCTGTGACTGGTGGGGGAAATCGCTGCTGCCCCGCAGCTCTCCAGTCCAGCATCGCCCTCACGCTCATGGCAAGATCAGCATCTCTGCTGGGAAAATCTAGCCGAAGTGTCAGAGCCAGCAAAAGGTGGCATTGAAGAGTTTTCAGTCAGTGTGTTTTTTGGGTAGGAGTTCTCATGCAACCTGCTGGTGAGAGTGCTGGCTGTTGCTCCAGTGAATTATAAAATTTCACAGGAGATTATTTTCCCCTTGCCCTTTTTCATTTTAAAATACTTGGGATTCAGGCTCTGCTTATCCCAAAAGGCTCTCAGGCATTTGGAGAGCCACAGGGACCTACACGGCACATTTCAAAGCAGGAAAACCCGATTCATTGAGTGGATTTTTCCCCTCCTGCGAACCCACTTAAAATTCATGGAGAGTTTTGTCAGTAAGAACCTGTTTCAATTAACAGACAAAAGAAACTCTCCTCGTTAAGCGCCTCTTTCAATTAAGGTTTGGGAGAATTCCCCCAGCTTTGCTTCCTCTGGAGCGAGGCTGTTCCTGAGGTTTCAAGGGCAAAAAATACCCATGAGGAGTCACCTGTGAAGGGCTTCAGCTTGGGGTTTTTTTGGGAGGCTGTGGCATGACCCGAACCATAACCTGGCAATGGGATGTCAGGTTGTTTGGTTGGGATGGTGTTGGGGAGCATTGGTGCCAGGGGGTCAGCTGCCCAGCCCAGCATCCCTGGGGCAAAGTAAAGCTAATGACTGCTACTAATTGCTAGCCTAGGTTACTGAGGAGGATGATTTCATGCAGGTGTTGAGAGATGTGTGTGTGTGGAGAGGTGCTTTTCCTGATCAGGGTGCTGAAGACAAGGAGGGTGGCAGCCACCAGTGCCCCAGGATCAGAAATGGGGTGGCCTCCACAGGGGGTTCCCCTGTACAGCCTCACTGGCAGGGGGCTGCAGCATCTCAGGGCTGGGGAAGGGGCCGAGGGCTGGGGGTTAGCAGGGGCAGTACCTGGGGAGTGGGGTTATGACGTGGGGCTTGCTAGAGCTGGTCTTAAAAGCCCTGCCAGTTGGGCTTGCCAGCTGCTCTGCCGTAGAAGTTTTAATCACGGGCTTCCAGAAACATCACCCAGTTCTTTGGGAGTTTGGGTGGGGTTTTTTTCATTGCTTTGAGGTTTTGTCCCCTAAAAATTCAGGAAATGTTTGCAGCGATTTGCTGCACACCGAACCTTTCTTTTCCATCCCTTTGCAGGGAAAGGACCATTTTCATGATTGGGTTTTTTGAAGAAAACCTGAGAAAAATATTACTTTTATCTTTTCCAGTAAAACTGAAGTGCTAGTACAGCCTTCTGGGTGAAAACCGTCTCTTCCAGAGCTAGGTGCTTTGGCCAAAAATAACTTTTTTTAAGTTAACATCTTTGATGGCTTTCACTGGGCTCATTGCTTGCCTTGGTTTCTTAAGCACAGGAGGCAGGTGGTGGGCAGCCGGAGCCGGACGTTTATTTCCAGAAGGGAGCAAGGTGTTGAGGGGAAACTTGGTTCATCATCAGCAGTCCAGGTGGATGCTCTGATTGCTCAGTTCTGGCCAGGCTTTGTAAGTCAGATCTTTAGAAAAAGTGCTGAGAAAAAAAGGATTTTCCTGCCGAATTCCTTCTGGAGTACAAATGCTCTAGACCTTGAATAAATTTGGGATAAATTTTCCTGATACTCCCCTGTGTTTGCTCCTATCCAGCCTATGCACAGAAGGGAGAAGCCAAGCTGGGTGGGTTTGGGTTGGAACAGTGCCAGTGACTGCCTGTCCCTGCCTATCCCAAGGGCAGCTGCCCAGGCTGCTGTTGCCCTCCTTTAATTTTGCACCTTTTGGGCACCGGGGAAATGCCAGTGTCCTTAGGAAAGCGGTGCTGTGTCTGTCCCCCTGACAGCAGCAGGGTGTTCTTCTCCCTGGCATATTGTAACTACTGTTTGCAAAGTGCTTAAGCAGCCCGTGTAATCTATGGCTAAGACGCTCCTTATCTGGCATTATAAAACTGCGCAGGTGGCCTCAGTGAGAACGCGTGGCCAGGACGAGCTCATTTCTGCTTGTTTCTCTCCTTCTGCTCGTTTTCCCCTCTCTGTCTTCTCCACATCCCTCTCCCCTGCCCAGACACCCTGGGTTTGCAGCCTGGCAGGAGGCAGCTGGGTGTCCATGCAGCTCATCCCTCTGTCTGCGTCTCTTTGGGCCCATCCTAAAGGCTCGCCCAGGCTACCAGTAAGTGGGGTTGCCAGTAGAATCCCACGGTTTTGCAGCGGTTGGAGCTTTTGTGCTGGGTTCCTCTCCCTGGGCAGCTGAGACTTCATCCCCTCTGGTGCAGGGTTTCAGTCCCTGCTTGAGCATGTCTGTGGGATGCACAGGGGGCTGTGACCTTCTGCCTCCTGTGCTTTGATACCAGTGTGCATCATCACATCACCATGCACTGAAGCAAAGGGGTTCATCTCCTCCTGATTGTGCCTTCTCTTGGCTGGTGGATCCAGCCCTGGCTGGGGTGGGAGGTGATGGGGACAGGGGCAGGCAGTGGTCCTTTGTGCCTTGCGGTGGCTCTTCTCCCATGCAGTACTCCCAACTCTTTGCAGGTATTTCCAGTTGCAGTTGGGATCGCTGCTGTTCAGTGTTGATAAAGGCAGCAGTGCAGAGGCAGGTGTTTAAAGGCAGGTTTTTCATGCCAGTTATTTTTTAATTTTCAAAGCAAGCTCCCCTGTCTTAAGTTCGCAGTTGTCTCAAATAATCTGGTGGCATTAATCTCTTCTCTAAGGATGTGCTTAGCTCAGTGGTTTTAGACCTGCAGCCCTCTAAATATTACCTGCAGAGTGAAGGGGATTCCCTCTAGAGGGAACTTAAACCTATTAATAATAATTCAGCTGCCTTTTGTGCATCTTTTACAGGTAGTTGTGATTCCTGGGGCTGCTGGGCACCAGTTAATGATTGCTGAGGATGCACGAGGTATGGGAGACAGCAGACGTGGTGGGCTGAGCGCTGTCACCCCACTGCAGGCCTGGGTCCTGGTTTGGCTGAATTTAGACCTTCCAGTAGCCTTTTGACATCAAATGTCCAAGTGGGAGACAGAGCAGATGCGTCAGTGGGGCTGAGCCAGCCGTATCCCCTGTGGCGGTCAGATACGGGAAAGGAAGCATTGGAGCGAGCAGAAGTGATTGTGAATCGCTGAGCTGGGCAATGCAGTTTAGCATCCTGCCTATAAATCCTCCTCCATCCAGGCTTAACCCCCAGGGCTGGCTTACGTGGAGAAGTGGAGCTGGTGTGGCTGGGACAAGGTGACTACCCAGCAGCGCTGGTGCGGGGGGCTCTTCTGTGGCAATGAGGAGTGAGGAGAGGGGTGCCCACCCGAAGCGTGCCAGTAGAAGAGGAGCCAGATGTGGTGTTTAAGACATGGCCCAGTCTTGATGGGCTGAATCCTGGGGGCCTGTGAGCTCCTGGAGTCAGGGGTTGGGGTCCTTGTGCGTGCAAGGTCTTGGGGTCCCTTCTTCATGGAGGTGGACGCTTGCTCCCTCCCTCGCAGCCCTTTCCAAAGTGATGTGTGGGAGACACATGTGCAATTTCTTGCCATGTCACATCTGCGGTTTTGAGTTTACCTCCCATCCCTGGGCCATGGGGTTGGGACACTTGATTTATCTGACAGCCAGGACTTGTGAACTGCCTGATCTTCACTGCTTGCACCTGTGGCCAGACCTATTGCGCTGCCCAGTAAATCAAATCCTGCTGTGGTTGTCTGCTGGGACCGCCAGCCCTTCCCTCTCCTCCGGATCTGCTTGTACTTCCTTGCTTATATTTAATCCCCCCATTGCATCCCTGCAAAATTCCAGCAGAGGTTAAAGGAAGAGCGCTGAAAGCCACTGACGGAGATGGTTTCATCCCCTCTTATCCCCTCCAGTGCCCCTCTGGCTTTCTGGGATGCAGTGGTTCCCTGGGGAGTGTTTGTGGCTAATAACTCTGAAACTGCAGCACCCATACTGCTCTGGGGGGTGGAATTAGAAAAGCTTTTCAACCATTTTCCCCTTCTTCCTGCAGCTGTCTTAGATTTGAAGTGCTGATAGTAAAGGGCTTCCTCCAGCCATCGGTTATGTTCCCTGCCTGCCCTGGGGTCAGATCCGGCCCTGCAGGGTGCTCCGGGCTCCCAGCTGTGCCAGGGAAGCCGCTTGGATGCTGATTGTGTTTGTCAGGGCAGCCAGATTAAAGTGTTGTGTCTAAGCCTCCTCACGGAGCCTCCTCTTCTAGCAGAGCCTGGGCCAGGGCTTTGCTCAGAAACCTACCAAAGAGCGTTTTCTGGGGCTTTTTCTTCTGTGGTTCTTGATGTGTGGCTGTGGCTGAGCACCCATCTGTGTGATGGGAGCCTGCCGGTGCTGTATGGTGTTTGTGGGGGCCTGAGGTCCACATGTGATACTGGGGCTGACATTTCCAGCTGTTGCCTTTTAAATAACCACTGTCGTTTTAAAAGGCACCTGAGTAGTTCTAAAAATCAGGTTAAAAAGAAGTTTGACCCCCTGGCTGTCACCTTGCCAGCTCTTGCGTGTTAGGGTTTTTTTCTATTTTACCATCCTGTTTGCCCTTTTTTTTTTTTTTTAGAAAAGCTGTTGAGAACTCTTTTGTGCTCTTGGACCTAAACCTTCTCTGGCGTGGAGCTGTCAGCTCTCCCACTACTGCGGGGCTGTGCAGGGGTTTGCAGGGCAGTGTGCATTCAGCACCCACTTGCACAGGGAAAGCCCTGAGTAGGAGCATCCCAACCCCACAGCATCACCCGGAATCCCTCAGCATCCTCGCCATGGAGGGTTTGTTCTGGCAGCGAACCGGCAGAGCAGGATTCCTGCCTGCTTTCTGCCTCTGTAGCAGGTTTGTGGGGTGGGATGCTGCCTGCCCCAGTCCCTGCTCACACCTGGCTGCTCTGGGGGTCTGGTGCTGGCCCCCTGCCCAGGCAGGCATTGCCTTTGTGTTTTGACACAGCAGCCTCCCTCCTTGGGGAGAGTCAGCCAGCATCTGCCCAGAAATGCTGTCTCCAAAGCCTGATCATTAAGTACTGTAATTAAAAGCTCTCAAAGAGGATGGACTAACAACCCCCCCTCGGCAATGGCAAGTGATGTAGGTGTTGTTGTTGTCTGTTGCTGTCTGCTCAGTCTCTTGGAGGGTGGTGCATGATGGACACATGGTCCCTGCCCATCAGCCACTGGCTCCAACGCTTGACATCAAACCCACTAGTTGTCACTTGCCCACCCATCAGCATGGGAATGCGGCTGCCAGCACCCACCACTCCTGAAAGATGAAAAAAACAGAAGGGGAGCAGGATGGCGTGGCCAAGATGCTTGATAACGTGGTCCCGGCTCACTGCATCCCTAGGGATGGTACCCAGGCAGGGGAGCCTCCCTCTGCACAGGCACATCCCTAAATTCAGTGTCCACGTGTGCTTCTCGTTTCAGACCTGGAGAAGCGCCCTGCCCTGAAAGCCCAGCTGGGGTGTTATCCTGGGGATGATGAAGGTCCAAGCCCACTGGAGGGGAGGAAGGAGTGAGCAGGGACAGGGCATGCCTAAGGGGGCTGAGGAGCAAAGGCGCATCCTCTTTTGGTCCTGCCTGGAGATCATCCATGTGCATAAAGATAAATTGCAAATCAATAAACCCAGGTGCTCCGCTGTGCCTGGCACAGCTGGCAGCGGGGGTTGCCAGCGAGTGGCAGAGATGGTGATGGAGACTGGCTGCCGGTGGTGTGCACAGGGGCCTGGGTGAAGCAGTGCCATGCTGGCAGGGTTGGGAAGCAGGGCCTGGAGTGCGGCTTACTACAGGGAAGGGCAAGGATGACAGGATTACCCTGCCAAGCCTTAGCCTGTAATCCACGGTACCATTCAGCCAGCCATGTTTAATCCCGTTACGTGCCCTGGCTGATGTCTGTAGGGAGGTACTCGGCCACGGTGCCAGCGGGGTGCAGGGAGCTCTCCCCAGGGAGGAGCAGGGACTCCTGCCCTTGTCTCCAGGGCTGGTGGTGAGTTTGGGGACAGTGCTGTGAGCTGCCGTGCCAACGCTTTTTTCTTTTCTTCCTTAAACAAACTGGCTACATCAGTGACCTGCCCTGGGTGGCTTCATCTTCTGGCAAGCAGTGCCCATCTTTTTTTTTTTTCTTTTCTTTCTTTTAAATGAACCTTTCACAGGGAAGGGAAGAATATTCCCAAGGTCCCTTCAGCTCCACGTGGGTGCTGCCACATGCCCGTCTCAGTGACCTTGGCTGGCGGCTCCCAGCCTGGCCTCGTGCCGCCTGGCTGGCTGCTGGTGTCCCTCCGTGGCAGCCAGGCTGGGTGATGCAGGGCTCACAGCCCCCGCACCCCTGTTCTCCCCTGGCTCCCGCTGGGCAAACAGGAGGAGCAGGGCTGCTTCCCCGGCTGCTTGGTGTGACAGGGACTCGTGGGGGACTGGGAGCTCCCCTCCGTCGCACCCTGGTGACGCTGCTGTGCCCCAGGCACAGGCCACAGCTGGGGTCCCACAGCACGTGTGCGTGCTGCGCTCCCACCCCATGCCTGGCATCGTCAGGAGCTCACAGCGCTCTTGCAGCAAGCCCTGGCGTGCCAGCGAGCTCGCTGAGGGATCTGCCAGGACCGCCGTGGTGGCGTAAATCAAAGCGGTGGTGTTGGTACCAACACTGTCCCTCCCCGCTCATCCCACTTCTCTCTTGCAGGGTGCCGTGTGGAATCGGGGGACCTGGGTGCCCCAGGGAGCCACCATGCCCAGGCACCCACCGCAAGCTGTGCCGAGGCCACCCGCCGCCCCCTCCCCACACTGAGGCCATGGGGCTGCTGCTGCTCCCACCGCCACCACCACAGGAATTTCGGCTCGGCAAGGGGACTCTCGGTGCGTCTGCCATGGTGACATGAAGCGGACGGCGAGGGACGCCAGACTGCTGGAGGGGAGAGAGTCTGCACAGGCGGCCTGCTAGTATTTTTAATTTATTAGTAGTATTCGATTTTATTTTAGCTGGGGTTTTTTGCTTGGTTAGTTGCTTCTTCCCCTCCCCGGGGCTCGCAAGAGGACGGGGCGGGCAGGGGAGAGGGGCCCCACCTCGCCCTGCGGATGCAAGGATGACTGTGCTGGCCAGGGCCCGGCGGGGTATCTGGCAGCTCTCTCCGCAGGTGGTGTTGCTCGTGCTCTTTGCCTTATGCCTGCTCAGTGTTTTTGTCTCTGCGTATTATTTATATGGGTGGAAAAGGGGCTTGGAGCCCTCTGGGGACGTGGCAGGGCCAGACTGCGACGAGCCCAAGGTTGCCCCTTCCCGCTTGCTGCCACTGAAGACCCTCAAGGTGGCTGACTCCTCCCGCACAGACCCCTTGGTGCTGGTCTTCGTGGAGAGCCTCTATTCCCAGCTGGGCCAGGAGATCGTGGCCATTTTGGAGTCGAGCCGCTTCAAATACAGGACGGAGATTGCCCCGGGGAAGGGGGACATGCCCACGCTGACTGACAAGGACCGGGGACGCTTTGCACTCATCATCTATGAGAACATCCTCAAGTATGTCAACCTGGATGCCTGGAATCGGGAGCTGCTGGACAAGTACTGTGTGGAGTACGGTGTGGGCATCATCGGCTTCTTCAAGGTAATGAGGTGGCCAGAGTGAACTGAGACCCTGTGGCCACGCCAGGCCAGAGCATGGGGGGTCTGGGGTCTTGCTGCCCTGCAGGGACTTTGCCTTCCCCTTGCTTTCTGCAAGCAGCCTGAGTTGGTGTGGAGCTGCGTGCTCACACGTCCCACAGCCTGGCATGGGGCACAGGCTTCTAGCAGAGGCACTGTCTTAGCCCTCTCCCCGTGGAAGGGCTGTTTGGCTCCTGGGTGTTTGGGGAGTAAAAATACACCCCTGGGATCAGTCCAGTTGCTTTTAGCATCCTGTTTCCCAGCAGCGACCCTTGCTGGGGTTCACCAAAAGCATGAGCAGGTATTTTGCCCTGCAGTCCCCTGCCCTTGTCTTGCCCAGGGCTTGCGGCCCCAGGGCACTTTGCGTGTTGGACATGAGCAGGATTGAGCATGAGAGGGGGACGAGGGCACCCCATGCTCAGGAGAGGGAGGAGAGAAATCCGGCAGCCGGGTCAGTGTGGGTGGTGAGCCACATTGCCCCTTGCCGTGGCTGTTGGTGCCCCTGGTGAGCCCCTGCCCGTGCAGCCAAGTCTGGGCGCTCATCCCCAGTGTCCCATCTCCTCTAGCGCTCATCTCCCCCATGCAGGCCAACGAGAACAGCCTGCTGAGTGCCCAGTTGAAGGGCTTCCCCCTCTTCCTCCACTCCAACCTGGCGCTGAAGGACTGCAGCATCAACCCCAAGTCACCCTTGCTGTACATCACGCGCCCCAGCGAGGTGGAGAAGGGCGTGCTCCCCGGGGAGGACTGGACCGTCTTCCAGTCCAACCACTCCACCTACGAGCCGGTCCTCCTGGCCAAAACCAAGTCAGCTGAGTCCATCCCGCACATGAGTGTGGACGCAGCGCTGCACACCACCGTGATGCAGGACCTGGGCCTCCACGATGGCATCCAGAGGGTCCTCTTTGGCAACAACCTCAACTTCTGGCTGCACAAGCTGGTCTTTGTGGACTCTGTCTCCTTTCTGACAGGCAAGAGGCTCTCCCTGCCCCTCGACCGCTACATCCTGGTGGACATTGATGACATCTTTGTGGGCAAGGAGGGCACACGCATGAAGGTGGAAGATGTCAAGGTGCGGTTGTGATGTCCTGGCTGGGTGGGCAGGGGATGTGTGGGGCTGGGCACTTGTGCCTGCTCTGGGATGCTCCAGGGATGAGCTTTGCTGCCCCCAGAGTATCCCCTGGCCCCCTGCAAAGCTCTTGGGAGCATGGGTCCTCGCCCTGGCATGGCAGCCATCCCTGCAGCCAGGTGCTGAGGACATCTTGCTTTCTCTCTCACTCTCTCAGGCGCTGTTTGACACACAGAATGAGCTGCGCACCCACATCCCAAACTTCACCTTCAACTTGGGATACTCAGGGAAATTCTTCCACACGGGTGAGGAGAACGAGGGCATCGCTTTGCGTGTTTGTGGCTTATGGCTGGTGTTGGGGCACAAACCAGAGCTCAGAGGGGCCAACGTCAGGGCTGCAGGAGGGTCCTCAGGCATCCCACCCTGCTGCTTCTCATGACTCAGTCACTGAGAGGGGCTCCCCCTCCCTCTGTCCCAACTGCTTGTGTGTGGCTCTGCATGCCCAGTGGTGACAGTGAGCGTTGTGCCCCCAGGTACCGATGCCGAGGACGAAGGCGATGACCTGCTGCTCTCCTACGTGAGGGAGTTCTGGTGGTTCCCCCACATGTGGAGCCACATGCAGCCTCACCTCTTCCACAACCAGTCGGTTCTTGCTGAGCAGATGACCTTAAACAAGAAATTCGCTGTCGTGAGTAAGATGCCACCGGTGGGGGTGCTCATGGTGGGGGGAAGATGGGAGAAGGGTGGTGAAGAGTCTTGCCGGGGGACCCGGGTCTCTGCTTGCTGGACCAAAGAGACCTGGTGACATTAAGTCATGTCACCCATGTTGCAGCTGGATGGGTAAATTCATTTATACTCTAGTACCTGGAGCAAAAGGATTTATCTGTAGCAGCCAACTCGCTGCTGTGGCAGGGAGCTGCCCCACTGCCTGTTCGAGGGGAGACATCATGTGTGCATTGCAGCTGTGCCCCCCTGGCCGGGCACCATGGCGGGAGCGGCAGTCCAGTCCAGGGGGATGGGATGCGGGTTGGGTGCTCAGCCAGGTGCGGTTTCACGCTGTGCTGGGCAGTGATGCAGGATGCTGGAGCTGTGGCCACCTGCTGGGAGGCTTTGGCTGATGGAAACTCCCTCTGCAAGCTGAGCTGTTGGGGACGTGTTTTGTTGCAAGGGCAGGTTCTGACCTTCAGTTTGGTAAGGGGTTGTCCACCTTCTTGGACTGTCCTTCATGCGTCTTGGTAAAGCAAGCGTTGAGACTGGGTTGTGCTGGGATTGACTGGTTTGCTCACAGCTGTCTTGAATCCAAATAGGTAAAGCTAGGCCCAGTAATAATAATTGGGTCCTGTGGCCTAAGAGAGGGATCTTCAGGCTAACTTGAATTCCTTGTTTGGTAATTAAAGGTGCTTAATTAGAGAGAGACCAGACCATTCCTACTAGGGATGAGCAGTTGTCCAGCTCAGAATTTCCAGGAAGTTTTATATCTACCGATACAAACCATTTTAGAGTTCTGTATGGATATATCTTCTCGTTCTCCACAGAAAAGCTTTGCTGCTGTTGTTTTGTTGGTGACAGCAGAAATGGCAGGGATGAGGATGGTCCTTGTGAAGCAGAGGAGTGGGTGCCCACCTGGCATGTCTGCTCCTGGGCTCCTGCTCATGGAGACAGCTCTGCTTAGGAGATGATATGTGGGCACAGCCCTGCCCTGGTTGCTTTCCAGAGGCACAAATAGACAATTTGTAGTTTGGAACGGGCAGTCCCTTGGGGAGAGATTGGTTTGGGATGTTGTGGTCCTGGGGCCTCCACCATCACCCACTCCCTGCTCTCTTCTCTGCAGGAGCATGGCATCCCCACTGACATGGGGTATGCCGTGGCCCCCCACCACTCGGGAGTGTACCCTGTCCACGTGCAGTTGTACGAAGCTTGGAAGCAGGTTTGGTCAATCAAAGTGACGAGCACGGAGGAGTACCCCCACCTGAAACCTGCTCGCTATCGCCGTGGCTTCATCCACAATGGCATCATGGTATGTGGCCAAGCTTTATCTCTGGTTCTTCTCTCCTCTTGCCTCCCCCACCAAAACCCAGAACCTCAGTGGGTGATTTCTGGGCAGCTCAGATGATTTGATTTAAGGGAGCTGCTTGCCCTGCATAGAGGAAGCTTGTGTGAGGACAGTTTTTGGCTTCTCCGTCTGTCCATCTCCATCCCTTGTGGGTAGCAGTGTTCAGGTTGAAGGTGGTGAGGGGCAGTGGAGCTAGTCCTGACCTCTGAGGGATTGAGGACCACCTTTTCATTTGGGAGGAGAAGGGGACCCAGGCCTAGATGCCTGGAAGAGGCTGTGTGGCTGTTTCATTGTCCTGGCTCCTGTGCCTGCTCCATCTATATCTTTGTTCTATCCCAGGTACTCCCTCGGCAAACCTGTGGCCTCTTTACACACACCATTTTCTACAACGAATACCCTGGTGGCTCCAGTGAGCTGGACAAAATCATCAATGGGGGTGAACTGTTCCTGACCGTGCTTCTCAACCCTGTGAGTCCTGCTGTCCAGCTGCCCAGGGACAGGTGGACAGGCATCTCTTGCAGGGCTGTGCCCCAGCGCTGCTGTGAGAGATGTCCCTGATG
>JAVJGJ010000061.1:58551162-58577212 GCA_035590215.1 Microhierax caerulescens | reverse complement strand
CGATGGGGACACTGGTGTCATTCTGGACAGCCCAGGAGCAGCTCTGGGCTTCTGGACCAGAGTTCAGGGCTGCATTTGTGCCACATGTGAAAGTGTTGAGCCCTGGCACCTTGGCTTCTCATGCATGCGCTGCAGAGAGCAGTTCTTGCTGCTGGCTATGTGGCACCTCTGCAGGTGTCACCTTGCTCAGAACCTTCCAAAAATTAAAGCCCACCATGGGAAGCAAGAGTCTCCAGAGCTCCTAGAAAAATATTAATTTACCTCTGTGCAGGGCTTGCCTGTATACATAGCTGCTCTGAGTCTGCACCCAGGTGCTGTGAGGCTCTTGAAGGCATCCAGGGCCAAAGGTGACACAGAAAATAATGAACCCACACAGACGCCTGTGCTCCCTCAGCAGGGCAGCGTGGTGATGAATGAACCTTGGCAGGCAGCTTATTGTGTGGCTGCACGGGGAGCCTGTTGTACCAGGGGGTCGATAATGAGATGTTAGCTGGGCTGCGGATTAAAAAGACGTAGAGAATGGCCCTGAGCAGGGCTGAGCAGCAGCAGGGCTTGTTGGGCAGCGTGGTTGCCTGTGGAAGGTGTGCAGGGGCAAGAGGAGTGAGGCAGAGCTCTCACTTCACAGGTTTGATCCAAAGAAAGGATTCTGGTGTCAGCTTCTGGATGGAGGGAAAACAAAATGCTTGGGAAAGAGCAAAGGGAGGAAGTACCCCGAGATGGATTCGGATGTGAGTATGCAGAAAGCCTCCTGGGATGGTCCCAAGGGGGGCCAAGGGGCCATGCCAGGGCAGTGGGCTCAGAGCTCACCCCCCTGACCCTTCTCTCTGTTCTCCCATTGCAGTCACGCACCTTCCTGCGGGACTATTACAGGGACCATAACATAGAGCTCTCCAAGCTCCTGTACAAAATGGGGCAGACGCTGCCCACCTGGCTGCGCGAGGAGCTGCAGAGCACCAGGTAGCTGCTGCCCACCGCCCGCCCAGCAATACCTGAGCGGGGCCAGCCCCTGCAGCCAGCGAGACCTTCCTCAGCAATACCTGGCCAGGGTCTTGGAGGGGACCCCCAGGAGCGGATGGCTGCACCAGAGGCTGCCTAAGCAGCAGCCTGATGCTGCTGTCCCTGCCCTGTCACCTTTCCATCTACTCTACACCCATTTCTCTTCCATTTTATTTTTCCTTTTTAATCCCTGGGCCTGTTGGTGAGGTCCCTTCCCGCCTCGCTCTGACATGGGGAAGTGGCACAAATTCCCCCTTTCTTTGCCCAAAATGGGCTCCAACTCCTCTGGGCCCGAGGGCAGCAGCAGAGCTGTCCCTCACCTCCTGATCCAAGGGTGGAGGAGCATCTCTGCGCACACTGGAGGTGACTTTGCTGAGCTGGAGCAGAGGAATGGATCTGGTGGAGACCCAAGGCACAGAGGGACCCAGGCCCACTCCTGCCATCAGCTCCATAGCAGAAAACAGGAGAGTTTGCTGGATTGGAAAAGCTGCAAACAAGGTGGATTTTTCTTTCAGAGACTCAGGCACAATTTCTTTTGTCATCTCCATTAGTTTTCAAGCTCCTCAACCTCTTGCTCCACCGGCCAAGCAGGGGAAGGTGCTTGTGTGCTGCCCCCAGTGCACTCCTGTCCCCCCAAGCCCACCCTGCAACCTTGTACACACGTGGTGTTTCCTGTGGTAAAGCTGAGCGGTGCCCGGCATCCCCCGGCATGGAGCTGAGCCAGCCCGTGGGGACAGGGCAGACGTTGGGATAATGGCAATCAGAAGGATGCTGAGAACTTCAAACCTCTTGAATATTAAAAGTGAAAGTATTTTAATAATGTTGGGGTGCAGGGGAGGGGGGGTGGGTGTCATTTGGTTCCCATTTTGCAGGGTGTTGTTTTTCTTCGGTACCAGAATTTGTACCTAGACCCCGAGGGTTTTATGTGGTCTATTTGGTTGTTACACGTGACGTGGACGAAGGTCAGTGGGGAAACGTGGGACGGTTTCCCAGCCATAGATGCGTCTTTATACCGGTGGTGCCGTACAGAGCTGCAGCCCTGGCTCTGCCTCTCCCGCGCTCCGTCCTGTCCCCTGGGTTTTGCTGCCAGGGCTGGCAAACGAGACCCAGCCATCACGGGTTTACTGGGATAAAGGCCCAAATTTCCCCTTGGCTGGAGCTGCTCCGCAGGACGTGGGATGGCAGTGGTTGGCACAGGAGGTGGACACGGTACCCTGGATGCCTCCTTCGCCACCGGCGTGGGGCCAGGACAGCGCGGGGGGATGCAGCGTTACACCCTGGGTGACGGAGGGGCCCCGCTGGCAGCGGGTGTTCCCACCCGGTTATTTTTGCAGGAGCCCCTGTAGCTGTGCATGGGGCCGTGGGGGGCTGCACATGCCCTTTGCCCCTCGGGGGGGGTTACACTGGGAGAAGCTCCCGGGTGCTGGTGTAAAGTCCTGTTGAACCAACTGCTAATAAATCGGGGGGCTCTGGTTTTACTTGCTGGTTGTTGCCTGTTTCTCTCCTCCCTGGCATGATCCAATCCTCCCCCTGGGGGGGGGCATCTGCCTTTGGGGGCTTTTGGGCCCATCTCTGGGGGGCTTTGGGGAGAAAGGGGGGGTGTATGGGAGCAGCCCTCCGTGCACGAGGTGGCAGCAGCTGTCTAGTCCTGGATCTGGCCACGCTGCACAGCTGCCCGCAGCCGCGTGTTCCCGGGACAGCATCCAGCGCCGGCTGTGCTAGCGCTGGCGCAGGGATTTGGGGGGGAAGAGGGGGGATCCTGCTTGCCTTCTCCCCCCCTGCCCGATTAGCCAGTCCCTGCTTGCCAGAGCCTGCCCGCCTGTCTGCTGCCTCCCCGCCGCCTTCCGCAGCCTGGCCCCTGCGAAGGGCTGGAGGAAACGAAGACGGAGCCTAATTAATCCCAGCCGGATTTGTTTGAACCTGTCGGAGTGACAAACGATGTGCGGTGCCGCAGGAGCCGCTGGATGGAGGAGAGGGGGCTGCAAGGGGGCTGTGGGCTGCCTGCCTGGACAAGGAGGCTTTTAATTTTTGGCTTCGCTGGAATAAAGCCAAGCCAGGCACCCTACCAACCCCTTAGCCACCGTTCCCTTCCTGGTGTCCCCGAGCCCAGGAGGGAGCGGTGGGGCTGTCCCCTGGTTCCCATCGTCCCCATCCAGCCCTGGGTTATGGGCTCCGGGCTGCCCCAGGTGGGACCAGCTGCTGCCCAGCTTAGCCTTGAGTTAATTGCTTATTAATTAACAGGGCCAGAAGTACAGCTCAGCCCCATGTGATGGTCCTTGGTTGCCCTGGAGGATGAGGAGTGCTCTGCCCTCCCATGGCCTCAGGAGAGCCGCGGGGGAGGAAGGCTCTGTCCCCCTCATCCATGGCCTGCCTTGGCACCGGTGATGTTTTCTAGCTTCTGCATCTGCTGAAAACATGCAACCCTGGTGAAATCTGCACCGGGCTGGGCATGGGACAGACAGCTGCGGCTGGCAGGGCCCCGGGGGGAGCGGGACCCCTGGCCAGCATCCACGCTCCACGCCCGAACCCTCCATGCCCCTGAGCAGCTCCCCCTCTGTGGCCGGGGGCTGCTGGGGCTGTGCTCACTGTGGCCTCATCCTGCAGACGCACTGGAGAGCCCAAGGCAGCCCCAGCCCAGCTCTGAGCCCCCAGGGGGCTGGGGGCTGCATGGAGTAGCAGGTGGGAGGCAGCACCCTCCTGGGCATCCTGAAGGTCGCAGGGCTGAGCTTGAGGCTGCTCCAAGCCCTCTGCAGCCCCAGCCTGCAGGCAGGACTGTGGTGGCCATGTCAAGGGCTGGCTTTCCTGCCCATGACGTGCCACTGCAGGGTCGGGTCCAGCCCTGGGGGCTGCGCTCTGCACCTCAATTCATCCTGCAGCCATGCCCTGGCACATCCCATGTCTGTGCCCCAACACATCCTGCATCCTCCCTGGCTGCTTGGGGATGTGTGGAGCCTGGGCTGCTGTTTGCATGGGGTCAGGCAATGGGATCTTATTCAAACAAATAATCAATCAAATAATTCAAAAGAACTATTTCAATCAAAAAATGTCTATACCATGGGTTTATGTTGGAGAAATCTCGCTGTGACCCTCCCCACCAAGCTAACCACCTCCTCTTTCTGCTCCCCCAAAGAGATACATGAAAGTCTGGCAAGCACCAATCTGTCCAAGACCTTGGCTCTGAAAACCTAGAGAGGGAGTCGGGAAGGGCCATGGAAACAGCTCTCTCACAGGGAGAAGCCAGGGTGGGTTTGCACCCTATAAATAACAGAGATCGCTGACCGCAGAGGAGCCCCTTACTCCCCGGGGAAAGGCATCCCCAGACCAGATGGCTGGAGGTTAAAACCAGATGATGCAAATATTTCACACCACGGCAGGATTGCGAAAGCAGTGATGCCTTTGCCTTCTTCCACAAGCCTTCCCTCCAGGCTGGAGACCTCCTCCCAGGGGATATTGTCATGGATGTGGGGTATGGGTGTGACATACCAGGACTTGAGTGGATGGGGAGGTGGCAGAGTTGCTGCTGGTGGAGCCCTGGCTGTGGTCAGGCTCCTGCTGGGATGATGGATGATCTGATCTCATGGGAGGTCAGCCTTGGGGCAGCCAAAAGCCTCCTGAGACCCCGTGCAATGTCACCCAGCAATGCTGTGTGCTGGGAGGTGACGGTGGCCGTGCCAGCCCTGCCAGAGGGCTGTGTGTTTTTGCATGACCCCTGCAGCTGCTGGGACACGACCTTGGCTCTCCAGCCCTGGCACTTACTGCATCCTTGTCGTGGGACCTGTGACCAGAGCAGGGACAATGGCTCTAGGCAGGGAGGGAGGGAATTGTGCAAGGCACCAAGTCCTTGAATAAGAGCCATGCAAAATATTTCTCCCAATGCCTCTAGTGATTTTGAAGTGGTGTATTTATAATTTGCGATAAAATAATGCTAAATTCTGGTCCCTGAAAAATGGCAATGTGTTTTTAATATATGTTCATCTACCCCTGGATTACAATGCTGATAGAAATCTTTTTGTAGCAATTGCACCTTTTCCTGTGAAGATTCATAGACCTTGTTTTGAAGATACAAATGTATAGAATGTCTTCTATGCGTTAGAAGACATTTATATACAAGATATTTACAACGCCTAAGACTGTAAATATGAGTCGCCTATTTAAATGTCACAGCCTAAATCAGAAAATGCTGGAGATGTAAAATAGATCCGAAATGTCAAAGGACAGATGATAAAAAGATGTTTCTTCTATCCAAGAAAATTGTCTTGTAACCACTTCCTATTAATCCTGGCTTTGCAGTGGCTGTAGTTAACCCAGTTCTGCGAGTGGTATTTTTTGAGACAAAACACAGTGATGAGCAGCTTGGGGCTGTGACCCTGGGGGGCTCTGCTGGGAGCCGGACCCCCACAGCCCCACAAAGCTCCTGGGCTGATGCCCCCCCTTAGCATTCCACTCATCCCAGCCCCACGTCCCCCCTCTCTCCCCACCTGCTGCCTCCCCCCTGGCTCCATCCTGATCCCGCCGCCCTCCTGCAAGGCGCCTTTGTCCCTTCCTGCACCGTTTTATTATTAAAACCAGGTGTCGGAGCAGCTCCAAGCCTGGGGGGAGCCAGGGCTGCTTCCCAGGGGTCTCGGGTCGGGGAAGCAGCAGGTTTTCTCCCCACAAAGGGGCTGCAGGGGTGTGGGGGGATGCACTGGGGGGCAGCTCCAGCTCCCCAAGGAACGGGACTCTCCGGGGACCGCTCAGTGGCTCTCACAGCCAAAGCTGGTGAGGTCAGTGATGAAGGGGTGTCCTGATGGCTCCAATGCAAGAGCTGCTGGCTGGTAAAACTAGAACCAGGGGTTTTTGCATGAGTGGAAAAAGATAGGGGCTGATAAGGTGGTTTTGGTTTAATAATGCAGGGGACAGCTGGGAGGCAGGCGGAGCGAGGCTGGGCTGGGAGGCCCAGGGCAGCTTTAGGCTGAGGAAGGGCTGCGAGGTGATGCTGAGCCCTGGAGAAAAGCAAAAGCAGATGTCAAGCAAGGCTCCAGGTGCTGAGGGTATGCAAAGAGTGACAAGATGCGGGTGGCTCTATCTGTCCTGGCAGCTTTTCATTCAGCAAACCCAGCTTCTAGCCACATAAATGCAGATGTAACTTCTCTGGGCTCAGGGAGTGACACAAATTATGCTGGTACCAGCACATTCCCACTGCTGAGGGACTGGCACTGCTGGGGAGGTGTAACTCAACCCACATAATGTATAGGCTTCAACCATTTTAATAGTTTTCCTCTTTTTAAGCCTTGCAGCGACTCAGCACTGTTTGCTGGTGCAAAGTTTGTTTTCTGGATGCTGCTCACCGTGGGCTGCTGGCCTCTCCCCTGCCTGTTGGCCCCAGACAGGGATGCTGCCTTCTCCAAAGACCTCAGCACTGCCCAGAGCTGCTGCAGCATCCCCAGCAAGTCCCTGTCCTCGTTCCTTCCCGGGACCATGCCTATGACCCCTTTGCAGGGCACTTGGGGAGTGAGAGAGAAGAAACTGGGCAGCCAGGGCTGCTAGAGGGGCTTTCCAGCTCCAGGTGCAGAGGAGGGAAATGTTAAAGGGTTTCTCACTGTTTCACAGCTTGCTTGAATTTCCCCACTGGTCCCTCCCCACGCACTGTGGGGGCACTGCTGCTGGAGCCACTGGGGCTTGGAGAGCCGTGACGTGGGTCCCAGCATCCAGGCAGGTGGGGAAGGGTGCTCAGGGATGTCTTCCCCCTTTGCATGAGGAGCTCAGCACGGCAGAGGGACCACCACAGCCCCCATCTTCCCAGCCCTTCCTCTGCAGCCAGCACAAGCAGCCCAGCCCTGCTGACCACCCAGGTGTACTGGGCTCACTGCAGCCACTTTGGGACCCTCCAGCTCCTCGTCCTTCCCTGCCATTTCCACCCACCCACCCTTGCCTGGGTTTGCCGGGGTGCTTCCCCCACACCGTCCCTTCCATGCAGGGCATTGCTCCATCCTCCCCTACCTTGAGTCCCCTAGGGCTGGTGGCCACACAGGTGCTTTGCAGCCAGACCCCGCAGCAGAGGGGACAGGCTGGTCCCTGTCCACCTGCAACGCCACTGCCACACACACGCATGCTCCCCTGCAACACACCATCCCCAGGGCCTCTGGGAAGATGCTCTGACTGCCCATCCTGCCTGTCTGGGCTCACGGTGGGAGCAGGGAGCCAGGCAGGAGGAGGAGGATGCCGGCAGCTGTGAGAGCCGGGCTGGATCCCTGGCCTGCTCCAGATGTGCTGGGGAGAGGCCCTGGGCACCCAGCTCACAGCTGCTCACAGCTCCCAACCCCCTCCATCTCCCCCTCAGCCCCAGAAAAAAGGAGGGTGAGAGTGGGACCACCCTTGCCTGCAGCCTGCTTACTGAGCCGGGGGGGGGGACAGCAGCTGCCCCGTATTGCGGCAGCAATGGGAGAGTGATTTCTGGGCTCCTCCTTGGCATGGATTCACAACCGCCGGCCCTGGCTGGTGTGCCAGAGTGAGCAGTGCTGTCACCACCGGAGATGAGACCTGCTGGCTCTTGCAGCAGATGTCCCGGGGGGGTCCCAGCTGTGCACCCCCATGCAGGTGAGCAGGTTGTCCCTGGGGTCCCATCAGCCAGGATGAACTGGGAGGGAGCCCTGCAGTGCAAAGGTGGGTGCAGTCCATGGGTGCATGGGGGCCTTTGTGGGGAGCTTGCAGTGGGGATGGGGTGAGGAGCAACACGGTGAGCCGGACCCCTGCTCCAGGCTGCCACCGGGGTCTCTTCCCTGGGCCACACACATCCACATGGATATTTATACAGGATGGGAGTGGAGCATCCAGCCCCACACGGCCATGTGCCTCTCTGTGTGCTCCCCCCCAAAAGCCACACAGACCCAACACGAATCAAATGCCTCAGAATGAGCCAGAATAAATATTTTATGGTAAATTACCAAGGCTAATAATTATAAAAATCTGTACTTATGACCCAGAGCCAGGGAAAGATTTCCAAGCAGCTGGTGACCACATGGGTGACAGTCCCCCCCTGCTCCCCGGCTGGGCTGACAGACCCCTCCCCATGCATGGGGACCAGCCTAGGGGTAGAGAGCAGGGGGGGTCTGGGGGTGGGTGTCCTCCCCTGGTTGTGGTGCTGGGGTTGCTGGGGGGGTCTGTGAAGCCACATGGAAGGGCTAGAGACAGGGTTTCCCACCATGGTGATTGCGCTGCTGCGGTTTGGGGGACAGCAGGGGGGTGGGGGGCTTGGCTTCCTGCCCACACAGCACCACTCTGGGGGCCTGTGGGGTTATCTTATTGTTGAAGAAGTTGGGGAAGACAGCATTGCAACTGGCAGGGGAGAGGCTGGGGTGGGTGAAGGAGAGAGGATGAGGAGGGACGGCCCTGGCTGGCTGCGGGGTGGGTTTGTTTTACCCATTTGACTGCTCAGAGGTGATTTTGGGGATGCAGCCACCCCTCCTCAGCCAGCAGGAACCAGACCTGCCCTCAGCCCCTGGCTCTGCCTATCCCCGGGACTGGGGGGATGGGACAGTTCTGGGGGGTTAATGTCTTAGATCTGGCTACAGGCTTGGGGCTGGACGAGGCACGAGCCAGGCGAGCATCCCCATCCCTGCCCTGATGGGGACTGCAGCCCAGGGAGGGGACCCAGCAGAAGGTGTGGGAAGCTCTTGCCGTTGCTTTCCCTCCTTTCTCCTTCTCCAAGCATTAGTTGGGGTGAGCACAGTGAGTGTGGTCACACGCACCCCTGGCATCACTTAGTCCCTTCCCTCTCCTTGCAGGCCCTGGTGTGACTGTCCCCTTTGCAGCTCCTCTTCATCACCCTGGCCACTGCTGCGGACCCATCTCCCTCCAGAGCAGCTGGAAGGAGGAGAGAGCTGGGCAGCCTGACCCCACTCATTGCTTCCCCTTTCCCCCTGCCTTTTTCCCTTCCTCCCTGCCATGATTCAGAGAAAAAAATCAGCTGGATTTTGGGTCATCACCTGGCTCTCCTCCGGGTTGATGACTCAGTCGACAGCAGCAGCATCCACAGTGCTGGCCCCGCTTGGCTCCGCTCGCCCCCAGCACGGCCTCAGCAACAGCGGCGTTGGCCTTGAGCAGCGCAGCGGGCAGGGATCCACTCAGGCAGTGACCAGCGGAACGGGGAGGGAGTGAAGGGGGCGAGCCATCGCTTGTCCCCAGCTGGGGCACTTGGGAGTGTTTGGTGAGCACCTGCACGCACCGAGGGCTGGAGGGGTTGTTGCTGGAAGCGGGTGGATGTTACCAGCCAACCCCAGATCTCTGCAGGTGGGTGTGAGCATCCCACCCGCACCCCCTCGGTGCTGAGCAGCCTCGGGGGGAGCACCCAGCCCCTCCACGGCCTGGGGGTCTGAGAAGGGCTGGGGATGCCCTGTCTCACCCAAAAGCTTTGATCTGCTCCTGAGGGGATACAGGTCCCATCCCCTTGCGGCCATTACCCCCCATCCCCTGGGATGCTCAGGCGAGCTGACCCACGCTCAGCCCTTCCTCTGTGTTACTGGGAGACGTGCGCAGGCGGCGGCAGCCCTTGGCTGAGCGCAGACCTTGGCTTCCAGCGATCAACAGGAAATGGGAGATGGATTTCTCGGCAAACTGGGCTTTCCATAAACAGTCTGAGAGGCCGACCAGCGACGGCGGGAGCAGCACAGAGCCAGGGCCGGGCTTTCCAGCTGTTTATCACATTTTTCTGCTTTCAGTTTCCTCCCCAGCTCAGCAGCTTGGGGTTCCTCTTCTCCTATGTGCAAGTTGAGCACTGTCAGATGGGCTGCTGCCATTCCCAACCTGATGCACCCGTGATGCTCCCACGGGAGCAGGATCAGGACAGCCAGCATCCCATGGGTCCTGTGCCCCACTCAACCTGGGTGCGAGGTGCCAGAATCCACCCCAAATCCTTTCCAGATCTTAAACCCAGCTCCCATCAGGCTGCCTTTGCTTTGGAGCCCATAACCCAGCTCTGCGGCATCGAGGGTCTCTGCCCCAGGCCAGCCATTAGCTAACCAGACCTCACCGGCACACAAGCCTCCAATTTCTCGGCAATCAGGACTTAAGAAAATACAAACTGACCCTGAGAGGTGAGAGAGGCTGGGGGAGGCAACGCTGGGCTTTCCGCCTGCTTCTCATTAGCAGCTGCTTGTTCAGCACCGTCCCCACTCCTGCGTCCCACCCTGGGGAGCTCAGCAGCTCCGGCATTTCCCAGTGATGGTTTGCCTGTCCCAAACAACCCCAAGATGAGAGATTTAGTTGTAGAGCATCCCTCCATCCATCTGTCGGTCCCTCCCAGCAGGACAGAGCTGCTCCATACCCGTGCATCCTCTGCAACCTACGCTGGCATCCTGGGGCACTGATCCTGACTTGGGGGCTGCCCCATCCCCATCCCCATGCACAGCCTGCCCCGGGGGACAGCAGGGACTGTGTTTTCGGGTGGTGGAGGTTGGTGCAGGGCGGTGGGGTCAGCCGGTGGCATGGGCCCCATTTGCTGAATCAAACAAAGGGGCTTTCTTTCAGCTGGAGCTTGGGGGGAGCACGGCCTGTCTGGAAACGAAGCCGCCTGCGTCAGAGGCAGACAGCGGCCGGACGGGGGGTTCTTCCAGAGGGCAGGAAAAGCGGCGGCGGCGGCAGTGGGGCTGTGCCAGAGCCCCCGGGGGAGCTGCTGCTGGGAGCTTTGCAGAGGAGACATGTCGAGACCCTGATGCCCCCAGCCCCAGGCTGCCCACAGCCATTGCCAGGAGGATGCGGGGTGCCCTGGGGCTGATGTGTGGCCGCTGTCCTCATCCCATGATGTCACCATGATGCCAGAGGTGCCGCTAGTCCACCCCACAAGCCAAACAACCCCCAGCTTCACAAAATAGTTTTATTTTTTGGCTCTGAAAGGCACAAAAATGCTCCATGGAAAGGTGGGAGCAGGCACATAGGCAGATGTTAAAGCAAAGAGTGAGAGACCTGGCACAGCACCAGTTTTGGCAGGTCGGTATTGCTGGCAAGTGCCAGCTCCTGTCTCCTCCCCGCAATGCCAGGTACAGCCAAAACCTTCCCACAAAAGTCAGCTGTGTGACCCACCAACACACTAGCAGCTCTGTGCAGCCGTACAGGCGTTGCTGGCGCGGCCATCCGTGCATGTTTTGGCTCCGAAATGCACATCCTATTTCCATGTGATGGATGTGCAAGAAAATGTGCTTGCTGGTGTAGAGGGGATGTGGATGGCAGGATGGGGTCGGGAGCAGCGCTGGCCGGTGTACAGGGGATGTAGATGGCGGGATGGGGTCGGGAGCAGGGCTGGCAAAGGAGGTAGGGTGCTCGGATATGGGGTTGGCCAAGGAGAAATATTGCCTGGAAACGGGCTTGGCTGGACTGGGGCTGTGTTTGGGAGGAAAGCTGGTATGTGGGTGTGTTAGTGCGTGAGGACGTTGGGCTGGGGAGTGTGTTGAAACAGAAGGGTTTGATTTTTTCATTTGAAATGGCTTTTCTGATCTCTTGGGATATAAAATGAAACATTACCAAAGGGAAGAAAAAAAGAAGGGGGAAAAATCAGCACTAACTGTTCCTTTCCACCATGAAAAATCCCCTTTGCTGTCACATTTTTTGCTTGCTTATTTATTTTTCAGCCTGGGTGTGAAGCTGTGCCTCAGAGGCTCACATGTCCCTGTGCCTGTGCTGTGGCTTTGCCAACTCCAGGCTGCCAGGAGGGGATGGTCTTTGAGGAGCCACGCTGCAGGGATGCTCCTGGCCAGGGATGTGCCAGCATGCAGGATGACAGCAGTCACATTACCCGGCGTTTGGAGGAAGGAAGAAACCTCATGGATGTAGCTCAGTGCCCAGATGTTACAAGAGTGCAACCAAACTACCTGATCCTGCAGCGAGGGATGCTCATGCCAGGGGCCTGCATCCAGCCCTGCATCCCTATCCTCAGCGGGACCAAGGTGCAGTTAGAACAGGAGCCGGGGGCAGGGGGGGATGCTCCAAGTTATTCATGCCATCGTGCTTGACCTGGTATGACAGCATGGTTGTGTGGTGGGAAGCTCCTGCAGGGTTCGCTTTTGCAGCTGTAAATCAAAAGAGCAGCTTGTCCATGGGCCAGCTCTCGTGGGGAAGGATGCTCCCATCCATGCAGGGCTTTCAGGGCTCCACCCCGGCCCCTCCGCGGGAATGGGCGCAGGCAAGGGCTGTGGGTGTCCGAGGTGCTAAGCCATGTGTGGGTCCCTGGCACAGCCTGTGCTCCTGCCTGCCCTGCCTGTCCCGGCACAGCTGCCAAGAAGTGTTTGGATCCATGTTCCTATTCCCACAGAATTAACCCCCGGAATTCCCACTTTTTATTCTTTCTGGCAGTATTTGGTTTGATTCGTCCCTGGTGAGGTGTTGGAGCCTGTGGGGCAGTGTGGCTGGCGGCATCCCAGCTGTAGCTGCTGCTGTCCCACACTGGCCACCACACCCCGCATGCAGCTCTCCCAGTCCCCTCTCACGGTGCAAGGGGCACCCAGGGGTGCAGATGCCAACACCACCCCACCCCCCCGGATGGGCACTGAGCCAGCCTTCTCCAGGCATTGCCCCGTCTCCACCACTTCCCAGCTCCCCGCCAGCTCCAGGAGAGCCCTGAGCCCCAGACCCCACTGATTAGAGACGTTTAACATTCCTCCTAACGCCAAAGGATATTTTATCAGCAGGTTTTTTTTCCTGCAGACTATTTTCTTTTCATGAAAACATTAAATGGCCTGAGAGATAAGGAGCAAATTTATAGCAGTTCACACCGAAGCAGCCAAGACATTGGCAAGGAAAAAATGCCTTCCCTCCTGCTACCCGCCTTCCCTCGCACGCTCCCCACCCCGACCGCTTCCTCTCATTCTCTCCAGATTCTCTTGACTCCCACGACAAACGCTGCCGTCCCTTCCCGGCTTTTCCTGCCCTGTGGCAGTGCTCGATGTGAGGTTGCCCACCGAGCGGGGGGCTGTGGCAGGAGGAGGTGCCAGCGTAGTCCTGCTCACCATTGCCCTGGGGATGCTTGCAAGGACTGCCTGCTCCTGGGGCGATGCAGCCTCGTGTCCAGAAGCCCTGGCACGAGGATGGATCCAGGCTGTGCAAAGTCTGCCTCGCCTTTAAAAATGAGCCAGTCTAAAATTGGGTTGGTGTTAACTGTGGGTCTGGGCAAGACCTGCAAGCCCTCCCCTTCCCTCCCCCAATAAAGCATCCCTTGTTCCATCCCTGCTGCTGGGAGCTGCTCAGCAAACCAGTCCCGGGGCTCACAGACCTGTAATGTTTAACTTACCAAAATCTGCAATAAATTTTCCTAGCAGCCCCCAATCAGCTGGCCCCCATCCGCCGGCGCTGCAGGTTTATGAGCTCTGAAGAGCTATAAAGGCCCTTTACTGGCTGCGTTTTTTATTTCAAATTAGAGTGTGACTGGATAAACACCGGACAAAGTACTGATTTACCGGGCACCCTGCATAGTGCAGAGCTGGGGGCTCTGGGACAGGCTGAACTACGGTCCTGTGGGATGGACAACATGTCCTTCACCCTGGCCAAGCTGGACTGGTGCCTTTGCCACCCCAGCTGGCCAAAAACCCGAGGGCTGGGGAAGGGGAACCTGCTTCAGGAGCCCCAGGGGGTGCCAGGGCAGGTGGTGGGCTCCACCGAAGGGCCCCAGTGCTGAAGGATCCATCCACTCTGGCCAAAACAGAGCACATCAGTGGTCCCCTCTGTCTAAGCCCCTGCTTGGAGATTTGACACCATTTGATGTCCTCTCCTGCCCAGAAGGTTGAAGCCAATGTCTCTTCTATGGGATAAGGGAGGGAGGCAATGCTAACTACCCCATCCCCCTTGTTGTGTCCCCATCCCACACTGAGGTGGCCAGTGGGATCCGCAGGCAGCAGTGCCAGCCATCCTCTGTTCTAGGGACCTGGAGGTGTCCCTTCCCTGCTTGCAAAAAGTTCTGTCAAAAAGTGACAGGCACCATGGTTTGAACCCAGGTGCCACGAAGGGAGTTGGAGTGGGAAAATGAGTGAACAGCATGAGGGTACGCAACATGGGTATTTTCCAGCCCTCCCCTGATGGCACCTTGCCTGCTTGCTGCTCCCAGGGATGTTCTTGTGTCCTCAGGGTGCAGGCAGGGAGGGAGCACATTGCCAGCCCTCCTCAGCCCCTCTCTGCCACTGTTAGTCACAGCTCGGTGGGGACCAGGGGGCTCTGCCGTGTCCCCAGGAAAGGACAGCTGTTTGGGATCTCAGACCCCCAGGCATGTTGGGGCCAGGTCCCCCCACTTCACTACAGGGACCCGCAACATGTCCTGAAAACAGGGACCCCCTTCCCTGGAGTTGAATCTGGGGGGTTGGCTGCTCTTTTGGAGGGACAAAATCATGCAGGGGGGTGATCTCAGTGCAGCCTTTAATTAAGGGTTCCCCCCCTGACCCCTGCAGGGAGGGGTGCTGGGGCAGAGGGGACACTTGCTGCCGCCTCCAGCCCCCCAGGACAGGCACTGTGCCCCAGAGCTGAGCGTGGGGCTGGGCTCCCAGCCGCTGCAAGCGCTTGAAGAATATAGGTGGTTAATGCCTTCAGCATGTATGAAATATCCCATATGCTGGGAAACAAAAGGGGCTCTGTGCTATTAAAGTTTCATTTCCCCACTCCCCTCCTCCCGCCCCTCTCCCCCTGTACACCCTGCCCTGTGCAGCGCGGCTGGAGGAGAGCAGGCGAGGAGATCTGGGCGCTGCTGGCCCCCAGCTCCTGGCCAGGACCCCAGGCTCTGGGCACGGCGGGGGGAGCATGGGCTTGACCCCCCCCCAGGCCCAGCTGGAGCGCATGGAGAGCAGAAAGCTTTGCTGCCCCACGGGAGAAAAGGGAAGGGGAAAGAGGTGAGCATGGCGCGTACGAGCATCCCTGGGCTTACCGGGGTTGCCCTGGGCTCCGTGGCTGTCCCAGCAGGATGCTGGCCGGGGATGGCACTGGGTGCCCGTGGGGCCAGGGTGACATTGCAGGACATACTCCTCTGGCTCGAGCATCGGCAGACTCCAGGACAGAGGGGCCTCCCAGCAGAGCAGAGGGTGGAGGTGGGCTTCCCCAAGACCCCTGGCATCTTTTCCCCAGTATGGGGGGCTCACTTAGCTCCTCGATCCTGTGCGGGATGGGGTGCCTCCTTGCCAGCATCCAGCCTGCCCTTGGCTGGGAGGGCTGGGGATTTGGAGGGCGGGAGCAGACCTTTTCCCTAGGACCCCCTGGAACCACCGGGAAGAGGATGAGCTGCTGTGGAACTGTGCTGGAGAGGAGAGACGAGATGCGGAAAGAAGGGGGAGAGCAGCACTAGGCAGGGGGCTTGGTGGTATCAGAGCCAGCCCAGGGAGGCAGCCCTGGGCCCTAGGGGGACCCTGGCACCCCATCGGTGTCTCCTCACAGGGACAGCCCTTCATCTGGCTGGTCCCCTGGGGGTCTGCAGGGTTTGGATCTAGCAGCTCCCGGGGCTGCTGGCACTGGTCCCCTGGGCTCCTGAAGGGGTTAAGAGAAGAGAGGAAAAGCAGAGAAAGAAAACAGAGGGTTGGGAGAGAGAAGCTCAGTCAGGGGGCTGTTTGCACTGGCTTGGATGTGTCCTCAGCGTGTTTATTCCTACTGCACAAGCACTTTTGCCAGAACGAGAGCCAGACTGCTGAGCATGCTGCGCACACACATACACACTGCTGCTGTCGCCATGCATGCACAGCCCCATCCTAAAATGCTTCCCCAGTTAGACCCTTCCTCTTCCACCTCCTGACCATTTCCCCCTGCGTTACAAAATGCACGGGGACCACTCTGAGTAGCGATGGTTGGTGGCTGTGCCCTGGCCTCAGGGACCCCCAGAACCCAGCCCAGCAGCAGGGCTGCTCCCCTGCCTCTCCTGTCCCTACCCTGCCTGTGCCGACTGGGCTTGCAGCCTTGGGCGAGCCAGATGGGAGCAAACCTCGTGTCCCAAGGCCACCAGCCTGCTGTGCTGCTGGGGCCAAGGCCTGGGAACGGGCATGTGCTGGGGTTTGGCTGCTTTCCTGGGCTGGAAAGAAAACACCCCCCTCCCTGGGATGCTCTTTGTTTCCCATGGACTGACCCGAGTGCTGCCTGTGGGGCTGAGAGGGGCCAGACCCTGTCCTCGGCTGTGCTCAGTCGCTGTCTTCTCACTGTGCTGCTAAAATGTCCTTATCCGAGTCCTGGCAGTCCCCAGGCTGTGTGCAGCTATCTCTACTCTCAGGTCCCATCCTGCCTTTCTGGAATCAGAGCAGGGGACCAAGGGACTGGTCAGGGCTGCAGCTGTGGGAGCCAAAGGGGACCTGCTCCCCCTCTCTTAGCAGCATGGTCCTGTTCCCCATCTGCCTCCTCAAGGCTTTAGGGTTTCAGGGATGCCTGGAGGGGGAGGTCACTGCTGGGAGAACGGGGATGCTGGTGCTCAGCAAACCTTGGCTGAGCCTGCAGCTCTGCCGCTGACCTTCCATCTATGCGTGGGCAGGTCGCATGCCATGATCCCCGCAGCCCTGGGTCGTGGCCCCTTGTTTGTCTGCTCAGGGGGAGCTGGTGGGGCTGCAACAGTGGCAGTCATGGCTGTGAAATCAGGCAGTGGCTCATGCTGCACTGGCCCCCAGGATGGTCCGGGAAGCTCCGCAGTCCCTGGACCCTGGGCAGCTGCGATGCTCTGTCTGCCAGTTGTCCCAGCTTGGGCAGCCCTGAATGCACAGAGGTTGATTAAACTGGCTTTTTCAGCCCCTGTGGGTTTAGTTAATGGGTCCTATTTTAAGTCTGGTAAGGCTGAGCTCCCAGGGGCTAATGGCTGCAGGATGAGCCCTAACCCCACTGCAGGACAAGCCCTAATCCTGCTGTGGGATAAGTCCCAACCCTGCTGCAGAAGGCTGTCCTGCCCTCCCCACCCAGGCAGGCTTTTGGCACAACAGACAAGCACCCTGACAGTTGGGGGTGACCCCATCCCCACTGTGCTCACCTGCAGTAGTGGGATTTAATTTAATTAGTGAGCATTCATCATCACTCCCCAGCAAATGTTCAGTGGTATCACTTGGGAAAGGCATGAAGTCGTGCCAGCCCTCCCTCCGGCATCTGCTGCTGGAGCTCCATGGGGAAATCTGGGTGTGGGACCTGCTGTGCCGGCGAGCCGGTGGCTGCGCAGCCAGGGCTGATCCCGTGTGATGGATAATGAAGATGAGGTGCCCGGGGCAGGCAGGGACGTGGGGATCCTGGGAGCCCAGGCTTGCCAAGCCGGCTCACTCTGGCGTGGCCGGGCTCTGCTTTGCATCCGCGGTGGTACCAGCCATGGGAGAGCCATGCCATGCTGCCAGCCAGGCTGCTGGACCCAAACCAGCGTGAGCCTCCTTGCCCTGCCTCCTCCCGGATGGCTGCCTCCGCTTTGCGTGTCCCAGGGGCTGGAAGGAGCCCCAGGTTCACCACTCAGCCCCGAGCAGGTTTACAGCAGCAGGGACAGGCTTCCCTGCCTCGGCTGCCACCAGCCCTGAGCTTCGTCTTTAAAGCTGTCTTCTCGTTCAGACATCCCTGCTTTTTACATCTTATTTCAGCTTTGAAAAGGCCGAGCTTCAGTTTCATCCCTGGCTTCCCACAGCAGCTGGCCAGGGGTCGCTGGGGACAGCCACCCGTCTCAGTGGCACCTTGGGTTTGCACTGGGCTGCAGCTGGTGGAGCCTGGGGTCTGCAGCGCTAGGCAATCTTGCTACTTTGCTCCCCAAAACTGCACTGAGAAGAGCTCGGGGCAGCTGTGACAGCCGTGCTGGGGCTGTCCTCACCCCCAGGAACGCAGCAGCTGAAGCTGAAGTCAGGGTCTGAGAGAAGCAAAGGGCAGGACAGGCTGGGACCTGCCCCACACAGGGCTGTGCTGTGCAGCCAGGGCACAGGTGGCTCCTGAGGTGGTCTGGATGGCACCCCCCAGGGAAGATGCCCCCCTTAGAGATGACGGGAGGGGGTCAGTTGACTTCTGAATCCAGCCAGGAGGGCTGAGCAGGGGCAGTGTTGCTCAGCTGGAGTGCACAGGTGATGGTCTATGGATGTAAGTCCCAGTGGAGCACTGGGGTTTGCTGGACCCCCCCTGCAGCCCGGGGCCAGGAGGTGGTCTGAGCAGTGGGAGGAAGGGAGCAGGTTTGCTGGGTGCTGTAACCTGACCAAAAACATTCCTGGGAGCTGGGGTGGTGGAGCGGCTGCAAACACCCGCCCGGGCTTGGTATGGGATGTTTGTCCTGGGATACAAAACACATATCACCCAAGCCCAGCCCAGCTGACACCATGCTGCCCTCAAAGGGATGGGCATCCCCCTCCCCAGCCCCCTGTCGTCCTCCCCAGCCCGGTCTCAGCTGCCGTGGTGCCGGGAGCAGAGAGGTGAGCTACCCAGGGCGACTCCTGTCCTCCCTGGATGTGAAGGGCCAAGAGCAGGACCTACGTGAGGAATTGGGCAGCGGTGCAAAGGGATGCAGAGCAGCACAAGGAGCAGCCCCTACAGCCACGTCCAGTCCTTGCTCCCAGCGTGGGGTGGAGGAGGAAGGGACGTGGTCCAGCTGTCCAGGATGCCACTATCCTCCTCTTCCCTTGCTCTCCTCACTGCTTAATCAGGACAATTCCTCTGGTGTCCCGCAGCCCCCGTGCTGTCCTGGAACATTTCTACTGCTGCTTCTCCCCACCAGCTGTGGGCTGGGGATGAGGGCGCAGCTCAGTGTGGGCACCTGCGTGCTGAGACTGGCAGCCCATGTCTCCACAGGCAGGCTGGGGTGTCAGGGACTGCGGGGGTTGCATGGGGACAGGCACTCAGGAATGTTGTTTTTTCCATCCTGGTTTCCATCAAGGTAGTAAATCAGCACTGCAAAAGGCTTTTGTTTTCCCCAGCACGCTGCTGGCTGCTATGCCCGCCAGCCCCTGCCTCGCCTGCAGGAGCCAGGATGCGGCCATCCTTGCCCGCAATCCCAGGGCTTGCTCCAGGTACGGAGTCTGTCCTGGCCTGGGGAGGCTGGGGGCCTGTCATGCCAAGGGAAGCAATCACATCACAGTTTCCTTGTGCCCCTTCTCTGGGCCTTAGACCCCCACAGAGAGCCCTCGGCCCCCCATGGAGTAGGTTTCCCTCCATCCATCCTGCACAGCCCAGCCGCATCCCTCCCTGCTGGAAGCGGTCCTACTTTCCCATGGAAGGATGTTGGGGTGGCATGGAGTGACACCGAGATGGCCCCAGCCCTTTGGGGTTTAGTGATGTGGTCCTTGTGCAGGGGGGGCAGTTCAGCCATGCCTCTCCCTGGCACACAGCTCAGCAGCACGTCCTGGCCAGGTACCCAGGGGGCTGGGGGGGGGAATATTGGATTGCAGCAGATGGGAGAGTGTCTGGGCACAGGGTGGCCCAGACATGGCTCCAAATGCCACTAGTTGACAGCTAAACCTTAAAGACATCTCCCGTATCATCTGCAAAGGCAGTGCTCCCTTAAAGAAACATGCCCCCCCACGAGGGACATGTGGTTGCCCCTTGGGGATGCAGCCAGCCCAGGGGATGCAGCCAGCCCAGGGGATGCAGGTGGCCCAGGGTTCTTGCCCTGTGCAGTGCCACAAGGCAAAGGTGCCACGGGGCGGGGGGGAAGGTGCCCAGCTCCCCCAGGGGGACATTCAGCTGCTGGCACAGGAAAGGTGTGAAGATCCCGAGATGTATACGTTGTGGCTGGGCTATTTTGGAAAGGGACAGAGCTGATCTTGTGACTGGAGCTGGGGACTGGAAGTCTGGACATCAAGGTCCTGCTTGAGTGACAGCGACCTGCTGCCTGACCTCGAGGAAACCTGAGAGCCCCCACTGCCCTGAGGACAGCTTTTGCACCCCGTCCCACCCCGTCCCAGCTTGTTTAACGATGATGAAAACCAAGCGCTGGTCAGCAACATGACTGGGGACAACACGGGAAACCAGGGACAGAGCCCAGGCTTGGGTGCAGATCCAGCCCCCACTCTATGGCATCCCTGTGGTTGGGCCACCCATGGTCCTCAGGGCTGTCCTGGAGGTGCACCCCATTTTTTTATAGCTGTGCCACCTGTGCTGGGACAGGACCAGCCCAGGCACCATGGTCCCCCAGGTCCCCCAGGCAGGTGTCGGGAGCAGATGGAGATGAAGACTTTCTGCAGACCCTGTCTCCCCTAGGCTCATCAGCCTGAATGCCAGCAAAGCCTGCCAAAAATATTTGTGTGGGAGTTAACTAAGTTAACTTTAGTTTTCCTTTTTTTCAATGGCAGGGGGGAGGCAGGGTGTGAGAAAGGCAGGTGGGGGGGCTGTGCATCACCCGCCAGCAAGTGGTGGGCAGGGAAAGAAGCTGAGCAAAAGGTCTCCCTGCTGCCAGATTTCAGCACTTTGTGAATTGAATAATTTTTTTATTATTATTCCCTCCCCAGCACCATTTTGCAGCTTCTCGTAGGGACTCACTGCTGCTGGGGAGCATGAGGTGCTTCCCTGGGTGGGGGACAGTAGGCAGCTGATTGTTGGGGCTTTGAGCTGGGCACCGGTGCCTGACTTGAGCATCTCTTACCTGCTGGTTTGGTGCTGCACCCCTGAAGTGGTCCCCAGAATGACCCTCACACTCCTTTATAGCCTCCTCTTGCAGGCAGGGGTCTACATAGGTGGGCAGTTATCTCAGCCTGATTTTGTGGACGTGGCTGGCAATGCTGCTCCTCTTTGCTGGCGCAACGATGCACCCGGGCATTTATACCCATCCTACCCAGCTGGTCTTGGAGCAGACAGGATCAGCCCCGCAGCTTTTGCTAAAGCTGCATGTGACCCATAAATACTCCCTTCCTCTGCTGCTTGCAGAGCCCAAGAGCTGTGCCCCCAGGGAGGTGGCTACCCTGCCAGCAGCTCTGCCGCCGTTCCCCTGCCACCGTGCCAGGCTCAGACTGGCCCCCAGCGAGCTGTGACTCGGTATTTCGGTGGTGTGGGTGGCCCCATCCCAGCAGCATGTCCTCGGGGGACGCCGTCACTCAGGTCTCACTAGGAGGGGTTTGTCTGGGGAGCCGCCAGGATGGTGGGCACCCACCCCAGGATATGCCCATCTGCAGAAAGCGCTCCGGAGGTGGCAGGGGGTGGCTTGGGAAGGTGGCTTCAGAGTGGTACAAGCTCATCCAGCAAACTGTCAAGGCAGCTTCGGTGTAGGATGGACAGGAGTCGTGCCGCCTGAGAAACCTTCTCCCTAAGGATGGGGCAAGGGAGTGGGAGTGGGAAACGGCAGAGTCTCTCCGAGAGGATTCTGCTGACCGGGGCTGGGCTGGGGCTATTTTCAGCAACTTTCTCTTTGTCCTCATTTGAGATAAGCCAGCCCCCTCCAGCTCCTACAACTTGCCATGTTTCTAAGGAAAGATGTGGGTGGCTTCCCGCAACTATTGGGGCTCCAAATTACGTAAAGAGCAGGGTGAGATTCCTTTTTCAGAGAGATACATTGAAATTTTCCCTGCAGGATCTCTGCAAATCCATATTGAATAATTGCAGCAGAGCAAGGCAGGAGGGAGGGTTTCAGAAAGGGCAGAAGATTTCCTTTGGGCATTCTCAAAAAAATGCAGCCTTGCATTTGGGAAATGCCTGAGTGCCTGTTCAGCAGCAAAGTTTTCACTGGCTGTTTTCAAACCTGCCTTCATTTCCAAAATAACCTTCCTAAGGATGGGAAAAATTTTGCAGAGAACCTATGTGAGCCCCAGATGGAGCTGCAGGTTGTATTCCTGCCTGAGCTCAGCCTGTGGTGTTGAACCTGGTGCATTTTCTTATCTCACTGAAAAACTTTGCAATAACTCAGGGACGGGGTTGGGTTGAGCAGAAGCCTCTTTTCCTCCTTGGCTGGCTGTTAGGCTGGGAAATCCACCACGGTCCATGTGCTGTGGGGTCTCCTGGCTGCAGTGATGCTCGGTGGGTGCTTCACTGGGACCCAGCCTTGCAGCGAGCGGGGGTGGGTGACGCTGTGCTGAGTGGCTGCGGAGGACTCACAGCGCAGGAATTTCCCCCATACGCTATAATCTGTATCCTGTCCTAGGAGTGATGACATCCCCCTCTCCCAGCTGGTACCTCGCCTCTCGGCTGTGTTGGTGCGTGCATTTGTCATTCAGCAAGATTTATGCTCGGCGGAAGGGAAGCAGGTCTGTCTGCGCTTGTCCCAGTGCCGTGTGAGTCACTCAATGGTTAAACACAGCTTTGTTAGCTGGGTGCTGGGAATTTCTCTTTCCAGGGGATGGAGGTGGGAGCCAGGGCTCCTGCTAACCCCGAGCAAACTCTTCCACAGGGAATGGGCTTCTTCCTTAAATGCTCCCACCTCCTGAGCAGCAACTGTCCCCCAGCGCTGGCCACAAACAAGGGTGTCCACAGCCACCTCTGGGCTGCAAAAGCAAAGGGAGCTGGGCATCGGGCTCTGGGGAGGACGGATGGGCAAGGGGGCTGGGGTAGGGGGCGTTTCCAAATGAGCTGTTAAGGGAGTATTTACATCTCAGGGGTCCTTCTTCATGGGGAGCAATGCTATGGCTGGAGCCCAGACTGGGGACACTGGGAGCTGCTTTGGTAGCTGTGGCCAGAGGAAATCAGTGCATGAACAAGCATCCTCAATGCTCCCCCTCCTTCCTTTACACAGGTCCTTGGACACTGCTCCTCTGTGTGCCTAGAAAAGAGAAATTTCTGCAAAATCCTCCTTGCTGATGTGTCTTCTCTGGGCAGAACCCTACAGCTGGGTCTCTGAAAGCTGCCTGCTCCTGTGGCATCGTGCCTGGTCCTACTGCCTGCAAGAGGAGTAAAGCTGGGCTCGTGCCCAGCACGTGGCCATCTTCCCTCTTGGACACTGCCCATGCCCTGAGGGATGCTGCCAGGGAGGAGCCAGCCCCCTGGCCATGCGGAGCTGCTCTGAAAGTCCATGGAGTACCAGTGAAGGAAAGCCACAAAGATGCTGAAGGCAAGGCTGCAGCAGCCCTGTCTGCAAACCCAGCCTGGCTGCCCCACACCCAGCGAGGTTGTGCAAACCCCCGGTGTCTGTGGGGTGGCCAAAGGGGACCCCGAGGGGGACACTGTCTGTTGGCAGGAGAGGGGGAGCAGAGGGGAGCAGAGGTGCCATCAGTTCCAGGATGCCCCTGCCTTTGAGCTGGTCAAGCAAGAGGGATGTTCAGGGCCACTGGGAGGGAAGGCAAGCAGGAGCTGCCGGTGGGAGCCTGGCAGGCTCAGTGGGGACATGCTGGGTCCCACGTTGGATGGCAGCAACCTGGCCTTGGTGGCTGAGCCCACAGGCCCCCCTGAATGCTCTAGCTCTGCCCCAGAGCTGCCCCACAGAGCAGCCAGCCCCACGGCCAACCCCAGCCAGGAGTGGAAAGTGGTGAAGATCCAACAAGTCCTCATCAACCCTGCCGGCAAGCCGAGGAAAGTGGGTAAGAGAAACCCCCTTTGGCCACCACCCCCTTCCCAAAAAGTGCTGCTGGGTCCAGGGCTGCCGCTGCCTGGCATGGTGGTGGGAATGCCTGGTTCTTCCCAGGGCCTCCACTGGATTAGACGTTCCAGGCTCCCGGCCCAGCCGCTGAGACTTTTTTAGCCTGAGATGATCTCTCTGGCCTTAAAAATAAGGAGGAATCTGTGGCTTTTCTCGGAAGGGGGGTGGGAAGATGACAGGAGGGTTCCTGTGATCTCCAAGAGTTCAACCAAACCCCAAGTGGGGCACAAGAGGGGTGGGCTTCCTGCCCCTCACCCTTGCTGTGGGGCTTGCCAGGACTCTGCAAAGGGGGGGGGGGTGAGGAGGGCCAGCTCCTGGGGTGCTGCCTGGGACAGGGACATCTCATTTGGGGTGGGGGTGGACAAGCATTCATTATGTGGCTTGGGGCCATCCACCTCTTTTCAGCCCCTGGTTTAAAAATTAAGCACTTTATTTCAGGCTGGTTGCTTCCTACAATGCTCTCTGCCATCGCCTCGCTTCACAGCCCCGTTTCTCAGCCGTTCCCCTCTGCCCATGACTGTCCCTTCAGCTATGGTGACACAAACACAGGCACATATCTAGGGTTACTGTGGCCGCTCCCACGCCTGGACCTCCCCACCCAGGGGAGATGCTCCCACAGGATTAGACCCATCCTTTTACAGGCATCAGACCCATTTTTAAACCCTGTTTCCACCCTTCTTTCTATTTTCCTCCTGCCCAGCTGTTATCTCAGCTGCCACGCGGCGCCGAGGCAGGTGTGTCACTGTTCCCATGGGATGGCGTTATCGGATGCTGCTGCTCTGCTCAGAGCCTGGTTTTCCCCAGGCAGCTCCCAGGATGAGGAGAGACGGGACTTGCTGGGGATGCTCGTCATGAACCTGGTGTCCAGAATCCATCCCCCACCTTTTTGGGGTGTCAGACATCCTCAAAACCAGCAGCTCCCTGGATGGGCCAAGGGCTGGGAAGCTCAGCCAAGCTCTTTGGCTCACTGCTGCCCAGCAGCTCGCTCGGTCATACGGGCGTCGTGTTTCAGGGCTCAGCACACAAACCAGATGGACCCAAATAGTCTTCCCATTTCTCACTCTGCTCTGGGATGGCAGCTCTGTGGCAGGGAAAGGTCAGGCCTGACTCTGTCCAGGCTCAGCATTTTCCTAACCCGCACCACCATCCAGCACTTTTGCTGCCAGCCTGGAATTTTAAAGTAACTCAACAGGTTTGTTGGAAAGAGTTTGTCTGTCCCGTTTCCTCCCCCTCCAAGTGAGATCACCACCAGCCACTGCCTGCGGGACCCGTCAGACTTTCCAGAGCCTCCAGGCAGGATGTCACTGAGGGTCCTGAGCACTGGGAGGAGCACCAGAACCTTGCAAAAACCCTGCAGGTTTGCAAAGGAGAGGTTTAATTCAGAGCAGGGACAGCAGCCAAGGGAAGGAAGGGCAGGTCCCCATGCAGGTGGCATCGGGGCTGCCTCTGCAGCAGGATGTTTGCAGGAGCATCCCCAGATGTCAGGGATTTGCTCCTCTTTTCCTTAGCTGGTCCTGGGTGTGGGAACCCTCAACCCCATGGAGCTCTTGCAAGAGAAAGAGGTGGTGCATCCACCCACCCCCAAAATTGTGTAGGGGTGGCCCTGAGAGCTGGGAGCCAAGCGGGTGCCCCCCGAGCGCTGCAGACCCACCCAGGCAGGTCCCAGGTTCCCCTTTGGTCCCCATCCAGCAGCCCAAGGCCAGGCTGGCTGCTCCCAAATATCTGGCACAGCGGCCCAGGCTGGTTGGCACCTCTCGGGGCAGGCTGGGGAGCGCAGGAGCCCCGGGTAGAGGCAGCAGCTGGGAGATGCAGGAGGCAGGACTGGTTTCTCTGTCTGGTGTGCAAATAAACGGAAGGTTTCACTCCCCGGGGGGTGCTGAGCCAGCGCCAGTCTCCCTCAAAAACCAGAAAAACACAAAAAAGCAAAGAAGGACAGGCAGAAAGGAAATTAGAAAAGCAAAAAATAAGGCCAAGAGCTCATCCTGTGGTGCGGACAGGCAAGGGAAGGGGGTGAGGCTGGTCCCACCTGCAGCAGTGCCTGGGAGCTCTGCAGCCAGCGAGGGCTCTGCAGCCCCAGCGGGAGCAGGGTGGTGGAGGCGCAAGGTGATGCTGGTTCCCCAGGAATCATCCGTCCCAGGGCTGTGGTCCCCTCATCACTGGGAGCAGACCACTCCTGGCAGAGGGCTTTTGGTCGCGGAGGGTCCCCAGGGTGGTGACACCAGTGGTAGATTTTTGCCCTATTCCAGGTGCCCCAACCCTTTCAGCACTGGGGAAACTGGCAGCAAGAGGAGAGACCTTGCTTCCCTGCCAGCATCTGACATGTAAGGTGCTGCAGGTCCCCAGCAGTGCTGGGAGGGGGGAAAGGGGGTGAGGGCTGAGTAAGGGAGTGCTCCAGGTTGGGTAAGGGGATGCCCCAGGCTGGGTAAAGGGGATGCACAGCTCTGGATAAGGTGATGCATAGGTCTGGGTAGGGGGATGCTCCGGGCTGGATAAGGGGATGCACAGGGCTGGGTAGGGGGATGCTCCGTGCTGAGTAGGGGGATGCACAGTGTTGGGTAGAGGGATGCCCCGGCTGCTCCCACCCCGGCAGCGGGGTCGGGGCAGACGCAGCCGGGACGCGCAGCGGCGGAGCCGGGCCGC
>JAVJGJ010000061.1:58540096-58550778 GCA_035590215.1 Microhierax caerulescens | reverse complement strand
TGCCAGTGCACAAGCGGGGGCCGGGGGGGAGGGCAGAAGGGGGTGCCAGGGGGGTACCGTGTCTGGGGATGTCCGGGGGTGGCGGGGGCTGGTCGTGCACGGGGGGTGCTGGGGGTGCATGGGGGTCTGGGGATGTATAGGGGTGCCAGGGGTGCATGGGGGCCCGGAACCCCCCGAGGGGTGCTGGTGGTGGGCAAAGGGCAGGCGAGCGGGGTGGGCAGCGTTTCTTTCTCTATAAATAAGCCGGGTGGGTGCTGGTTCCCTCTGCCCACCCTCGGAGGTCCGGCACGGGGGGATGTGGGGGGCTCAGCACCGTGGCACCTTCCAGCTCTGCAGAGCCTCTTCCCAAGGCAATGTCCCCTGACCCCTGCGACTGGGACGTGATCTCCCCTGGCTGTGCCACCCGGTGCCGGAGACACGAGGTCTGTCCCTGGGGCTGGCAGCCAGCAGGATGGATCCCTCGGGGGTTGTGCAAGGGACAGACGAAGGCCCCGTTTCATCCCACTGCCCGCCCTGCTCCGTCCATCCGATGGGGACAAGCCAAGCCAGATGACCTTCTCTTGCCAAGCCAGCGCCTCTGGCTCGTGGCACCAGCCTGGCAGGGCTGTCACCAGGGCCCCACCGCCTGGGATGTGTCGCAGCGAGTCCAAGCACCAGCAGGCACAGCACGGCTGGGACTAACTTGCCAGCCAGGATCGGGTCCCCCTAGTACCTGGTGATGGGATGGGCTGGCTTTGCTGTGCTCTGGGCAGATCGATGGCAGAGTAGCCTGGAGGAGGTCTGTCGGGTTCCAGCCTCCTTTAGCAAAGCTAAAACCTTAATTTTGGCTGGCTGGGGGAAGGTGCTGCCTCCACTTTTGCAGTAGCAGCAGCCTGTTCTTCCCCAGCGCGGATGCATGCAGGGCTGGGGCTGCTCACTGCATCCCCTTGGCTTGACAAGCCTGGGGAAGTGGAGCTGGGGCAGGGGCAGCCAGCCTCCATTCAATTTTAATGCCCCCAGCCCCATCTCTTCCTCCCCCACATGGGAGATGGGTGCCCTGGGGCTTGCTGCTTGGAGACTGTGGGGCCTTTTTCAGCAGGATTTGGGTGATGAGCACCAGGCGAGGCAGGGGCACAGCTGCAAGCCGGGAGGAGCTTGGGGAGGCAAACGGCTCCAAATCCAGAAAAGCCCTTGCGAACAGAGCACAGGGAAAACTTGCAAGCGCATCGAATTTTCTCGCTGTGCCAGATTTTGTCACTGGCAAAGGCGCCCGCGAGGAGAGGCCCAGCACAGCGCGTCCTGCCAGGCAGGCAAGGTTGCCCCCACCACAGCACCCACCGCCTGAGCCAGGGCTTTTTGGGTCTGCAGGGGCAGCATGGATAAAAACTTCATGGAGGTTTTATATCTGGGGTATAAGAGAGTTGGAAGCTGGGAACGAGGCAGAAAATTGTCGTCTTTTTATCCATGTGTTTGAATGGTAACTGTTCCTAGCTAGCTCAACTGCCTGTCTGTGCTACCCTCCTTGTTGTCCTAGCAGCAGATTATTTGGGATAACTCTGTGAGCGGGAGGGAAGCGCAGACTTAAATGTGTGTGAGTTAGTGCACATTGCAAAAAATCCTGCACAGCTGTAGTTGGGGCAAAAGGCCAGTTGGCTTCTCTGCCAAAAAACCTGCTTACATTTCCTCAGTGTCCAAAGCCCTCAATGTTTGGGTGAAAACACTGGATTACCCCTCCCCAGCACCGCCTGGCTTTAGATTTGCATTTGGGTTTGTGGCAGGGAGGTGGCATGGTGGCGTGCGTCCCTCTGGAAATGGGTTTGTCTTGGTTTAATTCTTGGTTTTGCTGATGGGATTTTGCCAGAAAGAAGCACCGTTTGAGTTGACCCACAGCAGCCCAAGAAACATTCGGAAAAGGGGAAAGGTTCCTGCTCATTATGGATCACAGCTGCTGCACTGTGTGAAGGTGGATTTGGGGTTTCTGGTCCATGCTCTGCCTGGCCCTGGACAGCCCTGGAGCTGGTGGGGGGCCAGGGGGACATCCTGAGCATCCTCCTGTGAGCTGGCCAAGGTGGGCTGCAACACTGGGATGGCCGAGCATCCAGACCAGGAGCAGGCTAGGGATAGAGCCCAAACTAAAGATTTTGCAGTCGCTTGCTAGCCCTGAGGCCAAGATTTCACAAGGCTTGTTGCATCCTATTGGCCCCATGGGGATTCTGGTACCTTTGGGTTTCTCCATACAAGGGCTTCTCACCACCATGCCTGATGCTTGCAGCCACCCACACCTTCAAGATGACAGCTTCCAAGTCATTGTTTTTCTTCTTGTGACGTCCTGGCCACATCAAGACCAGCAACTTCCACTGAATCTGTCAGCTCAGAGAGCCCTGGGTATCTCCTCTCCTTGCAATTTGGGGCCCAATTCTCATCTCATGCCAGCTCTTGAAGTCCATGGCAGGGCAGGGTGGGAGACAAGAAGGGTCTGATACATCCTTTACCATCATTGGGGGTGGGATGGTGACTCCAGCCTTTTCTGGCTGGACTTCAGATGCTCTACAGTAGTGCTGTGTGTGGGGACCCATCCTTTGCAGGGAGAGCTGAGCTGGAAGGAATTATTTTTCCCCAATCTGGCCAGGAAGGAAGAGCAACAAAAATGCCTTTCATCACCTTCGTCATCCTCACTCTGGAGGAGAGAGCACAGTACTTGCTGCAGGAAGGATGACTGACAGCTTGGTAAGAAGCTGTTAAGCCCTTTACTTGGGGGATGTTGCTGGAAGTCACCCCATGAGCAATGACAAACCTATAGAGCAAGTGCCTATATAAATATATAGATAGAGATCTATAGGCTCCTCTGGCCAGAGCTGGAGTGTATTGCACTTTACTAGCACTCCGGGGCTGTTGGCCAGCTGCTCATGTGTGCCAGGAGTCCACCACTCCTGTGAGGAACAGGGAGCATCTCCTTCCTCAGCATCCCAGGACCAGAGGGCTGGAGGCTGCCAGGGGACCCCCAACACGGGGATGCGGCAGCGGAGAGGGCTGGCTGGCTGGATTCATTGTTCTTGGAAGAAGCCAGGACATTTGGAGAGGGGAGACGTTTCCTTCCCGAAGGGCAGTGTGGTGGTGAGCTGGTGCGTGGTGTGGAAAGGAAGGAAGAGTGGAAGAGCACAAGAAGAGCCGGTTATCCTTTGGATTTTGGACTGGACTGGTGTTAATGGGCGGAAGCCAGTTTCCAGTGCTGCACAAGCTCTCGGCACCCTCAGCCGTACAGTTTTGCTTTTGCCTCCTCCCTGGGCTGCTTGGGCTGCCTTTGTCCCTGCACCCCTTCTTCTCCACAGCACCTGGATGTTTTCAGCAGGAAGGAGGCACCCAGCCGGAGCCCGCCCAAGGCTCCCTGGCTGGCAGGGTCTGGCGGGGAAGGATGAAGGGACGTTCCCTCCATCTGGGAGGGGAGCAAGGGGTGCAGGAGCCACCCTGGGTGACAGGGTCCCTCAGGCAATCATAGTAGATGACTAAAGGCTCTTGCACCAGGTCAAATAACCTGATCCCACAGCTCAGGCTGGAGCAGAGAGGGAAGGGAGGTGGTCCCTGTCCTTTGGTTGGGGATGGTACATCACCCCCGGTTGATCAGTGATGAGCCACATTTGCAATGGTGCCTGCGTCCGTCTGTCCATCCATCTGTCCGCTGGGCTGTGTGTGGCTGTGCAAGCAGGGTAGTGTTCAGGTTGGCCTCTGCAATTTCCTCTGGCCTGCTGGAGGCTTTGGTGCTTTTCATCTGTGAGAGAAAAATTGGATGAGAAGAGCATTCATTACCTCCAGCATCCCCATTAGTATCCTGAGAGATTCATTTCCAGCAGGCTTGGATGGAACAGCCTGGGAATGGTGGGCACCAGGTAGGCAGGTGCAGAGGGGCTGCTGGAAGGGAGTGAGAGATGGGGTGCCACAAGGCAACGCTGTCAATGGATGCCAGGCGGGGGGTTTCAGGTGGGGGCTCCCACCCTTCAGCACACCGTGGCCCAGAGGGATGCCTGTGCCCAGGGTGGCAGCAAGGGATGGGGATACCTGGGGGCAAAATCCTGGCGGAGAGATCCCAGCACTGATCCTGGCTACATGGGAGTAAATCCGGCAGCTAGTCCAAGCAGGAACTGGCTGGCCAAGAGCTGAGTCATCCCTCCAGCACAGACAAGATCCCCCAGGGCCCCTCCGTTGCTGTTAAAAGGCAGTAGCAAGAGTGAGAGGCTGCGAAATGGCTCCACCGAGAGCTCGGCTTCTTAGGCGGCCTCGGCCTCCAAGGAAGCAGGGATGCTCGGCTAGGAGCATGAAATTTGCAGACATCTGGAGCCTGTGGCTTGTTTCTCAACAGCTCCTTGGCCATATTTCTCCTCCTTTTCGGAGATAAAGGCGGTGAGGGTGACCCCGCGGAGTGGGAGCCATGGTGCTGGCTGCCCTCCAGCCAGCCCGGCCGGAGGAAACCGCGGCCCCGCTCTGTGCTGCCGCCAAAGCAAATAGAAATGGGGCGTTAAACAATACCGGGCGCTAACCGGGGGAGATGTTGGCTGCTGGCGTCGCCACTGCGGACAGGCTCCTCGTCTCCAGGAGAGACTTTCCACTGGCATCTCTGCCTTCTCTCCACAGTGCACAGCCAAAACCCTCCTGTCAGGCAGCCTGAAGGCTTCATCCACCCTCCTCCTCCTCTCTAGCCACTTGGGGGAGGCAGGGCCATCCTGCACACTTTGGCGGTGCTGGGGCCAGGGCTGGGACTTGCTGGGTGCTGAGGGAGGCGGGAGGGATGAATGGTGAGGAAGAGGAGATACCCAGTTTGCAGCAGCCTTCCTGCTTTACTGTGGGCTTGCTGGAAGGATTTGGCTTAGTCATCCATCCCTTCCCTCGCTGCTAGGCTGAGCCACTGCTGAAAATATCCTGGAAGGCTCCCAAGCGGCACAGAAGGCAAGAAAATGAGAAACACATGAAGGAAGGGAAGAAGGGAAGGGATGGGAAGGGAAGGGGAGCGGGTGCTGGCAACGCCTGGGGGAACGAGGCTCAGGGCGGGCGGCCCTGGCCACCCACCTCCTGGCCAGAGCTGGAGCGGGAACACCCCATCACAGCCATCCCGGCATCACCTGGGGAGGGGGCTGCACCCCTGGTGGGTACTGGGGCAGTGCTGGTGCTCGCACTGGTGTCTCTCCCCAAGTAGTGGCCTCGGCAGGGCTGGGGACGCTGCCCTTCCCGCGGGTGCTTCAGGGTGAGCTTGTAGGAAATTGCTCACCCTGAGAAAATGTGTTCCTGGCAGCTCCACATCCTTTTGGCCTTCGGGAAGGGCTGGTGCCCTGACCTTCTGGCCAACACACGAGAAGCGCAGCAGCACTCTGGCTGCTTGCTGCGGGGCTTTCTCCTGGCTTTTAGCACTTGTGTAGGCTCCCAAGGCATGATGAGGTTGGCTCCTTGCTGTGGGCTGTGTCCATGTCCAGCAGGTCAGGATCTGCACAGCTTCTGTCGGCTGCTGCCATCTCGTGTTGCTCCATAAATCAGTCCCCAGATGGGGCTGGCCACCGGTCTTGCCATGAGGTTATGGCAGGCTGGCATCTTCTGGCTGACACTGGGTTTGTTTCCTGTCCTGTTTGGGGCTGAGCGTACCGGGATTCAGGGCGAGGGGCTGGGGAACACGGCTTGACCCCTTCCCTGCCCACTGCCTTTCGAGCCAGGGGCCAAAACCACGCGCACTGCAACCTGAGACCTGCTGAAACCCTCGGAGAAATTCCTTTCCCATATGGTCACCACAGTGGGCTTGCAGAACCCAGTCAAAATACAGGGCGAGATGGAAGAAAAGGTCCTGAGTGCCCCTGGGTGTCCCCTGGGCTTTGTCATCTGTCCCTCCAGCATGCAGAGCTGCAGCTCAGCATCTTGGCGGGGGCTGCGCTGCGTCCCCATCACCCTTGGACTATGATTTTCCCCCTGGGTACCTCAGGCCTGGAGTATCACTCCTGCCTTCACCCAGCTGCTGGGGAAGAAGGGGTTGGGATGCTGGGGGCTACCTGGAGGAAGGGCTGCCAGTCCTGGGTGTGGAGGGCTAAGATCCCACGTCCCCTCCGAGTCCCCCTAACTGCCCTCTCCCCTCTGCCCAGGTCTCTCCCGCAGCGCCAGCCTCTCTGAGAAGGAGCTGAAGGAGGCAAAGGCACGGAGCCAGCGGATCGCGGTGCAGCTCACCACGGCACCCAGCCCCAGCTCCAAGGGCGTCCTGCTCTTCAACCGCCGCAAGCAGCGCGTCGATGGGCTCGCCAGGGCTGGGCATGGTGGGGGTCTGCCGCTGAGCCCCGCGCCCCAGCCTCAGCAAGCAGCCATGGAGGAGGGCAAGGGGCCTGGGATGAAGCCAGAGCCTGAGCAGCCCGGTGCTCCAGGAGAGGGGCTGCAGGCAAATGCCTCCCCATGCCAGGAGCCGCCTGCCGATGTCCAGCAGGTCCCACTTAGTGTCTACCTGAAGGAGAACATAGCATCAGCCACCACCAACGGCGTACAGGAGAGGGTGGCCAGTGGGATGGAGAGTGGGAGGGGGGGGCTCAGGGATGCAGGAGCCCCTGCAGGGCCAAGCACAGTGGCTCTTGCCCTGCCGCAGAGCCCCGAGGTGGGGAAGAACAGCGAGGTGCCTGGCAAGGTGCCCAGTGCACCAGTGGGGACAGCCACGGGGATGGCATCCCCAGCTGGCCAGCAGCAGAACGGGACGCAGGGCCGGCAGTACTATGAGGTCCATCTCACCCTGGCCAAGCCCAAGCCAGTGAAGAAACGGACGGCCAGACCCTTTGGCACTCAGGCACCCCCTGCCAGTGGCCAGCCCACAGAGGGACCCCCTGCTGCTGAGCTGCCCCCACCCCCCACCTACGCACAGACACTGAGCAGCCCCCCACCTCTCACCCGTGTCCGCTCACCCCCTGCCTACTCAGCCCTGTACCCACCCCAGGAGCAGAAGGTGCTGCCAGGTCCCCCCATGGGCTGTGGGGTGAGTGGACCAAACCCCCTGCCCAAAACGGGGATCCTGGAGGAGTCAGCCGCACGGAGAGCTGGCAAAAAGTCCATGTTCACTTTTGTTGAGAAGCCAAAGCTGGGCCCCAACCCTGATCTCTTGGACCTGGTTCAGAGTGCAGACAGCAGGAAGAAGCAGAAGGACCAGGGGGAGCCCGGTGCTGAGGATGAGCCCTTCGCCCTCGGGGCTGAAGCTGCCAACTTTGTCCCCAACAGCGCAGCCAGGGGTGAGCAGCACATCCCGCCAGCTGATGATGCTCCAGCGTGGTCCTCCTGCCTCAAGTCTCCCACCATCCAGCCCAAGCCAAAGCCGCAGCCCAGCCACAACCTCAGTGAAGCAAGAGGGAAGGGGGCCGAGCTCTTTGCCCGCCGGCAGTCCAGGATGGAGAAGTTTATCATTGAGGCTCCCTCCCAGCCCGAGCTGCTGCGGTCCCCGTCACCCACAATGTCCCTGCCTCCCTCCTGGAAATACGATGCCAATGCTTGCCTGTCACCCATGGTCTCCAGACACCCCTCCAAGAGTCCCTCCAGGCCCTCCAAAACCCCCCCAGCTTCTCTGTACAGCAGCAACCTGATGGAGAACGAGGTCTCCCAGAAGGAGCTGGAGATCTCCAAGCACCAGCCCTACCAGCTCCAGTCTTCGCTCTTCATCCTCTCTCCATCCAAGAGTCCGGCGAGGTCCATGCCCCGGGAGATGCCTCCACCCAGACCCTCTCTTCCTGATGCCTACTCCTACCCCCAGCAAACCTCCTGCCCGACCTCTCCGTTGCCTCCTTCCCCTGTCTGGCATCCCCCCACTGTGCCCAGTGCCGGCCAGACCACCTCCAGCCCCTTTCCTGGCACCACTGGGGCTCTGGCCCTGAATCACAGCAGCCGTGTCAGTCCTGGAGCCCCGACCGAGGTGCTGCTGGCCTCCCCGTGCCGCCTGCTGCCACCCCGAGCGAAGGGAGGCTTCCAGGCACCCCGGCCCTCCTACTCCACCAGGAATGCCGGCATCGAGCCGCAGGTGTGGAAACCTTCTTTTTATTACAAGTAGTGGCGGAGAGAAAAACACGGGGGTTTTAGGCTTCTCTGCACTGGCCGAGTCCTCCCTAACTGCTCACGGGTGTGCCGTAAGCCAAACCAACCACAGAAAAGGGGGAAAAAAGAAATAGAAAAAAGAAGTAGCTGGGAGGCTGCAGTGCCGGGACAGTGGGTAGAGGGGGCATAGAGCCCACGGGATCCCAAAGAGCCATCTGGAGCCTGCCCATCCTGTGGGGCTGCCAGCATTTTCTGTCTTCTCTCACCTGGAAACTGTATGGAGCATCACATCGCTGGCTCCATCCTTTCCTCGCCTCCTGCCTTTCCAGCTCTCGCAGCCAGCCGCTGCCGGCTCTGCCCGCTGACCCGCAGTCCCTCGGTCCTGCCGGCTCCTATCGGCCTCCTACCAAAGCAAACCCGGAGGGGACACATCGCCTTTCTGCCTCACTGTGCCTGCTCCTCTCTCTTTTGCTGCTCCTTTGGGATCTGTCCTCATTTTCTTCCACACTGTGGAGGAAATGCCACATCCCCGTGGGAATGGCAGAGTACATCGGTGCCGGGACCAGGGACAGTGCGAGGTCCCTGTCCCTTCCCAAGCTCAGTGCTGGAGCTGGGGGCAGGCAGCGCTGCTGGCACGACCGGGAGAGAGGGATGTGCCAGGCAGAGGGGGGCAGGGCTGGCTGATGCTGGACCCGATGCTCATGGTCCAGCTGTGCCTCTGCCATCCCTCACTCCCACCACTCCACTCGTGGTAATGAGTTGCCTATCGACTATGCTTTTATTTCTCCTGCATTTTTCTTCCTGTCCCCCCCCTTTCTGAATACACTCTCTGCACTGTCAGACCTGGCTCTTCTCTTTCCTGCTGGCTGGGGAGCAGCTGCTGGGCGATGGACCCCCGGGGCAGCATGGGGGGTCTCTGTGCATCACCTGGAGGGAGGCTTTGGAAAGCTGCTTGTAGTGAGAGGTCCAGGGTGATATTCTGGGCAAGGACGATTAATTGCAGGCTCAGCCTCACCCAGCGTCCTCGGCCGGTGAGGGGGTGCAGAGGCAAATGCATTTTTGGGGAGCCCTTGCAGGGGGTGCAATGCATGAGAATGCATCCCCAGTTCCTGTGGGGCTGAGCCAGCACGAAGCTTGCCCCAGCACCAGTCCTGCTCCTGTCCTTCTGCTCTGCCCCCTTCGTCCCCCCAGCAGTGCCGGCACTAACCCGCTGTCTGTCCCCCTCCAGGAAAGGCGGCCGTCCCTCCCCGCCTCGCCCACCTGGACGCCCCGGCTGGTGCGGCGCCCGGGCAGCCTGGACGGCTGGGCCAGCCCGGCCTCGGTGCCCGAGCTGGATGAGGGACCCCCTACATCCCCTCCGTGGAGCGAGAGGTCCCTGTCCCCACTGCGGCAGGACGCCGACCCCCGGGCCAGCCGGCAGATGCAAGCGCGGCTCGCCAGGAACATCATCAACGCTGCCCGGAGGAAGAGCTCCTCTCCCAACGCCGTGGGGCCGGAGGGCTCCCGGCCCTTCACCCCCATCCCCGCCGGCCCCCCCAGCCGGCCCCAGTCCCCCTGGCCAGCGCGGCCGGAGGGCTGCAGAGCCATGGCACTGCAGGCTGCCAGCAGCGTGCCGGGGAGCCTGGGCAGCCCCTCGCCCACCCACAAAAGCCCCCTGCGATCGCCCCGGGCGGACAGCCCCCAGTTTTGTGCTTCCCCCGGGATGCCCCGAGCTGCTTGGGCAGAGGGTCGCCGGCTCGTGCTGCCACCCAGCATGTCCTCCTGCCCCATCCCCCGGCTGTCCCCCAGCCCCAAGAGCCCCTTGCCATCCCCCGTGGTGGGTGGGCGGGCCCTGGCCAAGCGCTGCACCTCCCGGTCCCCAACGGACTCGGACGTCTCCCTTGACTCCGAAGACTCGGGGACCAAGAGCCCGGGCATCCACAGCTTCAACCTCTGCCCCCGGGGCTGGACCGGCAGCCTGCGGCTGAAGCCAGGGGGGCTGCCCTCAGGGGCCCCCTGCACCTCCTAGACGAGCCAGCCCTGGCCAGCCCACCCTCTCCCCAGCCCCACCAGCCCAGGTGATGCCACCCACTGATTCCCACCGGAAAGACCCAACCCTCAGGGCTGAGGTCTCCAAAACCCGGTATCCCCAGTCCCCGGAGGAGCTGCCGCAGCCCCTTGGCATGCCAGCAGGGTCAGGTGCCTCCCGCCTGCCTGCCACCCCATGCCCCTGCTCTATTTTTACCACCTTAACCTTTCGGGGCAGGACTGCGTGGTCAGCAGGCGGAGCAGGCAGAGCAGGCAGAGCAGGCAGCATGGGGGGAGCCAGCCCCCAGCACAGCCCCCTCCCTCTGCAGCCCCTGCCCACCAGCTGCCCACATGCCACACAGCCAGGATGGGGATGGACTTGGTGGTCTCCCTTGAGCCCTCTGTCCCCAGTGCCAAGGTGTCATCCCAGGGTGGCACAGCCAATGTTGCTGCCCAGGGGGTCGTGGTGCACCTGGCAGGGGTGGGCAGCACAAAGCACATGCCATGGCCAGGCACCCTCTCCCAGCTTCCAGAGCTGGATGGTTTCAATTGGAACCAGCTTTCAGAAAGGAAAAGTTAATTTTTATTCCAGCCCCCCAGTTCTTCATTGCTTTTTTTTTTTTTTTTTTTTTTAATTTTGACCTCTTCTCAAAGAAATTCCCCCAAATCCT
>JAVJGJ010000061.1:58522639-58537353 GCA_035590215.1 Microhierax caerulescens | reverse complement strand
CTCACACTTCCCTACATCCATTGAAGAGACTGGAGAGCAGCACAGAGATGATGCTGTTGAGGGGAGATGCTCAGGGATGATGCTGGCCAGGGAAGATGCTCAGCCAAAGCCTGGCCTCTCCCCACAGCACCCCTGGGGCTGATGCATCCCAATGTTTGGTGTCACTCTAGGACTGCCTCTCTTCCAGCCGGGCAGGTTCCGTCCCCCTCCCACAGAGCTGCCCCAGGAGCACAGCAGCAAGTGATGACCATCATGAGACCGGGCCCTGAAGACGGTAAGGGAGAGCCAGGAGTGCTGCCAGCCCCAGGACAGCACTGCTTGCCCTGCCCAGGGGCCAGACCCAGCTCTGGTTGAGGCCACTGGCCCTGCTCCCCAGGGACTCTGTGCCTTTCTTGGTCCCATCTTACACTACAGCCCCAAGGGGCAGCAACTGCATGCCAAGGGCTGGTGGGGTCCATGCACAGGGGCAGTGGAGGCTGGTTGAGCCTCTGGGGCTGAGATAATTCCCTGAGAAATCCCCCCCCTGAGGAAATACCAGTGCCTGGCACAGCTCCCGGTGTGGGTACATGGCTGAGCTGTGCAAGAGGGACCTCACTGAGGGGACGCACTGTCCTTGCGCTGGGCATGGGGGTCCCCAGCACTGCAGCATCTCAGCTGTGGCTGTGCTCTTCCCTGGGCTCCCCAGAGCCCCAGCTGGACCTGGGCAAGAAGGTGAGCACATCGCAGGACCTGATGATTGAGGAGCTCTCCCTGCGGAACAACCGTGGCTCCCAGCTCTTCCAGCAGCGCCAGAGGCGGATGCAGCGCTTCATCATCGAGCATCCCAGCAACTACAGGGAGGTGGGTCTGCAGCCCATCCTTCGGCTCTGAGCGGGACAGTGTGCCCTGGCTCTCACAGCCTCTGCAGGGAAGCAATTCCTGGCAGGGCTGGGAGTCTCTCAGCAGGGCAGCTGTGCTCAGCTGCCTGCTACGCTGAGATGAAGGGAGAGATGGCTTGGTAGCCTGGGCATCGAGATAGGCAAGCATCAGGTTCAGCACCCACCAAAGAGCAAGGGGATGGCACCAGTCCTCCTCTGCACCTGCTAACCCCTCTCCTCACCTCCTGCAGCTCCCAGGGCCTGGAGCAGGTGGCTCATACCACACCAAGAAAGGTGACGTGGACGGAACTGCAAATGAGTGGACGGTGAGTAGGTGGAGGAAGCTCCAAAGTGCTTGTGACAGCCTCCTGAGTCCTGACCAGGGCAGGGGGAGCTCCCCATGCCCACTTGCCCACTGATTCTCCCCTCTGCAGGCAGGGGAGGATGCTGGGGACCAGCAGAGTTATCGCTCCGAGCTCCACGTGGCAGCATCACCCCAGGGCAGGCCCCCTGAAGTGCCCAAGAAGACAGAGAAAGTCTTGCAGATGAGCAAAGTCCTCAACCCTGACGCTCTGGCCCCAGGTAAATGCCACCTACACCCCAAAGCCAACACCATGGTAAAGGCAGGAACACAGGGCTGGAGGCAGCAAGCTGCTGCCTGCCAAGGGGTCCTCCCCAAAGTCCTCCCCCAGAGTTTTTAATGTATATAAATACATAACATATATTTGTTATATATATGTAATACTGCCCTCAGCAGCAGGTCTTCCGTGGCCACGCGAAGGCAGGGCTGTTCCCAGCCCCCTCTCCCCTGCTTGGCACATTGCCCCAGCCCAGCCGAGGCCACAGCAGCCCACACCATCCCTCCCCCTGTGCAGGGTACTCAAGCCCCCTCAAAGAAGTGCCCCCGGAGAAGTTCAACATCACCGCCATCCCCAAGGGCTACCGCTCCCCATGGCACGAGCTCCTCGGTGACAAGGACAATGCTGTGCACAGTAAGAACCAGCTGCCCATGAGACCCTTTCCATGGGACTTCAGGAGCTTCAACAGGTAATCCTGGCTGAGCAGGCACAGACAGCCTGTCCATCCATCCCTTGGCCAAACCCCTCAACCTCAGAAGCACCTACCGTCCTGCCAGGGAAATGCAATGGTCCATGCCCTCTTTATACTCCACAAGGGAGCAGCAAGCGTTCAGGTTGCTCTTTTCCAGCTCAGGAGCTCATCCATGGCTCCTCTGCGAAGGTCCCTACCTCCAGCAGCTCCCCAGATGTCCCCTCAGCTCCACCACTGGGCTTGCACAGCCCTAAGCAGCTTGATCACACTGGGTAACCTGGAAGGACTAAATCTCATTGAAATGCTCCTGGAGAAGGAATTATTGCTCTTCCCAGCTGGGCTCAGCTCTGGGCTGGGTGGAGGAATGACACAGACAGTGCCAAGTCTCTCTCCTAGTTTCCTTAAGGTACCCAAGCAGCTGCTGGAAGTGGTGGGGGTATAAGGTTAATCTTCGCACAGGGTGCCAAGAGGTCACCAGATTCCTTCCAGACACCTGCTTGAGACTGAAGTCTCCAGGCTGGGGTGTTTCTGGTGGCTCAGGCTGGCAAGCTCCATGCCCTGCAGCTGCTTCCAATGGAGCATGGTGGATGCCTCCTTGCACCTCCAAATTACACTGAGATGAAGGCTGGGACCCTGGAACAGAGATCACCAAGGAAAATCTCCTTTCTGTAAAGGTGTTTGGTGGGGATCCAGGAGATGGGACCTGATCGTAGCGAAGCACCAGCAGCCCAAGGCAGAATAATGAGAGCTGAACTTGTAAGCTGAACATCATCCCAGGCAATCTGCAAACAAAGGTCCTGGCTCTCCTCCTCACTGAAAGCCTCTTTCATGAGGATGAAAGTCCACTAGCCATGGAAGCTTGGCCAAAGCCATCTTCCAGGAGGCAAGCTCCCAGTGGAGCTCCCTACCAGGGCACAGCACTACTCCCCATCAGACCAGATGCCATGGTGCTGGGCCTCTGCAGGTGGCAGCTTTCCTGCGCCCACACCAGGGTTGGATTTAAGTTGTGGGGGACGCAACTGCTGTGTTTGAAAGCTTGGCAGAAGGGGCTGTGGGGGACTACAACCCCTCTGCATGGGAACGGCATCCCAGATGGTCCCACCATCCCTCTGCTGCTCTCCTCTCCCTCAGCCCCCCAACTCTGCTGAGCAGCCTGGTGAGATGCACAGCACAAGGCTGCTGCACACCCAGCCCCCATTCCCCCTTCCATACCAGTGAAAGCATGACATCGCACTGGTCTGCACTGGAGTAGGGCTGAGGGGGAGAGAAAGGAGGTGGCAGGGTTAACAGAAGGGACAAAACCCCATGGGCAAGCGCTGGCAAGCTGAGGAAGCAAAGTGGCTGCATTAGCTATTCGCTCAGGGTCTCCTTCCCAGTCACTCAGCCATCGTGAGCCTTCCCGGAGTAGTAACGTCTGAGGAGGTGCCGCAGGGGGAGAGCAAGGAGCTACTGCAGACACTTGGCTCTTTTCTTTCAATATTTAGCCATGTTCCTGCCTCAATATTTATTTATGGACAGGGACTGAAGCAAGGGCATGTTTCTGAATAATGTTTTACCCCGTACAATTTCTCCCTTCTCACATGCGCCTTTCTATTTAAAGTCTTGAACTGTTATTTAATACAGATGGATGCTAATTTAACACCAAGCCTCTTGCCACCTCCTCTAATTCTTCACTGAGGCATGAAGATGCAGAGAGCCAATCTGCTTTTAACTGGGCTTCTCATGATCTTGCAAGCTGTTGGCTTTTAAATCACTTCTCAGTTCATCAAGTACTAAACTGCAGAAAAACAAGCTTTTTGGAACAAGTCAGCTAGTAAAATGCCAGTGATCTTGCCTAAAGCTAGGTGAATCCCAGCGCAGCCCACATGGGTCACAGGGCGAAGGCAAGTTCACCATGTCAACATCAATTCTGTTAAAGTAGACTGATTTATTCCCAAGTTTAAATGTGCAGGCTGTGATGCAAAGACCTTTGGCCACCTTGCTAAGGTGTGCTGCCTTAATAGAGAGTGAAAACCAAGCTTTGAAAGACTGTCTTTTCCCAGAAGTGAGAAAGTATCTGGAATAAACCTCTCTCATTTACCTCTTCCCCCCCTTATTTCTCCTCTGTTGCAAAACAGTGCCACGTTACTCATGTTCAAGCAGCACTTCCCAAAGCAAACACTCCCAGCTATGCCTCATTGATAGCTCAGCCTCCACGTGCTGCTCCAAAACGACCATTCTTGGCTTTTCAGGGGCTGGCACTCTGTTCCTGGTCCCTTTCCACATTTCTCCAGAAAGGGATGACAGCTCTTGCCCCCACACTGCTCCTCCTGTTAGTAATAGTTCAAGAGAAGCTGTCCCAAAAGGCAGACTGGAGCCAGGGCCAAGAGAAAGACATTTGCCGCACATGTGCTAGAGCAATCAGGAGGCAGCACCATCAGCCTCAGCCCTCTGCAGAACACATCAGCTGTGGACAAGTCACTTTCTAAAGACCAGGGCCTTTGTCACTGTCACCTGCTCTCTTAATCTAGCCCCTTTCACACGCACCACATCTCTACTGCTGTTGGTGGAGCCCATCAAGAGAGACTATGGTGAAGGTAACTACACTGCAGGGCAATGGACGCTCAAGCACCAAACCCCACTCTCCAGGCTTGCCAGAGCTTGAGTTGAGGTTAGCTCTGTACAAGAGAAGAACCTCACTGAGCCAGCAGAGGCTCTAACAGTGTCCCAGGGAAGAAGAGGAGGGTTGTCATTTGCTATAAGCATTGCCAGGTTGCTGCTGGGCTCAGTTAGTAAATCCAGACCTGCTTTTTTTATCATCTTCACAACACACAAAACCTCTCCGCGTGCTGTGCTAAGTCTCCCACTTCTTGTGCTGCAGGAATCCCACCCCATTTGACAGAGCACTGGTCAGTGACCTGTTCTCCATGCCTGCCACAGAGCTGGATAACCTGAGCGCTCTGGAGGTGATTTCTCACAGACGCAACTTCAACAGAGTGCCACAGGGTTGGGTGCGGATCCTGCCAGAAAGTGATGAGCTGTAGTACGTCTCCCTTCCCCATCGCCACGGATGCTTTTCTCGCTAGACTCAAACATACTTCGCACAGTAGGGGAGAGGGGAGTAAGTATCCTCTGTGAAAGCTAAGCTAGTGGTCTCGGGTTGTCGTCTTCTTCAACAGGATTTGAACAAGCTCAAGTCTGGGACCATTTTGAATTCCCCTCATACCAGCCATTGTCACAAGGGCATTTAGTGCTAAGCTAACCAGCCAAGTTCTCATCGCTAACGCAAGCAGATCCCTGTAAGCTCCCGTACAAAACATCCCATACAGCCTGTCCTCTTCCCTGCCTCGTGGAAAATGGCAGGACCACCAGCTGTACCACACTAAGCTGTCTCACTGCTTTTTCACTGACACACAAGACCTGCTCCAACAGCTGAAGCCTTTGCAAGGAAATTCCATCTTCAGGGCAACTCTACATCTGTCATTCCAGTCAGGACAGCGAGAGGAGGTGACAATTGAAGAGCAGCAGCAAAACAAGTTACCAGAGGCATTGGCACGTTAAAAGCAGTTACCTTGGGATTGGCTGGACAACAGAAACTAATGAGGAGCTGGGAATCTGCCTTTTTACCAACACAACATAACCATACAGGAGAGGAACACTGGGAGTTGGAACTTGTGCTCTGTTTTCCACAAGCTAGTGGCTAGCACTTGGCAGCTGATATTTTCCCCTTCCTATAGCACTTGGCAGCTGATATTTTCCCCTTCCTACTGTTATTTGCATGCCTTGTTTAAAGATTTAAGTCCTTTGACTGACTTAAGCCAGATTTGCTTCATATGGTTGGTCATCAAGGATCAGACCCAGTCTGCAGAATTATACCAGTCTGAAGATATTGCCAGGGTATTCTGGTAACTTCAGCATCAGCGGGAAGGAAAAGCAGTGCAGCCATGACTCCAGAGCAAGCACAGGCTTCTCCATCGTGAAAATCAGACCTGAGGATCCAACTACACAAACGTTTTCATCACTGACACACAGTGGGACAGGCAGCTAACAGTCTATAGGACAGTTGTCAGAACATCTAGCAAACCCAGCTAACAAAAATCTCTACCTTAACACAGGCTTTCTACAACAGCTTTTGTCAGGTTCTTAACGTTACCCTAATTTAATCTTGCAAAAGCAGGAGCATCAGTATAAAAGATTATTTTCTCATCACTATGGTTAAATCAGAAAAGTAAATTTTGTGGTAAAAATGCAGTTAGTAGCTGCCTTACTTGTAGTGTATTTGTAATGCTGTGCAGACAAATGCACAGAGCAAATCCCACAGAGGGATTCTGCTGCCATAAGACACCATTCAGGCAGGAAGCTTTCATTGCTCTATTCTACCCACAGAAGCAGGAGGTGACAAGCAAATGGAAAGAAAAAAGTTCCATTCCTTAAACGTTAAAAATTTATGATGCTCAACTGATGTCCTGTTCCAAACCCATCTTTGTCCTCTTTGTCCATCAGCTGAAGAACCCATGTACCCCTGGGGACCTGGCTGGAAACAATAAATAAATTGCAGTAACGTAAAGCCTGTTTGCATTTGAGATCTGTCTGCACAGCACTCATGGCCCCAGCCAAAGAGACTTGGACCCAGAGCAGTGGCAAATGCTGCAGCCCTCCCCCACCCACCAGCAGGCTGTCCTCCAGCACTGCCCTAGGATGGCTCCCACCTGAAAAATGCTAAGCTAATTACCTGTGCCCAAAGCAGGTAATTTCTCTGGAGAAGAGAAAGCCAGCCTGCCTGCCAGCCCTTTGTGCCACATGTGCTATGCCACCTCCAACAGCCTGGCAGGGCTGGCAGCACCAGCAGGACCCAGTGGCATTACACAGAACATAAAACTAAAAGAGGACCTGCTGTCATTGCCCACTCCGCACCCTGGCTTTGGCAGCAGCCAAATAAAAATCAAAGTCCTCAGACACTGTGCTCCAGGAAGCAGAGTCTAAGCAAAGCATTGAAAAATTCAAATGTTTTAATGTATTTTTTTTAAAAACAAGCAAATGAAGCTTCAGAACAGATCTCATCATGTTTTGCTTACAGAAAGATGTCCACAGATCCACTGCATCAAAGTAGCTGACATACAGATAAACTTAAAATCCTTCAGCCACGTGCACATAGATCTTACTCAACAGTACGCTCCATGCAGGACATGGTTGCTCCTGGGCAACCACTATAGTTGGGGCACAGAAAGAAAAGTTTCAGGTCTTAAAGCAGGATGAAGTGGGATCCATCTCACAGTTTAAGAGCAGACTGCATCCACAGGCCTCAAAAGCCCCAATCACGCACCAAATATACCCCAGACAAGCTTGCAGCTGCACTGCATCCTGCCCCTGCAGCTGCCAGCAACACAAGCCCAGCCTCTGGGGCCACCGAGGGGCCTTCGCTGGGCTAGAACCAGCCACTGCGAACTGGCCACTGCACCTCATGCCTGCACTACCTGGGGCCTGCTCACATGACTTAACACTTGTCTTGCTCAGGACGTGCAGGATCAGAAATGAAGCAACAAAAAGGGTTTGCTTTTGGTTTTCTAAACAGGAAGTCAAAAAAAAGGAGGGAGGAAAATTCTGTGGCAATAGAAAAACAAAGCCATGGGTTTGGCATGTCTGATAAGCTTGTTTTTCAGCTCTTATTCAGTCCTGGTTTAATACCACATTAAAATAATAAGTCATTAGTTGCATGACAGAGAAGAGTCTCCAGTTACACTTAAATAGTCCACAGTGTTCAGACTGAAGATATCAAATGGGCTTGAAAAGGGGATTGGTTTTGGTTTTCCAGAAGTTTATTTCAAAAGTGTGCCAACAGGATACACTGAGAGCACTGTAATTCTGGTACAGCTGATCCACAGACCCTTAACAGCCCTTCTGTCTACCCCCCCGCCCCACCCCCAACACTAAATGAAAGACCTGGGATGTATCAACAATCTGATTAGCTAGCACAGACGTGGAGCTCAGCTTGCCCAGTGTCTGCAAGCAGGGAAATAAGGCTTCTCTAGCTCACCCACAGCTCAACATATGGTGCTACCATGGTAACTAGAAAATAACATATACTTAAATGATGACAGTGGCACGACGTGCTAGGGACTGCTGTGCTTTCCTGCGTGGGCACCCATCCTCTGGGGATCTTGAGACGGGTAGTGAATGGGACCTGGGGCTCTCATGAAGGGAGGCGGGGGCCCCATGGCATGGAACATGTGTGGTCCAAAACCTGCAAAAACAATGTTGGCAGCTTCAGACAGAGGAACAGAACAACCAATGCCCAGGAACTGCTGCTTGAAACTACTCACAGAAAACAGCTGACTTACAGCTATGCCTTAGAAAGGTGCACATCTTCCATGAATCTTCAAATTCCCAAACTCCTCCTCTTTCCAGTACAACTGGAAGCAATCCCTACCCAACATACAACCTTACTCACAGATAAAAGCTGGTAGGGGACTGGACACGTGTCTGTAATGCCAGTCTGAATGCTTTCTACTGAACTGTGGAGCAAAGCTAATATATCCACAGGAGTCTGATGTCCCATAAAAAAAAAAAACCCACAAAAACAGAGGGCCTCCATACAGATGTATATACACACAGCCAAACAGGCTGGCATTCAACCAGCTGCAAAATTAACCTTTAAAGTTCAGGTTAATGTGGCATTTACACAGCCAGCAAAAGCACTGAGCAGGTCTCAGTACCAGTAACAGGGCTTTCTGACATGCCTGAGAGTTTGCAAGTGAATACATACCACAGCAGGCAGCTCAGTTTAATCAAACTGTGCTGACAGCTCATTTTAGATCATCAATTTACACTGTAGGATCAGGCAACGAGTAAAATCAACTCAGGGCATGCCTCAGCGCTACAGCACAGCTGAGCAAGAGGACTAGAAAGTCTAACACCAAGTTAGACACCCCCACTTGAAGGGGAAACGCAAGTACCTGGAGGTGGTGGCGGGGCAATGCCAGGAGGAGGTGGCAAGGCAATGTTAACCACAGCTGGAGGGCCACTTGGAGGTAGGTTGAAGTAATTTGCAGAAGCCTCCTCTTCTGCAGCTGGAGGAGGGGGAAGAGCTGCAAAAAAAAGTACATGGTGGTTATGAAAAATCTCTCAGTCAAGATAAGCTTGTATGGTGGTGTAAGCCTTCAGCAAGGAGGCACAATCAGTTCTTCCACAAGGGCAAACTGTTGCTACTATTGCACATATGAACCAGAGTGAGAAGCAGGACCACACTGAAACTCCAGAACCAGTCACCATTTTTCTTCACCCCAAACCAGCCTTGCTTTTTCAATCATACAATACTCAGTGGATTAGGAAAACATTAACCAAGCCTTAAAAAGCATGGGTTGCCAGTATCTCAGACCTCAGTCACTTTAACTCAGCTTTAACTTTTCATTCACCACATAAATAACTCCCTTTATCATCAAGAATTTGCTTCTAGACAAAGTTTGCTTTCCATCCCTGCTCGATCTGCTGCAAACCTACTACTACTACAGTAGTAACTGCCTGCTCTGGGTTCACCAGTGCCTCTACTGTCCTGAGCTCTGTTACCATTCTCAAAGGTTTAACGTCAGCAGCTGTCATGGAAGCAGGTGAGGTCAGCGTTAAATTTCAGAGATTAAACCAGCTCCCTTACCTCCGGGAAGTCCTGGAACTGGCTCCAGCTTTATCCCAGATTCTGTAGTACCTTCCTTGTCCTTTTCTTTTCCTCTTGCTGCCTGGGACCTAAAACCAGATTAAAAGTTTGAGAACAAGGATGAGAAAATGCAGGATAAGCAGATATTCATACCACAATAGTTTCACATTAGATAATCTGCATCCATTCCTTCAGGCCAAAGATGAAAAATTCACAGAACATAGACAGCTGGTACAAAGTGTGCAAACAGAGCTTACAGGAGACAGATTAGAAGTAAAACTACAGAAACTCATGCATAGCCCTCAACCAGGAAATCCCCTACACAATTTATGTAATCTCCAACCCAGATCCCACTGCTGAAAGAAAACCAAACTGTAAGAGGACCCCAACTATTTACCAAATCACTATCTACTCCAGTGTAATATCCAATCCTGCTCATCAACATTGCACAGAGAGAAGAACCTTGTGGCAGTATCCTCAAGGCTTCCTCCCTGCCGCACTCACCTTCCCCATTTGACATTGAGCCTGCGTCCATTGACAATGAGTTTGTTGAAGAATTTCTCAGCAGCCACTTCCGCAGCTTGCCGGGTGGCAAACTGGATGAAAGCACACTGTTGCCTCTGCACTACAGTTATCGTCCGAATCTCCCCAAACTGGTAGAAGTGATTTCTGTGTTGGGGAAAAAAAATTATTATGAAACACTACTCCTCCTAGCTGCAGGGTACACAGCAGAGAAGGATCTCAACACATGTTGAAACAGATATGCTCAGATCCTTTCTTTTCTCTGTTGCCAGTTCAGACTAACTATGACAAATCAGATCTCTTGTCCCTCTGTGCAATTAAGGAGCAATAAAAACTGCAGCAGCTTTTCTCAGCAGCTAGCTAGAGGGAAGCTGTGGGACTTTCTTGTCAAAAGGGTAACACAGTAACCCCAAGAGCTCAGAAGGATGACTCATCTCTAAAGAGAGAAATTTTAATCAAAGCATTTGAAGTGTGCCTGGTTATCTGTTCTCCAACAAGCTGGCACTCCTCTGCACTTCCCCACCAACCAGTTCCCCATTAAGGAAAAACTAAAAGCCAGATGTATTTTTTTCCTTGCAAGAGAGATTTCCTCACTTGAAGATGAGCAGTAATCAAACTGTCAAATAAAAAGCCAAGGGCAATACAAATTCACCAACACACCTGAGATCTGATTCAGTGATAGTATCTCCAAGCCCTCCAACATAGAGTGTAGTAATAGTCTTGTCATCAGGGGGGTCTAGACGAGGCATGGTTGATGCTCGTTTCAGAAGTTTATCAGCCACAGGATCATTAATTCCATAGTAACGATCTTTGATGTTCTGATCAGCCAGAGGATCATCTGGGTCTGTAGGTTTCTCATGTCTAAGGTTTAGCAAACACAGCATTTCACAACACCAGTCATAGCTGCATTAGATTATGACTATAACTGCTGCCTCCCCTTCTCAAGGCCTCTTGTCATTTATATGCTTAACCCTAGTCACATAACATCCCAAAATGGAACAAAAAGCCATGAGAACTTAAAGTGCAGCCAGGACTGCCTCAAGTTCTGAATGAATGGCACTTCTGACAGCTCAGCATTCAATGTTACAAAATATAAGAGCTGGATTTCAAACAGCCTCTTGTTGAAATACAATGATCTCTGATTGAGGGGACTGACGCCGCGGGGGGGGGGGTGGGGGTAGAAATGAACTATGCAAGAGAAGAGCTATAGTTACTGCTTCGGCAAAACACTACAAGACCACACAGCTAATTCCTCACAAACAAACACGCCACAACAAAGATTCATTCATTGTCCCTGCGTGTCAACTGAAAGCATGTTTCACACTGACCCCAATAGCAGTGCTACTACCTCTCCTGTCCACTGCAGCACTTCTGTTCCTCAAACCCCAAGAGCAGCTGTCTGTATCTGACCTCAGTGAACAGATTCACTGTTTAAGCTTTATCTGTACCTGTAGGGACACTCTTCTCCTCTCTTGCATTCTCCTTTTACCCAGAACGAACAGATGTGAGGACGGTTACGTTTATAGTAAGGCGTGGTCCGAGCCAGCTTCAACAGCATATCGCTGGTAGAAGTAGCTTTTCCTAGTGCACCAACTGGTCTAGTGCCATCAGAATTGGATATCTAAACAGCAGTTAAACCACAAATAATTATGTATATATCACCATTGAAAACTGATGCACAGAATCAGAGCAAGAAAATGGTTTTAAGATAAGCTAGGTCATTCTTCCCGTTTCCTCCCCTATACGCATCACATAGAAAGCGTGATTAGAACTACACTTTCTTACCTCCCGTTCCATGTTCTGGGTGTAGTACTCTTTATTGACATCAGACTTAGGCATTTCATCCTTAAGGGAGAGTCCTGCATCCCGGACTTGAATTGGCAAACCTAGAAACACAACAAATCTGTATGAAGCACAAGCTGAAAGAGCAGAAATAGTTATTGCAATCTTAATTAGCCAGACATAACTCATCTACTACTCAGGTGTACCACGCTTCCCCTGAACCTCAGAAGAGATGTGGTCAAGACCTTTCTTCTCAAAGACTGTCCAGAGACAACTGTGCCAAATACATGCACACATTTAAAGACATTTCACCAACTTTCATTTCAGAGGCAAGCAGACCACCTTCTTCTCTTGGCATATGTTTTTTGGTACACACCATATTCCAGGTCAAGTAGACAGGTCTGACAGACATTCTTCAGCTTGCTGCATGTCTGGCATACTTCTGTTTTCTTGAAACGCATACGAACACCAGGGCACCAGCGGAACACTGTGAAAGGCCTGGCACAAATCTGGAAGACAGAAAGTCAACACTTGTATCACTATCATGCAGCAATGAAGGTTATTACATGGAAACGTGACATCCAAACACACCTGATTTCTTTAAACCATAAATACAACTTCTTCATCTTAGTGCAAAGATTCAAACCTCAAGAAATATTTGTTTCTACTTGGTGCCTTAATTTGACAGGAGAAAGTTTTAGGAAGGTATTTCTTTCTTGGTTTTCTGATTTATTACAGCAACGCAAATGCTGAAAGCAGACCTACACCAAGGAAAAACAAATTCTCCTCTATTCCAGGTGATGTCAGTATAGAGCTACTGCAGATAAATTATCAATTATGTGTAAATCGGTCACAAACACAGCAGCAAGCCCAGTGAGAGGGTTTTTGAGACTTTTGGTCCAGAAGAAGACTACTGCTCTCTCTTATCTGGTAATGACCTGCTTCTGTTGCACGTACAGTCTGAGGAAGGGAAGCAAGATTTCAACACATACCTTCTCCCTTCCTCAGATGACAATTGATAAAAAGGGGCAAAAAACTCCTTTATTTCCCTCAGTCAAGACAACACTAAATATTTCTTGCTCTCTCAGAAATGAAAGTGGCTTATTTCTTAGACAGCTAACACAAACCACCACATAGCTGCAAATAACATATACACAGCAAAACCTAAATTCCAGTTATCCACCACTTAAAAGTAAAAATAAACTTGCAAGAGAACATAAGAGATCATTTTAAATGCTGAAATACCTCCAAATATAGTACAATATTTGCAAAAACTAATTCCAATACACATGAGCAAATCCTAAGTCTGCCTAAAGAGTCTTCAATAATTTTACAATTTTAAGACCAACTGACTTCATCTAACAAAGCTCACAGTAGGCTGACCTAAAAATGTATGTGGTTACATAAACATTTTCAGCTGTTAACCCAGACAAGCAATTTTCTGAAGCTGACAGGCTTTTTAATGTTAAAATGTATTATTCCTGGATGTGTGCCAATTTAGATGTTCTTTCTTGAAAAGACAACAAAACATACCTTGCATTCTTTTCCATATTTTTCCTTGGTCTGAAATATAATAAAAAACAATAAAACAGAATATTAAATATCATCAATTCAACATAAAACTTATCACTGATGTTACAGCACAGTGGTTTTCTCCTAATCATGCTGCATTTAGACTCAGCCACGCTTGTGTTTTGGGTTTAGACCTTAGAAGGTCAACAGGACAAAAAAACCTAAAAAATTCTCAATCCGTTTCTGTTTTAGAAATATTCAATGAAACACAGTATTGTAAATCCCACCTCACGTACTAATGAAAAGTGAGAATTAAATGGAATATTAATAGCTTTTTTTTAAACAAAGACGATGTTACAGGAAATAGGTTCATGAAAGTAAGCAGGCTGTGATATAGTACCTATACCAGCAGTAGGGTTACGTTTCACAAAAAATATCATCACCTCTCAGCAAACTTGGTGGAATGGAAACGTGAAGGGAAGATAACGTAAATGTAGGTCATACGCAACTGGACTGATGCACAGAGAAAAGCAACACAAAATGGACTGACTCACCCTGCACAGAGGAAACCAAGGTAAACAAACAAGGATTTAAATTACCATCAGGCAACCTTCACAAACCAGTTTCAACTTATTTTTACAGGTGCATATTCTTCACGTTTTAGAAATTTTACTAAGCTATTTGATGTTTCAGCAGCTCACCGTTCTCCATGTCACACGACTTACCAGTACTAAAGCTTTGTTTTCTAGTACTTCCTGCACTCTAGACACTGGACTGTTACCATCTCGCTCTCCTTTTTGCCTGATTTATTCTTAAGTCACATACCTAATGCCATGATAACACATACCAACAATGGCTGGAACAAAATCCTGTTGTGCAGAACCATCTAATTAGCAGTGCAGGTCCACCTCAGCATCTCCTCCTGCAGCCAGGCTAATTTTAGTCCCCAAAACCCAACAGTTCTAGGGCCACCACAGAAGAAAAGACTGCATGGTCAAACAGGCACGTACCATTCGAATATATGGGTTTTCTCCAAGACATGTCTGGCACAGAATAGGGAAATCCTGAATTGAGCAAGAAGAAAGAAAATCAGAAATTTGCAACAAACTGTTATCACCACAACAGCATTCAAATCGCATTTGAACTAACATTATCAAGTTAAACTAATCAGACCGTTTGAAAGATGCAAAAAGCCTCATTCAAAAAGTCCCTGGAAGAGCTGCAAGCCACAACCCTAGGCCTGTACCATCAAAGTAAAACTTAAAACAACCAAACAAGGCAAAACCATATTCTTGACATCTTAACTCTTCAGCGACCTGACTGCAGCAGATTGACTCCCCCCCCCTCCCCCACCCCCCGCCGCA
>JAVJGJ010000061.1:58505581-58522061 GCA_035590215.1 Microhierax caerulescens | reverse complement strand
CCCCCCCCCCCCCCCCCCCCCCCCCCCCCCCCCCCCCCCCCCCCCCCCCCCCCCCCCCCCCCCCCCCCCCACGGGACGTACAGAAGCCATTGGGGAATTTTTTTTTTAATAATTATTTTCTAATCAACCACAAAGTAAGAACCAGCACAAAGAATCCGAGAGCCACGTTTGCTTTATTGAAGGTCACTACACGACGTCAAGCATAAGGCAACAGCCACCTGTCGGGAAGGGGCAGGCGGAGGGGCACGCGCCAGGGAGCAGGGACATGCCGACACCTTTCCTATCGCCTACAAGCACCTATGGGAAGGGAAAAAACCAACTCACCGAGCTAATTAGACCTCTCAGAATACCATAAATCAATGCACCTTTGTATTCTCAGTGAGAAAGGCCCAGCTCGCCCCTGGAAAGCTTGTTTCCCTATTAGTGTCATAAGTGTAGCGCCTGTTTTGGCTACCAGAGAGGAAAAGTGGCGGCCAAAGGTTAAGTGCTCTGTTATCTGGACAGGTAAAGCCGCAGCAGGCACTAGCACTACACATTAACTACGAACTACAAGTCTTAAACTCATGCTGTACATCTGCATGTCACCTACGTGAAGTTGTAAACATGATGCCTCGCTGCTCGGAGACCTGCTGCAGGATCTAGGCTGCAAGGCGCGTGCCACCCCGGGCACACTGAGGTTCCTCACACCAAGGGAGAGGTTTTCAGGTACTGCACTACCTCCCCCAAGAGCAGGCAGTCACATCCTGCCCAGCCGAGCAGAGGATGCGCAGCCCCAGGCTGGCAGAACCATAGCACAAGTGTCTCTGGCTGTTCTTCACACCCTTCCCAGCACGACAGCACATCAAAACCTATCACAAGTATTTAACAAAGGTCAACGTCTGAACTGGGAATGCTCTGCAGGAAGAGAGATCTCACCTGCTTGCACTAAGCTATGCGGTGACTAGTAATTCAGTGTCCTGCATACACTGCTATTAATTACTCATTTTAGCTTGGACTACTGCCAAATTACACCCTAGAAGAGTTACCTTATGGTACAGTGTATGCTAATTAACATATAACTGTCCTTCCACCTTTATACCTCCCTCCCACCCACCCTAACAGGAAAAAGAGTATGAACTCAAACAGCTTCTATAGTTTTATGTATACCAGACCTAATCATAACTCTCCAGGTTTCATAGTCTGATCACTACCCCTATTAACACAGGTTTATTGATGTGAAGACTGCCAGGCAGCCTCTGGAACATGCCTGCCTCAGTCAAGAGCTGTAGCAGAACCTGAATTCCCAGCTTGCAGCGTATCGTGCCACCACATCTACCTGCACAACAGCAGGCTGACAGCAGGTTCAGCTGCCAGTCAAATCCAATCCATGAACACTACGGTACACTACAGTTTGAATTTAAATGCAAACTGATCATCTCCTTTGTGATAACAGATCTATCACCTCGGCTAAGCAAGCTACATATGCCGGAGTGGTAGCGTTCTATATCCCAATCCCTCACAGCTGAGGTATCCTATGAGGAAAGAGAAAACCAAAAGCAACCATTGTGCTGCTGCCAGTAACTTGCCAATAATGCAGCAGACACGGCCACCTCTTAAAATGTTTGTCTGGGAAGGGCATAGCTCTGCGTGCAAAGTTGTTCACTATTGAGCATGTAACATCAGGTTTGTGGACTGACAAGAAGAAATAAACAATATGGGTTTTTTCATGTTGATAAAACCAAATTCAGCCAGGTGTAGTGCAAATCTGGAGAAAGCGAGATCTTTCTCTGTGTTGAAACACGTGCTGCAAGTTAAAACTAGCCCGTGGCGGTGTGGGGAAGCAGAGCGGTAGTTAGTGGGCACTACGACAAGAAGAAAGAGAACAAACCATCCCAAACCACGGCATCTCAACCACCTCCTCACGACCCGGCTGGGGCCTGTGGCACACACCCACACATCACAAAGGAGCTCTCACAGAACATTTCACCAGGTGCTTTCTTCACCGTGACAGTCCATCCTGCAGCCAGCTGTCGGGGCGCAAGCGTTGGAAGCGTTTATGGGAGCACTGGACCGAGGCTGAGCTCCACATGATGGGTGAGCCAGATGACCTCCGAGGCATGATCACCTTCCTCGCTGGGCCGGATTGGAGCAGCGAGGTTTTTAAACTCGTGCTTCATCTTGAAACTCACGGTCACTTCGCCCTCTTCTTTCTGTGGGGTGACCTTGATGAAAACGCCTACCTTATTGGCTTTTCTGAAGGCAATAACACTGCAAGGCAGAAAACAAAAGAATGCTGGGTCAGCCAAATTTTCAAGCAATAGTTCTGAGAGATTTGTTCTGACACCATGTGAGAGAGAGACTCAATTTATGGCTGAATATGCCCTGCCAGAACAGCTGCCCTGGTTTCTAGCTTAGTCCCCGCTGCTCTTTTTGCAGGAGGCCCACAACCCTTTCTGCCTCATGATCAGAACATCAGTACCCGCTTTATGCTGACAGCTGCTGACACATCTGTCAAACAGAACATGCTTGCTTTGGCCATGGGAGTTATGTACCCAGCTGTGCAACAGGGAAGGACCATGGTACACAGGTCAAGTTGCTCTGCTGCAGAGTATATTCCATTGTGAAGGCTGGAGACAACTCTGTCACACACCCTGGTGTGTAGTTCTCACCGCTACCACAAACCCTCTCCTTGCAAAACAAAAGGATCAAACAGAGTATTTCTGGGGAGAATAAGTACCACCACCTACAACTCAACTGCTGTAACGGCACACCTTGCCTCAAAGGGATGGGAAGACTCCTGAACAGTCTAAACCACAAAAAGAAAGATATGCATTGCTGATCTCTGACCCACCAAAAAACCCCACCCAAGAAAACATGAAAAAAAACCAGCAAAACACACTGAAGACAGAGAGGAGAGCAAGTTCCTTGGCTGAAGTGCCAAGTGTTTAAGGAACACGATCCCCACAGGACAGACAACACTCACTCAGGGTCATCCTGAAAGTCTTGAGGCTCTGCCAGCTCATCATATTCTGCTGCAGCATCTTTGCCAGCCAGAATAAGCTCCTTGGGAGGAACTGCCACCTGAAACAGAACACAGAGAAGAAGCCGTTCAGCACTGATCATCACCTATGCTGCAACTAGGAGAGCACCCTCCCCTTCTGAGGGCTGCTTTACTACAGTTTAACAGAAAAGCGATTCATTCTCAGCTTTCCTCCAGTACCACCTGGTTACCACTCGGCCAGTGAAAAGAGTGGTTTTTTCTCCCTTGGGTTCTGGATCTCAGTGAACAGTCACAATTTCAAAATACTTTATGAATTGATGTTACATTGGTTACAGTCATTTAAGCTTCAAGGAGGAAAATGCAACACAGTCAGCAGGGGCTGAAGGACATATGAAAAGTATGACCTGTGGAAGGATAAGCGGGAGTAGTAAGCCTTTGAAGAGACTTAGCCTCACACAACAGAAGGGTACAATACCTTGGCAGTGCTGTTGATATTGTCAGGGTCTCCCTCCTCACACTCCAGCAGTGTGACATGTGTGATGTTCTCTACTGGATTGGTCAGAGTCAGAAGGACTTGGCTCTCCTGGGGAAATTCAGGAATCACAGTTCAAGGAGCAATTACTCTAAAATTCATCATTACTGTTAGCACCTCCATCTTCTGTGACTGATCAACACCTTCAAAAATTGCATCACATACACTCAAGGGATGGATATCTAACACCCCCGGTCTGCAGGAAACGCACCAATGCCATGCAGCACTCTCTTAATATAAAGAAATACACATCTTTGGACTGTAGCCAAGATCAACCCCACACCTTTTATTCTTCAGATACTGGCATGTGCTTATGATGCCAGATGTCACATTGCATGATAATCTACTCCTGCAGAGTGATAAGTACATGCAGTGTTACTCTGACTACTCCCTTAAACCTTGCACCCTCTCTAAACGGAGCGAGCAAAGCCCTCAGGGAACAATCATCACACCATGTCATCTTCCAAAAACATCCCACATTTACACCTCCCAGCTATGCCTCACCCTAAGAGTGTATGGAAAAACTACTGACCTTCATGTAGCGCAGGTTGGGAATAGACATGATTCTCACTTCAGGGATATAGTTACTACAAAAAGAACAAAGCAAGTGACCGTGATTGACTGTGTTGCTGCCTAAAACCTACCTCTTGAAGGAGGATGTATTCAAAGGCATCCATCTAACTCATTCGATACTATCAGAGCTTAGCTTACGTCAAACAGAAAAACAAAGTGTCCTTTTGCTATATAAGCTTAATCCTATAAAATTCCTGCTACAGTGTGGGGCTGGCACAGCATGCTTTTGCTATATAAGCTTAATCCTATAAAATTCCTGCTACAGTGTGGGGCTGGCACAGCATGCAATGTCTTCTTCAAACTGCTGACATCTTTAGTAGATCAGGAGGCAAACCTATTACAGATAAGCTAAATGTATTTAAAAATGGGATTACACCATCCTAAGAGATGACACACCCACACAAGAAGTCAAATCAAGAGTACAAAAGAAATTAAAATAGAAGGCATTAAGCCAGCATGGATAAGCAGTTGTTCTCCCCAGTCACTACATCTTACTTACACAGCAACCAGCTGGATCTTGAATTTGATAGATGTTGGATTGAATTCTGGTTTGCTCAGGTTATGTTCACATTTCTAGAAACAACGGTATTTTAGTTAGCTCCAAAAGACAGCATGCAGTCACACACTGAAAAATCAGAGTCGTGAGCACCATGCCACTTGCCACATTACCAGCCTCTAGCACAGTGCACATAAAAAATACCTTGGATTTCATGTAGCCATCATTGTGTCAAGTTATTGATACTCAGAAAATGTCAGACCCAGCACTACCAGCGCAATCTCAAAAAACATGACATCTGGAACCTGGCTTAAAAACATTTGGACACTCACTGGCTGCAGCAGGAAGGCACAAATACCTGCAAGCCCTTTGACTTACGCTCCCAGAATCCATGAAAAAAAACAAATTGTTGGAACTCAAGACTGATCTCATAAACTACTCTTCATATACAGGCTCAGCCAGACATTACTTATTTCTGAGAAAATATTCTGCATTTGCAAAGCACTCTGCATCTTAAATACAAGAATTTTGCTCTATTACTCTGGGAGCTAGGTAAACATTCCTGAGAAAGCAAACAGCTTTTTAAAGACCATGTAGTTAAGCCAACTTTGGTTTAATTCTTGCTTGTCTTCACTTCCCCACTTCCTGTTTTTATTCTCTAAAATATCCTCTTTCTGCCTTCACTCTAAGGACACCTTCAGTATTCTGCACTGCCTCTCACTAATATTTTGTTTCCTGACTTGATTTTTGTCTTTAGCAATAGCAGAATTTTTTTTAAATTCCAACTATACTGGCAGCCTTCTATGATTCCTTGGCTAAGCAAAGCACACAAACCTTTATGCAAATCCACCTTTGTATCTTTATGTATCTAACGATGTTGTCCCCCTTTCATAATCTTTATCACATCAGAGATGTCACAGCCTCCCTCATCTCCTACTGCTGTCACCAGTAATTTGGTTGAGAACTTTCAACAACCAGAAGCATTTGAGCAGTTTCTTTTAAAAAGAAATACACAGCCCGTTTCCCACAACCCAAGTTCTGCAAGCATGAAAAAGCACTTTTTAATATTTAATTACCGACCCGACAGCGCAGTGAACGTTTGATCAGGAGGTGCTTATGACGTGGATAGAGCTGGGAAGCGCAAATCGGCTGAAAGTCAGGCTGCAGCAGACGCTGACGCAGAGTCGTCACTGGGCACGCAACAGAAAGCAAGACAAATTAAGTCTCACTAAGGCACTGAAACTCAAGCTAGATTCTACATACTGACTGGCCTAAGAGCAAGCATACTGCGCACTGTGTGCAAACATGCTAATTTCACCTGCATCCCATAGTTCAGAACCCACTGGCAAGTATCATTGTTTATAGCAGTGAATGAATGGAAGGCAAGAGCTGTATAAAGGGCTGTCCTGATGGGGCACAGTAACACAACCGCAACATCAGTGCCAGCCCAGGAGAAACAAGGGACCCCAATCTCTATTCAAAGCTCAGCTGGGGCAGAAACAGAATTTTATAATCATCTAGAAAATAAGTTCTTTTCCTCCCCAAGGGCAAATAAGTTTTCATAGCTTTGTTACCCTCACAGCTGGGTGCTGCACAAGTACAATATGCTGCTTCTCAGCAAGGAGTTTGCAGAACTGAGACTCATGCATAGAATTAGTGACTACATAGTTCCCAAGACAAGGAACTCCCAGCAGCCAAAATTTCCCGTACTTTCCCCCCAAAAAACAGGCTCCTCACTGTTCCCAGTGTTCAAGATGCAGTGAGCCACCTGGCACCATTTCCCTCACTGCAGGGAACCATGAAAGTTGTCTGCTTTACCAGCATCATACTCTCACAATGCTGACAGTTTCATGAGAAAAGGAGACCAAGATTATCTAACCCCTTCCATAAACCCTTCATGAATTAATTACTATTGGCGGACTTTATAGGCCTGCACGACTACCGAGAACATCTGTCCTACTTAAAGCCACCTCAGCAGGAAGTCCACATTGCATCCTGTATCTGCTCTTTTATCCCATTCACTCCCAAGTTGGATTGATCAATTTACAGTATTTGCTGATTAAATCATCAGCCAGCTAAATAACTGCCAAGTGTACACAAGCTGTTCCAAGCTGATGTCAAAGTAATGCGCAATTGTTACTTAACAGGCCAGTTTTGGTTCCAACTCCCCCAACAGCTCAGCTACTTCCTTATTTCATGCTATTATTTGAAAAAGGACATCAGCTCTTTTACTCCATCCAAAAGTTGACACTTAACATGCAAAGAAATTAAGGTCAGCAAGAAAATGAAATAATTGTTAAGAGGCCTGATGTATTTAGCTCTGAGCTTTCCATGTACAACAAGAAACTGAGGCTGCATTCAAAGTTACCATTTAAGAAGTCATAGATTCCCCACCATTTCAATCCCAGCATAAAAATTACTGAAATCTCGGGCCATTAGGAACCCCATGGACAAATTTCGAGGCACTGCCCCTATTATAAAATGTAAGGGCAAAATCTGACAGAATATTAAGGTGTTACCTTCTGTCAGATTGATTGGCCTCGTGTAGTAATCCTCAGGAAGAGGTTCCACTTCTTCCACTGCATCAGCTGGCTCAATCTTGATCTCCTTCTGGTCCTCTCCTTCTTTCAGGCTGAAGCAAAACAAGAGACAAGTCGGTCATAAAATATGGCCCACATGCTTTGGCAGACAGCAACAGCAGGGACTGCATTGTAACACAGAAGGCAGTGAGAGCTGAGACTGCAGGACAATAGCAACTGCACAAAGATGTGAGCAGTCACTTTTTTCTGAGGAGAAAGTAAAACACCTAGAGTTGCTGCACAGAGATGCCTGAGGATTTGACATCTCTCTAAAGCTCCAAAGGAAAAAAACTCCTTTCACTGCTATCTGCTAATACGTTTGTCATCTTTCTGAAGTTGCTCTCTTGCCTACACCTCCTATCCTTCCCACAAAGGTAACCCCAATCCTGAGACTCACGAGAGACCAGCAAGGGCGCTGATCGGTGCTCCTGGCCTCTGGCGTTGAAGCCTGGTTCCAAGGCCATATTTGTCCTACAAGGGAAAAAGGAACTGTCAGTTTCAGGTTTGCTTCCTGCCAGGACAAAAAGACCTACTGCAAACTCATCCTCTGAGCTGCATGATAAGCATAGGGAGACAAGCAAAGGAAAGCAAACAGGGGAAGGTATTCAATGCCTCCCAAGATATTTTTTTTCTGCTCAAAATGTTAGTAAGGAGAAAACAATTGCCACTGCACTGCAGATGGGGAGAGACAGATGTATGCGGCTCCTGCTTATAAAGGTTTTGCTCTTTCCTTAAATCACCAGCTTGCACTACTGACACACTTCCTCTCGATCTTCTCTTCAGAGCAACTGCATGTCAAGTAGTGCAGAATGAGAGCTCAGCTACCAAAAGAACTGGGTTGACATGGGTATGCATCCATCTGAAACACTCTGCAGCACTGCTAGAAGCAGCTGGAAGGTTCGGTCTCCTGCAGACCTCATTACCTACAGGTTTCTCTCACCAGGCACCACCAGCTGGCAGGAATAGATGAGCTTTCCTCAGCTTTCTACAGCTGAACTGTACACAGTGTACTTGGAGGCAGAAAGATTTCTGGGCAGGACTGAAAACATGAAATCTCACCAGACAAGAAATCTGAGCATCGACCTACCCTGGTGATTTTTCAAGGATGAGATTAATGTAGTGCCATTTGCTTCAGGCAGACAGACGGCCGTGTCTCAGCCCAGCTCTGTGAAGGACTGCTGCTCAAGCGTACATTACTTACCTGAAGACACTGCCCTGTTTGTAAACTAACAAAAATATTTTTTTGTAACAAATGTTACCTTCTAACTAGTTAGCCTTCATGTGCATTTGTTCTAGGCACAGCCGAGTTAGAGGCCCTGAGGCAAGATGAAGAGTAGGATCTGTTACTCCCCTTCAGTTGGTACCATGAGAGCTTTAACACCAGCAGAAACTGAAAAGACTTACCACTACGTGTATAGTGTGTTGCTGTGGAGAGCCCCCAAAATAGCAGCAGGTAGCAACGGAGACAAAAAATGCAGCCATAAGACAGAAGCAAGGGCACAGAGCAAGCACAATTAATTGAGAAGTAGCAAGCATATGCAGAGTCACCCAGCTAAACAAAGTAAGCATTTACCTGCCAGTTTACAATAAACAAGTCATTCAAGCCACAACCAAGTCTTAAGGTTAATTTCAGTTGAGATTTCATGCAGAAAAGTGCCAGACAATCCCAATTGTAACTGTTACTGAGCTGTGGTATGCAACTGTCCTAAGAAAGAGCTACCCCTGCCATCGTGACTTGGCTGCACTGCATTTACTGCTGGATAACACATTCCTTTGTATGGCAAGTGTAAACCCTTCAGGCATTATCAGAGAGCACGTGAGAGAGAGAGGCAGCGTAATACACAATAATAGATGTAAAACTACTTGTCCCAAAAGAAACCCATGTGCCCTAGCAAATTTATTCACGTTGTTCTCAATAAAAAGAAGCTGAGCAGCCCTACTGTGCTACCAACTAATTAATTTTCCATGCTGAGGCTGTTGTGTATCACTTTTCCTGCTCTGAGAGCACAGTACTCCCAGCTCACCGAAAAGGCCAGGGGCACGTAGTTGCGGCGTCGCACCAGCTTCTTTCGGTCCCGCTCGATCTTCTCTTTCTGAGCCAGCTGCTGGTAGTACTCAACCAGTTTGTTAATCTGGAGGGACGAAAAGGAACAGATACCCAGTGAAAGAGGAACAAATACCAGATCAGCTGCATTATTTTCTTGTGAACAAGCTGGGGTTCCTGCTACTTCTTTCACTCTGCTCCTAGAACTAGCTGCATTTTGAATGATATATGTTACAGAAGCCTGTGCATCTTAACACAGCTTAACCCACACTGTGGGTGACAAACTGAACTGCCTTTGGGAATGATGTCTGTCAGAGAACAGCATCCAATTATCACTTTGCAGTTAGGCAACTGAGGCTTTGTTTGTGCATTTGCCACAACTGGACAGAGTAATGTCATATGGCCAAAACTGAGCAATTTGGATTAGTGGAGCAAACAGTATCTCTCCCCCCACTGAGGCTGATCGTATTTAGTGGAGAGCCCTAACTGATGACAGGGAAGGGTAGTAAAGGTGCAGTTCTGTTTTCCAGATCCCAGACACACTCTTGATCGGAAAACAGCTTTTTTCACATACATACGCAGCATATTCACTGGTGTCGTTTTAACAGCACTACTAGGTATGGCGTTTTCAACTGAGTTTCTTCTGAAAAGGAGATTTTATACTGTGATATCCAGAGGAGAGCCTCTAAAAGGCCTTCCTTCCATTGAATTCAGTCAAGGTGGAGATTAGGAACTGCAACTGGTATCTAAAGGATTATACAGATGCAGAAAAAGTGACTGAGAGGGCCTGGTGCCTCTAACAGCTTTTTCTAGCTGATGCATCTCAGCCTAAGCATGACCCTCCCCCTCACTCACCCTCTGCGTGTGAGGATTCTCCGGCTCCTGCCAGCCACCACTAGCTGCATGAAAAAGAGAAAAACCAAAGTCCTCAGGAGATTTCCAGACTCCACACAGAAATCCCATTTAACACACAACTACCTTGGTTTTACTCATGCAATATGACATTCCCTATTTTTGCTACACTTACCATTGCAATTCTGTAAGTTCATGCCTGCACAAATATACACATCTGAAAGCTTTTCACAGGCAAGTTTGCACTGAAGGACCTTCACCAGCTTTTATACGGTGTTTATAAACAACTGCTGTTTGAGAGATACTCAGAACAGCACCTAGAAGTCACTTCAGCAGCAGGTACATGAGCGTACAAGAATGGTCTCTTTATTACTGGCTCCCCACATCTCTGCAATTTCAGCTCCCAGTCTTCAGTCACATCAACACCAGAAATCAGAAGATCTGCTTGGTCTCAGTCCTGTTTCTAGAGCCTGACAGATATTTTTCTGCAAACCTTATGCACCAAGAAATAGATGAAAGCTTTGTTCCAGTGCTGTCATGAAAAGAAAAACCAAGTACAAACACTGACAAGCAACTCTGGAATAAGCCAAAGCGAACACAAGTTTTGTAACAAATGCGAACAAAGTGAAAATAAATTAGATATTTATGCTGTCAGACTGAGTGGCTTCAAAGACTCTGAACGTACACAAACAAGATCCCAGCTGTGGGGACAGCACACCAACTAAAAGCCCCTCATCTGACAGCTTTCTCACTAGTCAAGTAACACAAGCATGGAAGTGGGTCACGTTCCACTAACTCATCTCAGCTCTTCAGAGGAGACTTCAGCAACAAACCATTTTCCTGTGGATTTCCAACTGTGACTCAAAACCCTGGCAGACATTACACATATAGTATGGCCAGAAATTAATTTGATTATCTATTACCTTCAAAACACACACTGGGCTCCTGTTATTCGGGTTTCTGTCTTTGACTGTCACTTACCAACAGACTTGTCTGCCATGCCAACATCCCGGGAAGTCCAGCGGCAAAATCCACAGGCCAAGTAATATGCTTTCTTCATGGTAGTCTTGGCTGGGTCATCGGGAAGCGGAGCAGGAATGCTCGTGGCCCGGGTGGAAAGGGTATGCATGCAGCAGGGGCAGTCAAAGCAGTTAGCACACCTGTAAAGAGGAAGGCCTATAAGACAGTGCTCTGAAAAAAGTCCCAGACCTGAAATCTGAAAAATTTCCCAGAGGAAAATGCTCTCCACAAGCAAATCAAGATTAAACCAATGGACCTTTTCATCTTATGCAACAGCATTAGGGAAAACAGGCAACAGAGCCATCAACAATAACAGGAGGGATTCATAGTCAACAGAAGAACGGCAACAGTGAGAAATACTGGGTGATACTAAGAAACCCTTTCTATTAGGAAAGCAGGTCATCACAAAAACTAAAATGCTAAGAACACATGATACCTCATGGAAAGACACTTATCCAAAAAGTAACAAGAAGATGGAATTTTTTAAGACTTTCAGATACATAAAGCCAGGTGTTGATTAAGGAGGGAGCTGTTTAAAATAGGGAGTCTTGATGAAAAAGACGGAACAACCTTACCTATTCTTTTTCAGTTTGGCTTCAGCTGAAGGCATGTTTTCCAGGCAGCTGGGGCAGTAGTGAGAGTCCACCTGATGAACAAGACGGTCACATCACACTTCCTGACACGGATTTGTCTAGACAGCATGCTGGCAGCAGCCTGAAACTCTGCCCCACAATTTAATGAGGCTTTGTGTCTGGCAAGACAGGTGAAGCTAGGGAAGACTCCACAGATTTTTTGATACATGAAATCTTAGCCCACATCAGCCAGATTTTGATCTTCAATAATATAAGTCAGAAGGTTCCTTAAGTCAGGATAGATTAAATGACTATGCCTAGTAAATAGGAAAAGGACAACCAGGTGGGTGTTGACCTTTTGCAGTTACCAGAATTTAATTTTTCAGCTTGAACAACTGCTTTTAGTATGTTATTTTCCATTTATATCTAAATATATTCTGCCCCTGGTCAGATATATATGTTTCAGAAAATGCTTTGTAACTGTCTTCTGTCAGAAATTAATTTTTCTGAATTAAAACCAGAAAAAACTCCAACAGTAGCAAGAAGGACGTCCCCTTCGTGAAGAGAAAAACAAACCAGTTATTAAACATGGAAATGCACAATGACTACATTCATCACACTAAAGTGAATTCATGATGGATGCAGCCTGATGGCAAATCTATTTTCTACTCTCCAGAGGCTTTAACATTTGTGCAGAGATACCTCCTCTGAGGTCTGGGTTGCATGGTCATTCTTCTCAGGCTTTTCAAACATATCGTAATTCCTTCATTCACACAGAGTTCCACCAAATCAATTTTATCAGTTTTATTATGAGGACTGTGAAACGACACGAGCAGCCCCAGCTTGCCCATGTTCTGCTCCACACAAAAGCAGCGCTCCTGGCAGGCCCCACGCACCAGGCTATGGCTCTAGCCTCATGCTAATCTACCGCTTCAGGCTCCAGCCTGAACCAGCCAGTCCTCCGCACCAGAGATCCCACTGGATAACGTGGGGAGAAGGCCTGTCCGGGGGTAAATGCAGTCACGGCCAACGCTCCCAGACCCGCCTCCATTCTCACAACGGGCACGACGCCCCCTGGCCTGAGCACGCAGCCTTGCCAGAGCCCGGGGGTGCTGCTGTAGCTGCGGCGAAGGCCGGCGAACCCAGCCAGGCTGCGGGCCGCCCGCGGGCCCCCCACGCTGCGAGGCAGGGCCGGCCCCAGCGGAGCCCCCGGCCCTGCTCGCCCTTCGCCCCAAACCGGGCCGCACGGCGGGGTGTGGGGCGGTGGGTGTCCCTGCCGTTCCCCGACCGCACCCGGCCGGGATATGTATGGGAAGGGGGTCCTGAGCCGCCCCGGCCGGGCCCCGCGGGGACGTGTGTGTGGATAGGGGGCCTCGTCCGCCCCTGCCAGGCCTCGCGACGAGGCAGGGGATCCCTGAAGCACCGGGCAGGCCCCACAGATCCCCTCCGAGGGAAAGCCGCCCCTCACGGCAGCTCCCACCCCTGGTGCGCATACCCCAGCCAATCACAGCCCGAACCCTCCCGATGGACTGGCGTGCGGAGCCAATCCAACGCGAAGCACCGCCCCTTCCCTCATCTGCGGCCAATCACCCCGCTCATTGAAGCACCGCTGCGCCCACCCCTTAGCTGCCGTACCAACCAATAGCAAGGCTCAGAGTGAGCGAGCGGCACGAGAGCCACCCAACCGGCGCGCGCAGAGAGGGCAACGTCCCGCCCCGTCCCGCCCGGGCTGCCGGAGCGGCGCGGCCGGGCCGCCGTTACCTCGTGCGAGACGCACTCCAGGGAGCGGAGCTCGCTGCAGTACCGGCAGAAGTACAACTGCGACAGCGGCGCCCGCATCTCCTTCTCGCCGCGCACCAGGTACAGCACCCGCTCCGACTGCAGCAGCGACGCCATCTTGGGAGGGGGGCGGCCGCCGCCGCGCCGCCGCCGTCAAACGTCACCGGCAGACGTCACGCGCCGCCCTACTCACGTGACCCCCAGCGGGACGGGGCGGTGCCGCGTGTCCTGCCCGGTGCCCGCCCCGCCGGGCCGTGGGCGAGCGGCCGTGTCCTGCCCGGTGTGGCCGCCCCGTGAGGGAGCGGCCGCCCGCCTGTGGCTGCTTCGCACATCCCCGCGCTGCCGGTAGCCCCGGTGCCGTGGGGTCAGCAGCACAGCACCGGGTCCCGGCGCGGTGTGCCGAGCCCACAGTCTGCAGCAGCAAAGCGCCCCCGGCCTGCCCCGGGGCACGCTGTGTGAGCCCATCACGGCCCCGCCTGCGACACCGCAGCCCTGTCCTCGCCCCACGCCTGTCCCTGCGTGGCACCGGCTGCCAGCCCAGCCTCTGCCCACCCCTGCGGCTCCAGAGGAAACCCCTGCCCACGAGGATCTGCCACCATTCCTGATAAAAACCCACGTGCTTTTTATCCGACAGCAGCAGCTGGAGCGGGGCGCACTGTTGGGAAGGCAGAGAGCGTTGCCTAAATCCCAAATTAACTCTTACGTTAAACAAGTATGTGCACAAAGGTCAAGCTGACCCACCCTTCCAAGTTGTCAAACTGACCCACCCTGTCAAGCTGTCGAAGCTGATGAATGAAGGGACTTTTCCTGGTTACGATTTTCAGTGACAGGAGGAAGCTGCCTGCCGGTGCGCTGCTCCCAGGGCAGCAGGGAGCTGTGTGCTGGGAGGCCAGGGGTGTCTGAGAGCAAGGGAAATCTGGCAGTTTTCCCCAGGAAAAGCAGGGGTGAAGAGTGCAGTGTGGGGGCCCCACTGTGGGTGACACCAGGCTGGTGTCCCAGCAGGATAATCTGAGCATCCCACCTTGCTTTCTGGGGCCGGCTAGGAATAACTAACTGCTCCTGGCTTTGCCCTTGAGCATCACCAGCAGAGCAGAACATTCCACTGGGCAGCGGAAACGGTTCCCAGCTGGTGGGCTGAGGTCTGCTGCCTCCCCAGAGATGCTCTGAGCCTATGTCTCTCTAAATCAGTCCTGCCCTGAAGCCCTGGGAGCGCTGGCTGGCACCTCACCGCTGGGGTTTTCAGAGGCTTTCGGTGGTTTTACTTTTCTCTCTTGCACCGGGCCTCGGAGGCAAGTGGGAACACGTGAGCCCTGCTGGTGGTGAGGCGGGAGGGGAACAAGGGAGAGGAAAAGCCCGGTTATGCTGGGAAACATCCGCCCCGCGCCTCCCTGGCTCCTGAGACCTTCGGGTTTGCTCCAGGTGGCCTTTACCTGGTGGGACCCCGTCCTGGAGGGCCATGAGCCGCAGTCCTTTATCCTGGTGCAGGAAAAAGATCCTGCCTGCCCGCCCTCCCTTCTCCCGTCCCCCCACCCCTGCCGCCCCCCGCGGGCCGGGCGGGGGGAGAGCGCCCGCCGCCCCGGGGAGCCCGCGGAGCGGGGCTGTACGTACCGAAACAATGAGATCGGCTGTTTTATAACGCTCACGTGGAGGAGAAGAGCCTGCATCCTGTTTCCTGGGGTTTGCAATTAAAATTACAATGGAGGGGGACAAAAAAGTGGGGGTGAAAACCGAGCCCTGTGCCCGCCGTGGGGCAGAGGTGCCTCCCCTCCCGGGTCTGCCCGCGTTAAGCCCACTCAGACAATCAAAGGTGGCTTCGAAATTACGTGAAGTGCTTTTAATTTTCTTTTCGCCCCACGGCTGCTTCCTGAGATCCATGCGGCCCCCAGCTTACCTCCCAATAAGGCGCCACAGAAGCATTTCATGGTTTTGATCCTAATCTTTACATCGAGAGGGTCCAGTATGACAACAGAGACTGTTTCTAGAAACTCATCCTGGTATAAATTAGAGGCAAGTCCCCGGGAAGAACAAAGTCACTGCAGCACTATGTCATCGAGAAAACATCCCTCCGAGGGTCTTAATAACCCAGGGTGCCTTCTCCCCGCTGGGCAGCAGGGATGTGCTTGCAAGCGCAGGGGGCTCGCTCCAGCGCCCCAGCTGGGTCCAGGCCAGCCTGCCTCGGCCTGGATGGGAGCTCTGGGCCCTCCCTTTGGGGCACCAGTCTCGGCTCCCCTCTGCATTTCTGCCCTTTCAGCCCAAGCCATTCCCAGCCCTTAGCCAGCCTGTAGGGCCAGCCCTGAACCTCCCCAACAAGCCCCTGGGGCAGGCAGCACAGGGAGACCCAGCTGAGGCTGTTTTCACACTGCAGAGCTCCTCCATCTTCTTAGGCACTGAGTTAGAGGAGGAAGGGACCGACCAAACACCCCCACACGTCCAGGCCTCACCGCTCATCCTGTCTGATGCTCACCAAAGCTGTCGGCAGAGGACAGCTCTGCCCAAGTCTGCCTGGGGAGGACCACAAAAACACGGCACTCTGCCCTGCCAAAGCTGCCAGTTTTAGCCCTCAGCAAAGCAACTCCTGCCTGCCCCTAGCACAGGCAGTGCGGACGGCTGCCCAGAGCAACTGGCTCATGGACGTGGCAGAGCAGCCATGGTCTCAGTGCCAGCTTTGCCTCTCCCAGCAACCAAGGGATGGAGCAGCATCTACTGCTGCAGTCAGAGGTGGTGGCTCCCTGCAGTCCTCAGTCACCTTATTATGGAAAGATCATCTCCTGTCACTGCCACACTGAAGGAGAGGTTCTCCATTGTGTCCTCCTCCTGCTGCACTCTCCTCCTTTCAGCAAACACAGCTCAGCCCAGTCTGACAGTAAAAATGCAACATTATCAAAGAAAATTGTGGACTGCTCTGGCACTCAGCAGCTCCCATCTCAAGTTTGAAATCTGCACAGACAAAATGTGCATACAATTATGGGAAAGTAGCAGTGTAAAAAATTCCATTTCTGAATACTGTGGTACCTCTGACACAGCCAAAGCTTGGGGAAGTGGGACTGTCTTAT
>JAVJGJ010000061.1:58462978-58477607 GCA_035590215.1 Microhierax caerulescens | reverse complement strand
CACCCTGCCGCCGCCCCGCCCCTTCGGGAGTGGCGAGGGGAGTCGGCAGCCCCTGCGCTGCCGCGCGACAGGGGAAACTAAGGCACGGTACGACTATCATGACGCGGCCCGGCCCCGGAGCAGACCCTCAGGGGACGGCGCGGCCCCGACCCCTCCAGGGTTTCGCCCCCACCACCCGAGCACACCGAGAGCCCCAGAACCGGCCCGGCACGGGCAACACGCAGCCCCGGGCCCCGCCAGCCCCTCCCCGCCACCGGACCCTGCCCTGGGGCGGCGCGACCACCCCCACTCCCTCCCCGAGGGCAGCGAACCTCACAGGCCCCCGCACCCCCCTAAGCTCACCTGCCTGGGCCGGGGCCGCTCCGCTCCGTCGCCAGCACGGGAAGAAGCGGGCAGCGGGGGGTGGTCGGCGGTTCCGCCCCTGGGAAATTCCCAGCCTGACGGACAGGCGCCGCAGCCAATCGGCGCGGAGCGGAGGGTATAAAGACGGAGGGCGGGAGGGACGCGCTAGAGCAGGGTGTTGTGTGATGGCGGATGGGTGGTCTCTGTGTCACGGCCCTCGAGTTCCGTGGGGTTGTGTGGGGTCCCGTGGACCCGCTGGGCATGGTGGGGCCCTGAGGGGCGGAAAGAGGCGGCCTGTCTCCTCCCTGGGGTGGGGTTTGGGCTCGTTGGGGAGTGGCGAGCCCGAGCTCGGCAGCAGCTCCCCCTGCTTATCGAGAGACAAAATGGCGGGGCCGAGGGGAGGGCAGGGCATGGCCGCGGCGCCATCCTGCTGGGGCGTGGGGGAGCCCCCTTGCACCCCTGGTGCCGCTCTGGGGGCGCAAGGATAGCTGAGGGCAAGCTGTGCTGAGGGGTCCCCAGGCCCTCTGGTGCTGTGGCAGCCCCAGGCGCTCCCTGGTGCCCCAGGAAGCAGGCTGGTGTGCTCCTGCGGGCCTGCTGAGCCTTTCCAGATCTTCCTCTGGCAGCTGAGGCGAGGGGGGCTTGCCATGGAGTCTTGAGTTAATGTTACACAAGGAAATTATACCCCTGTCTGGAGTGTTTATTATAGGGGATCCTTTTCCTCTGTCCTGCTGCATTGATTGTTGTGTGTTTATGAATAAAAATGGGCCAGAGGAGTGAGAACCACAGGGAGTGCCTTCTGGTTTTGTGGATCTCTTTAGGACTTGTTCCATGGCTATCTGATTTTCTTTCTTGTGTTGGTTTTGCCACAAGGAAGGTTTAACTATACATAAAACCAACAAACCAGAAGCAAAGACAGCCTCTGTGAGCAGATGTGCTGCTTGCTCTTTTTACTGACATTCCCTCCTTGGGTGGCTGCTGCTGGGCTTGCAGAGATGGCCTTTGTTGGTGTTCGTGCTGCTTCTGGCTGTCCCAGTCCTGGCTTCCTACCTAGCTCTGTTCAGACAGTTCCACAGCTTCTCAGTGATTTGATGTTTTGGGTTGTAAAAATTGGAAAAAAAAAAACAACCAACCAAAAAACCCACACACCCTAAGCTCCTTTCTCTGACTGCCCTTCAACCAGGATGTTGCCCTGGCAGCCCAGCTGGGTTATGAGGCAGCTTGATGGGTGCTGGGACCCTGATGTGCTCTTCAGCTGTGCTCGTGTCCAAGGTCTCAAAAGGGGATGAGGCAGCAGGACCCCACCTATAGGCAAGGTCTTCCCTTTTGTTCCCCAAAGGGCTTGTTTTATCCCAGAGCCCCAGTACTAATTTGTAAGCCCTCAGAAAGCCTGTCTTCAAAGCTAAATGCAGTCCCACAGAACCAAAAAGCACCTTGTTTATAAGATAATGTCTCAGCCTGCAAAAAATAGCCAAACCCTGCTCTGTTCCTGTGAGGACAGAAGCAAGGGGTGGCATGGTTTGGCTTTGCAATGCTCTGGACTGACAGCTGAAAAGCAGCCTGCCTTCCCTTGCTCCATCTTGGGCATGCTCACACCGAAAAATCCATCGCGCTACTCACCTGGTTGGGTTGTGGAGGGACTCGGGGGGTGAGAGCCCTTTGGGCCAGGCGCTGTCTAGCTGCGATCTCCAAATGCAGGAAGGCTGGTCCAGCTGAGCTTACTTTTAGGCATGGAGAAGGGGAATTCCCCATGATGGAGATCCCAGACAGCCTTTGCGTGGTTTTGATAGGGAGCCAGGCACTGCTTAAAGGGCTCTCCTGTGCCATTCCTTACAGGGACCGCCAAGCTGTGTCAAGTATTAGTCAGAAAAAAGGGGGTGGGTGGGGGGTGGGGGATTTTCGTGGAGGCTGTGAATCAGTTTTGGACAACTGGAGAGCCTGATTACATCATTCTTGCCTGGTTTCTGAGTGACTTTACTATGTTTGCAAACATGTTGTGCTTCTCCCCAGGGAAGCTGATATGTTTTGCAAGAGGCATTGTCATTGTCCCTTGCGCGTTTCTATTGCATTCTCGTCCATCTTTGGAGTTAGAACAGGATGCGTCTTCCTGGGGGAGTGGGAAAGTGCTGGCTCTGTCAGTGGAGCTGGACAGGTGATGGCGTGCCAGGGTTGCATATAGTCCCTGGAAACCATCCACCAGGACAAGTGATGGTCAGAACCAAGGCTGGAGCCAGCTGGTGCTGGAATAAACACGAAGGATTTAAGTGTTTCTCTTTTGCAGAGGTTGATTTTATCTCCCCAGTTCCTCGTAGGAGACACGGAGTTGTACCTGGCAGGGTGTTTAGTCTACACTTGCCAGGCATGAACTGCAAGGCCTTGAAAGGCATCCTGCTTTAGTCCAGCTGCTATGGGTGGTAGGAGTGTGGGTGCTTGGTAGGAGGGGTGAGGAGCCATGGGGTCTGGGGCCTGCCTGTACCCTGGCTACCCGTGGAGGTGGTCAGTTGATGGTGTGCTCTTGCCCAATGCCTCTCCACCTCTCCAGCCAGCTGCTCTTTGTGTTTCTACCTGAAATTGCCAGCTAGGGCTGGCCCAAATGCCAGGACAAACTTTACTATGAAAACCAAAGGTCCTGTTAGTCCTTCCTCATTCCTTTTGTCCCGCTGTGCTCCCAGGGGAGAAAACTCACCTGATGGTAGCTGTGATTCATGAGCATGCCTACGTGGCTGTGATGACATGTTCATAGCTGACACTTTTATGTACTAGGGTTTTTTTTTTGGCATGGAGGATTTGGTTCGGCACCTTCAGTGGAGGCTTGTTCATGTGAAGGCACCCTTGATTGCTTCCATGTTTGTGGCCGTGCTGCAGAAACAGGGTAAGAAGGAGCACAGGCCATGGGTGAGGGTGGTGGAGCTCTCCTGCCCTCTGCTCCTGTTTGTTTTGGATTAGGTCTACCTTCCTTTGGGGTGACCCCACTCAGAGGTGAGCAGGGTGGATCTTCTCTATGTCCAGTGGTACGAATCCCAAGTGGAAGTGACCCAACAGTCTGAGGCAGCCAGTAAATCCCCCTGCCCTCAGTGTGGCAGGGTGAACAGAGTGCATTTGAACCTTGATGTGGAGATGGGACCAGCCAGGGCTGGGCTTTCATGGGCAGCTGTCCTGAGGAGCTGGTCCTGGAGCAAAGCAGGAGCAGAGGGGCAGCCGCAGAGCAGGCAATGGGTGCAGCTGGTTTGGCACATCACCCTGGCACTGCTCATGGGCTTAGCTCTGCAAGGGGCTGTCGGGTGCTGCCAGTGGGTGCCTCTTGGCATCAGCAGTGGGTTTTGCTGGGAGCTGCTGCTGGTGCTGTGTGGATTGGATGTGTCCCAATGCTCTGGTGAAGGGAAGCAGAAGGCCGATAGTGACACTGTTGAGAGTGGGGAGGAAGCTCTGGCCACAAGAGGGGATTTCCAGAACATTGTGATCTGCTGTCTATGCAAATTAGGAACTCAAATTAACCTGGCAGGATGGGAGGGCTCTGGGATGGAGGGCAAGAAGAGGCAGGGGAGGGAACCTGGAAGGGATCAGGGTAGGTGAGGGATTGTGGAAGGGATCGTGGAAGGGATCAGAGTAGGTGAGGGATTGGCAGATGGATGGAAAAAGGAGGTGCTGGGGAGCAACCTCACTCCCCCAGACCTCCCGCAGCACCTTGCCTTTGCATCCCCTGTGGCCCTCCAGGGCTGCTGCGCTGCTTTTGCTTTACTGGGTTTATCCTCTCACTGAATGAGAGCTCCCTTCTCCCTCTGCCTTCGGCATGTGAGGCAAGGCTCAGTATCACCTGCTTTGCAGGAGATCACCACCTCCTGACTTCCTCCACTGCCTCAGCATCCTCCCCCTCCCTCCTCCACAGTCAGCAGGGGATGGGTTATGGTAGGACCTGGTGCAGTTCCACAGTGGATACGCGAAGAGCTGTGGGAACTGGATCTGGGAGTGCTCAGAGGATTTCCTTGTGTGCTTTGAATTATCTGGAGTCCCAGTTTGCAAGATCAGCAACAGGCACAGAGGAGATTCCTCCTCTTCCTCTGTCCCTAGGCCATGTCTCATCCAGTTGCAATGCCTGAGAAAAGGGCTCATCAGTAGTTGTCATGTCCTGGAAAGCTGGCTCCAGGGGTGACAGTGTGGGGAGAGCAGCTCTTGTGGGCTCAGTCCTTTTCCCAGCCTTAGCCCACTGTGGGGAACAGGCTGCCCAGTGAGATGCACATGGATGTGAGGGGCAAGGCTGCTTCTTCCTCCTTTGGCTTGGGAAGAAGAAGAGCTGGAGAAGAAACTTCTGCTGGCTCCCAGGACTCAAGGCTGGGGTTTTCCCCCTCTGGGGGAAGGGGAGGATGGTTGGTGGGATGGAAGTGGCTTGCTGATGTTGCAGTGATGGGCCAAGGACCAAGATCAACACCCCACCTGTCTCTGCAATGTATGTGGCTCCTCCCAGGGTCTGGTAGTAAAGAGGATCTGCAGTGGCCCCTGGAGCTGACTCAGAGGGAGAGGTCTGACCCTCTGCATGCCAAACATGGGCTCGTGGGGTTTTCTGGATGTCGCAACTGGTGAAATCTGGCGTTGGCTTTGCCTGGAAGTGAGTTGTTGCCCCTGACATTGCTGGTCAATGTGCAAAACAGCCGTGTGCTGTGTGCTAGTGTGTAAATCCCAGACCCTGGCAGCAGCCCTGAAGGCTGAAGCATGTGTGGCCAGCACAGACCTGCCTCCAGCCCTTACTTTGCTCACAGCCTTTCTAATTCTTCCCCTTTTTTGTGCTCATCGTTTTGTCCTCCCCTTTTCTTTCCCCAGCTTTGTTGAACCACTTGCCTCCAGAGGCTAGGCATGAGATTTCTCACCTATTGTCCTCAGATTGGGCTAGTTGGAGCCAGCAGATAAGGTGAAGGTGTTCCTGGAGAGTGGTGCTATGAAGTATGTTTTCTCTAGAGACTGGGATGCTTACAGGGATGAAGCTGCTTTGCCTGAAGGGTCTGCCCATGTATAGGGGGTTTCATGGGCAAAACAGCCCTCACTCAGGGAATTTATATTTAATTTACTGCCAATTAACATAAATTCCTAGGGAGTGATTTGGGCATTAAACAAAATAAGTGTTCTTCCTTCCTCAGCCTTGGCTTTGGCCAAACATGCTCTTTCTCCTTTCTAGGCTTAGTGTTCCTCATTCAGCTGCAGATTACACTCACTCTGTCCCAAATCCTTTGGCAAAGTGACAAGCCACGTGTAACCTTCTGGCTGCCACTTCTCTGTTCTTCTTACTGGGTTTCTCCCTCTCCTCTGTGCTTCCCTGTGTCCCAAGGTCCAGAGCCTGTCTTGGTGCTGCTGGTCCCAGGCTTCTCTTGGTTCACTTGGAGTCCTTCTACCTTGCCCAGAGCTGCCTCCTTACGGCTGCTTTTAACCAGAGGGTCCCATTTCTCTGGGCCTGGTGCAGAGTCCTCAGGCTCTACAGCACAGGAAGGCAGCAGGAGTTTAATTTGGTTGGCAGTGAGAGATGCATTTACATGAAGAGGAGCTGGCTGAAAATTCATCAACCTCTGTAAGAAAGCATCGGGGTGAAAAATGGGGAGAAAATGCCCCAGGTGCAGAATGAGTCCCAGAGGCCATGGTTGTGCTTCCCAAGATGCTGTCAACCTCCTAGCATTGCCCTCGGGGTGGACAGCTCTGCTGAGCTCAGTCCAGTTTGCAGCTGTCCCTCACAGGGCAGCCCACAGTGAGCAGCCCCAGGTGAGCTGCCAACCCCAGCAGCATGTGGGCAGGATGCTGAAATAGCCTGTGCTTAAATAGGATATCGAGTGTGCTTAAGTGGTTAAAATGCCACTGGCTGTTTTCTGCTCCAGCTATGCTGATGGACATGGCTTACTATGGTGCTGGGGCAAGAGGAAGGCTTTTTGGCAGCAGGACTTGCCAGGAGAGAGAGTTGCTCCAAGGAGGAAATCCCATCTCGCTCTCCCTCCCTGTCCCTGAACACTGTGACTGATATCTTATCCTCATTGTAGGAGCAGCTGGCAGCAGGTGCCAGGGAAATTCCTGGCCTTGGGACTGGTATGCTGGGGTCAGCTGGGCTTCCTGGCAGCGGTGTCACCCTAAGCCAGACTGGGGACCAGCCCTGAGGGGCTGCCTGGACTCACCTGTGGTCCTGTGCTGCTGGCATCTGTTTTGGCAAAAGAAGACAGGGTGATGGCTCCTATGTTGTGGGCCTGTGCTAACTCTGGAGGAGCAGAGCTCCACTGTCCCAAATCTGGTTCTCACAGGGGTGCCAGTCTGTTTCCCAAGCACCAAAACTTCCTTGGATATTACAGCCAGGTCCCTGAGAGCACCATTACCAGATGTGGGGACGTGGCCAGCTCTGCTTCCCCACAGTTGCTGTGCTATGCTCAGCGCTCTGACAACCTCACACCTCTGCTGCAAAGCTGAGAGTTGCAGCACTGAGCTGCAGGAAGGGATGGGCAGGTGAAGATCAGTTACATCCTCCCTTTAAAACATCTTCTGTATCTGCTCAAAGTCTTTACAGCAAGTTCCTGGCCAAGCAGGTGACCTGAAGGCTGCTGCAGGCATGGGGTAGGTTCAGTTCCCCCAGATGCTGCCTGGACAGGGATGCCCAATCCTATTTACACACAGGGGCAAGACAGAGGAACCCAAATCTCTGTGGGAGAGGGTGTAAAAGATTCAGCCAGGCTGTTTTCCCCCAAGAAAGGTGATTTTGTCACAAGGGGCTGTTTTACAGTAAGGCATCAAGGGAGTTTTCAGTGGGATAACACCCAGGTGAGTTGTTTCAGCTTCCCTGGTTTGTCTCTACATGTTGCTGCTTCTCAACCTCAGCTGGTTTTGAAGTGTTATAATAATATTGTGTTATTATTCCTAACGATGCTTTGATATTTTGAAGGTGAAGCTTTCCTCACCCAGCTGTTCTGAGGAAGATTCGGGTGTTCAAGACTTTTTGTTCTGACTTGGAAACAATTGAAAGTGCTGGAATTTCCCACTTTTGGAAATTCCAGTTCTTTTCGCTTGGGTACTGGTGGAAATGCAAACATAAACTGTTTGGGGGTGTAGTCTCTATGGCATGTGCCTTTTGACTGTTTCTTCAGCATCTTGAAAGCACAGGAAACCACATGCAAGGACGGATTGATGCCATCAAGTCTGATCTGTATCTATGGTTTATAAAAGCATCATCCACACAATGGCACGAACCTTGCTGGGGGTTTTCAGAGGCATGAAGCGAAGCTTTCAATGAACTCCCTGCACTGCTGCCACCCCATACACATTTCCAGCCCTTTTCTCAGCAGTGGGGGACCCTGTAGTGTTGCTCAGAGGGGCTTCAGGGTCTCCAGGGCCCTCTCTGGGGCTGGAGCAGGGCTCCTGGCCTGCAGGAGCAAGGAGACACTGAGAATCCTCAGCACAGGCTCAGTCCCACCCAAACCTGCCCCAATACATTGACTGCTCTTGCCCCAGGGTCAGCAACAGTAAGGTTTTATTTATGAGATTTAAAATTGTCTTTTCCGTCTGGGTAAATTCCTGGGTTAGTGGCATGTTTGGGTATGAATTATTTTGCACTGAGACAGCCAATCTCCCTACCCAGACCCCTCTGCTCCCCTCCCCAAGACTCCCCCGGTGTGCAATGCGGTGCCGCTTTCCAGCGCAAAGTGAGTTGTCCTCTGCAGGGAACCGAGCATCCCCTGAAGCCCCCAAAGCTGCAGTGACATCAAGGCAGTGGGTGTGTGCGTGCTGGCTCAGACACAAAGAAGGAGTCCTGCAGCTGCCTAGTCCTCCCCACCGCACAAGGCCAGCAGAGCCTTGCGGTAGTCACCAGAGGTGTCCTTCTGCAAGAGGGAGGAGACCCATGTCAGAGAACCACCCACTGATGCCTGCCCTCGGGAAGCCCAGTTCAAGATGCTGGGCACTGGGGAAAGCGTAGTTCCATGCCCAGGGCACCCCACAGGCATCAGTGTAGCAGTGGAAGATGTCAGCACATCTCTATAGCCAAACCTGCCAACACCAGGGCTGACTGGGGCAGGTTCCCCCTCCCTGGTGTTGCTCATGGCTCAGGTCCCTGTGGGGCTCAGGGTCAGGGCTCAGCCAGACAAGGTGACAAGCCAGGGAGGAATGCCCGTGTCCCCTCACCTCAATCATGTGGTGCAGTGATTTGTCAAACAGGTCTACGAACTCTCCCCGGATGTTGAGCAGGTCGATCTCGCTCCGGGAAATCATGATCCGGGTGAGGGTTCTCTCATCTGTGCCGACACCCTGCAAAGGGGAGCTTAAACAAATAACCCCAGAGGGACTGGGGCTCAGGCACCCTCCCACCAGCTCCAGCACAGTCCAAACCACAGAAATGATCAGAGGGATGGAGCACCTCTTCTATGAGGAAAGGCTGAGAGAGTTGGGGTTGTTTAGCCTAGAGAAGAGAAGGCTCCAGGGAGACCTTATCGCAGCCTTTCAACTTAAAGGGGGCTTATGAGAAAGATGGGGACAGACCTGTACCAATAGGACAAGGAGTAATGGTTTTAAACTAAAAAAGGGTAGATTCAGACTAGATATAAGGAAGACGTTTTTTATGATGAAGGTGGTAAAACACTGGCACAGGTTGCCCAGAGAGGTGATAGATGCCCCATCCCTGCAAACACTCAAGGTCAGGTTGGACGGGGCTCTTAGCAACCTGATCTACTGGGAGATGTCCCTGCCTGTTACAGGGTGGTTTGGACTAGATCTTTAAACCTCTAAAGGTCCCTTCCAGCCCAAACCATCCTATGATTCTACAATCTCTCCTTAGACTCATGCTGGGCTTGCTGCTGCAAGAGAAAAGCCTGCTGCATCTCCTGCTAACCCCAGAAAGCTGATGCCAGTATTGGTTTGAGCTCAGCCCTGCCCTGCTCCCTTGGGAATGTCCAGAGGACAAACCCCATCACTGTCACGGGGTTAAATCAGAGAATCTCAAAGAGTGTCTGCCCAGCATAGCCCCTGCCCGCAGCTCAGCCCCAGGAGAGCCCGTCTGCACCTTCATGGATTTGTAGAGCTTGTCAGCGAAGAAGGCTGGCTTGTTCTTCACACTCCGGACTGCAACACACAGAAGGGAAAGAAAGTGGGCTCCTGGCTTGTGGCACCCAGGGAACACATCACAACAAGGAGCTGTGCCACCCAGGGGAAGCTGCAGACCCTCCTTGGTGCAGGCTTGGCCCCATAGGATGCCCTATAAATGCCCCAGCCCCACACCACACTGGGAGTCTCCACAGCTCAAAGGCAGCAGGAATCTGCCATCGTGGTCTCTTGGCAGAGGCAGGAGAAGGGGGTGCCTGCCCTCTGGGGAACCCTTCCCCAAGGGAGCACCCACTAGGCACTGACCGATGGCCACGAAGGCATCCCTCACATCTCCTGACATCCGTTTCCTGATGGCGTGCTCCACGTCGTGGTTGGTCATTTTGATGAACTCCTGAAACACTGTGGATGGGGGAGAGGAAAAGGTCACCACTGAGCCACTCCATCCCAGCCCTGGGCACCCCTGAGTCTCAACCATGGGGACTTCTAGTCCAGATGGGACCAGAGCAGGCTTGGGCATGCCATCTCCTCCCACTGCTTCATCCCCACCACTGCTGGGGAGTCAAGGCTCAACCTTTGGTAGACCCCAATCTCCTGCTGCCCAGGAGTCCCACCCAGCCCAAATCAAAGCACTTGTGTGGCAGCTGAAGGTTCAGCAGTGATAGAGAAATGTGGTCCTACCTCTGCGGAGGTGGGGGTAGCTGCGGGTGCAGAGGATGCTGAGGAAGCGGGTCTCCAGAGAGTCACTGGAGTCATTGCTGGAGACGTCAGCAAGTTTCTGGGAAAGCAACCAAGAGTAAAGAGGTAGATGGGGACAGGCATAGCAGAGAGGGACAAAGATGTCATACAGCTCTTCCTGGGACAGCCAGCCTGAACATCCCCTTGCAAAGAGGGTGGCCTCTTATGAGCAGAAAAATAGCTTACTTTTTTTTTTCTTTGCCAAGAAAAATCTATTTTCTATGCATGGATGTGAAGGTGCACAGCTGCACACTTACAACATTACCTCTGAGAAAGGATGTTTTCCAGTTTTTATGAAAAAAAGCTTTGCTTTTCTAGTATAAAAAATAAAAATAGTAGGACTATTTTTTTGTGTGCTCTTTGGGGAGGATGTATTGGGGATGACCAATATTGAACAGGAAACTCAGAGCTGCCAGACACAGGAGCCACCCTCCACTCTGGGCCACAGCAGCGCTGCCCACGGGTGATGTGGCTGCCACCCCTGCTGCAGGGCTGTGCGAGGAAGCTGCACTCACTGCACCCATCAGGCTACTGCAGTAGGAAGTCACCCCTTCCCCAATTCCCACTTTTGGTGAGCCAGGGAAGCCAGCCCCAAGTCCCATGCTGCCAGAAACACAGGTCCTGCATGCAGGCAGCGTGCAGGATTGGTCCCCAGCCCCCCCCCCCAAAGGCAGGAAGGTGGATTTCTCTCTCTCCTGCCCAGTGCTGCAGGGAAGTGCCCTAGTGCTGGTCCCACCTGCCCCCTCCCCCGTCACCAATCCTGATGCAAGGAGCCCAGAGCAAGTGAGCACAGCCTGTGTGGTCAGAGGAGCCCAGTACAAGGGGCTGCTATTCCCAGCCCTGGCCCTGCACGTGAGGACCATAGCATCCCCTCAAACATGCAGAAGGCTGAGGAGTGAAAGGACAGGCACTCACCAGGGTCTCAGCAACAACCTGGCAAAGAGAGAGACAGGAAGACAATAGGGTCAAGAATGTGCTGCTCAACTTTTATCCTTCCCTGACAAAGCGAGGGAAGCCTAGCAAAATCCCCTAAAATGACCTGTCCCCAGCTCCCCTCTTTCCCTGGGAGTGGACCTGATCTTAGGACCTGTGTCCTCCCCTCCAGTTTGGCCTCTACACCACTACCTGGGGTGGGGAGGTGGCCTTTGGGCAAGCGAACTCCCCATCCCTGCAGCTTGGGTACCATCCTGTTGCTCCGTGGGGAGCATCCTTGCCTGGCCCCAGGCTGGCTCACACCAGTCAGGCACAGGCAGAGGACGGACAGGAAGGGCAGTTTTGCTAACAAAATAGAGCATGGTGCCAGGCCAGCTGCCGCCTGGCTGGCTCATCCCTGTGTTTGTCATCCCTGGCTCTCTCTTTCTTTGCAGCAGGTCAAGGCAAGCGGCAGTGCATGCGGCAGGGTGCGGGCAGCGCAGCATCCGCTCCCTCTGCTGGCAGCAGCCCTGCTGGGAGAGCTGCGTGCTGCTGGCCTGCGGTGGGAGCAAGCGCTGCTGGTGCAGGACAGCCAAGCGAGAGCTTGGGTTTGGCCCCGCACCAAGCTTCCCAGCCCCTTTCAGGAAAGACTTGGCCTGAAGGAGTAGAAGGTCAAGGTGCACAGCCCAGGGGTCACAGGTCTCCTGGGACTGGGAGCTGAGCCAGGCGGTGGGGCCCCAGCACCCCGCTGAACCATTTCTGGCTGCACAGCCTTCCCCCTCCCCTGGCCCACCACCGCCAAATTAAGGATGAGGCAATGGTCTGGGGGCTGGGGCTGGCATCCTGGCAGGGTAAAAAGCAGCTTAGGCTTCAGTGCTGCCCCATGCACAACACAAAGAGATGGGTGTCTCCTGCAGACCAGCCCAAAGCTGCCTTTGAAGCTCCAGTGCCAGATCTCAGCATTAGTGTGTGCTGCCGGACCCCAAAGTGGCAGCTCTGCACAAGGAATGATGCGGTCCCCGGTTGGGAGCTCCCTGCTCTCATGGTTTGCAGCTTCCCTGTGCATGGAGCAGCAGAGCCCAGGGCACCAGAAATCAGGCCGGGGAGCTTTACCTCCAAAGGGCATCACTTCACCTTGCATCTCCCCCTGCAGCTTATAGAGACCCTGCCCCAGCAGCATTTGCTTCCCTGAGGATGCTATTTCCAGACCAGGGGATGCAACATCCTTTTTTTTTTTTTTTTTTATGCAGAGCCTGTAACAGCACTGCCAATATGATTCTTACCTTAGCATCTTCATGTGCCTGCGTGAGGTTCTCTGGTCCTTCATCACGGTTGCCCTGTGATTCAATACAAATATCATGGAGTTGGGAAGAGAACATCTCCAGGGAAAGCCCTGAGTGGGTGGCAGACAGGGTCCAGAGGCACTGGCAATGATGCTCTGTCTTCTCCATAACCACCATTTTCACAGACCCCCAGCACTGCGTGTGGCAGGGAGGGGACAGTCCCCAGTGTGAGAGCTGCCCTTACCAGAGCCAGGGAGACGAGAATCCTCTTGAAATGTCCCGATGTGTCTGAGCTCAGGTCATCTTCCAGGCGCTTGTGGTAGGCTGTGGAGAAGAACAGCTGAGCCCTGTGCAGCTGTGCTTGCCACCCACCAGTGCCTGCTGTGTCTGTGATCCCCGTGGGGCCCAAGGATGCTGGTGGCTGTCCTCTACTCTTTGTATGGCTGAAGCAGATACCTCCATCTACTATTTTCAGGCCCAGGGAGGAGGGGATCACCCCAGCAGCTCTAAGGCCCTGTGTATGAGCACAGCCTCTTGCTCCACATGCTCACGTGCTCCAGAGGGAAAGGGATCATTGCAAAAGAGCTCTTAGGGGAGGAGACATCGGTGGCAGAGTTGGGGCATGTCACTGTGACATGGAGAGAGGCCAGGACCAGCACTCTGCTGGGGGTGACCAACCGCAGGGCTATCTGTTTAAAACCATGGGCTGTCTAGGGGAGAAGAGGCTAGGGATTTAACCTGGAGTTTACAGCTCTTGTTCCTTAGGGAGAAAGGGGCACGGATGGGAGGGAAAGAGAACGCAGGATCTGGGGGTATAAGAAATCACAGGATGGATTTGAGGACTCCTGCCAGCCTCATCCCAGGTTTCCACTTCTCTTTAATAAGGTGCTGGACCTGGGAAAGAGCTGCTCTTGCCTGGAGGGAACTAACAGAGCTTTGCAGCATCAAGCCATGGACCCCACACAGAGATAAAAATTGTACCCTGGGCTCTGGAAAGGGCCTTGTACAGCATTGAAGGTGATCTGTACCCAGGATCTGGGTGCTCCCCACATCCCTCCTGTGACATACCTTCCTGATACGCCTCATTGATAGCTGCGATCTCCTGGTTGTTCCGTGTGGCCATGATTTCGATGAGGACGCTCTCATCTGTGCCAGCTCCCTGAAAGACAGCAGCATGGTGGGGTGCTGTGGGTGCCAGTGCTGGATGGGGACACAGCAGCATCGCCCCACCAGTGCCAGGCAGGGAGGAGCTGCTCTAACCCCAGGGCTACCAGGTGCCAAAAGTCCATGTCCAGAGGATGGCCCTGAGGGCTGGTAGGAACCAGCATAAAAGCATCCAAGTGAGCTGCTACTGGGGTCCCAAGTGGTGTGATGGGTGCATAGTAGTGCACACCACTGGTTTACCCCTACCCTGGGGCTCCTGTGGCTGCCAGCACCTAGCAGGGCACTGCTCCCACTGCAAAGTGGGGATGCTCTGTAAAGCAGCAGGAGGCCTCCCGGAGAGGCTTTGTGTATCAGCTGGCTAGAGCATGCTGGGCTGCAAAGAGGCCAAACCTGGCTCCCAGCAGGTCTCAAGTGCAAACTAGGTTTTTGTCCTGGTGCTTTCTGCTTTGCTTTCCTTCTGTATAGGAGATGAGAGCCTGGGGGTGTGTGAACCTGGGGTGCACTCACAGCCCCAGCCCACTGGCACTGTGGGTACAACCACAGTGAAAACTGCCTCGTCCTCACATGCTGAAGTCGGTACCACTAGTGTGGCAGTTACCTCCACAGCCTTCCTCAGCTGCTTGGCATCGTACTGCGCCGGCGTCAGCATGAGCCCGAGGATTAGCTTGGCCAAGCTGCCTGACAGCTCAGATTTCAGGTCTGCCATCAGGTCCTGCAAAAGTATTTGAGGGTTCAGTCCCTGGCTCCTTCTGCAGGGACGGACCAGCCGAGGCAACACTGGGGAGGAAACAGGAGACATCTGGGAAGATCCTTGGAGCAGTTTAAGGTCACATTTTGGAGGGCAGCTCCGGGGAGATCCTGGCCCTGGAGTCGTCTGTGTGAGACTGCGGATGGGGCAAGCAAGGGGGAAGGGACACCCACCCCTCCGGCTGGTGGTGCACCCAGAGCGGGATGCTGCTTTTATAACTCAGGCTTCCACTAGGGAGTCATACCAGGGCAAATCGGGGTGCCCTGGCTGCCCACCACTCCCTGGGCAGGATTTCTTTCAGCAAGGGGTACAACTCTGCCGGGGGGGGGGGGGCAGGGGGCAGGCAGAAGGAGGGCGCCGGGTGGGAGGGGGACCCCGCAGTACCCTGCCCTAGTGA
>JAVJGJ010000061.1:58440802-58462878 GCA_035590215.1 Microhierax caerulescens | reverse complement strand
ACGGAGGGAGCCGGGTGGGAGGGGGACCCAGCAGTACCCTGCCATAGTGAGCCTTGTAAGCCTTTATGATCTGCTGCCTCTGAGCGTTGCTCCTCTGTGTCACCACCTCGATGATGGCCCCTTCATCCGTGCCTGCAATGACAGCAATGATGCTGGAAAGAGCCAAGGGGGCCAGCAGAGCCACACCATGTCACTCCTGACTATGGGCACGTCACCACCACACCCCCACAAACTGGGGAGGGTGGGGAAGGGAAAGCTCCCACAGCTCCAAAGCCATTTCTTTATTCCTTCTGGGGCTTTCATGGAGCCCTGCATGGGCTAGGGTGGCTTTTCTGCCCCAGGAGCTGTTGAGGAGCAGCAGGAAGGGGCTGGGTGCATGGCCCCCACTTACCCAGGCCCTTCATCGCCTTCCGCAGCACCTGTGCATCACCATCATCATTGAAGCTCGCTGCGGGCTGCACAGTTCCTCGCAGCTGTGAATACACAGAGGGGTTTGGGTTCATCCCTGAGCTGGGTGGGATGGAGGGAGGGATGGAGAGAGAGAGAGAGAGAGGGAAGGTGCCACCCGGCAAGCTGAGGCCATAGCAGGTTGTGTGTTAGTGCAAGCACCTGGGGCTCAGTGAGGACGTCCCCGCCACTGTCACCCCCTCCACCGAGGGGCAAACCATAGCCAGGCTAGCAGAGAGGAGGGAGAAGATGGCAACAGACAGTCCCTGGAGTCTCGGTGTCCTGCTCAGTGTTACACCTGCCTCCCCTAGTGCTGGGACACCTCAGTCGGGGCTAGCCGCATCAGCTGAGAGCCAGGAGTCGCTGAAAGGGTGTCTGCTCCTGCCCTGTAGTTCTACCCTCCTTCATCCTTACAGCTCCTAGCACGCCCATGCACACAGGGCTCGGGGTGTCTTTTCTGCACATCCCAAAGCACCCTTCTGTGGGTGCTTCCAGCTGCATGCGGGGTGCTGGCTCCCCATGGCACAGCCGTGTCCCCGCCAGCCCTGGTGTAAGGGTGGCTGCCCCAGGGAGCAGCAGGTCTCCAGCAGGCACCGGAGCCAGGGCTGCACTTGCCACGTTGCACAGACATGCAGGGCCTGCACCTCGAGGGAGGGAGGCCTCAGAGAGAAGAGGGGATTAGTGGAGCCCATGGGGGGCGGCCAGCCCTGCCAGCATTACATCCCACCAACCTCATGCCCCCAAACCAGAGAACGGTGTTGAGAGAAGCCGTGGAGCAAGAGGCAGAGCAGAGGTGCGGAGCTGGCCGTGCCCCACGGCAGAGAAGAGCAGCAAAGGGTCTCAAGCCGGCAGGGAGCAGAGAGGGGGTACGAGGGGTGCTGACCTCTACTTTGGCCACCGCACTAAGCTCCCACATCCGATAGGCCACCTGCGCCGCCTCGGGGAAGAACTCACCTGCGGCACTGCAATGGGAGGGCAAGGACAGGGGACAGTGAGCCGTGGGGGCCCCGAGCCCTGCCAGCAGCCACCCTTGCACCCCATCCGGCACCTCTGTGAGGGGCATTTTGTACCTGCTGGGTGCCAGGCACAGGGGCAGGTGGGCAGGAGCTGGGTGGGAGCAGGGAAAAGCAGGTGGTAAATCCCAATTGCCCCCACCAGAGCATCCTCCCTCCAGGTGTTTGTCTCTGCCCTGCAGGGCTGCCACATGCCAAGAAGGGACCGTGGCATTGTAGTTGGCCATGCAGAGGGGCCGCAGGGCCCCCATACCAAACCACTGTCACTGCAGGTACTGCTGGTCCAGGTGCACCACCAGGCTCTGACCTGGAGGTTTGTACCCAGAACCAAGGGGCCGAGGAGGGACAAACAGGGGGTGACAGGTGGTCTTACTCATCGTCACCTCCGCACAGCTTCAGCAGGGCTTTCTTGTACTCCCCAGATGTGTCCTCCTGGAAAGACAGAAGGAGATGGAGAAGCATACGGCAGGGAGGATCAAGGTAGTGCCATGGGACAGGTGCATGGCATGCCTTGTCCTCAGAGATGGACACCCAGCGCAGGGTAGCTGGGGAGGGGGCTTAGCCCTCTCACAGGTGCTGGCATCACAAGGGAGGCAGCACTAGCAGCTCCTTGGAGGGGGACTGGGGATCCCCAGCACTTACCTTTATCATGTTGTAGAGAGATTTCTCATACTTGGTCCTGAACACCTCCCGGATGTCCAGCATGTCGATCTCACTGCGGGACACCATGATGCGGATCAGCGTGTTGTCTCTTGTGCCCAGCCCCTGCAATGGAGAAGCCCCTGCATCAAGCCTAGGCTGGCCAAGTGACCCTGCTCAGACCATCCCATTTAAGACCCTCTATCAGATTTCTACCCAGCCCTGGGTCTGAAGGAATAACTTCTTTGGAGGGAAAAGCAGAGACCCCAGGTCACATAGATCTTATCTTCGTGGACATGTGTCACCCTGCTCTCCAGCAGTGTCCCGCAGCAAGAGGATCCCTCCTCTGGCCAGCTCCCTGCAACACTGCAGGGGACCTCCTGGAGAAGGGGTGATCCACTCACCTTCATGGCCTTGTAGAGCCTTTCAGCAAAATACTCTGCCGTGCTTCTGACGCATTTCACTGTGGGGAAATTGAGTTGTGGTGAGGGATGCTGGCACACAGCTTCACCAGTGCCCCCAGCCTCTGAGCACCCATGCCCCTCGGGCACCGCATTCATCATCCCCACCTGCCCTGAATGAGCCTCCCTGAGCTCCCTAAAGCCAGGTACAACTGCAACCCCAACCCCACTGCCTCTTGCACTGAGCCCTCCCATCCCAGCAAGGCCAGCGGCGTGTTTTCACAGCACTCCCCATGCAGGGACTGACTTACCCACAGCCAGCATCAGCTTCTCGAAGTCACCAGAGAGCTCTGCCCGGATGCTCCTCTCGATCGGCTTCCCGGAAATCTTTAGGTACTCATCAAAGACTGCAGGACAAGAGTGAGATGATGCCTGGAGAAGCTGCCAACATACCTTCAAGCTCAACCCTGAGCTCGCAGGAGATACTCACCCAGGCGGAGGTGCTGCTTGCTTCGCCGGCCAAGGATGTAGATGAACTGGGCCTCATCCGTGCCCCATTTCAGCTCGCCAGCTTCCAGCAGGTCCTTGTGGGATGGGGAAGGTGGCAGAGCCCAAGTCAGGGTGCTGGTCCTGTGGGCCTCTGCCCAAGCATGGGTACCCTTGGCACCCACCTGCCTTTTTCAGGTCTAAGTGCAGCTGGTCCCAGTGCCACCAGCCCTGTCCCACCCCAATGCCACCTATCCCAGTGACCTGCCAAGCCTCACCTTGGCATCCTGCTCCACCAGGTCCTCACTCACCACATCGTCCTCCTCCCTGCTGCCCTGTGGGACAGAGATGGGCTCAGCCCTGCTGCATTCAGGCACCTACCTCCTACAGACACTGGACAGATGGTCAAACCTGAAGTAGAACAACAAGCATCTTCTTGAAGTGGCCAGATGTGTCTCCAACAACGTCAGCCTCCAGGTCTCTCTCATAGGCTGGTGGAAGAGGGAGAGGTCAGGGCCCTGAGAGCTGGATCCCCTCACCTCTGCCCCTTGTCCTGGCCCAAGGGGACACAGGGCAGCCCCTGCCCTTCCCCATCCCTCACCATCTTTGTAGGCAGCCACCAGATCATGGATCTCCTGGTTGGTGCGGGAGGCGAGGATCTCGATGAGGCACTTCTCATCTGTACCAATGCCCTGTGGGCAGAGATGCAGCCCCATGAGCAGTGGGACCAGCTGGGGTGTCTTTGGAGGGGCCCTGGGGGGGGCTGCCCACCCCTTACCGCAATGGCATCTTTGATCTCCTTGGCATCACCGTAAGCTGGGGGCCGCATCAGGCTCACAATCAGCCGCTCAAACTTCCCTGTCAGCTCATACTTGAGGTCTGCGATGAGGTCCTGATGGAGAGAGAAAAAGGGTCTGGGGGACCCTTTGCTCCATAGCATCTCTGAGTGGGTTGAGGGAGCAGCAGGTCACTGTGTGGGCTGGTTGGTGGCAGCTATGGCCACCTGCATCTGCAGTGGGGGCACGGAGCAGGGAGCATTTCTGCCATTACCTTCCCATAGAGGGACTTGTAGGCTTGGCAGATCTCCACTCGCTGCTTGTTGCTTCTGGATGTGATGAGGTCAAGGATGGCCTCCTTGTCACTGCCTGCAGGGAGAGCCAGGAGTCGTGCTTAGCCCCATGGCTGGGCTCATAGTAGCCTTCCTGCCGTGCCCAAAGCTGCTTCCAGCTCAGGGCCAGGAGAAGAAGCAGAGCCAAGATGGCTCCAGGGAGGAAAGGGGAACCAGGAGAGGTCCTGGCATGCTGCTAAAGCAGATGGGCAGCTGAGGGAGGAGGTATTGCAGGGTGCCCAGTCATACAAGGGTAGCTGAAGGAATAGGGGACATCAGAGTGGCCCTGGGGTGACAGTCCAGAGGAGCATCCATACCAAATCCCTTCATGGCATTGTACAAGGCCTCTGCATCCTGGCTGGCATCAAAGCCTGGGAAATCCTTCACCGACCCCCTGTAGACCTAGGGGAAAGGAGTTCAGAAGGTGAAAGGGGAAGGAGCAGCCTCCGTGGGTTGGGGGAAGGAGAAGCTGAAGCTGAGCAGGATTGAGGCAAGATCCATTCCCACTTGGGCTGCCTGAAGCCAAAGCTCAGCCTCAGACATAAACACTTGTTCTTCTCAGTTGTCCCCTTTCCTGTTTGCACTTCCCGCTGTGTAAATTGTGTGCTGGCTCACCGGAGCACCGATACCGACACGGCCTTCCACCTCACATCTTGCTGGCATCACTGTTTGCTGCTTGTGCCCCGTGTTTAAGCTGGATACAACCCTCCCCACTGCACCAGCAAGAGCCAGGGGGATTGAAGACAGGTTCCTTCAGCTCTTTCAGTTTCCAGCACCATCTTAGGGGGAGCTGGCAGGAAAAGGGGAGACCTCACGGGAGGGTTGAACACCTGGAATGCAGGGGAGGGCACCCAAGGACCACCGTGATCCCCCTGCAGTGCAGCTGGGCTAAAGCCAGTTATCAGGAGTGGACTGAGAACAATGAAGTCATTTCCCACTGCCTGTTGCAAAACCCTCTGGATGCTGAGGATGCCTGGGCTCTGCATGGCCTCCAAGTGAGGAGAGAAATTTACAGGCACAAAAATCATCGTGGGCTGCTAAGTGGAAAGCACTGAGAAGCACCAGAGCTTCCAACAGCTTGTCCTGCCCCAGTGTGCACTCCTGCAGGGTCCAGGCTGGCCCAAGGTGTCAAAGCAGAGATCCTGGAGAAATCCTGTGAATTGGCATGATCCACGTCTGTCTGTTCCTCTGCTCCTCCAGGCTGCACAGCGGGGAGCCCAGGAGTGACACTGCCAGAGACCTCGGGAAAAAGGAGGGACTGGGCTTCCCCTGCTCAGGTCAGCTTTGCCCAGGGGAATTTACCCCAGGGGAGCCTAGGGCCGGACTCTGAATGAGATCAGCACAAACCCTGGGTGGAAGCAGATGTGAAACCAGCCCAGCCCCACATAAGGAACCTGGATGCAGCCCTGCTGGAAGCACAGAGCGGGAAGGCTGAACAGCAGTATTCCCTTAGCGGTCTCACTGGGCAGCAGGAGGGCTGGGAGCCAGGCTGGGCTCACAGCTGTGTCAGTGCCCTGGGAAACTGAGCATCCTCCCTTGGCTCTGGTAGTACCCTGTGCCAACCAGGTATGTGCACCTCCCTGGGATCACTTGCTCAGGATCTGCTGTAGGGCTTACGTAAGATCCCTGGGAGCTGCATGAGGGCCCAGGGCTGTTGCCAGCATCAGCATCTAGAGCCAGCATGTCCCCAGAGAAGATGGGCATCAGGCAGGCAGCACCAGTGTCCCTGATGCAATGAGTGCCTCCAGGAATTAATCCGAGGTGATGGACATGGGGCAGTACCTACTGCTTCCCTGGGTGCCGTCACAACCCCACGCCCCAACATCTCCCCTGAACATCTCACCCAGCACCTTCAGAAAGAAACTGGCCTCTGTATCCCCATTTTCCAGAGAGAAATCAGCCCAGGCTGGGCATATGCCACAAGTCCTCTTGGGAGGAGATGTTGGCACTGGTGTTCCACGTGGTGGGGACCAGGTCAGGCAAGAGGAGACGCTGCCCTTCGAGGGAGCCGGAGCCGGACAGGCAGGGGACAGATCATATTGCAGGTGATTCATCGGGAGAGCTGGATTTAGCCCTGCTTCCCGGCAGCTCCTGGGCCCTCCTGGCTCAGTGCAAGCTGCTGCCCACACATACACCTGGCAGAGATGTAAATAAGAAGTTGCAAGATAAAGGAGGTGTCTAGGAGCAGCAGGAGGGACAAGGGTGGCTGCAGGGTGCTGGGGTTGCACGAGTGGTGATGGGGAGACAAGCTGTTGGCCCTGGTGACATGGGGAGGAGGAGCAGGACTGTGTTCCTGCCTGCTGAGCCACTGAAGCATGAGCTGCCAACCTTGCCACAGTGCTGCCGTGGTAGGGGAAAGGATAACAGGCAGGAGCTCAGCGCTAAGCATCGCCCCACGCTCCACTCAGGGCACTCTTGTGGGGACGAGCCCCAGCAAGGTGCAGAAACATCACTCAGGAGAGGAAGAGCATCCCGCTCGCTGAGCCCAAATCACATACCCATCCCCCTTTCCATTCCCTGCTTCAGCTGCTGGGGGCCTCCTGCCTCCCCTCCTCCAGCCTCTGAGTCATCCCGGCTTGCCTGGGACCTCCCAGCTAAAAATACACCAGCCTGGGGCTGGAAGGGTAGAAGCAAATTCCCAGCACGGCTTTGCTCTCTCCCACTGCATGTCTGCCTGGGGTCCTGGACCACTGCAGAGGTGATGCTCGCCTGCGCTGTGCCTCAGTTTCCCCACCCAGAGGCAACAACTCCCTGAGTGGCAGGAAGCTGCAGGTAATTGGGCTTGAGGCAATGGTTACTTGGGTTGTCCGGGGAATGGAAAACACAGCCTGGTCCCAGGCAGTGGAGGGGGGAGGCTCTGGGCTCGCAGTCCTCCCCCGCCTAGCACCCTGCTGGCAGGCTGCACCCCACCAGCCACAGCTGGCCACCGAGGCAGGGTTTTCCACCCACAGCGAGATGTTTTCCTGGCTGCCAGGGAGCACCTGCTCACCCAGCTGCCTTCCTGCTTGGGAGGGGGGAGATACCCAGGCTGGGGGGCGGGGAGAAGCTGAAGCAGGGCTGCATGCCTTGCAGTGGGCTCAGGCAGAATTTCTCGCTAGCGAAAGCCCAAATCCTCAGTGCAACGCTTCTTCTCCTCCCCTTCCCACAGCCCTGCTTCCCTCCCCCATTCCACTGTGGTCCCAAAAGGATTTTTGCTCCTTGCCCTCCCTGCTTCCCGCCCCAGCACTTCCCCCATCTGCATCACATCCAGACAGGCTGGCTGGAGAGGCAGGAATGTAAACAGGCTCCGGGCAGCACTGTGCTCCGTGCATGTCACCGCCATCCTTGCCGTATAATGGAGAAGCTGCCTCTGGGGCGCCCTGCAGCACCCCCAGTACCCATCCTCACCGTGTGTAGGTCACCCTTACCTTTCCTTTGGGTGCCATGGCTTCCCAAGCTGGAAATCACTGGAGCGAGGGCAAGGAGGAGCTGCGGGAGGGAACAGAAAAGCTGACATGAGCCAAGTCCCCCCCTCTGTGGGCTTTGTTGGGGGAGGCTTTGCTCCCTGCCCCGGGTGCTGCTGCCAACCATCGCTGTGGGTGCGGGACCCGCCGGAGGGTGATGGCTGGGGGCTGCTGGGGAGGGTCAGGGAGAGCAAGGAGAGGGGCTTTGCCAGCTGCCCTGCAGTCACCAGAGTGGAGGTCCCTTGGTATCTGGCACCAAGCTGGGGACCCCATGGACCAGGGACAGTGGAGATGGGCCCCTGTGCAGCTTCCTGCCAGCACCGAGAAAAATTGCAAGAGGAAGAAAGTGCTGAATATGTGGAAATGGACCGACCATCCTCTGCAGGCTGGCTCTCCTCACTGCACCCCGCAACGCTTCCTCTGCTCCCCTGCAGCTCCCCAAGTCCTGGGGTCATCCCAGCTTCAGCAGCTGCTGGGGATGCCCGATTGCCACATGGTGCTGAGTCTGGGCAGCCACTGCAAGATGCCACCAGCTTTTATCTGGGTTTCCATGCACTGAATCAAGGCTGCCATCAGTCCCACGCGCAGCGGAGCCCAGGAAACGCAGTCGGGTTTCCAGGGTAACTCACAGGTTGTTTTCTAACACCAGCACCATTTATAGCTGCAACCCACTGCAGTGTGGGCTCTCCCCACCCTCCCAGAGAAAGTCCCAGACAGCACCATTTGCTCTGAGAAAGCTGATGGAGGGAGAGAAACAGCTGGAAAATGGAGCCCAGCCATGAACAAACCACCAAACGTCAGCTGAGCTCCAGCCATGAGGCACAGCCCCCTCCTTGCTAGTGCTCACCCCCCCTCTGAGACACGTTGCAGGAAGACTCAAGACACAGCAGGGCCACCCTGGGGGGGGATTTCTGTCCCCAGCCGAGCTCGGTTTCATGCTGTGGAGTGTGCAAGGGAAAAATCACAGGAACTTCCCTGGCTTGGCCCCGCATCCCTACGAGAGCACCCATGGAGGGGGAGAAGCCCCGCAGCCATTGGTGTGGCTGGGTCACCCCACTCGGGTGCAGGAAGCCTTCTGACACCTGCGGGCATCCTTGCCGAGGGGAGGAAGTTTTGCAGAAGACCAGAGCTGCCTTTGCCTCCCTTTCCCTTTTCAGCTGGGGAGGCTGCAAGCCTCAGCCACCCTTCCCCGCGGCTCCTGGCTGGGAGAGAGCCCCTGCGTGCCCTGTGCACAGTGGGGCTGCACTGCAGCCGGGTGCTGGGTGGGCACCGGGGGATCCCGGTGCCCGGCCTATGCAGCCTTTTAATGCCACTCAGGAGCCGGTAGGTGAAGCTGCTTGCCCCCCAGGGAACGGAGAAAGCCCTGCGTGGCCAGCCCCTCCTGCCTCACCCCATGCATGCAGCAGCTGGGCTGAGACCACCCAACTCATCTCAGCAGTGGCGGAGACTCGATGGCCACACCCAGTCCCCAGCCTGCCCCTGCAGTGTCCCGTCCCTGTCCCCCACTGCTGCTGGCATCTCTGCAGAGACTGGGGGAATGGCCCCAGCTCTCGCCTTGCCAGCAGGCCAGCCAGGGAGGATGCCCAGACAAACACATGGCGTCCGTGGGGCAGGTGGTGAAACCTGGAGGCTGCAGAGCCCCAGCACAGGGCTATACTAGCCCCCCAAAAACAATGGAGAGAGTTGGGTTATGGGGCTCCAAGGATGGAAAGTGCCACGAGAAACCCTAGATGATGTGTGCCGCCCATCCCCTTTGCAGAACAACTCACCCTTGCCCCAAAAATATCTCTGTTCCCCCAGCAGCATCACCCCGTAAGCCTCTCCGTGGCCCCGCCACAGCTTTGGGCCCAGGGGTTTCACCCCAGGCAGCTATTTTTGCAGCCTGCTGCCTGGCAGGGCTCCCCCGGCACAGCTGCCTGTGGCGGAGGCCACGACACACCCAGCACCCCCGTTGTCTTCCTCGCAGGGCGGAAAGGGAGCTTTGCTGGCTTAAAGCAGCGTCTGTCCTCCCTGTGAGGCCAGGGAGGTCCCCAAAGCCCCCCTTCCCTTCTAGAGCTCTGTGCCTCTGGGGTGTCCTGCAGTGCCTTTGCCTGTACAAAACTCGGTGGGGACCGAACCGGGGGGGATCTTCTCCACCGAGCCCAGCCCGGACCCCTGCACGGCGGGATGGGCATTTCTGCGGCTGCTGCAGCACCGGAGCAGAAACAAAGGCGCATCCCGGCTGGGACACACCCATGGGCCCCGCAGCAACGCCAGCGCCCACCCGCAAAAACACCCATCGGCAGCGCAGCTCCCAGGCTTGTGTTAAAAAGGAAGGATTTTTCATTAAAAAAAAACAAACCCAAAACAACAAAAACTAAAACCACCCAACAAACCAACCAACCAAGGATCCCCCCTGCAGCCACCCCTCGGAGGGAGCCTCCGCTTGCACGGCTCACTGCCCAGCCAGAGCTTTCTTCCCGTGTCGCGTGCCACCGCGGTGGCTTTGCCCACCAGCACGGTCCCCCCGCACACCAGCGCACACTTACAAGCAGCACCGAGGCCTGTCTGGCTGCGCTGGCAGGAACAAGCCGGCCGCGTTCTTGTGGCCGTGTGCTCGTCCTTGGCGTGCAGCTGTTGCCTCCCAGCAAGACGTCACCGCTCACGAGCCCTCCAGAGTCCCCGCCTGCTGTGACATGGGGGTCAGGACTGCACTCCCACCCTTGCCACACCTCAGTCCCTCAGTTTTGGGTGCCCACAGTGCAGGGGTACCTGATGCCGCCTGCAGAAGCGCCCTGGCAGGGTGTGGGGAAGGGGGTCACTCAGCAGAAAAGCTCCACCGATTGTGCAGGGGCTGTGTGCCAGCAGCAGTGATGCATGCAGTGTAAGGCGATAACGGTGATTGCGCTTCAACTGCGGAAATTTCACCCCCTTCCGCCCTGGTTTCCTCGTGAATGCTGTGGTGCAGTGTACCCTGCTGCCTCACCGGCTGGTCCTGCTGCCGGCTGCCTCTGCCTGCACCAGATCACCCCTTTCCCTGGTCATGGTTGGGAAGCACCCGTCCCTGACTCTCTCTGCAAAAGCCAAAGTGGGGTGTTTGACCCCCAGGATGTGCTTAAAGGGAAAAGTGCTGACCAGGGCTTTGCAAGGAGCATCTGTGGGGCAGGAGCCAAGCTGGCATAGGGAGCTGGGGAGAGGCAGCTTGCTGTCCCCTCAAACCTTCCCCATGCTGCCCACACAGAGATGGGGAGCGCTTGCAGCACAGCTGCAGGTAGAGATGCAGGCTGAGCCTCTCCGAGATGCTCCTGACAGGCTGTACCACTGCCTGCAGTGCCCTGAGGATGCTCCCTTCCCTGCCTCGCCCAGGTAAACCTGGCTCCTCTTTTACCACCACCCTTTGCCCCAGCCAGCACAGAAACTGCAGAAGGACTGGAGGAGCTGACAGGGCTCCCCAGGAGCCACGGCTGATGCCACAGGAACAGATAAAACTAAAGGCCCCCTTGAGATGCTGAAGGATGCTGGCACATAACCTTTCAGGCATCCAAGCCCTGGTGGTACCCGCTAGCTAGAGTGTCTCTCTGCATCTGCACAGCAGCTGAGCTGCTCAGTCCTGCCTCCTGGGAGATGGTGGTCCTGGGCAGCAGGGACCCCAAGCTGGGTGTGACGTGCCCAATGGCTGGCACACAGGGTTGTACTCCACCAAGAACCAGAGGAACCCCGGGAAGGGGAGACCCTCCTGGCCAGCTAGCACCAGCTGCTCCTTCATGCCCTGTTGTTCCCTCAGGCTAGCGTTGGTGTCTGGAGACCTCACTCATGTGAGATGGCGTGGGTGACAAGCATGGCTTTGTTCACCCTGCACTGCAGGACAACAAGAACAACAGCCCTGCTCTCCTCCTGGTGCCCCTAGCTGTGTCATGGTGTGCTGAGCCCTCCTGCCCAGAGGTGCTATAGCCCAGCAGCTCAGAGAGTGCACTGGGGACATGGGGCTGCCCTGTACAGGGCAGCCTTGTGGTTAGAGCACACACCTATGCTTTGGCTGCTCCAGATCCTTCCTTGCTTTGTACCTACATGGCTGATAGCCCCTTCCTGTGCTTCTTGCAAGCTGAAGGATGCACTGAACTATATCACAGCCTAGGAGATTTTTGTCCCCAAATACCATAAGCAGGCACAGCCTAAACACTATCCACAATAAAATCAAAGTTAGCTCTTCACTCTAAAATACTAGCCTCTAACCTTGCCTCAGAACCCAAACTTGACCCTCTTCTACTAAGATAACCAGCCAGGAGCATGGTGTGGAGCACGGTGTAGCATGGACCCCCATACCCTCTCCCAGCTCAGAACAGCCCTACAGAAGCTGTGCTGGGAGCTGAGGGCACTTATATACTGTACTGGCCCTGAGCAGCCTCACCTGGAGCCCCCACCCACACAGCCCTGGGCCTTCATTTAACCCCAGCCCTGGGCTTAAACCTGTTTGTACTCTGCTGCTCAGCCCCTCTGGGCTGTACCCTGAAAGGCATACACTGTGTTGGGGTCATTCCTGAAACCTGTTTCATTCCCTACAGAAGAGCATCTAGGTTTTACTGTATCTTTGCAACCTCCCAGGTAGGTCAGGAGTTGGGGGCTGGTGTGGGGTAGGTGTTGCTTGGGCTGGGAGCTGTACCCCTAGATCTGCTGGGCAAGGCTGGATGGGTCAGCAATGGATAGTGCTGTTGTCTCTTCTACTACAAGCTGTACTTGGGCTGGTTGGGTGCTTTTTTTTTTTTTCTCTAAAGCTGCTGTCTCTGTGTAATGGGGCCATGATGAGGTGTGGGCAGCAACTGGGGTCTTGGTGTCCAAATACTGGGGAAGTGTGGGCAGCCTCAGAACTTTGCTTTTATGAGATACCTCAGGATGTGCTGTTGTAGCCACCCCATGGAGCTGGGACTGTGCTCCTCTACCTCACTGCTGCAGTCAATTTTTGGACCTGCGCATCTCCCTTTTTGTTCCCCAGGGACAGCTTAGCCTGGGTATGGCCACAAGTGTAGGTGTATGCACTCCTGCATCCTCACCTGGCTATGTTTCTGTTCCTCTCTGCCTGGATTTCCTCCAAAACCTGCTCCACAGATTGAGATGAGGGACCTGGTGTGAGGCAGTAGGTGCAGAGGGAGGAGGTTCCCCCTTCCACCTGTACAGGCAACTTTGAAATGCTAATTAAACTCCTTCAATAATGCCTCTGAGCCTATTAGCATTGCAGGCTTGTATGTCTGATTTGGAAGGCGTTGTGGGAAAAATATTTCTGCATAGATTTCCCATTGTGTAGCTTGGAGTGGTGGTCAGAGGTGGGGGAGGGCCAGGGCGCTCCCAAAAGGGATTTAAGGGGGGAGTGTAACTTGGGGCTGCCTGGTGCTTGTCCTCCTCATCAGTTTGCAGCTGGAGCAGCTTCCCAAAGGATGGCTGGAGTAAGTAGCTCGTTTGCAGAAGAAGGGAACATCATCAGGGTGGGATGTCCTGGGTGGGACTGGTGTGGTATAGTGGTTGGGTGCTGCTGAGAGGTGGAAAGGCAGCCCCAACTGCTGGTCTGGCCTTGGGCAGTGGCTCCCTAGCCCCCTGGAGACACTGCAGCTGTTCTGGAAGTTGGGGCTTCCTGTATGATAAGGGCTTGAAGCACCTCATTCTGTGGGTCAGGGTGCTGGGCACTGCCCCAGGGTGGTTCCTGTCCCCTTGGGGGTCCATGCTGCATCAGGGACTGCATGACCCTGTGATCACTGGTGCTGGTGGAAAGTGTTTCCAATCAGGTCCCTGGTCCTGTAAGTAGTAGGTTATGGGATTTAAAGCATGCAGTATGGACTTTGCTTTACTGCGGGAGGTCCTGGCAGCACTGTGCAGATGTGGAAGCAGGCAGCCTTCCTCTCTCTGGTCCTGGGAGCTCTTGGAGAAGGACCAGCAGGATGGGGAAAGGCATGCAAATCCCAGACATGGCATACCAAGCACCTCACTTGACCCAAGCACAAATATCACACAATCTGGGGTTTCTGCTCGGCTGAAATACCTGTTGGTGACCTGAGCAAGCCACAGCATTACTGCACAGGCTGATGGCCCAGGGGACCTGGTCTCTCTGGGCTGTGCCAATGACCCACAGGTACAGGTGCTGTGGGAACATCTTCAGCTGAGCAGATGGGTCCTTCCTGGTACAGTTCGAGGCCAATGCCTTGCTACTCCAGGAGCGGAGCATCTCCAACCCTCCTTCTCTGGGCTGGTTTCTGCATTTCAAATAGTGTCAGTGTGCAAGCTGGGACAATGCTGGCTGTGCATAACTGCTGCGAGTGCTGCTGGAGCAATAGGACTTTCTGAGCTGGCAGGGGGACAAGCAGGTGTCCTTGTCCCCTCTTGCTGTAGCGTGAGTCAGACAGAGCCCAGCAAACTCCAGTCATGTATTGCTCCACTTCTTACTGGGGATGAGAGTACAACACAGCTGCCTTAGCTCCATCTTGCTCCAAAATGGGCTGCTTTTCTGGCAGAGGCAGAACACAGGCAGCACCCAGGCAGCCCAGAAAGCGCTGTGTAGGCTGTGGGAGCTGCAAGGAAAACGTTCAGGCTGGCTTTGGGTCACATCCCCAGGGTGGTGCCCACATGGCAGCAGCATCCTCATGCCTGCTGCTTGCTTCTCCCACAGATGCCGTGCTGGGGCTGCCTGCTTACTGTTTCGAAGATGCTTTCTCGCAGAAAGCAAGTCCTGGTTGGCTCGGAGGGCTCCAGCCTTCGCCGCTGCCTCTCCACCGTGGACCTTGTTGCCTTGGGAGTGGGCAGCACACTGGGGGCTGGTGTCTATGTCCTGGCAGGGGAAGTGGCAAAGACAAGCTCTGGCCCAAGCATAGTCCTCTCTTTCCTGATTGCAGCTGTGGTGTCTGCTCTGGCAGGGCTCTGCTATGCTGAATTCGGGGCCCGTGTGCCCCTGGCTGGGTCCGCCTATCTCTACAGCTACGTGACAATGGGCGAGCTGTGGGCATTCATCACTGGGTGGAATCTGCTGCTGTCCTATGTCATTGGTATAAGGCCCTTTAGATCCTTCCATGTTTGTTTTGTATTGGTGGCTTTGCTGGATGTCATTCCCAGAGCCCATGGGGCCACCACCACTGCCCCAGCTGCCACCTCTCCCCAGGTACTGCCAGTGTTGCCCGGGCCTGGAGCGCTACCTTTGACCAGTTCCTTGGCAAGAAGATGGGGAGGTTTTTGGGTGCTCATGCAGCCATGAACTCTGTGGGGCTGGCAGAACACCCGGATGCCTTTGCTGCTGGCCTGGTGGTCCTGTTGGCAGGTAGGTTGCCTCCCGCTGTGCCACTTTCCATCATGTAGAATGAGCTTCTCATCCCAACATGGGCTCTTCAGGATGGTGCTGACCTCTCTGAGGCTTTTACATTTCCCTGAGCAAAGAATGGGGAATACAGGGGGAATCTGGGGAAATCTGCAGATTCTCCTGACTCTGTCACTGTCCGCCCTTTTCCATGCTCCCCAGTAATGTCTAACCTGGGTTTAGTGTCACCCAGGGAGCTTCACCAGTTTTTCTCTTTTCATCCCCAGGACTTCTTTCCTTTGGAGTGAAGGAGTCCACCACAGTCAACAAAGCCTTCACAGCTCTCAATGTGCTTGTCCTGCTCTTCGTCACAGTGAGCGGCTTCATCAAAGGTGACCTGAGCAACTGGAAGCTCAGGGAGGATGATCTGCCACAGGCAGCCACCCATGAGGCTGGGTATGGGGGCTCTGCTCTTCCTGTACTGCCTTTGGAGGGGGATGGCTGGGCCACCCCCCTAATGCTTTATTCCAGGAAATCCCACCTTCTCCTGTTTCTCCTTGCCCTGTTGGCAATGTGTCAAAGAGCCAAAGTCCTAAGCCCTGCTGGGTTGATTGCTGGAGGGGTAAACAGGTTGGGTGGACTGTCCAGCCTGGCCCCATCCTGGGACCCTGTTGCACTGATGCTTCTGCACTGCCTGACTCCTTCTCCTCTTCCTCCCAGGAACCAGCCCATGGCCAACAACATGACCAGTGCCTGGGGGGTGGGAGGCTTCATGCCCTATGGTTTCACTGGGACCTTGGCTGGAGCCTCTACCTGTTTCTATGCCTTTGTTGGATTTGACTGCATTGCTACCGCAGGTGAGTGAGGCAGGGAGAGATGCTGGTGGGACCCTCCCCTGCAGGCTGGGGGGCTGTGGCAGTGACTCTCTCTGCAGCCCTGGGAGCTGGTGTAGGGCTGGGCTGGGGCACGTTCCTGGCTCTGTGCTCGGAGGAGGATGTGTATGAGTCCATGTGGCATGGCTGGGCTAATCCTGAAGAGGACAGTCCCTGTCCCCATAACCATGGAGCCCAGGAGGTCTAGTCATCCTCGCTAGAAGGCCTCTGTGTCCCTTCTCATGGGGGATACAGGATATGCTCTCCAGCCTGGGCTGGGCTCTTACCATGCTATGAACATTAAATAAGTATCTGTTTTTACAGATGAGCTTGTCCTCCCCAGGGGAAGAAGTGAAGAACCCCCAGAGATCCATACCCATGGGCATCATCCTCTCCCTCCTCATCTGCTTCCTGGCGTACTTTGGGGTGTCTGCCGCCCTCACCCTGATGATGCCCTACTACCTCCTAGACACCTTGAGCCCACTCCCAGTGGCTTTTGAGTATGTTGGCTGGAACAGTGCAAAGCACACTGTGGCTGTGGGCTCACTGTGTGCCCTGACAACCAGGTGAGGGGAGTCCTCTGATGGCAGCTCTGTGGCTCAGTGTGAGGTTGCACTGGAACTATGACACATCCAGGAGCTATCCCCCACCCCCTTCCTACTGACTGTCCTGCTTGGCCGAAATCCCTCAGCTCTTCCTCACAAACCCTCTTGCTCCCACCCTGGCCCCTACTGATCAAGGAGAGCAACCAAACCCCTTGATGTGCCGCTGGTAGCCCAGCTGGAGGAAGTGGTCAGGTGTTTGGTGGCACCATGACTGCAGCAGCAGGCTGGGGTGTCTTGATGTGCACAGGGCTCTCAGTGACCTGTGGACATCACTTTGCTGACACTGTCCCTCATCTGGCCGTGAGGGAGGTGACGGTCTTGTCAGCATGGTCTTGAGAAGCTCATGGACTGTACAGAAGCTCTCTTGATACCCATGGAAAAGCAAAAGACAGGATGGAACCTCCTGGATTCCTGCACTCTTCTCTCCAATCTCCCCTCTCTGCAGCCTCCTGGGCTCCATGTTCCCCATGCCACGGATCCTGTATGCAATGGCTCGAGATGGGCTCCTCTTCAAACCTCTGGCCAAAGTTAGTCGCCGTCAGTGCCCGGTGGTGGCAACGCTGGTGTCTGGAGGAGTGGCAGGTGGGTGAGTGAGCGTGTTACACCTTAACCTTGAGGGCTTGGTGGATGTCCTCTTTCAGCAGGACTACATAGACCCCCTAGTTCGCCAGTAGCTGAGCTTTATCTGTCCACCCAGAGAGAGGTCTCCTCGCTGTGAGGACCATTTGGCCTTGATGCTGTCCTGGCCACCAGCTCAGCCTCTCTGAGCTGCCAGGCAGGAGGTGGCAGGATGCTTTGCACTAGTGACCAAAGCATCACCAGCTCATTGAGGTGCTTGAGTCCTATCACAGTGGGTGTCAGGGGAACCTGGGAAGAGCAGAGGGAGAGCATGGATGAGATGGGCATAGCAGCAGTGCTGCCAGCTCTGCCAGGAGGCTGAAGGGTGTTCTTGTTCCCTGCAGCTCTCCTGGCCCTCCTCTTTGATCTGAAAGCCCTGGTTGACACTATGTCCATTGGCACACTGCTGGCCTACTCACTGGTGGCTAGCTGTGTGCTGCTGCTCAGGTGAGACTGCTGGGTCTGATGTTGGCCACGTTGGGGACAAGGTATTGGCCTTGGTGCACTGCAGGTACATGCTCATAAACCTTGACATCCAGCATCTGCTCCTCAGGTATCGGCCAGGACCCAGCACTCGGGACACTCCTGTAGGGAAGGTCCTGACTGTGCAGCTCTGGTGGGACCATCTGGTCCGGCCACCCCTGCATCCCACCCCACATTCCTCTGCCACAGTGGCCTGGGCTCTGACAGCCGCCGGTACGCCTGGGAACAATGGATGGACTTTATGGGGAGCTGGCGTGGGGGGTACCCATGGGGGATGACATCACTGCTGTAGCACGGGCTGGCAGGGTCCTCCTTACTGGACACCAGCAGGCAGCAGGGTGCAGGGTCTGCCTGGCTCCCTCCTGCCTTCTCCTGACTGCTGCACAGCCGGCTGCCCCAGTGGGACCTTGGGAAACCTCCTGCTCCCTCCACTTTCCATACTGGAGAGAAAAAAGCTAAACCACCCTGACAAGGCACACAGCCCTGTCCCCTGGCTGTCCTTTGTCCCTCCCGCCATGGTAGCCTGGGTGCTGGGCCAGGTCAGCGTGGGGAAGCGCTGCCCTAACACGCTGCCGTGGTCCCTCCACAGCCGCCCTGGTCTGTGCCCTGAGCTGGGCGAGCGCTGCTGGGCTTTCCTGCATCCAGGCTGGGGGAGCCTGGTGCATCGCTGCCCTGGCTCTGCCTCTCCTGGGGGTCCTGGCAGCAGCTCTGCTCATCTGGAGGCAGCCTCAGAGCCAGGAGAGAGCATCCTTCATGGTGAGCATGCAGCCCAGCCCTTGGGGACTGACCCCAGGGAGGAGGACCTGGGGGACAGAGAGGAGGCAAGTGCCACAGACCCATGGGGAAGGGATTACATTGCATCAGAGGGTGTTGTGGGTCCGGCAGAACTTTGCTGCATCCATGTAGAACAAAATGCTGTTGAAGGCAATGGGCAACTCATGGGGTTTTCTGTAGGGACCATGAGGGCTGACTGATTCTTCTCCCCATGTTTCACAGGCCAAAGGGGCATCTCCTGCCACCCCAAGTGAGCCCAGCACCTGCTGCTATTCAGTAAATCAGAGCTGCTTTTCAGTAGAAAGATACCTCATCTTGATAGCCTGGATTAGCTTTGCTGCTTCTCCCCTCAAATTTGGTTGACTGCCTCCCTGCTCAAATCTTGCAGTACCTCCTGCCCTGGTGCAGGACCTGGCAACCAAACCACCCTCCACAAGCATCTCTCTCTGACACAGGCTGCAGTCCCAGCTCAAGTCTCTGGGCCTCACAGCAAGACTGGGCTTCCCCTCACTTGTTGGCAACCAGCCAAAGCAGCAAAGAGCCAGATTGGGCTGTGAAACCTCAGCCTGTGGGCTAGCCAGTGCCTCTGGGCAGAGGGATGACCCCATTTCCTTGTACTTGGTCCCTGCAGGTTCCCTGCCTGCCCTTCCTGCCACTCCTCAGCATCACCATCAACAGTATCCTGATGGCCCGGCTCCGTGCGGCCGCCTGGCTGCGGTACCTACTCTGGATGGGCATCGGTAAGCCTTGCTGCCCTCGAGGTCCCAGAACCGGTGGCAGCCTCTTTGGGTGAAGCACTGGTGGTTTGAGAGCCTGTGGCATTAATGCTGGCTGCAGAGCAGTGGTGGGCAGATGGAGGAGGTGCTGAGCTTTAATGTCAAAGGGTGGTGGGAGCACCCTTTCCTCTGATACCTGGCCCAAAGGAACGGGAAAGGGTGAGCACTTTGTGGTTGGGAGGGAAGAGGAGAGACACCCCCCCCCTGTTCTGCCCATTCCCAGGTTTCCTTATTTACTTTGGCTATGGGATCCGGCACAGCGCTGAGAGCCACCAGCCCGAAGGGGCAGCTCCCCGGGAGCCACCAGGAAGCACAGCCAGGGAGGTGGCCCCGGAGCCCTGCGGGACTGCGCGGTGCCCATCTCCTCCGGGGCAATAAAAGGAGATGGGATGGTCCTTGAGCACCTGTCTCCCTCCACCCTGTCTTCAGTCCACCTTGGACTGAAGGTCCCATCCTGGGGGGGGGGGGACAGCCCTGCCGCAAACTGCAGGAGCTGTTTTCCTGAGTTTGGTGAACCTCTCCGAGCAACCTGAACCCTCACGAAAAGCTCCCTGCTGAGGGAGTTCTGTTTGGAGAGGATAAAGCAGATAAGTGGGTTTGCTGCTGTTATTGGGTTGTAAGTTGGGTTTTTTTGCTTTTGAAACCTCTCCCTGCAGCCCCCCCAAATTCCCCTTGTCCCTTTGCCCACTCTGGCCCCTCAGCTGCCCACAGCAGAGCAGAGTGGAGGCTTCTCGTGCTGCCCTGATGCTCCATGCTGCCTTGGTACCCCGAGCTGGGCAAGGCTGACCTGCCTGTGCCCCATGACTGCCAAGATGCTGCCTGGGCTGAACTTTCTCCTCCTTAATGTCGGCAAGTCCTTTTCTGGACTCACTTATTACTCCTCCTCAGTTCCCAGCACTCTCCCTTCCCACAGCCAGGCACGTTCCTCCAGGTCCCACACAGGATCTGCTTTCAGGGCAGTGGGACACGGCACCAGGTGCCCACAGCAGGATGCTAGACCCCACCAGCCTCTGATCTCCCTTTGCCCAGAGATCCTGTTCTCTTCAACCACTGCCAGGCAGGGTTTGCTGGGGCAGCAGCCTGCCCCATTTCACCTGCTTTGGTGCTGCAGCACCTGGCGTGTCCCCCTGCATCCCTGAGGTTGCTGTGCAAAGCTGGAGGCTGCCCCACCACCTGTCCCTAGAGCCATAGGGATGCACGGAGCAGTGGGTGCCCTAAGGGGAACATGGCTCTGACACAACAGGCACCCCCATTTCCTACTCTGAGCACCCCATGGAGGTGCTTGGGTAAAAGCTGGATCCCACATCTCTGTTGCTTTCCTGGCTGCCTCATTCAGCTGCTATTTTCCAGATAAGGACCAGCACAAAGGACGGAAGCAGCTGTTGCTGTGGCCCTGCTGCCTTCACACGGTTGGGAGGGTCAGTGTCTGCCCTGTGCTGGGAGCCCATTGAAATGAATGAAATGAGGGAAGGAGCAGGAAAAGGGGGACTGGTGGTGGGGGCTGCCTCTGGGGCTCCTTTGTTGGGGCTTCATGGTGCAAGCTCCCACCCCTGCCCTAGGTGCAGAGCACACAGCCCCGATGGGAGATGCTCCTGCACCGGTTCCCAAAACCACTGATACAGGATTCTTGAGGCTGCTACTTCTTACAGATTTGTAATTGTTACAGCGGTAGCATGTTGGCCTGATGCACATATATACATACACCCCCTGGCCTGGCTAAACAGCCCTGGGGAGGGCACAGGCCAGTGACAGCCCCCAGAGCAGTGACCGTCCCAAGACGCTCATGCACCCCATGGAAAGTGCTTGTGTGCATCCAGCCCTGACCCACAGCTGTACTGGCAGCATCTTCCTCGATGAGGGTGAGCTGGCTCAGAGCAGGGAGGGATGTGACCTGCTGAAGCCTGCTACCCCTTGGGAGGATGCTCTGCTCCCTGAACGTGCACCACCTCTGGGCATGCAGCCTCTGTGCAGCTTTGAGGGAGAAGACTGGGCTGGTGGTGCTGCTGATGGGCAGTGGGAACAAGGAGGGCTTGGCATCTGTGTGGCGGTGAGCCGGTATGCGCCTGGGCTGCAGGAGCAATCCCTGGGAGCTGTTTGCTGAAGATGGAGGAGGTGATGGGGAGAGGAGGGGCATGGGTGTGAGACAGATCCTGGCCAGGGGAAGCCCTTCTTTCACTGGAAATGGCAGGAGTGGGTGGCATCGGCTCAGAGCAGCCTGAGCAGGAGGTCAGGCCCCCAAATGGGACATAGTCTATAGCAAGGGCAGCACTGGAAGTGGCAGATACACCCAGCTGCATCTGTCCCTCCTGCCTTTTTGCTGCTGCCCCATGAAAGCCTCTGTGGCTCAGCCCTGGGCTTGCCTACCTGCTTCCCAGGCAGTGAGGTACCTTAAGCACCACTGCGTCCCCACTGCTGTCCTCATCCTCCCTGTGCTCGTCCCCATCCAGTCCCAGTGACCACCTCATCTTCCTTGCCTCGTGCTCCCAGGCAGCACTGATGCTGGTTATGCGCAGAGCCAAGTGCTGGGTCGGATCCAGCCCCATGCATGACTGCATGTCCCAGCTGACCCCTTTTACCTCCAGAAAGCCCCCCTACAGCCTCCCACCAGAGGAAGGGGTACAGGGATGGCGTGGGAGAGCAGCCGGGGTCCCTGTGTAGCCCTGCATGGGCTAGGGAAAGGCAGGCACAAGTGTCCCATGAAATGCTCCATCGCCCCGATGGCTCGGCCAGCCCGGGGACCTGCCCCAGCTGCGGGGGCACTTGCCAGAGCAACCCTGGACTCGCACACCCGGAGCAAAACCCTGGCAGCGCCCGGTGCCAGCCGGCAGCCTGCTACGTGGCGATGAGGGGCACCTCGCCGGCAGCCATGGGGAAGGGGGAACCGTCCCCCCGGTTGAGCACGCGGTACAGCAGCTCCTCCTTCTCGCGGCAAGCCTGCTCACGCAGCTGTGCCTCCTTCTCCAGCGCCCCGCGGGCGGCCAGCAGCTCCTCCGACAGCTGCCTGCGGGCAAATGGCATGGGCTGCTGGAGCCACCAGGCAAAGTGCCCGTGGGCCCCTCTGCTCCCCACAAAGCACCTGGTGGCACCATATGCTGTGAGGTGTGGGGGGGGGGGGGGGGGGGGGGGGGGGGGGGGGGGGGGGGGGGGGGGGGGGGGGGGGGG
>JAVJGJ010000061.1:58411852-58430197 GCA_035590215.1 Microhierax caerulescens | reverse complement strand
AACTAGTGCTGCCGCTCTTCCTAGTCCTGCCTCACCCCAGATCTCCCTGCCAGCGGGGAGCTGGTTCAGGGCGCGATTACGTGGCTGGGCTGTGAGGGAGGAGGCAGGGCAGGAGTGATGCATGTGCTGCCCTCGGCTCCGGAGCGCCTGCCTGCGAGCTGGGCTCACCGCGGCTCTGGAGGCTGCTCTTGCACGGACCAGCCCTGCTTTCTGCTTTCTGCTGCCGGTCTTGCCTGGTGCTGCAGGAAATAAAGCAGCGTTATTGTGGCCTGAGTAACCGCTCCTGAGCGGCCGGCATCTGGGGCGAGCGTCCAGAGTTGAACCAAGTCCCTCGCTCCCTGCTTCCCTTCTGCTTGCAAGGCTGGAGCCTGCCAGTGACGGCGGCTCTTGGCTTGGTTTTGGCAGTAGCAGCCAGGTTTGCAGAGTGGTACTGGGGTGGGCAATGCTGGGGGGCTCTGGGGATGGAGTGGGACCCCAGCAGCCTGGGCTGAGCTTTCCCTGCACAGCCACATGTTTAGGCCTGTGCTGGGGCCATATCCTGCGGGTGCTGTCATGACCCGGTGGGTGCCTGAGGAGCCCTCTGGCAGGGAACGGTTTGTGGTAGGGATGTTTCTCTGCTGCTTCCTCTTAGCCCCGGTCTCAGCTCCCCACCAGCGCCAGGGGATGGGATGGGGAGGACTGGCACTGCTGGGGTGGGGATGATGCCCAGGGCATGGCACCCCAGAGGAGCCTTGGGGCAGGGACTGAGTTGCCAGGCTGTGATGCAGGAGCCTGATAGGCGATTTCCCGGCCTCTGGTGCTCCTTCCCGGCGGGCACTCGGGGTGCTGGGTGCGGCTGGGGGGCTGGAGGAGGCAAAGGCCCTTTATGGGAGGGGAGCAGCAGGCTGTGCAGAAGCTGCAGAAGCAGCAGGAGCCCTTCAGGGCATATGTGGGAAATAAACCAGCTGACTGGCTGCTTTCCAGCTGAAGGCAGGAGGCTTGTGTCCTTAGCGAGGGCTTGTGCTCCTTGTGAGGGTGATGCTCTTGGCTTGCAGGACCCTGCTGGGCTTTTTGCCGGAGCAAGAGTGTTGAGTTGTGCAGGTGCCTCATCCTGGGAAGCCCCTTAGTCCCGTAGGCACCTCTGTGGCTGTAAAACCTTTGGGGGCGAGTGGTTAGCTGTCAGCACGTGGGCTGTGCTCCCACCTGATGGAGCATAATCAATTTTTAAAAAAATAGGTTTAATAAAAAGCCTTCAATTAAAAAAAAGGAGAAGTTAGGAACTTTCCCTTCCCTGGCAAGCAGAAGCAGTTCCCTTGCAGCAAACCGTGTCGGTTAAAAGCGGTTGCTTTTTCCTGGCCATCCTCTTGACAGCCCCAGTCCTGCCAGCATGTCCCTCCCTGCCCCGCTGCCTGTGGTGCCACACTTGTCCCCCTTAGAGCAGAGGTATGCAAGGTTCCTTACCTGACATGAAACGGGTTGCATCCAGGCTCAGCCTGCGGGATCCTGAGCCTGTCCTGCCTGGGTGTGCCCGAAACGGGGGCACGAGCCTGCAGGACAAGCCAGCGGGACTGTGCCGTACACCTTTGACCTTAGGACATGCCAGCTCTGTGATTGCCTGGGCGGGAGCATGTTGTTGTATATAAAAGCCCTGGAGGAGACCTTGCTCTGGCAGTAAGAGTCGGTCTTTCTGCACGATGGCCGATGGCAAGGAGCCTGAGAATGGGGGCGTTGAGCTGGGCACCCCTAATGCAGCTCCCTCCACAGGGACCATGTCCACCCGGCGCCTCCGCAGCGAGGACTACAATGACTACAGCTCCACGGACGTCACGCCGGAGGGGAGCCCGCCCGGCGGCATGAATGGCTTTGCCCACCCCGAGTCCTACCAGCGCTTTGGGGAGACCAATGGGACGACGTGAGTGACTCTTCCCTCCTTCCCAGGCTGGCCCAGGATGCGGGGAGGGTGGAGGAGGTTAATGGTGGCTCCCTACTGTCTGCTGGCTTTGCTGGAGGATGGTGGATCCATGGTTTTGTGGGGAATTCCTCGTGGGGGTGGTGAGGGAGCTGTAGTCCTGCCTCCCTGGTGTGCTGGCACCAGGTGAGCAGCTGCCCCAGTGCCATGCTCTGCTGTCTGGTGGAGCTGGGCTTGCTGATAGCAGGCAGTTTGATGCTTTTCCCAATATTCCCTGACTCGAGCTTGGTTCGATGGGGAGCTGTGGCGAGCAAACAGCATGTTCAGCTTCAGACGATACCCGGGCATGTTGCAGCCATGCCCTGGGCCTTCCTTGAGTCTTACTCACCCAGGTGGGCACAGGATGCTGTCTCTGCCCAAGCGAGGCTGATTGCTTCAACTTGGAGACTTTCCTCCTGTGCAGCTCCTTGGTGCCGACCTGCACTCGTGCTGGGTTTTGCCTTGAAGCTGGTTTTACAAATGCTCACTCAAAATCTGTTCACTGAGACTTTGCCTCTGGTCCTTCCTCAGTCCCACTGGGCTGAGCTGGGTCCAGGGGACAGGATCCAGACCTCCATGTGTGTTTCCCACAGCAGCTCAACCCACGGGGCTGAGACTGTGTGTGGTCTGGGTGCAGGCATCTGCCTATGGTAATCTCTGCATCTTCTCTCCCTCAGGTGGTACCAGACTCTGATCCATCTCCTGAAGGGGAATATTGGTACGGGGCTGCTGGGGCTGCCTTTGGCTGTGAAGAACGCTGGCATCCTGGTAAGGCATCTCTGGCCCTGCTGTGCAGGAGGTTGTGGGGCAGAGTGACCTCAGGGCAGCTTGCGTGGCTGGTGTTAGGGCTGGATTCCCTGCTGAGATGCCTCTTGGTGCTCAGCAGCTTGTGGGCTTTTGCACCCTGGGCTCTGTGGCTTGCTTTGCTGCTGCTCCTGCATTGTGCTAGGTGGTCTCCAGGGGTTCAGCCTGTGAGCTGGGGCTGTGGTTTCCTCTTCGGGGGTTAGACAGGGTGCTGGGTCCCTGCCTCCACACCCAGCTGGGTGTTACCTCCCTGGCTCCTGCGACATCAGGCCCTTTCTCCCAAAATGCTCTGTGCTGCGCTTGGGTGGCATCCCCTTACCCTGGTCAGGGCAGGTTCAGCTTGGCCTCCCCCTGGGTTTGTCTCAGCAGGTCTGTGCTGAGTGTGCTGCGTGCCTCCTGAGGGCCCCAGGAGCACAGCACGTGTGTGACAAGCCCCATCGGTCAGTGATTAATGCTGGTGATGGGAGATGGTGATGTGGTTCCCTCTGTGGGGTTTCACGTGGGCTGGCCCAGGTGTCAGGTCAGTGGATGTGATGCAGCTTTGCTGCCTGAGGGCTGTGGTTGTGTTTGGAGGTCAAACAGCAGATCCTGGTCACTGTCACATCTCCCCAGCTCTTAGCTCCCCTCTGTCTGTATTGTGCCCCAGCAACTGCCGTCCGTGTGAGGTGGGGGCACTGTGCTGCTCTGGTTTCTGTTTCCATGCCCAGCAATGCAGCATTCCTGTTTCTTGGATTGAAAAATAAAAAGAATTAAAAAAGAAAACCTCCTTCCTTTGTCCAGACCACGACCTCTTTGTCACCTCTGTAATAGGGATGTGCAAGAGAGTTTGGAAAACAATCCTGGGTGTGCTTGGCTATGTCCAGACTGCCCCAACGTGCTGCTTTTGCATCATTCCTGCCAGGCTCGTGGCTCTGCCGGGTTTCTTAGTCCTGGGGGGCTGGTTCCTGGAAGCAACACCTGAGCTCGGGTTCAGCCTACAGCCGTGTTTCAGCTCACCGAGCCTGTGGAGTTTTGTCTGGGAGTAAAACCTACGGTGCAGCTCTGCCTTTGGCCGTCAGAGTGCAGCCTTCTCCCTCTCTTCCCCCCGCAGCTGGGTCCTCTGAGCCTGCTGGTGATGGGAGTCGTGGCTGTGCACTGCATGGGCATCCTGGTGAAGTGCGCCCATCACTTCTGCTACAGGTAAGAAGCAACTCCCTTTCTCAGCATTGCTGCTCCTACAGCTCTTCCTTCCTTCTCCAGAAACCCGGTGGTTTTTCTGAAGCCTCCCAGCAGCCAGGTGCCCGTGTCAACGCCTCGGTTGGGAAGCGCTTCTAGGCTTTTTCACAGGAACTGTTTTCCTATTAATGTCATCATTTGCCTTGTGAACCAGCAGACAGGGCTGATATGATGTCCCTTCTCTCTTTCTTCTCTGGACAGGTTCCAGAAGCAGTTTGTGGACTATGGAGGTGCTGTGATGTATGGGCTGGAGTCAACTCCCAGCGCGTGGCTGCGGAGACATGCCATCTGGGGAAGGTACCTGTTCCCCTGCTGCAGGCAGGGGACTTGTCTTGAAGCCCAGCATGTGCGGCAGCTGGGACAGAAGAGCTGTCTGGTCTCTGAGCTGTGTCAGCAAATGGCCATAAGTGACGTAAAATGTTATTTGGTTCACCTACCATGAGTGCTCAGTGTCCCCCAGGGGGTAACACTGAGGTCTGTGACCCAGTCCTGTCCCCAAGCAGATGTGGCTTATACTAAAGGAATTGATTGAAGTAAGCCTCCACAGCCTGACAAAGGTGTAACTAATGTGTACTGCAGTGCTGGCCCATCTTGTTAGACTGTGAGCATGTCTAATGGCTGCTCCTAGGGATGCTACCAGTCCTGTGGATGTCCCACATCATGCAGTTTGTTGCACATCAGATGCTGGGAAAATCCACCTATTCCTGGGGAGCGTTGTGTCCAGCTGTGACAATTCATCAGGAGATTGGAGATGCTAAAACCAAGAAGGAGACTTTCCTGAGGCTGGTCCTAACCCTACGGAGGGGATGGGGCCAGGGAGCCTGAGGTCTGTAAGGTCAGATGGAGATATGGTCCTCTCTTCTGATCATCGAGAAGCGAGCTGAGGGTGCTGTGACCCACACACCTGAACCCCTGGGGAGAGCAGCATTGTGGCAGCTTTTGAGGGCAGCCCCAGGCCACCCCAGTGGGCTTTTATTTCTGTGTGGCCTGGCTAATGAACTGTCTTTTTTTCTTTTCTAGGCATATAGTGGGACTTTTCCTGATCATCACTCAGTTGGGTTTCTGCTGCGTGTACTTCGTCTTTCTGGCTGACAACCTGAAGCAGGTTAGACTGACCGACTCCTCCATGAGCCCGGGCAGGCAAGAGGGGGTGCGGGGGTGCATGGGCTGTTCTTAGCTCCTGTTTCACAGCCCTGTTCTCCAGTAAAGTTCTGGTTTCCACAGCTGATGCTGCTCGGGAAGGTACTGCTCCTCTGCCCAAGTATTTTGGAGGATCGGTTTTCCTGTGTGAACAGGGCAGGTTTTTCTGAGAGTCCCTGTGACTTTGCTGTGTGTGCAGAGGTGCTGGAATTTCCCCTGTGTTGTGGGGGAAAGCGGGGGCCATTCTTAGTGAGGGAGGGCAGGAGAGGCGACAGCAGAGGGGCTGTGCCTTTGATGTCTTGCCCACCTCAGTTAACTGGTTTATTGATACTCTGCGTAGATGGTAACATGGGAATGAGGACCTGCTGTGAACCTCTTTTTTTTTTTTTTTCCCCTTTCTTGGACCTGTTTGCGTTCCAGTTTCTTTCCTCATCTCATGGCTCTGGAGCTTAATTACATCTTTAGGGAAAGAGTTTCCTTCTGCCAGGTGTCAGGAGGAAATAAACAGAAACTCTGAACTGCTTGGCTGGCTCCCGTGCTCTCAGAAACTGGGAATAATGAATTCCCAGCCTCCACCAGCTTGGTGTCTTGTGGGCACCGCTCAGCTTTGTTCCCCTGTGTGTTCCTGCTGTCTCTTGCAGCAGTGGTCTGATGGCTACTGCTGTGGCTGTGCCCTTTATCAGCTCTTCCCTGATGCCCATCAGCTCCAGAGGTGGCTCCCAGGGGAGCAAGGTGGGGCTCTGCTAGTGGGTGGCGGAGGATGGGTGGGCTCTGCCTCTGCTTGGGGAGCAGCAGCTGGGGAGATTCTCCTTGTGTTGTCCTGTGGGATGGCCAGGAGGAGTAAATGGGTGACTGTTGGTGATCTGATGCCAACAGCTCTGAAAGCCAGAGCAAGCAGCGTGTGTGCACAGGGCTGGGCTGCTGCTGGCTCCCTGCTCCCCACAAATGGCTTCTAGCTGCTGTTTCAGGGTGGGCTTGGATTGGATTTTAGGAAAATTTTCTTCACTGAAGGGGTGGTCAAGCATTGGAATGGGCTGCCCAGGGACATGGAGGAATCACTATCCCTAGAGGCGTTTCAGAAATGTGTAGATGTGGTGCTTAGAGGCATGGTTTAGTGGTGGGCTTGGCAGTGCTGGGTTAACGGTTGGACTTGATGATCTTGAAGGTCTTTTCCAACCTGAATGATTGTATGATTCTTTCTGCTTGGCCCCTGGCCGCAGAGACTGAAGGTGGGCTCAAGCCGTAAGGGAAATTTGCAAAAACCTGCAAATCTAACCCATTTTAGGCCACCGCTGGGAAACCTCTTGGCTTCAGTTTTGGAATTTTTTGCTTGGGGAGAGGGGAATGTTGCTTGTTTCTTTTTTGTGGTGGGAAATAGCATGTTAGATGGGGAGCAATGGTGCAGATGGTACCTTGGGCAAGGTGCTGCTGTGCTGGGTAGAGCTTTGGTTTGTAAAATGGCTTTGGAGCAAGCTGGGGAAAGGCAGGGCAGGCTGGAGCTCGAGCAGTGCTGCCCCATGGGTGCATGGCTCGGTGCTGCTCTCTCCCATGGAGGATGCTGATTTGTGTAGAAGCTCTTCAGTCTCTCCTGTGGGGCAGGACTTGCTCTGCAGCAGGTGAAATTAATTTGCAGGCAGCCCTTTGCTGCAGTGGCCAGATGGCATCTGGCAACCAAACCAGCTTGATTGTGGTTGTGTTGGTGATCCACAGCGTGCCTATGCTCTGCTCTTGGGAGGGATGGCTCAGCCACCTGGTTCCTGGGGCAGAACTGTCTCTAGGGGTGAGCACATGGCTCGGAGTGCCTTTGGAGCGAAAGACCCCAAGGAAAGGATTATTCCCCGTGAAGAAAGCAAAGCTGGGGGCCAACAGTAGCTTCCAGATGTCCTTGCATGGGAACAGGCCACTGGGTGACTGAAGGGGTGTGTGATGGTGATTGCAGTGTGGTGTAGCAAGAGGAAAAGGACAGTTGAGCAAATAGCACTTAAAGCCTCTTTCTTCTCAACTGGCCACATGGGCAATGCAAACCAACCTCTGTCCTTGGTGTGCTCGGCTGCCAGGTTTGCGTGCTCAGCGAGCCTGGGCTCGGGGAGGTTTTTCTGCCTCGGCTCAGCTGCTGCAGCTAGTCCCATCCGTGCTTCTAGCGAGGTGATGGGGATTTGCTTTGAAATGACCTGAAAACCTGTGTTGCTTTGATTTTAATTGACTAGTTGTGTTTGAAAATGAGCTGATGGGGTGGTATTCGGACTCACCTGGGATGGGCTGCCAAGATCTGTGGCTCTCAAACCTGTGTGATGGGGTTCATCAAGCCTTCGTATGCTTCCCCAGGTCGTATCTACAGCAAATGGGACCACCAATGACTGCAGCTTGAACAGGACAGTCATCATGACCCCCACCATGGACTCCCGGCTGTACATGCTTTCCCTCCTGCCTTTTGTGGTGCTGCTTACCTTCATCCAGAATCTCAAGGTCCTGTCCATCTTCTCCTTGCTGGCCAACGTGGCCATGTTTGTCAGCCTCATTGTGATCTACCAGTACATCGCCAGGGTACGTGACATGTGTACAGCTTCCCTCTGTCATCTCTGTGATGTCCTGCCTTTTGGCAGGTGGAGAGGGCTCAGCCGTGGGGTGTTTGCACGTTGTGGAGTGCTGCTCGTTCCCGTGGGTGCAGTAATTACCCTGTGCTCTGCAGGGCTTTCCCTGTGGCATGGGGCTGCAACAGGGAGCAATGGGAGCAAGCCGAGTCCTCCCCATCTTCCCTGTGTCTGAACTCTGTGTGGGCTTTTTTCCAGGACATTCCTGATGCCAGTGACCTGCCTCTAGCAGCAGCCTGGAAGACCTACCCTCTGTTTTTTGGCACTGCAGTCTTCGCTTTCGAAGGCATCGGGGTGGTAAGTCTCAGCGTGTGGCGGTGGGGCTACCTGCGCAGGAGGCTCAGCCCGTGCTCAGGCTTGCTGCAGCACCTGCTCTTCCCTTGCAGCTGTATTTGCAGATTAACTTCACTGACAGTAGCCCAAATTCTGGATGATGCTGTTAGCTTTAGCCTCCAGGCTATCTCCTGGGTCAAACCCTGTTGCTTCCATCTGAGGCTGGAGGAGCACATGCTCCAAACCTCAGAGGTGGTTGCTGCTTTGAAGGTGGTTGTGTCTGGCGGTAGATTGGGCTCTGCTGGGAATCGCATTGGCAGCTGCCTTGGGCTCTGCTGGATGACCTGTCGATGAGGAATCATCTTCAGTCTTGTTAGCAGGCTGGATCCTGAGGCTGCCTAAGTGGGGGGCCAAAAAGCATGACATAAAAAAATGTGATCTGTTCCTTCCTACCCTGCTGCGGAGGCACAGAGACCACCCTTTGGCAGCCACATGGCCCCAGCCTGCTGTGGGGCTGGATTTGCATGTGCCTCTCATACAAGATGCTGTAAATAGACTGTCTGTGTCTGTGAAAAAAAGCTGGGTGGGTGGGTGGAGAGCATAATGGCTCCCTAAGATGTTGTGGGTTGCTTCCAGGAGCTCCCTTCAAAGGAGGAAAAATGTTTTCATCTCTTAATATAAGCTGGCTGTGTAAACACAGGGCTGCAGAGGGCCAAATCCATTACAGGAGGAATGTTTACTGAATGCTGTGCCCCGGGCAGAGGGCTCTTGCTGGCAGTAAGGCACCAATGCTGTCATTCTTGCATGATTTGGAGATGGAGAACCAAATAAAAGCTTTTCTGGTCCAGCCTCCTTACCAGCTCTGCCACTGTGTCTCTTCTTGAAATCCCCACCACCCAAGGACAGCTATAAAAATGTTTGCTGAAGTCCTGTATTTTTGAAAGCAAGTGATACTAGTGTAGAGGTGAGGGACTTGCCTCTGTCCTTCCTTTTGCTTTTTTTTAATGTCCTGTCTGGTTGAAAACGGTCTGCACAAACTTGACAGGAGAGGAGAAAGTGTCTTGGTCTTGCCAGGGTCTTCTGGGGAAAATAGGACAATGTAGCATGATGATTCTGTGCAGTGGGCATGGCTGTGCTGTGTTGGGGTGCAGAGTGTAATGCAACCAAGGTATGGAGTGGATGGCATTGCCCCAAGATGCCAGGTACCAGCTCTGGGCCAGGGGAGGGAGCAGGTCCCTTTGTTAAGGCAAAGGCACCAGTGACCCTGCCCAAGACTTGCCATGCTGAGCACGAAGGTCTCAGATGGGAGCACAGGAGTTGGATCTCCAGTACAGTGGCTTTTTCAGCTGGATTCTCCAGGCTCCACGTGTGACCATCCTGTCCCTGGCATGGGGGGCTGCGCTTGGCCGTGGGGCTGCTCCTCCTGCTTTCTGGGGCTGAGTGGTATAGAGAAACAGGGGCAGCCTGCAGCTGTCATTGAAATCCTGCTACTCTCACAGGTGCTGCCTCTGGAAAACAAGATGAAGAACCCCCGGCAGTTCCCAGTCATCCTCTACGTGGGGATGACCATTGTCACCATTTTGTACATCAGCCTGAGCGTCCTGGGGTACCTGCGCTTCGGGGAGGACATTCAGGCCAGCATAACGCTCAACCTGCCCAACTGCTGGTGAGTCCTCCTGGTGGGTGGGGGGGCTGGGGGGTAAGGAAGGGGGTGTCCTGACCTCGGAGGTGGGAGAGGGGGCAGCGGGGAATGTTGCTCTTCAGAACTAATCTGGGTGAGCCTGGGGAAGGATACACCCTGCCGTAGCCGAACTGTCCAAAGGAATTTGGCAAGGGTTGTCTGATGTATGGGGTGGAGAGAGGCTCGTTGCTGCTAGTCTTGGCTCTGCAGGTCAGCTTGCTTCCTTGGGGTCCCTGGTGGTCCCTGCCTGGTTAGTGCAGCTCCTGCCTTTTTCTTGGAGCCTTGTGATGTCTTTCTGGGGACTAAGCAGTGCTCTGGCTGGCAGATGTTGAACACAACGCTTGTGTGTCTGTAATGTATCCCTTGCAAAAACTGCTGCTCTGCCTGAAAAAGTGCGTGGAAAACTAACCCAGAGCCGGGACCTCCCAGAGGGGGTGAGGTGTGACGTCTCCACACACGGGCTGTGTTCCTTGTTTGCAGCCCTGGAGCTCAAACTCCCACTCCTGGGCCCCGCGTTGTGCCTGGATGCAGCTCATCTTGAGCCAACACTTTGCCTGCGAGCACTGGTGCCATGAGGATATACCCCTTCCTTCCCACGGGGGCTGAGCTCTGCAGCTCCCCAAACCTGTCTGCCTTCCTTGGGGGGCTGGCAAGGCCTCTTGAGATGCTCCAGTCACTGGCTGGGGCCCTGTGGAAATACACATGGCCTGACCCTGTACTTGGCTTACCTGGAGGTGTTATTCCTCCTCTTGTCAGGGTTGGTGGCTCTTTGCAGCAGCTGGCTGGGCTGCGTGCTGGTCTGTCCCCAGGGGCAAGTGGTTGCTCAGTGTCACAGCTCTGTATTCATCCCAGAAGAGAAATGCAAGCAGTTTCTCTTGCCTTTGGGGCAAGAAGTGTGAAGCATGTAAGCACTGAGAACATTGAGAACAAATGCCTTTTCCAGCTTGCTCCACTTGGGATTATTTGAGAAAGTCCTGGAAAACCCCATCTCTGTTGTTTCTTACGACACAGCTTTGAGGTGCCTGCGTGGCAGGACGTGGTGCTGGCGAGAAGCTCCTCTGCGACCTGCAGAGGTACCGCTTGCACGGCAGCACCTCGTGCACCGTGGTGCGGAGCCGTGGCTGAGGGTTGGCTTTGATGCCATGAGGCCTCTTGGAAAACCATCCTGCGGCAGCGCGGTTCCTCTGGGTTCAACAGCCCTCTGAAGTTCAACAGTTTCTCTTTGGTGTCTCTGCTGGCTTGAAATCCCGCAGGAGACTAGAGTGAGAATTGGAGCTGGGGGTGCCTGTCCCCTTCCCCAGCCCATCTCTGCTGTTAGCAGCTGCCCAAAATGGTACAGCGTGGCTTGCTGCCTCTTCCCCACTGTTGAAGTGCGTTTGGGCTGGACTCGAAATTTCAGTCGCTGGTGGGCTTCCTCGTGCTGACCTTGTAAAGCTGCGCAGCTGGGGCGCTGGAGAAAGCAAAGATTTTAAAAAAACAGAGCCTGTTTTTGCTTTAATTATCGCTATGTGTTTTTTTTCAATTTGAGTGCATGGACTTTGATTCATGCTGGATCTGTGTGGTGACTGAACTGCTGGATGTTGTTGGCACTGTGGCAGAAGGTCCTGCTCCTGCCAAGAGCCTTGTCTCATCCCATGCAGGGGCTGGGAGCTCTGCCAGGTCCCTGCTCTCAGCGAGGAGGGATGGGGCTGGTGGAAATGTGTCTGTGTTGTAGGGAGGTCTGAATCCTACTGTGCCAAGCACAGTAGACGTGAATTCCATCCGTGAGCTGAAGTGGAGCATGGAGGGGATGAAATGCTGCTGCTTCTCCTGAAGGTGGAAAGCAGGTCAGATCCAGATCTTGGGCTCTGCAGGGCACCAGGTCATGCCACAGCCTGTGATGACATCTGCTGACCTGTAATGCTGCCCAGGGGCTTCTGCAGGAGATCTCAGCTTGGTTTAGCTCTAAAGGATGATGCTGCCTTAGAAGAGGTTAACAGGATTTCTGTAACTTGTGAGGCTGCAGGAAGATCCTATTTCAAATGCAAGTTTCTAGCAGTGTCCGTGCTTTCTGTCAAAGTACTCCTCTGAAAACAACTGCAGGGTTTTTCAGACGGTGAGAAGAGAATAGCCCTTTGGAAGCAGTGCCTGGGGAAGCCTGGGCACGTGGCAGGGCTCCTGCGGGCTGTCTCTGGGGAGGGCGTGCTGTGGTCCTTGTGACTCAGCACACAGAACACTTGGTTGGTTGTGCATGTTGTTCCCTGGTAGAACATTTGATGGAGGCTGTAAATATTGGACTTGGAAATGGGTTATCTAAAGTGAAGTAAGGGCTGGGATACTTGGGCTAAAGCCTTGACCACTGTATTCCCGTGCGTTAAACTGTACGTGAAGGATGAAGATTTGCTCTTGAAATTAGTGTTCTGCCCATCCTGCTTTGCCTGTGGGTTTTCTCCCCAGCAGTAAAAGGCTGCAGAGGCTGGTTATGAGGGCTGTGGGTGAGAAGTCATGGAGTTTGCCTGCAGCGTGGGAGACAAGGCGAGGATTGTGGCAGAGATGCTGCACCCTTCCTTGGCTGTAGCCATTGCCCGGAGGTTTCTAGAACAGATTTGATGAACGTGTTCGGAATTGAGTTACAGAATGACTAAGGACTTTTCCAGCCTCATTTCTCTCTAACCGCAGCTTCCTCAAATGAGGAGTGTGTCGGTTCCCAGTGCCCAGGTCTAACCACGGCCTCCAAAATACCGCACTGCTATGCAGAAGTCCCTCACACCCTCGGAAGGGTTGCTTCACCGCACCGTCTGAAGAGTGAAGAAATGCTGTAGTGAGGGGGGAGGTGTTCGGTTGCGTATGGCCAGTTGGAGGCAGGTAATGACAGGGCTTATGGTCAAGGGAGGGTATGTCACTTCTTGCAGCTTGTTGGGATGGCCTGGCATGGCTGGCTGGGTTGGGGAGGTGATTGCTGTGGCTGGCAGAGCAGCGATTCTCCAGGGCCCTGCATGAGCCTGTCTTTTCTGTGGATCGAGGCTAGTGCTTGAGCTTTTTCTTTTCTTGGTATTTAAAATGCCCTTTGAGCTTGTTGTCCTGGTTCCTGACCTTTGCAGGATTGGTACCCAATGTTCTTCTGTATCTTTTTTAATAACATCTTTTAATCGTGGATTGTCCTGGAGCAATTTATGGCTTTACAGCCTTGCTTATCTGAAAATACAGAGATAAGATATGCAGGCTGTGGAGTAGGTGGCTCAAGGCTACCGTGCGCTCAGGTCACGTGTGGCTGCGCGGGCGCACTCTGGACCCTTGATGGTGGCTTTGTCTTTAGTCTGCTTGTGGAATCACAGGGTAGTTTAGGTTGAAGAGGGCATCGTGAGATCATCAGGTTAAGCTCAAAGCAGGGCCAACTTAAATTTTGAGTATCAGTAAGGAGGGAGGTTTCCTTGCCTCTCCAGGCCCTTGTTCTGGTGCTTCACTACCCTTTTGGGATGCAGCTCTATCCCATTGCCCCTGGTCCTTCTGCTGTGCAACTCCAAGAAAAGCCTGTCTTGGTCTTCTCCATGCCCTCCTATTAGGTAGCTGAAGACAGTAATATCATCCCCTTTAACCTTCTCTTCATGCTGAACAAGCCCAGGTCTCTCAGCCTGTCCTTGTGCTCCATGTGCTCCAGCCCCAGCTATCTTAGTAGCCTCCACTTAACTACTTCTGGTAGGTCAATGTCTGTCCTTTCCTGGGAGCCTCAAGACGGGACACAATACTAACGGTGCAGCTTCCCAAGCCCCAGGCAGGAGAGTAATCCTTACCCTTAACCTGCTGGCTATGCATTTGCTATCACAGGCCGGTATGTGATTGACCTTATTCACTGGAAGGTCCTGCTGCTGGCTCATGTTCAGTTTGCTGCCCACCAAAACCTCCAGGTCCTGTTCTCCTGGCCGGACGGGAAGCTGGGTCCCAGCCCTTCCCATGTGTGGGATTTTGTGTTTGTGTTTGAACTTTGCCCATGCCATCATGTTGTTTAGGTCCTGCTCCAAGGTGTGTCACCCATTTCCTCCAATTTGGTCTTGTTATGAACTTGCTGAGGGCATACTCTGGGTTGCTGAGGGTTCATCCAGGTCACCAATGAGGATGTTTCCATGACTTCCCCCAGCAAATAACTGCTGGCTGTTCACTCTGTCCAATATGTACCTGGAAATGGATGTCAGGAGGACTTAGCCCATACTTTTCCGGAGGCTAAGGTGAGGCTGATTAGCCTGTAGCTTCCCTCATCCTTCTTGAACGTAGATACGATTCTTCTTCCCAGGCGGTGGGACCTCCCCCTGGTCACTCTGCTCTTATAAAGATGATTAAGTGGCTTAAGGCTGATGTTGGCCCCAACCTTGAACGGATCGGATCTTGTCCCATGGACTTGCAGAATGTCCCATTCTCTTAGGTGATCACTTATTCCATCCCCTGCGATTGCAGGAAATGTTTGACTCCACCAGACTCTGCCACTAGTGTTCAGAGTTGTCTTGTGTGTGGATACTTGGGCTTCTCTGGTTTGAGGCTGTTGGAGCAGCTGGATGCTGAGAGCCAACATACAGAGGGGCACTGGCTTGGGTCCAAAGGTGGTAAAGGGATATAAGAAGGCAGGAGGAATCAGATACATTCCTCAGCTTGGATCTGCTTCATATTTGCCTAAGTGGAGTGGCCAGGACCCATGTTTCCTGCTTGGTCAGCATGTCTCGAGCTGGGGAATGGGTAGGACCGTATGTGATATAACTGGATGTCACTTCTCTTTTGGAGAGGCTCTTTCTGCTGCTGGGGAGCTGAGGGCAGAGATGGGGCTGGGAGGTGGCTTTTTGGTCACCTGTGACAGGCTCCCTGCTGCAGCCACGCTTGCCCCCTCCCTACATTGCAGTAGGGTCTGGGACATGGTGACATCCAACTTGGGGTGAGCTTAAGGTGCTGTTTGCAGCCTGTCTGCCCTCTGCCTTCCTTCCAATCAGCCCAAACTGCTCCTTTAACTGTCTTCTCCCCAAACATGTATTATGTAGCATTCCAAAAATAGCTGCTCTTTTTTGTTTTATGGAGGAGGTTCAGTTGCAGGTGGCGGCGGTGATGTTTGCATCACACTTGTTTTATAAGCCCAGACTTATCCCAGCGGTGCTGTCCCCTTCCCCCTCCTCAGAAGCCAAGCAGTAATTGTAATCTGTGAAATATTCATGGCTGCAGCTGATAAGCTTTTTTGGAGATATTATTCATCTCCTATTTTAAGATGGAGAATAAAATCCAGCTGGTGACAAATTGCAAAAAAGGAGGTTTTTTTCTTCCTTCAGCTCAGAGGGTGGATTTTGTTAGTGAAGGGTCAAGATGAGGAACCTCTGGGGATAGGTGATGGATGCAAATTCATGCTGAGTCACTGGCCAGAAGTCAGGACTGCAGGCTCTTGGCAGTATCAGTGCTGGTGGGTATTTGGGTGTTGTCTGTGGGGGGTAATCATGAAGGAGGTCACCCTGTGTGACTGCAGACCTTGCAGAGTCCAGCCTGATCAAGTGGAGAGGGTGGCATGAAGCCTATATCCCTACATAGGGAGCAGAGTACCTGGAGGACTTTGTGCAGCCAAGGGCAGTGCGGCACATGTGAGCATCTAGAAATGTAGGTAGGTGCCTTAACTTGTCAAGGAACGAGGAGCAAGTGTCCTTGGTCTGTTGGCCAAGGAGACCTCAGTCTTCCCTGTGCCTCTGAACCAGTTAGGAGTGGGACAGTGGTTTGCTGGTTTTGGTGGCTGTTTTTTTTGTTTTGGCTTGGTTTGGGTTTTTTTTTCCCAAATAGCTCTCAGTATCTGTGCCCATGAGTTTTTCCCAAGGGGCAGCAGCATTTGAGAGGCTGCTGGCCCAAGTCCTGGCCTGATGATTCCTTATGCAAAGCCTGGACTACAGCCTCTGGTTAGGTGTAGGGGCGTATGGTGCTGTGGCTTGGAGGTTGCACTGTCTCCTTGCACCTCTTGGCCAAGGAAGTTCTCTGTGGATTGAATGCATCACCCTTAATTTTCCGGGAGAGTGTTCAGGAGGGGAGACCATTGGCACACAAAAGTCCTTCTTAGAGTGTTCCCCTTCTTTCTGCCGTTGGTGCCATGGGGGCTGGAGCAAGAGCGTGTCTCACTGGGTCTCTCTTTCTCGTTTGCAGGCTGTACCAAGCCGTCAAGCTGCTCTTCTCCTTTGGGATTTTCTTCACGTACGCCGTGCAGTTCTACGTGCCTGCTGAGATCGTCATCCCTCCCCTGGTTGCCCGGGTGTCAGAACGCTGGGGCCTGCTGGTCAACCTGCTTCTCAGGGTGGCCCTGGTCAGCGTGACCTGTGAGTAGAAAGCAGCTCGTCTGAGCTCCCTGTGAGAACGTGGCACCTCCGTCCTGCTGTGGGCTGGTGGTGCTGAGAGCCTTCACCCCTCGCCTTGCTGCCTCTGGCCCAGCTGCTAAAGCCCTCACAGCAGAGAGTCTTCTGGACCTTGCTAATGCCAGCCAGTGGGCCCAGGTGGCCTCCAAGGAGTGGCAGCAGTGGTCCCCTGCACCTTCTGCATGGAACTGGTCTTCTCAGTGGAGTAGTAAACTTCCCACATCATTAGGAGGTGGCGGATTCCTGGGGAGCCTTGGGCTTGGAATCCCTGTGCTGGCACTTTTGGGGGCCTTCAAGTCTCATCAGGCTTTGCATGAAACACTCCAGCACCTGGTCCAGTGCCAGGAGAGCCCGGACAGAAGCTGTTTTCTGTAGGCAGCGTGCAGCCAGGCTCCTCGCGCCTGCGTGACAGGGCTGCGGCTGCACAGGGGTCGCTGACTGCGAGGGAGTGGGTGTCCTTGTGCATACACGTCCATTGCAGCATGTAGCACAGCAGAAGACAGCTGACAATGGTACATGAGCCATAACCAAAGGCCCAGGGTGCCCCTGGCACGCCGCTGGAGTGCGGAGCGTGCCGCAGGGTCCCTTTCCCTTGGCAGTGGTTGGTGCCTGCAGTGAGGCTGTGGTGGAGCGGGCTGCTGGGCTCGAGCCTGGTGGGCCTTTGGGGAAAGGTGTGGAGCACATCAGGTGTGGGATCCTGACTTGGTGGAACCTTGCTGTTGTCAGCACAGCTGAGACGCTTGACTGAACTCCCTGGCGTCACCTGTTGAAAAAGAGCTTTTCTCCAGGGCTTGACGCTGCTGATGCACCAGAGTTGAGCATCAGGGACCTGGCCCTGTGTCCCAGCTGGCTTTGGTTTGGGTTTGAGAGGAGTGTGGTGCTCACTCGAGGGTGGTGGAGCTGAGAGCAGGATGCTGCTGGTTTCTGGGCTCTTGATAATGTTGGGCCAGAAACGCTCCATTAACAGAGGTGGGCAAAGCCCCACCTTCTCTGTGCTGAGTTCCTGAAGCACGATCTGCCTCGATGCCTGCAGCTGGAGGGATGGTGCGGGGATGAAATCCTGCTACATGATGTGCTCTGGCCACCCTGGTGCTGTGGTCAGGCTTGGAGCCTGCCTGAGGAGTGGGAGCCTCTCCTGGAGGGCATTGGGGTGTGCCTGGCCAGGGAAAGGAAGGCTTGGAGTGATGGGATGGCTTTAGGCACCGTCAGTGGCTATACCCTTCCGTTTGGTGGTGGAGAGGCAGCAACGATGCTGGTGGAAGGATGCTGGTTCCTTTGTTACCTCCTCCCCTTACCCTTCCTTGTAAGAGATTGCTGTGGCTGTTGGCGAGGATAAAAGCAATTAGGGGGTTGCATGAATATTCATCAGGTGATTTCGTGGCTGCAGAACAAGCCTGCATCATGGCTTTGGCTTCCAAAGAGAGGATGCAATTTGGTGTATGGGTGTCTTTTAAGCTCAGACTTCAAAACCAGCACACTTAAACCCCCTTTGAATTAATACTTGTGGAAAGCACGACCGTTGCCCCTGGAGGCTGAGGACTGCAGCTGGTGCTTCAGATCTGCTTGTTTTAGAGGGGGGTTAATTTTGTTTACTTTGAGTCCAAAGAGCGGTGTGGGGTGGGCTGAGGATGCTGTTGGTGGTCGGCAGCTCTGCTCTCCCCGCACGCTGCTGGAGCAGTGTTGCTGCCTGCAGCAGAGACCTGCCAGCGTTCTCCTTTGATCTGGGCTAGGCTTCCTCCGGGTCAGCTCAGCAGGGACTTTGCTGCTGTTCCCTGTGGTGGAGGGGTCGTTTGTCCCTAGGCTGATCCAGGTGATGGCAGGGCTGGAGCGGTGGTGATGTGCAGGAGCACCTCCTGTTTGTGTGTTGCCTACTGTCAGCCTCCCAAGCCTTTTGTCTTCTGTGGTGCCATGGGGGATCTTTGGCTCGGGGAGGCTCCACCAGCGTCTCTTGCCTGTAGCTGATTGCCAGGGAGTGAACAAATCCCTCTGGTAAGGACCCCTGAGATGTCCCTTTTCCACCAAGGCTGTAGCTGCTATGGTTTTAGGTGTCTCCTATTTCTAAACAGAGTTTTCAAAGAGATAAACCAGTTTATTTCTCTTGGTCGCTTTGATTACGCACTGAAGGCTGCTTTGCTTGCAGAGGATGCTCTTTGTCATGCAAAGCGCCTTTTCCTCAGGTTTTGTTGGACTGAGGTTGCCGTGGTTGGGGAGCTTGCTCGGTATGTGAGTGTGTTGAGAAGTGCTGCTCCCAGTTGCAAAACAGGACCTTGATGACCCTTTATTTTAGATCTGCTCCCCAAGTGCTGACACTGCAGTGCCCCAAGAGCAGCCCAGAGGTGCTGATGGCTGTGGGCGGGTTGGAATGAGACGGCACCA
>JAVJGJ010000061.1:58363195-58404272 GCA_035590215.1 Microhierax caerulescens | reverse complement strand
AGGATCCTCAGAGGTGTTGAACTTGCTGTCTTACTACTTCTCTGAAGGTTCAAGAGTCTGGGGGTGCTGGTGTCCAATTCCCTGGGCTGCCCTTGGCTGGAGCTAGGCAGGGATGTCCTATTTACAAGGGAATCCCTGAGTTATCAAGTAAGATCATAATAGTAAAAAAATCCAAACTCTTTTAATACTTTCCAAAAAATCAACAAAAAAGTTACATCAAACAACCAACCAAAGAAAACCTCTCACGAAGAAACAATACATTTCCAAGCACACGGACATACAGGCAAACCCACGCTCAGTAGCCCCAGTGCCCCATCACGTGGTGCTGGCCAGTTTTTCTGGGCCACGCTGGGGAGCCCCAGCTGGGTGACAGCATCACGTACCGCTGCACTCAGTGTGGGACCACAGCAGCCACGATGATGTGTCTGTGTCTGCATCCTTGGGCCAGGGTCTCCTTCACTCCTGTGAGTGCAGCCTGACTGGGCAGGGGTCTTGCTTTGCTGCTGGCTGTGCTGGTTTGAGTCTGTGGGTGGTTCACGGTGTGATGGAGCTTGTTGCTTGGTTTTTCTATAGAAATGGACTTTTTTTTTTCTTTTTCTTTTTCTTTTTTTTTTCCCCTTGGATTTTGATTGGCCAAGTGAGAGACATGCTGATGGGACCAGCTGTATTCCCTCATCTCTCTCCCTGAGATGGGGAGCAGACATGGGAGAGGGTTTACACCAGCTGATCCATTCCACTGGGCAAACTGTTGGCTTGATGCAAGCCCTCGGAGCCAGAGCTGGGGGCAGGGAACCTCTACTATCCCATGTGGGGTGCTCCCAGGCTGTGCATCACTAGTCCTTTCACACCTTTTCCACCATCCACCACAACTGTTGCCATGCCTGCTTGCCGCCCTCCTCCTCCTCATCCCTGTGGCCAGGGAGCCAAGGGTGGGAGGAGGTGGCATGCTGTGGTCCTGCGTGGTGTCGTAGGAAGTCCCCTTGGCAAGGAGGCAGGTTAGTCACTGGCATCCCAGGAGCATCCTCCGTGTCCTGGCAGTGGCTGGAGCATTTCCCCTCCGTTTGCAGCAGGAGCACCATGGAGGGCAGAGAGGGGGAAGATCCAGCCAAATTACAACCCAGCCATGCAGGGGGAGATGCTGCAAGCTGGGGGGGACACGCATGTAAGCCTCCCTTCAGCGGCATGTGCCAGCCTCCTGCACACTGTTCTGCGTGGAGATGCACTTCTCATTTCAAGAACAAGCCCCCCATTAAAACATCACCTCCTCGCAGCTCCCGTAGTCACTCTCCACCATGTCAGAGCCCTCGTAATTGGGGGGTGGAAGGGGCTGGGCTCGGATGCTGGGCTGGTGGCCCACCTCACAGTCCGCATAGGAGGGCTGGGCCACGCTAAGGCGCATGCTCACCCGCTTGTAGCCGGGGTCGGGCTGGTACGGGACCCCCTCACCCTGCACCAGCTGGGCTGGGTAGTAGCTGATGGCTGTATATTCGTTCTGGCACTGGGAAGCTCCCATGTCCATGGGACCAAGTGGCAAGAAGTCCTCCAGGTTCTGGTTGCTGTAGCGGGGTGGGATGGGGGCCCGCTTATTGCTCTGGTCCAGCGGGAAGGGAAAGCCCCCGTAAAGGGCGACTGGCTCCGCGTCTGCTGGTGGTGGGGGCGGTGGAGGGAGAGGAGGGTGGGAGGATGATGCAGGAGGACCTTGAATGATCTCATAGTGGGAATACTCCTGGACGTCTGATGACAGGTACCGGGGGGGCCAGTAGGTTGTTTCTGCTGGGTAGACTGAAATAAAACAGAGTTGTGTTAGCTGCAGCTCAGACCGTTGCTTTCCCTCTCTTGCCCTCCCGCTGATTCCTTCTGAAGACTCTGACCCTGCAAGAGATGTGGCAGACCAGGGAAGAGAGGAGACATGGGGACAGGAGAGTTGTACTTGCTGGGAACTGAGTTGTTTGGGAATTGAGAGGTCCCCTGGCTGTGCTGAGGTAGTGTTCCCACCACCCTTCAGCTACTCTAGCACCCTTCTGGACACGCTTCATCACACCATTTGGATGCTAGAAGCTCGCATCATGAAGGGGTTCAGGCAGAACAAGCAATCCACTGGATCTCTCCCTTTGCCTGTGGTTACTCTTGTGAACTCTCTTCTAACAGTGTACTTTGAGGAACTCCTGCATGGAGAGAAGCAGTACCCTTGCTGTCCAAAACCATGCAAGGTGTTTCCCTGAGGGTGTGATCCCTCTGCCTAGGAGCATTGATGCAAATACCTCCACTAAAACTCACACTGACTTGTAGGATCTTATTTTTTTTTCCCTTTAGCTTTGTTATTTTCTTTTATAGGGTCTTTTGTGCCAGGATGCGTGGGAATCCATGCTATGTGTTGATGGTTTCCCTGCTGATCATGTACAAGACTAAGCAGGTTAAAGCTGAAAACTGGGATGTACTGGTGAGCAGGGAGGGAAGAGCCAATAAAGGACCTATAGCAGGGCTTGGGCAGAATTTGCCTGTGCTTTGGTTGGCTTTAACCAACACTGTTGGTCCCTCATGTTTGCAAACCTTAGAACTGCTTCACAAGGGGAAGAGGGATGTGTAAGAGCATGAAAAAGCTGTGGCTACTGACCCATCTCCTCCCTGGCCCAGGTGCACTTGATGAAGGACTCGTTGTCGGAGTTGGAGGGGGGTGCAGCGGGGGGCAGGTTGGGTGCCACACTGCACACAATGGTGCCCCGGTGCTTTGGGGCATTGGCTGAGTTGAAGGTGACGAATTCAGGGGTGCTGGTGGGTTTGCGCTGCTCTGGCGTGGCCCGGTCCAGGTTATTGTGTGCTGCATCACTGAGGATGTTGAGTTCGATGGGTGGCACGGCTTGGGTTCCCACACCCACGCTCTTGGAGTACTCACTCTTGGAGAGCAGGTCGGGGTCCTCCCGGGCCACAGGCTTGTGTGCTTTGGCCCGGTGGCGGTAGCGCTTGCGGATGAGCACAAAGGCCACAACCAGGATGGCCACCCCCAGCACGCCAGCTACGATCTCTGCAATCTCCTCAGGACCCACGGCCCACTGTGTGGGCACGATGGCAGGGGTGATGATGGGCTGTGTGCAGTAGTCCCCCTGATAATCCGATGGGCAGATGCAGTGGACAGAGCCCTGGTTGCTCACGCAGCGCCCAGCATTTAGGCACGGGTTGTCTTGGCACTCCTCAGCCAGCTTCTCGCACCTGTAGAGAGGAAAGGATGGAGACAACCACCATCAGCCTGGGGATGCAGCTGAAAATGCATCATCCTGTTCAGGGCACTGACTTACACCAGCCAAGGGTGCTCCAAACTGGTCTGCTCTCCCTCCCTTTCTAGATTCATGCCACCTGCCTCTCCTGGCAGAGGACCGCAATCCTTGAGTATAAAATGATGCTTTTTAGGAGACCATGTTTTACAGGATGGTCCAATTTTTCACTCATATACAACAGACTAAAATGAGGGCTTCCTGTCTCAGAGGAGCATTTGGAGTTTCTAGGGATAACCTGCATGGAAAGATGCTCCCATCCTGTTAAACTGGGGAGCCCAGGGTCACTCTGAGCTGTGTTTACCTCTCATGAAGTCTCCTATGTCCTCCAGGCTCTGTAGGGTCTCAGGATGATCTGTGGATGTCTGCAGTTTGCTGCAAACATTTGGGGAACATCTAGCCTGAGAAGTGGTGTAATGGGCATCCTTGTTTGAGAGACTTTTTTGGCAGTTTATGGAGCATCTGAAGAATTGAGACTGAATTTCTGATATTCTGTCCTGTTCCACTCTACACAACCTAAACATTCCCCAATAGTACAGGGGACCTTTCCTTCCAATAGTAATGATGTTACCATGCTGGGGGGAATAAAGCAATGCTTTCTTGGCTTTAATTCCTTTTTTTTTTTTTTCTTTCTTCTTATGGAAAAAACTGTGAGGTTTGGGCTCCTCTTGTTTATTAGTCAGTGTTTCGGTATATGTGGGCTGGTGTATGCAATATGCACCCACAGGCTCCGGCTGGACAGCTGGTGATTTCAGATATTACACTGCCACCTAATGCTCAGTTACATCCTTTTATCCCAAGAGCTGCATGAAAATTTTCTGCCTTTGTGTTGATTCAAAGGACCCGTGTTCATCCTGGATAAGTGGCTAAGGCAGGACAAACTGGACATGCTGTCCGAGCCTTGGACGTGATGCTGTTCGAGCCTGTGCTGGGTATCTCTCATCAGGCTGGGCTGGAGGCAGGGCAGAGGGCTCAGGGGGGGTGTGTGGCTGCAGCAGGTGGTGCTGAGCGGCAGAGCAGCCTCTGGGCCTGGGTTAATTCTCTAGCTGCTGCTATCTGGCAAGTGTGCACTGACACCTCCTATACGGGAAATGTATCCAAGGTGTAACACTGATGGTGAGAACTTCGAAGTGAAGCTGAAGCCTATGAACCGTAGGGTTCAGGTCCAAAGCCAAACACCGACACTTGGTGTTAAGGGGGATCTGTAGGCTGGCTGACAGGAGAGGGGGAACGGCATCCTGCACCCACTTTTCAGCGTAGCCCACTCTCTTGAGCTGAGCTTTGAATTGGATGAATCATGGCTGTGACCTGGTTAAGCAATTCCCCTTGGGTGAGTCCTGCAAAGCTGGTCCTAGGCAGAAACATCTGCCCCTTTAGCACACAGGTGGGTGCCTCAGCCTCTCCTCAGCCTCAGGGCATTTTCCTGCCACCCAGTCCAACCCAGTGCAGTGCCTGCCTGCACCCTGCTGCCAGGGTCCTCCATCGCAGCCGAGCTCAGCTCACACTGCGGGGAGGACGAGCATGTGGGGAGAGACTGTCCCCTCACCAGGAGAGGTCTTGAACCTGCACCAAGCACAGCATCTGCAGGCATTCAAAGCATCTGTGAGGAGGGGAGATTTTTTCTTCTTTTCCCTCCTGCTTGGAAGAGATGGGCACGGAGGGGCAATGGCCACATGATGGCAGAGCTGTCTGCATCCTGGTCTGCTCAGCTCTGCCTTGGACACCTCCCTGCTGCAGTGCTCAGGTACCTGCAATTTGCCGTTAATCCCAGAGTGTCTGGATGTGGCGAGCTCCAGAAATGTGCAACACTCATTGGTAGAGATCATATTTTCAGCCCACCCTGGGAGATCACCTGTGCCAAAGGCTTCCCGACCTTACCTTTCGCCCAGGTACCATTCAGGGCAGTGGCAGGAGTAGCCAGTGGTGGAGAGGATGCAGGTTCCCCCGTGCAGGCAAGGCTTGGACTCACAGGGACTGTCCCCTAGCTCACAGTGATCACCAGAAAACAGCCCGGGGCAGATGCAGGTGTAACCTGGAGAGGGTGACAGAATGCCATACAGAGATTGCATCCATATGGAAAAGCTAGCAAGAACAGGGAGGAAGACTACTTGGTGTTGATGGCACCCATAGAGGGTCAATCTGGCTACCTAAGCATCGGTACTTGCTGCCACAGCAGGTGCTGTGGGGCACCCAAGCCATCCATGGGGAGCTGATGGGTATGTTACAGGACCTGGAGCAGTTGCTGGAGGCTGGGTTGTCACTCTAGGATAATGGAATGGCACTAGAGAACTATTTAAGCAACAAGTCAAGCCTGTCCTCTCCTGCCAGGGATGCATTCAGGGCACAGCTTTACTGTGAGGAGAAGCTGGGGGACGTATTCGTGCTAAAGGAAAGGGAGCCTGCCTGGCTGATTCACGGTTTCTGACTCTGCTAAATGCAATCCTCTGTAACTTATTGTTCTCTGAAGTTCTCGGTCCTGCAAGTTCTCGTGGTATGAAGCGCCTGTCTCAACATGTTGGGTTTCTCTTGCCTACAGGATGTGTCTGCTTGCAGCCGGAGAGAAACCCAGCATAGCTGGGCACTTGGAGGGGCTGCTGTTTAGTGTAGCCCTAAGCATGGGAATGTCCCTGGCTGTGCTGAGCTCCTGCTAGTCACTCAGGTAGCGGTGCCACTCGGGAAGTTCAGAGTTTCCATCTTGCAGCATGCTTGGAAAGTCTTTGCTACTTGTCCACAAGCTAAACATCCCTGCTTTAGAGCACGGGGTGAACAAATGCAGACCTGTTTCCACACGTGTGTTAGTGGTTGTACGAGAAGACATGCTGGCACTCGTGCAGCAGGTGCTGGACGTTGCCTGTAGGGCTGTGTGTACCCAAACACACGTGTTCCTGGATGCGGGGTCTCACATGTGTTTGCACCTGCGGTCCTGAGCGCTGTGGTTGATGTGGTGGCTGGTCTGGCTTTGACCCTTTCTGCACAGATGCGTTCTCACGCTGCCACGTGGCTTACCCGGGCTCGCTTGCACAGACGTGTCTTTGCCTGTGCATGTAATCCCATGCCTGAGATCCCTGGGCAGAGCTTTGCATAAATTCATGCTGCATGTCTGTGGTCTCCAGGACTGAGCCCACAACATTCAAGGAAGCCAAGCAGCCAGGATAACCTCACAAACTAAACGTCCCTTGAGCAACCCCTTCCCTGCAGCAGTGTCCTGCACGTTTCTGCCTAGGGTCATGTCCCACAGGCTTTTGTCCTGGGCAGTTGGACCATTTGCAGGAGACACTGATCACCTTGGAAGGAAACTAAGGGAAGGGCGCTGGATGCTAATTAGTGAGGGAGTGATTTTTCCTCCTCCCCTTCCCAATGTATGCTCTCTGCAAAGTAAGCAGGGGATGCCTTGACTTAGAGCAGAGATGAGTTTTCAGCTCGGGCTTTGAGCCCCTTCCAGCCCAGCCAGAGGGGTTTTCTGTGCAGAGGGTCTCGAGGGTAAGGCTGAGGCCTGAGTGCCAGCCAGCCTAACTGTTTGGTACAGATGCTCCTCGTGTCAAACAAGTTCATCTGAACCAGGCAGCTGCTGAGTCGACAGGGCTGGGAATCTTGTTCCCAGAGGCTGCAGGCAGGGCAGGAGGAGGTGTGCTCCCTCCTCTGTCCTCGCTTGCTCGCTGGGCAGGGTGTGGGCTTTGGCAATGGCCCCAAAGAGCTACGGAGCTGCAGGAGGAGCTTCTGCCCCACACAGAAGCCTGGAGAGCACCCCTCTGCCGCAAGGAAGGGCCAAAGCATGGACAGCATCTATCTGAGCAGACAAGGCTCCCCCATGCAGGCAGGGCTTGGACTCGCAGGGACAAGGTGTTATGGGGTACAGCCCTGCTGTGCTGGAAGCTAGGACATGGGTATAGGGCAGTGACGCAAGGGTGGACATCACTGGGATGTTCCTCCTGCCGAGGCCGCTGAAAACTAGCCCTGTCCCTGTGATAGAGCTGGCTTCGGGGAGAGCCCCTGATGGGAGGAATGGGGCGGTGGTGAGACTGTCTTGGGCAGAGCCTGGTTTCAAAGCTCTGTTGGGCATGGGCACCCCGTGTTAACCTGAGACTCTTGGATCTGAGCTTACAGTTTTCCCATATACCTTCCCATAGCCCTGGGGAGTCACCAACTGCAGTGGGAATAGACTAAGGTCTTGCCTTGTTTCTGCCCAGATACCATCGCTGCATGATCCCATCTTGCCTGATTCCAGCCTCACTAATGGCTCCTTAAGCAAAGAGGATGCAGAGCGGTGGGTGGAATTTCCATTTGCATTTGAGTTTTTGGCAATACACTGCACTCTCCTTAGAAACACCTTTCTGCCCTCCGGGCCATGGTCCACTGATGAGAGCCAGGATGATGATCTCATACCCCCAGCTGCTGCTGCACTGAGTCAGCTATCACTTGAGGTCCCTTGGGGCAGGACCTCTCGTTCTCCTCTGGAGTAGCCCCTCACACAGGGATGAATGAAGCGGTTGCATCTTTCCCTGCCCTCTCTTACTAATAGCTTATTGCTCTCCTATTGCTCTGTGTAGGGTGTTCACATACCTCCTCCATGAGTTTCGGAGCACATCCCGTTGTTGAGGCATGGGTTGCTGCTGCAGGCACCTGTGGGGGAGCAACACTGCTTTATCCCCACCTCCTCCATGACTTCCTTTGATTGCCCTTTGCCGGGCAGGAGAACCACTTCTCTGCCGTTGATCGCAACCACATCCAGGCAGCCCCTGAAGCCCCATGTGACTCTCTGGGGTTGGAGCGGATGTCGGAGGCCCCCAAAAAGCAGGTCTCGCCTGCCCTGGGAGATACTACAGGTCCCTGGCAGCTGGAGAGAGGCATTTCCCAGGCCATCAATGAGCAGGCGGACAGATGTATTCTTCACCTCCAGGAAGACTGAGTGCCACTCACCGTCACTCACAAAGCGTGAGGAGGAGAGGTTCCCAGTGTAGTTCCCCCGGCAGCTGTAACCAAGCTGAGGCACTCCATTAGCCATCTGCAAAACACATCCCACAAGTCATGGTTAGCTGTGATACAGGTAGATGCTGTTCATGGGGGCTTTCAACACTTCTGCTGCTTGTTCCCCTCTCTCCTTGCCAAGGCACTAACAGTCACGATGAATCCCAACTTTCAGACTCTGAGAATTACCAGCTAGGCACAGGCAACCTCTTTCACCCCTATTAAGCTATGCATGGATCAATTAAACCCTGTTTAAGTGAGTGCAACCGCCTTTATTTTGCAAAACATTTTCATCTCTCTGGCACAGTTTCACCCATGGTCCTTCCTGCAACCTTTGACCAGTGTTCAGGAAGAGAAGCTCATCTTTCTGCATAACAGGGTGCAGAGCCATGTATCATACTCCTGCAGCTTGCTCACCCCTTCTCCTGCCTTTCTGAGCCTAGTCAGAGCCCTGGTATTCAGGGTATCCACGACTTCATCACCAGTCCTGAATGGACTTTTGTTCCGGGACATGTGGCCTTTATTCTGTTCTCTGTCTCGTTAGTGGTGGGGAAGGTGTTGGAGCAGTTGCCATTTTGACATGGTGAGAGTGCTGGAAGGACCTCATTGAGGTGGACCACTGGCAGCTTTCTCAGGAGGAGTCGGGGAGGATTTGGGAGACGGAGAAAGGAATTACTGTGGTACCCAGCTTCTAACCAGCATGCTGGGAAGCTGGGACAAAGCTGCTGATAGGTGGTTGTGGTCCAACCCTTGATCTGCGGCAGATGGGAGGGAGACAAGATACTGAGCTGCTCAAAGTGAACCACACCAGTGTCTTCTGCATTAACTTGGGACTTTGAAAATTGCTATTTGTGGCCCAAGAGTCATCTTTAATGCTTATATGGAGGAAGGAGATAGGAAGGGTTAGCTGTGCGGTTTCAGGGTGAAGTCAGGGTAAACCTCTCTTTCACCTTTTTCTCCCCAGTGCTTTGTTCATAAAAACCCTCTCTCACAGAAGCCAAGAGGCTATGGAGAAGGAGAAAAGAGATGGACCAAAACATTCAGGGAAAACCTGCAGAGCTTGCTACATAACATCAAGCAATTCATCCCAGGCAAAAGAGATCTCCATGGGGGGCATTAGAGACAGTGAGGAGTGGTGATGCTTGGAAGAGGCTAGAAGAGGAGGAGTGATTATGGGCTATACTGAACTCTAGAGGAAACTACATACAGCATGATGGGGCTGCTCTGGAGGGGTCCAAAGCAGAGCAGGACAGCAGTTATCTTGGAGAACCCATGGTATAAATAAATCCCAGTGGGAGGAGAGAGCAGCTGCTGAGGAAGGAAGTGCTGGATGCAGCTGGCACATGCCATGGAAGGGCCTCAGGGCAGCATGTGTGTGTAAATCCCTGCACAATTGGCAAGTGCACCAGAGCACTTATCTGGAGGAACATGATTTCACTTCAGATGGGTCTGTAGATTGGGCTTATCAATTTCTGAGGTCTGGGAGACAGCTGAGAACTCGATTCCCTGGAGCAAGAACTGACAGACTGCCAAGTCTTTCCTAGCTTGCCTGGTTTGCCATCCTCTTGCTGCAACCAATTTCTGAACATCAGGAGAGTTTAGTGATGAGAAGGGTGATGATATGCATGCCTTTGGGAGAGCTCATCCTCTTCACCAAATCTATAAACCCTTGGTTCTGATGCTTTCAAAGCTTTGGCTCATACCTAGAGTACTGCATTTTACAAAGCTTAAAATAGTGAGGGATTCCTTCAGTTTTTTTCAGATCAGATGGTCTGGAAAAGGTTTGATTCCTGAGATAATGAGTCAGGGAAGAAATGAATCACAGGCAACTTTATGGTGGAGGGTTTATGAATGTTTTCTGTTGAAAAGCTTGTGGAGATGCCTGGGTACTGGAGATCATGGGCACACTGAATTCCATCAATAATGAGTTTTTTCTCCCTTGACTCCATGTGTTAGGCCTGGCTCAGTAGAGCTTCCTGCCACCTCATCCTCTCTGAGCACCCTTTGGAGTGCTGCAGTCCTGCTGCTGAACTAGGAACTACCCAGAGACAGAGTAGAAAGCTGGGTACCCTTCTTGAGAAGTGTTTCTCATCATCCCTTTATGATGCAGCTTAAAGTCACTCTTGTAGATGGATACAGGACATACAGATGATGTTTTTCTGCTCTCGCTTTTAAGGAGCAATATGTACTATGTACAATTTGTACTATGGGCAGGTTGCTGTGCAGCTCCCGGTCTGTGTGGGTCTTTTACAACAGTGGAAAGAAAAGTATTTCAAAATAGGAAGATGCAGTTGTGAAACCATGAGAAGGGATGAGGGAATTCAGGGATGAACACTTCCAGGAAGGTTACAGTGTATAGATCTCAATGTGATTAGTCCCAGAGATAAATCTCTGTAGGTTGGTGACTATGTCCTGTGATCTTGGTCTTCAACTGCTCTGAATTTAATTGATGAGGAATATACAACCCCCCTATTCTTTAGTCATCTGCTACTTTCCTTCTGTTGCCAGAGTGGAGAGGGAGATGATCTTTGAATGTTGGGTAGATTCAGTGTTGTACCAGAGGGAGGAGAGCGATCGGACTGAAATGTTCCTGGCTCTGCAAGTGTCTTAAACAGTGAAACTGCCTGAAGAAAGTGGTTGAAAAGAACAGAGGTTTGAGAAATAGCATTTAAGTCTCCTATTTTGTCTTTAATTAGAGGTCCATGTGATTAGATGTATGACCTGACTGGCATATGCTGTGATGCAGGTAAAGGCTGATGATACCATTCCCAATCTCAGAGCTGTCCTGTGCCCTCCTCATCTCTGCCCTGGTACCCCAATCCTCTAGCCCACTGCGGCTGCCTCCCCTTGTTTTGGAGCCATAATGTGATCTGGCAAATGTTTTGTCTGTTCAGGGGAGCCTGACTCCGCTCCTGAGGTCTGGGGGGAAGTTTGTGCTCAGCAGACTGGTCTGGGGAAAATTCTACCTGGCAAATCCTTTTCCCTGAGAGGTGTGATATAAGAGAGGGATGGGGAAGCAAGCCATACAGAAAGATGATGATGTGGATCTATGATATGGGTGTATGCTGCTTTCATGCCAGAGACTGGCATGTGCATTCACAGATGTAAAAAAAGATTCACTATTTGTGGTTGCAGCCATCGCCAAACTGTGCTTGGCTTGCACTTGGTCTTCCCAAGTCTTATAGCTTAGCTAGATGAATTACTAAGGATACATATTATTGCAGCTTCTTTCTGTGATTCTCTTCCCCAAAAAGGTAAGTTTTTTATGCTGTAAAGGAATCCCTGTGCATTGCAATACATACCTCCAATGTAGCATGGTCAGTGCCGTTAGCGTGGAAGATGACAGCGTGCAGCTGGTGGGTCTTCAGGCGAAAGTGCATGTGCCAGGAGCCGATGTGTGAGTGCTGGTACCAAATGTAGCTGTGGCCCCCAAACCTCACAGCTGTTCCTGGAAGGAAATGAGCAAAAGCTCTCATCTTCATCACACTTTAAGACTATGGACTGTATCAAGCCTTGCCTCTTTCCCCGGCCTGACACCATAACTGTCCAGGACAAGTCCCATCCGTGGCAACTCACGTACTGCACAGCTCCCATTTGGATCTCCCAGTATTTCTTCTATGTATTCAACTGTAAAGCAGTCCTGCAATAGCAGCCTGGCTATTTCTGTCCTATATCACCTTGAAGGTCCCCTCAATGTGGTCTACAACATCCTTGAATTTTCTCATCCTTAATAAGTCTTTATATTATTCTATGGTATTCCCTTACAATTCCTGCCCAAGTGATGCTAATTTGACCCCTGCTCCCTCCATTTATTTCTTGAATTATTCTAGAGTGAGTATAACAAATATGGTTTATTTGGCTTTCCTCAGATTTATCAATTACTCTGTGCTTTGCTGAGTCTAGGATCAACAGAGGAGCTCAGATTTTGAAATTCTGATCATTGAGCTTCGTTACCTGCTAAGTATGAGTGACTTTTCCCAATGAGATGGATAAATATTGCTGCTATTAAATGCTACTGGAGATAAATTAAAAAAAAAAAGAAAAAAATTTTAAAAATTTAGACTCTAAGAGTCTAGATTTGGCTTTGAAATTGCAGGCAGAGTTGTAGGTCACTGGGCAACCTAATTCCATGGAAAGTCCAGGTGCTTTAGAGTGTACTGAAGGAAAACAAAATATTGCCCAGGTTTATAGGGTAGGACATGACCAGGAAGGATTGCTCACCATTGCAAGAACAGATTTGCTCCAGGCTGTGCCGTGGGGTGAGGACGCTGAGTCGGGCAGTGCTGTAAGTAGACATCATTCCTGGATCCAGCTGAATGGATTCCTTGCAGACACGGTGGGCGCAATCTGACCCATGGCATGGCACATGGATCGCTTTTTTCATCCGGAGACCAACGAGCTGGTCCATCTCCCCAGCTGACACAGTGATCTTATTTGCGAGGACCCGAGGCTCATACAAGGAGCCGTGTGGCTCTCCAACAGCCAAGAGCAGGTCCACTCCATCAGAGGTAGCTGCAGGCTGTAAGCTGGCCATGTGGATGTTTTGGCGCCGGGTAACAAGGATGTTTCCCAGAAATCTCTGCAAGTTGCGCCAGTGGTCCCCCACAAACTCCTCGGGGGAGAGGTGGCGAAAGTGTAGCACCACCGCCTTGTCCAAGGCCTCCTGTGTGAAGCACCACACGTGGACATTGACGCTGGTGGTGGCTGTGAATGTACCATCGCTGACCGTCACATTCAGAAGGTAGTGACCATGGGGAAGCTTGTCCCCAGCAATGATCTTCCCATCTGCAGCCCCAACAGAGAAGAGCCCCTCCTGGGGCACTTCTGCCACCAAAGTGTACACCAGTGTGTCATGGGGATCTCGATCCGTGGCATGGATCTTGCCCAGAACGCCTCCTCGGAAGGCTTCCTCGTTGGTGGTGATGAATATTTCCAGGGGAAGGGCTGAGGGGGCATACTGGCTCTGCTCAGTCACTTGGATGTTTATAAACGCAGATGAGGACAGTGGAGGGATACCGCTGTCAGAGACCTGTCAAGGAAAATGAGAGGATGAGTTGTAGCCACATGCTGGCTTACTGCCGCCTCACCCGACTGGATGGGCTGATCTTGCAAAGGAGAGTGCCTTGCAGGTAGTAATGGGTGCAAGCTGTCAGGCAGCAGCTTGGGAATGAAGAAGATCTGGGAAAAACTGGGCAGCAGAGTTGGACCTCTGCCTGGAGATGGCCCCAGGGAAATGACAGCATGCCTTCCAGCCCAGAGACTGATTGAGACCTTCTGTTAGCAGTGGGATTGTGCTCGTTTCTCTGTGTGCTCATCAGCAGCGGAGGCACACCTAAGCAGCTCTGATTTCCTGAGGATTACAGATGCTGTCAGTCCACGGGGTTCCACGTGTAACTGAGTGTACAAAGATATGTAGCAGTTACGCACATCAACATACTTGCTCACCTGCTGGGCTGTTTAAGCCCATGTCCCTCCTCTGACAATGTCTGTCTAGCATGAGTCAAGGAACCTCAAAATAGAAAAATGCAAATAATCATACTATAGGATAAGTTTCTCCCTAATCTCAGGCAGTTAGTGGCTGAAGTTTATAATAGTACCTAGCTTTTAGAACACCTACTCTTACTGGAGAATTATGTGGTTTACATGCTGTTATCCTTTTGTTTGTAATGGACTACCCTTACTGATAATGTTGAAAAATAATTAATTCACTCTGCAACAACAGAAATCCTCTTTGAAGAGGAGCTTAAACCACCTCTTAAATTAAAAGGGTAATTGCAGAAAGTTTTTAGGACCATATCCAGGTCTCTCACTTTAAACTGGAAGTCACTAGAATGATGCTGGGAAAAGCATCTGTCTAAGGAAACGGCTGACAGAGTATTTCTCATGATATTATCTGATTTTTAGCAATGCAGAAGCTGACCCTCTGCTTCTTGTGGGCAGGCTGTGTGGAGAAATGAGCTCTGGAGCTGGCTCCAAGTGGCACAATTGGATTTCTCCAAAGCCAGAGATGTTTCCACCCAGCTGTGCCATCCCAATATAATTTTGTTGCTACTTAATGTTGCTGAGGAATTCAGATACCAGGACAGTAAGGCAGGCTCTACCTGGACTTGTAATAGGTACTGTTCTTTCATTCTTCTGTTCAGGACGGATGATGTCACCAGCAGACCATTCTGTGTGACATCAAAAGCCTTCCCGTCATTGCCCTGGGTGATCTGGAATGAATACGGCGGTCCATTTTCTGGGGAGTCTCTGTCGCTCATAATCAGCTCCAGGACGCTGGTACCCACGGGAGCATTCTCCTGGAATGGGGAAAGATGCTAGTGGAGAAAGGCAAGCAAAGAGAAAAGGCCCAGGGGAACCCACAGTGCTCCAAGAGCTGCTGGATCAGGAACAGGGAAAGAAATCCCGCACGCCGTATGCATCTCCAGTACACGCGGACTTGAGACTCTTGCCAGTAAAGGCAGAGACCCAGTGGTGGCAAGGGACTCCCTTTCGTGGCATTACGTATGTGGCAGCTAAGTGCAGACAGCTGAGCTGATGCCCTTGCTTTCCCCTCGAGTCATGCCAGCACAAGAGCAGATGAAAGCATGTTTTGTCTATATTTCTTTCCACGTATGTAGAGGTGTTTTGAGTCCAAGTGACAACTGGGTTGCATCTAGCAGACAGGATGATGCTTGACCATGCGCTTGGGTCTGCTTTTTCTGTTGTGGTGTAGACATTGATGATTGTAAGGGAGAAAGGGGCTGCAGGTCAGGCTTGGAAAGTAGGAAAAGCTCTGCACTCTCTGCACTGAAAGGACAGGAGGTGCCTGAAGCTATTTGAAAGAGAAAATGGCATCTGTTGGCAGAATATCTGCCCCTGCAGATGCTACCAGTTCTTTTTGTCAATGAGCACAAAGCAACGGCATGCTTCATCCTGTCTCACCCTTCTGCTCCAACAGCAGCCCATGCATGAATACCTTAGTACCCCCAGATGGACTGGGAGAACAAACTCTCTCCTGGCTTACCTGCACCACCACGCTGTAGTTGAGCTGGAAGAACCGAGGAGGGTTGTCATTGACATCAGACACATGGACATGCACAGCAACGTCACTGAACTGAGCAGGGTGGCCGTTGTCCGTGGCTCGAACTGTCAGGGAATAACTGGGGATCTGGAGGATTCGTAGTGCATGATTACTTGGAGAAATGGGGGAACAGTGGCTTTTTTCACATTGATGCTTTACTCTGCTGCAGCTTGCTGAAATGCTTGAGGCCATGCATTGCACCATAACAGCAGCTTTGCCCTTGGCTAGGGCTCCCCATCCATAAATCTCAAAGCACATTGCTAAAGAAAATCAGCCTCACAATAGCTGCAGAGAAGGGAAACAGCTTGGCAAAGATGGATGAGACTGAGCTGGGCAAACATCTGTCAGTAGTGGTTTGAGCTGCTACTGTTCTATGAACGAGAGATAATCCAGGTGACCTTTCCATCTCCTCCCAGTGCCTGTTTTCTGTACTGCTCTGATGCAGAGAAGCAAACTAACCCTGTTGGTTTCCAGTTTGGGGCTGACTCTCACCCAGCCAGCTTGTACCAGTGGAGCAGACCAAAGCCCATAGCTGTGACCACTGAAGGCTACGTGGCCTTCCTTAAGCCCAGCCTTGCTACAGCAGTATCTATGAGTCTAGAAAATGAATGAAAGACTTGCCTTCTGCTTACAATATCATGAGTAGATCAGTCAGAAAACGGGAGGTGGCTGAATACACTGTGCTTCCTCAGCCTTTTGGGGCACATCTATTTTAGCCTTACTGTTCCCATTTTCTTGAACTTACCTCCTCCCTGTCCAGATGCTTGGCGATGCTGAGTTGCCCGCTTTTAGGTTGAATGGTGAAGTGTCCCAGTGGGTTCCCTCCTACAATCGAGTATGTGATCTGATTATTCATTGCTCCATCCAAGTCATCAGCTGACACCTGTTAGGAGGAAAAAAAGCTATTCCCCCTGGCCTGAAAAGGCCTTGCCATGGAGGAATGGGGGCAGCACCTCCTTGTCATTTAAGGGTATTGGTCTGAGCTTGCCTCAAATGAGGAGGAGGAAGGAAGGTGGTTTACGTAAGTGTCATTCATTAGTTTTTTTCAATACAAAACACAGCTACAACAATGGCTTTCACCTTATCCCTTTCCTGACTTTACCAACCTGTGATGGTAACAGGCTGGGCAGGAAACTCCACATGGGCATACCTTGGGCTCTGCTATTCTGCCCACAGAAGCCTCTACTTTCCTCAGGTCACAAGGTTATTGGCCTTCTGCAAGCATTTTAGCTCACTTGGGAGGTCCTCAAAAGCTCCTGAGCCCCCTTTAGGTATCTCAAGCTTTCACTTAAAGATGTTTTAAAAGGCAAAGTGTTCTTCCTGTCTATGGAATGTCAGGAATTCTGGCAATCACCCTTTTTTAAAAGTCATTCTTAAATCTTAGATGTTGAATGGGACAAACCCACTGAGGTGGCTGCGTCCAAGGAAAAGTAAAGTGCAAAAGAAGAGTAAATAACGCATGGAACAAGTGAAAGAATAAGTAAAGACAGCTCGCCTGGTTCATAATCATACCGTGAGGATGATTTCTCCAACTGCAGCATCCTCCCGGATATCAGCAAAGTAAGCGTCTTGGATGAACTCTGGTGCATGGTCATTGATGTCAGTTATGTTGATCACCACCATGGTCACATCGCTGAGAGAAGCTGAGCCCTTCCTAGTGCCCTCGATGGATAAGTAATACTCATGACTCGCTTCAAAGTCCAGGCTCCCATTTATGTATAAGGCACCTGCAATGGCAGATGGATAGAAAAGGGCAGAAGATACTTTGAATGAATGGCATGTGAGGTTTCTTGTAATACTGGGCATATACTGAGACAACTGCCAAACTGCCAGCTGAAAAGGTGCTGTTCACCTAACTTTGACCTTCTCTGGTTAAATCAGGACACTGAAGGTTATGGCATCACATAAAGAAACTTATGACTGAACTGTTTCTGCCATAACCTGCCTCATGTTTGAAGAGGTGAAATAAGCTTTTATTCAGGGAGGTTTCCAGGACTCTTGATTGCAGGAGATCTGGGAAAAAATAAGGATGAGAATCCAACAGTGCTATTGAAAACTTTGACCAAGGCAGTAAGTAGAGCATCACTGAACTGTGTCATAGGCAAGATGAAAAGTTGTGAGACGCAGATGCAGAGCTGTGCAGGAGAAAAAGGTGCATGGCAGGATGCTGTGATTAGTAAGTGAGTCTTGGGATGCAAAATAGAAAGGAGGAGGAGGCTGTTAATCTCAAAAAATGAGTGAGGAACACAGAAAAAAAAGTGAAAGCAGAAAAACATAAAGATGGGGGACAGAATGTGCCTGTGTATTTCAATGCTTTCCTGGGGTCAGCACTAAAACTGTCACAAAATTATCCCCCGGAAATGACTTTGTTCTATGTCTTTTAAGACATACCAACTATTAACAAGATTGGTGTAGAAAAATTAGCAAAAGCCTTGGGGACAGAGAAGCTCAGGAAGGTGCTGTAGGTGAGGATGTTGCAGCCAAGGGCAGAAGGCTATTTATGACACAGCCAAGGGCTTGTTTTGGGAAGCTGACATTGGCCTTCTGATAACAGCTCTTACCAGATCACTGTGCAAACAGAGCAGTGCTTTATTTGGCTAGTAAACCTGGCTCAGCACCTGCTCATGGTTAACAGATTGGTGATTGTCCACATTCATTGTGTGCTGCCTAATAAAGCTGCCTGTTAACCCTGGTCTGCAAGTTCCTTGTGGGATCAGGATGGAGAGACTTTTTAAATGCAATTACCTTCTCCTGTGTTTTGAAGTGGAAAAATTTCCCATCCTGTTCTCCACGTCTTCCTTGTTGCTATGGATCTATCTCAGGTCCCAAACATATGACAGGAATCTTTCCATCAATTTCAGTAAGATTTGAACTACTCAAGTGACTTGGCTGGTAAAATTTAGGGTAGAGGACTGTATTCCCTACCCTTGTGCTGGCTAACGACTAAGGGAAGCAGAAGTGCAAGCCAAACGGAGAACAACGAGAGAAGACACACACAAGCACAGCCTTTGTTGTTTGGTCAGCCAGGACCTGCTTTGGCATGAGATCATTTTACCTGTGTTTGAGTTGAGCTGGAATTTCCCGTGGTCGTTGCCATTCACAATTTCATACTTGATCTCTGTGTTTTCTGAATTGTCCCTCGTCAAGGCTGACAAATTGAGGACCTCTGTACCCACAGCCACATCTTCTTTTACCATAGCCACATATTCAGGGGCCAGGAAAACGGGCAGATATTCATTTAGATCCACAACGGAGACAGTGACAGTGCCAAGAGCAGAGAGGGGCTCTGGGGTGCCCCGGTCTGTAGCACAGACCGTCAGCTCAAATGCTGAATGCTGTGAATCCTTCAGGGGCTTTTCCAGACGTATCACCCCTGTGGTTTCCTCAATTGAAAAGTGTCCATTGGCAGAATCAGGCAGAGAATAAACCACCTCAGCATTGAGACCTGGAAGAGTAAGGGACAGGCTGCATCAATTCATGGGTAGGAATTGCTGGATTGTTTTGTTGGGGGTTTGTTTGTTTGTTTGTTTGGTTTGTTAATCCATTAAGACTATTTGTACTTAATGACCTTACATTCCTAGGGAAAGTGGAGGCTGTATGAACATCAGGTGTTGTCCCTGTCTGTCTGTAAGTTCAGCCACCCTCACCATCATCCATCAGTATCGCTTGTCTGTATTTACTAGTGTTTCCCAGTTTTAATTCCCCTTGTTTTAAATGTAATTTCCCTTCATATTCGCTTGCAAAGCAGGTAAATACAATCTTGCCTCTGTCATTGTAAATTCAGTCTCTGCTGGAGAGGTTTGTTGAAAGTTCCTTTCTTAGGAGTCTTACCTATGTTTCTGAGAATCTTCGTGTCTTCAGAAGGACCTCTCCCTCCATATCATCTACCCTATCCAGATCTAAAGCTCCTTTTTTCCTGATTACACTCATTCTTGATTTCCATTTTTGGTAAAGTTTCTGTCCAGTTTGGATCCCGGACAAACTGTGTGTCACAGTTTGCACCGTGCGTCACAGGTAGTTACTGAGCATGTCCTCAAAGTCTGTCTTTGCGTGTTTCTACAGATATTGCATTTCCTACCGGGTCACAAAAATGCTGATGCCAGCCTGCTAGTTAAGAACAACTCAGTGATGAGATCCAGGCACATCTTCGCCAAGATTCAATCATCTATGCCCATTGCTACAACCCTTCCCTAGGTTTCAAAGGTTTCAGGATGAAAGATGAACTATTCTCAAAAGTAAATCCCATTCTGACTCACCTTCGTCAAGGTCCCTGGCAGCAACCACGGCGATGGGTGTTTTTGTCGTGGTGTTGTCGAAAACGGCCACTGCACAGTGACTGGGGAAGAACCTCGGCGCGTTGTCGTTCGTGTCCTCTACGATCAGCGTTACATCTGCTTGGCAGGAACGGCCTCCACCATCAGTTGCTTTGGCAACGAGATGGTACGTAGGTTTCTGTTCACGGTCGAGAGGTGCAGATGTGGTCAGTTCCCCTGATGGAAAGAACAGGAGGTGGTCTTGTCTCCTGCAACTGCAGCCGCAGCCTAGGAGAGCTCAGGGAGGTTCGAGCACGCTGCCTTCCTGGCTGAACCGTGGGAGACAGCCCAGGTTTGAATGCTGTCTGTAATCCAGCTAATAGCGGTGATGAGTCCACACCACATCGCTCGGGGCTATTCTTGGATCACTGCCAGCCAGTGCCCTGGCAGGACTTGGCATGGGGAGTCCTTCAAGGCGGGCTGAACTTCACGCAAGGGATGCCGTCATGGGATAAAAGTCCTCATAAATGAATTGTACTCATAAACACCTTTATAACCCCTGCTGCATTAAGGTTTTTGTAATGTAGTGAACCCCAATTGTTCTCTAGAATGATTGTTGTGTCTGTTTGGGCAAAGACACTGCCCAAGACCTGGTAAGGTGCTTTTTAGAGTTTAGGACTTGGGTCTTTGGCTCAAGCTAAACACTTGCTGATCTCCCCACAGCGTCCGCCCTTCATTTTACCGGTGCTAATACACTATTTGTAAAGAAATCCAGCAGGAAGCTGCAGAGCCCACTCCTCTATACTGTACTGGAATAAACCTGTCTGTCTGCCATTCCTCCTAGCTTGGGAGAGCTGGAATGAACAGACCTCTTGTTTGCTCAAGAGGAGGTAAGTGTCGAGTCGTGCCGGGAGCTGGCATTTCTTGGGAGTGGGTGAGGAAAAGGATAAAAGCAACCCACCGCCCTGTTCTCACCTGTGTGTGGGCCCAGCCGGAATTCCTCTGCGCCAGGGCCGTGGAGGCTGTACGTTATCTGGGCATTGCTGCCGACATCAGGGTCGGTCGCTGATATTTTCAAAATGAAAAGACCCGGCAGAGCGTCTTCAGAGACTCTCCCGGTGTAGAATATCTGGCAAGGACAGAAGGTGTCATTGGCATCTGAGCCATCTCCAAAATACCTTCATCCCATATGGGGAGGAATGGACTAGCAGAAGCTTCACACAGAAGGATAAACCATGTGGTTCATGGGGGAACACAATGTGCCTCACGTTGCTGCTGCAGGGGTGTGGACTGGGACCAGTGAGCTCATTTCACACAAGCCTTTGAATCTCCTTTGGGAAGCAACCACCTCTGTTCTTTCTCACCATGGGTAACATCCATACCAGCAATCAGCTCTCTACAGTAACAAACCTCCTGATGGGAATCTCTCGGCTTAGCAGGATATAAAACTCAGTAATTTACATGCCCCTACCCAGGAGGCTTCCTGGCATTGTTTATCTGCAGAAATTATCCTTCATAATGCTTAGGCGCTCACTTACTGCTGGCAAACATGCTTGGAGGCTAGATTTAATGTTCTTGCTTGACATGCAGCTTAATTAAAATTGCTAAGCATAATCAAAGCAAAAAGATCGTGTGAGAAGAATTATGACAAGCCAAACCCTCTTAACATGCTCTTTCTGTTCATTCTTCCTTGCTATTGTGTTCTCTCCTTCTCAGATGCTCCTCTCGTGCCCCTGATGCCCCAGGACAGGTGTCTTACCTGGCCACACTCAGGGCTGTTGTCATTGATATCCAGAACAAAAATTTCCACTTCGGTTGTAGCCTGAAATTTTCCATCAGAGGCCATAACCTTGAGGAGATATTTTTCTGTATCTTCTCTGTCCAAAGGCTTCTTGGAAGAAATTGTCCATTCACCTTCAATCTGGTTAACTGTGAACTGTCCCAGTACATCGCCTTCTAGAAGGGGGCAGGAGGCACAGAAAAAAGACATTTACTGAGTGCTGAAAATCAGAAGAGATAAGGAAAGGGGATACAGGTGTGCCCACTGCCGGGCCCTTGGGACGCCTGAAGGACTTGCAGTGGTGCCACAGAGAGGGCATTAGTGTCATATCTGGCAGGTGAGGAGCATTTGGTCTGCTTCATTGCATAGCTGAGAAATACCCTGCTCCTTTCTCTTACTAGCTGTTTGCATACTACACTGGAAGGAGGAAACTACTCCTGCTTGCAAAAATGTCTCGGTAATGTTCTGCAGGTGTGCATATTCATTGCCTCAAAACCACATCGTCTCACCTTCCTACAGTGTGTCAGTCTTTCTTGGTGCGTGTTCCTAAAGGGATCTGAGAGTGGCAAATACCCTGCAGACATTGCTTGGATCTTACTGTTACAGTACTTGTGTACTTGTACTCCCTTTTAACCTACAGATGTATTTAATATAAAGCTGCACTTTCTGGGGCTACTTTTTGATTTTGTAAGAGCCAAACAATGACAGACAGGTAAATCCAGACTAGGCAGGCTCTCCAGCCCACCAGATTCATGCCGCTCCTACTGACATTACACAGAGTAGCTTTTGAATGGGGTGGATGCTGACCCTGGGGAATCCTCTTCTGGCAAGGAGCTGGTGTCCTCTTCTGAACTCGCACAGCTGGGCAGGAGGGAGCACATTAGGTAAGGAGGGAGACAATGAAGAGAGCTGGCTGCAGGGCTTGTTTCTGTTAGACTCTGGAGGGCCTTGCACAGTGGGGTAAATTACATCCACTCTTTTTCTGCTTTTATTTGCACTGCGGTGATGAGGTGGTGAATCTGGAGGTGCAACAAGACCTCTGCTAGCCCTTTTTCTGATGCTGGGAGGCTCCAGCCCATGCTCAGATTTAGTTTCTGTGTGTTTAAGGTCAATGTTCACGTGAACGACGGGAAGCCAGGCTCAGCGTTCACCTCCTCCTTTCTTTTGCTGCAGCACTCTGCTGCAGTTGTATTTCTGTGTTTATGGGTAGAGTTTGACTCATGCTTCTAAGTACATAGCAGAGATGTATACATGGTGTGCACCAGTAATGTAGCAAGCATTCTCTCAGGTTTAAAGCAGTTGGAAGTTACTACCACCTTTAAGATGGCAGAAGTGCAAATACGTAAATGGATCGAATCTTTGCTCCCAAAGGTTTGCAAATACCTAGGTATGCCATAAACCAATTGAAAGTACCAACATTCCTCCCCTGTTTTGGATGGTTACAATAATAGATAACAGGCTGCAGCATGATCTGGCTAAATGTTTTGACCCTGAAGGGTCCTCGTTTGAGTTTGCACGAACATTTTAATTTGAAGTATGTGTTCCAGGTCTGAGGGAGACCCTTTGGGGTCAAAAAGTACCGTAAAATCAAGTTTCTACTTGTGCAGAAGCACAACAAACATTCCAGTATAATTTTTTGCTCTTTTACAGAAGTGGTTAATTTTAGTTGGCACAGCTGATGTTCCAGGGGTGCAAGAGTCATCTTTAGTATTTCTTGTTAGCCAGGAGACTCATTAAGATTGACATGAAAGTCTCAAATATCCACCAGTTTGCAGAGTGGTTAACTGCAGCCTTGTGAGGTCTCCTTGTATGTTAAGTCAGGGTCACAGTGGCATCATAGGAGACACATTTAATATCAGGAAGTTATGCACATCCTATGTGCACGAATATAGTTATTAAAAATACAGGCAGGCTACACATAGGTGTGATGTGTAAACTGACTGCATGGTTTGCAGGAGAAAAAGCTGGGTCAAAGAACTTAAATACAGATCACAGTATCTATGTGTGAAAAACCTTCCTTCCTGCTGTACCACCGCTTCTATCCTTCCCATAAGTATTACAATTACAATCTTGATTATTCCTCTGTTAAGAAAGTGTAAATAAATATATCTACAGTACTGTGCAATTGCTTAGATATTTTATTTATTTCCAAATAAATAGGACAATTTGGTGGTGAGATAGCTATTATAATGAGAATTCCACCCACTGCAGTTAGTTACTAAAGAGTTTTGGATACCCCAGACTCATTTAACTGATGAATCCCGCTCATGACAGAGCTCGGGCTTCATCACATGCTTCTTAACAGGACTGTCAGTATAACGCTATTTCTGTATTAATATTCTGTACGAAAAGGTATCAAGTCCTCACTTTGAGATGATATTCTGTTCTTGCTCACTGAAGATTTAAAGTCAGGAAAAACTCACCAGTTATGTAGCATGTGACCCGCCGGTTCTGCTCAGAGATGTCTGCATCGATGGTACTCAGTGTGACAACAACCTGCCCTGGTTCCGCGTTCTCGATTACCGATCCTTTATAGAAATCTGAGGTGAACTGTGGAGCATTATCATTTTCATCAGAGACAGTGACCTCCACGAGGGTTTGGGAGGAGAGCTGGACTTTCCTGCCATGGTCAGTGGCCACCACATAAAACCTGTAGATCTCCTGATCTTCGCAGTCCAACTCTTTTAGTGTGGTGATCCACCCACTCTCACCATCAATGGTGAAGAGTCCTCGGAGGTTGCCAGATTCTGCTTCCAGACTGTAGGTTACCTGTCCATCACTTCCCATGTCCTGGTCATTAGCTGTCACTTGAATGACTGTGGTTCCTGATGGCATGTTCTCCATGACAAAAGCTTTGTAGGGATCTGCCTCAAAAACAGGTCTGTTGTCATTGACATCCTGCACTTGGATGTTCACAGAGACCAGAGAGACCAGGTCAGTCTCCTGATGTGTGCAGTGAGCCATAACATCAATCTGGTACCACTTGGTGGTCTCATGATCCATGGCCTTTTTGATTTTCAAAGCCCCCGTTTGTTCATCCAGTGTGAACACCTCATCCTTGTTACTTTCTGTAGTGGTTCCCTTCACCAGGCTGTATATGATGGGATCCTCTGCAAAAGCTTTGACTGATCCTATTTCTGATCCCTCCGGAAGGTCCTCGGATGCAGAGAATGTATAAAGGGGCTCAGAAAACCTTGGCAATGTCACCTCCCTGGGGACAATTTGAAGATTCACTGGGAGAAGGGAACTCCAGTGAGGGGGTCTGCCATCTTCAGCTTTCACCTTGAAGTTAAAGGCTCTGTTTTCCAAACCAACAAGGCTTTCTTTGACCTTAACAACCCCAGTGGCAGCATTGATCTCCACAAGATCTTCTTCCACATCTTCCACAGAGTCAACGGAGTAAATGACATCTGCATTTGCACCTTCATCAGCATCATAAGCCAGTACCTGGATGACAGGGGAGCCTTTGCTTACATTGGACTGGATAGACAGTGTGTATTCAGAAGCTTTAAACTGAGGTGGGTTGTCATTCTCATCTGTAAGGATTATTTTGACAGTGCAGAATGCCACCTTGCCACCCCCGTCCTTGGCCATGACTTTAATGGCAATGACTCTCTCTGTTGAATTTTCCCTGTCCAGTTTTTGCAGCGTGGCAATACAGCCTTTATTGTCTATGGAGAACTTCTCATGGGCGAGTTTATTTATGATGGTATAGTCTATGGTGCCGTATGGGCCACCGTCTGGGTCAATAGCCAGCAGCTCAATCACTTTGGTACCTATCTCAGCATTTTCTGCCAGCTCTGCCTCATACACGTTCTGCCGAAAAGAGGGGCTGTATTTGTTGGCATTTGTGGTATTGATATACACGGGCACGGTGCTCTTGAAAACTCCATCTGAAGCAGAAACTCTGAGACTGTAAGATGACTCCAAGTCCTTTTTGCAGCGGTTGAACATGGATATTATTCCAGAAGTGCTGTTGATAGTGAAATGCCTGTTGTCATTGCCTGAGAGTATCACATATTCCAGCCGGGTGGTGTCTCCGCTATCGGGGTCCAGGGCTTGGACTTTTATCACGATATGCCCACACGTAGCCATTTCGCTCACCTTGGCTTCATACTGAAGCTGGCTGAACTCAGGGGGGTTGTCATTGATGTCTGTCACATCTACGATTACTAGGGCATCACTGCTAAGCGGAGGCATCCCATGATCTGCAGCTCTTACTTTCATGCGAAACTGCTGATTTTTTTCATAATCAAGTGCTTGAGCAGTTGTTATTTGCCCTGTGCTGGCATCAATATTGAAGAACTTGGTAGCATCTGAACCATCATCCAAGATCTGATAGGAGACCGCTTTGTTTCTGCCTGAGTCCTTATCAGAGGCGAAGAGCTGGACAACAGGGGTCTGTGCTGGCAAACTCTCCGAGACAGATGCTGTGTAGATGATCTGGGAAAATATGGGGGGGTTGTCATTAATGTCCTCTACCTCCACCTCTACTCTGGCTTCTGAAAAGGATCCTAGCGCTGTGTCTGTGGCTCGAACAGTGAAGGTGTGTTCTGTCTCTAGCTCATAGTCCAGCTGGCCTGTGACAGTAAGGACACCAGTTTTGAAGTCAGTGCTGAAGAGTTTCAGGGAGTCTTCTTCCACGATGTTGTAGATGAGGCGCAAGCCTTCAGGGCTGCGAGCCTGTATGTGGAGGATAGATGTGTAGAGGGGGATGTTTTCTGGCACCTTCACTCGGTAGTACAAACTTTGGAACAGAGGGTTGGATTTGTTCCTCACACTGATCACAACCTCCTCTTCGGCACGGAGGGGAGGCTCGCCTTTGTCCTTAGCAATGACTCGGAGGTTGTATTTATTTAAGGCTTGGTAATCAAGAGGCTTCTTAAGGGAGATGTCTCCCAGGTAGGGGTCAATCCAAAAGTATTTGTAGTCCTCTGCAAATGAGTAGGTAATGGCTCCATTATCCCCTACGTCTTTGTCTGTTGCTGACACCTGAAAAAGGACGTCACCTGGCTCTGTGCCATCCTGCACCGAGGTGTAATACGGCACATTCTCAAACTGCGGTGGATTGTCATTGATGTCCTCTACGTAAACCTTCACCGTGGCTTGGGACACTCTTGGTGGTTTCCTATTGTCCTTCACTTCCACAGCTACCTCGTGCATGTCTTGTGTTTCGCGGTCGAATTTCACACCCTTGGTCTGCAGTACTCCAGATGCCTGGATCATTTTGAATCTTTCCTTTCCATTCAAAAGTGAATAGAAAAGTGGTTCATTTAGCTGATATCCCTTGACCCCAAGGACGGTGAGAGTCTTTTCATCCGTAGAGTTCTCCATCACAGTTACTGTATATACGTCTTGATCAAATTTTAAGCCAGTGCCTTGTGCTTGAGTTAAATTCAGCTTAACCAGAGCAGTACTCTTATACAAGCCATCACCAGCTCTGACCGTGAGCTCACGATAGCTTCCCAGGCCAGTGGTGTTAAGAACGGAGATGAGACCCGTGAGTGGATGAATACAGAAAGCATTATCAAGGTTCCCTTCCACGATGCTGTAGGTCACCTCTGAATCTGCATCTTTTGCCTGCACTGACAAAAGCTCCATCCCTGGGTGGGCAGGTAGCAAGACAGAAAGCTCATAAGTGTCTTTTTCAAAGACTGGAGGTGAATCATTCACATCTTTAACATGGATTGTGACTCTGGCTGGCTTAGATGCAAATAAGCTGGGACTTCCACTGTCATGCGCATGTACACTGAAGTGGAAAACTGGGGTGAGCTCATAGTCTATATCAGCACGACTGGTCAGCGTCCCTGTGCTGGGATCTACTGTGAAATATTTCAGTGCCTCGGGTTCCAAAATCTCATAGACCAGCAGAGCATTGGAGTCTTGATCAGCATCTGTTGCATGGGTCACGAGGGGAGAATTGCTTTCATCCAGAACCATGCTTTGTGATGGAGCGTTCTCCATGATCCAGCCAACAAAGGAAGGCTTAACGAAGATCGGCACATTGTCATTCTCATCTATGACATAGATAAGTACCACTGTGTCCATAAATGCTCCAGCCATGTTGGTGCCACGGACTTTCAACTGGTAAAAGGATACCTGCTCAAAATCTAAGCTCTTCTGGGTGGAAATAAGGCCTGACTGGTAGTTCATGGAGAACACTCCATCTCCATTTCCATCTTTTATTTCATAGCTGACTGGTGACAAGCTTGTGGCTGAAACCTGGATCAGAGGAGAGCCAACAGCAGTGGATTCACTGATCTCTGTGATGTATTCGGCCTCTGGAAACTTTGGAGGCGTGCGCTCAGAGGGTCTAATGAGGACATGTACTGTAGAAGAGTCTTTAAGCTGGGGGAACCCCTGATCTTCTGCCTTTACAATGAGAGTAAATCGCTCCTGCCTGGATGGGTCCAGTCTCTGGGCAACAGTAATAATTCCAGAATAAGAGTCGATGCTAAAGAAACCTTCCCCATTACCTACAAGAAGAGAAATTACAAAGTGAAAAATACAGACACCCTGTTGGTTTTGGTTTTCTGAACCTCTTTTCCATAGATGGTCCTGATTTCAGGCCTAATTAACATCTGTTTCTTTCACTGGGAGGCAACACTCTCCATTAATTTCTAAATAATTTTAATTCTAAGAACAATGAACTCATTGAGATCTATGAGCTAATTTTTAAATCAATCAAAATGTAAATTAGAGATAAATATCCTTCTAATCTGAGCATATTTAGTGGTGGCAGAGCATGTGCTTGAAGCTTTTGCCTCATGTGCAGAACAAAGTTGCAGAGACTGTACTAGTTCCTTCAAGCCCTGTCATGCTTATAATTACCAATACTTCAGGAGCAATTAAATTCCTTAGTCCTTGATCTAAATTGCAGTGAGAAGGATGGAGCAAAGGATGGCTGGTCTCCTGCAAAGAATTTAGCTGCTAAATAGGCAGAGTGGCACAGCCATAAATATTTAAGTTTTAGCCTTTAAAGCGAATGAAAATACTTGCCCACCGATCCTGCATGACCCAAACCCACCATCAACCAGTGCTGAAACGGTTCTCACTCTTCCTCAAGGGTGTATTTCTTGGTGGAAGTGATGGTGGCTGTTGTAGGAATCGGAGTACTTTTGTCTAACAGCAGCTGAACAGGGAGCCCTACCTCAGTTCCCATGGATGAGAAGAGCAAATTTTAAGTTGTTCTAACTCGTCCAGTCACATTTTTTCTTAGACCAGTGACTCAACACTGAACTGTCTTCTTCAGGAAGGATGCTAATATTCCGTAATGTGGAAATTACCTGCTCACTCTAGATTTTCTCTGGATTTTAGAACTGTGCAGCCATTTACTGTTCTTTGCAACAGCTAAAGAAAGCTGGCCAACTGTCCGGCCACCGGCTAGAGCATGGAAATGCAGGCATGTTTATACCCTAAACTGTCTTGTTGCACGGCTCTCACCTGCCTGAAGGGAGTAGTGGATTTCAGCGTTGGCTCCTTGGTCCTGATCAAAGGCTCTGACTTGTATAACCTCTGTGCCCACCACTGCTGAGTCCAGCACTTCTGCTTCGTAATGGATGCTGCTGAACTGTGGAGGGTGTAGGTTGCAGTTCTCCACATGGATGATGACTCGAACGAAGTTCCTCTTGATGGGGACCTCCTGGTCTCGCACCTGAATGACCGAGGAAGAGCAGGTACGGTCATGCTTAGGGAGCAGGCAGCCTCGCCTGCATCAGGCTTCCAAGTAGTCAGGACTCTTACAGAGGGTGGGAGTTTTCAGTGGTACCAACCCCTTGGGTGGGAATGAGCCTGCAAGTTTCAGCACCAAAGCTCAGCCTTCAATTTCAAACATTAACAATTATTCACTGTGCTTTCTTGTGTAAGAATACAGTGGCTCTCCAATGAACTCGGCAGGTGATGGGCGCAGCCCATAGTTAAGAGGAAAGCAGGGTTCTACCTAGATTTCTCCAGGATGGCTGTACAGTAAAGGTTAACATCTTACTTTTCTCTTCCCTGTTGTTCTAGACAAATCCTCCCTCAAAGACTAGAACCAGTTTTAATTTCTCCAGCGACCCACATATCCCGGCCAAGCCGATGGACTCAGCAGGGTTTGGCTAGGACTCACCATCACTGTTAGGGTGTGCTGAGGCATGGGCTGGGAACTGAAGCCTTCTGCTGTTGTGAGGACTCCACTGCTTGGATCCAGCTGGAAAAGTCTTGTGCTTTTGGGGTCCACGCTGCCATGGATGGTGTAGATGAGCCCCTTGCCTTTGTCCTTGTCTGTTGCACTGACTTGAAGGATTTCCCTCCCCGAGGGGGTATCTTCAGGAATCCTCACCTCGTAATGGCTCTCCAGGAACTGGGGACGGTGCTGGTTGATGTTGATCACATGGATAAATGCCTGTGGGGGAGACAGCACAGTGAGGGCAGCAGAGACGTGGGAGCAACTTGACTTACTCAGCCATGTAAAGTTGCAGCTACCAACCCCTCTTGGGTGTAGCTGCACTCTGAGCCTTGTAACCGCCACAGCTTTCCAACTCCCAGGGCTTTGCCATTCATGGTGACTGGGAGCCCTTTTGGCCTTCTCCCCAGGAGCTCCTGCTGTGCCTTCCCTTAGTGATTTTCAGCTTGCTTCCTCTCATTTTTTTTAAATCTCTCCACTCTGGCAAGCCATTCAGACTGAGCGTGCCTGCACTTGGCACATGGGGAAACCGTCACAGCCTGCCACAAAAAGTATCAGTTGCTCATCCATGGTGCCAGCTCTGCTGGCTGGTGCCTCCACACTAGTCCTCATTAATTACACACCACAAAGCTGACAGAGGGGGGACCTTTGGCAAAGGAAGGGAGGAGCTGGCCTGTCTCAAGAGCAACATGGAGGCAGGGAAGGTACGCAAACGCAAAGGTTTCAGTCCACACTTTTTAGCCATATCTTCTCCTCTGCATTTAACAACAAACCCCTGTGAATGGTTTGCCTGAATCCTGCCTGCAAAGTCGACTAGTTTCTTGTGTTTGGTCTCCTCCCCTACTGATGTGTTCATGGCATCTTAGGAAGTCCCAACCAAGTGTAATAATTAGCTTCCTTTAGCAAACCTGAACATGCCATGGGTGCTTTGTACAAGCAGGTTTTTTGACATCTGCTAGTGCCTTGAGTGCCAAAATAAACGTAGGGATGAGATGCAAGGTGGCAGGGAATACACAACAGGCAAGGTGGGGCTTTGTTTGTTTATTTGGAACAATACTTGAAGATAGTTGAGATAGATAGCCGTCCATTAGCACTGCATTTCACAGGAATGGTAGTGTTCCTCACTCATCATCCCCCACAAACCTCCACAGTGAGTTTCCCACGATAAGTGTCACTGAGGAGTGACTCATGTTCTAGGTCTTCCTGTGCAGTGAGGGCTGGGTTTTTTGGCTGCTGTTTATGTGTGGAGAAAATGGTTGGTGAAAGCTCAAGCCCTGAATACCCTTCCTGAGGGTAGGTAAAGATGGGCAAATCTCAGAAGCCATTTTAACCGGGGCTCAGGGAAATACCTGAGAGCAAAGTGCCTCCTTTTGCCAGCACTTGCTTTTCACGTGGCAGCTCACAGTATTCTCTGTAGTTGCCCCACTCACCCCCTGGACCTCAGTGCCGGTATGTTCTCAGTGCTCCGCAGACTTGGAGCAGCACAGGGCAGGGCTGACCTCACCTCCTGCAGATGCATCTGTGCTGGCTTTGTACAGGTTAGCAAGTACCAGGAACACCCCTTGAGTACCGTGGTCCCACACCTGACCTAACTACATATGCATTTCCCTCATATCTTAGCATGTTGTCCCAGCCATGTTGTAGTTGAGCCTGAGCAGCTGACAGCCAGTTGAGGTCTTGAGAGTGTGAACTGCTGCCCCAGCTTGGCTGGTGGTGTAGCTGTGTCCTTGTGAGCTGGCGGTGATTGACAGGAGAGGCCTAGGCTTTCCCAGATCATTCTGGTTTCCAACAAGACACACAAAAAATCTTAGCTTGGTACTTAGGAAAGACCTGGGTCACTGTGTAATGTAAGATCACAGCGTAAGGAGATTCTTGTGCCTGGCACCTGATCCAGAGCTCAGCAGGCTCACAGGAAAGATTCCCTTTGGCATATACTCACTCTAGATGGGGTCTCTGCTAAAGAAAAAAACCATTACCTGGGTTTTGATGGTAGTGGACCCATCAGTGACTTCTACTGTCAGGTTGTAGCTTGACTTCTTCCTTGCATCGAGGGGTCTTGCAATGACCATGCTGCCTGTACTCTTCTCAATGTCAAAATCCATGTCGTCATCGCCACCTGGGATAAGGGAGAGATGAGAAAAGGAAATGGGGTGCAGTTAAAGTTAGATTTCTATCTGAAGCAAACTGCAGGTGCTTGGCAGCCTCTGCAGGCGAAGGGATTCTAGGAGCTGCCTGGAGATCCAAAGGAAGAGGATGTCCCCTCCAGACACCATATACGAACCACACAAGGAGCTCATGCCCAGCCGCAGGTATGTGGCATGCCAGGCAACATAGCTTGAGTGGGGATGTGTAGGCATTCGGTCTAGCTGTACCTCTTTGGCTGCAGCTAGACGGTGGACAGTGCCATAGGTGAGGTTTCTTCCAAATCGGGAAACTCAATACAAAATGTGATAGATGGACACAGGAGGCAGGAAGGACATGGAGAAGCTGGACAAAGAGGTAGTCACAGATGGTGACAAAGGTGTACGAAAGGGAAGGTGAGGGGAATTAGAGAAGAGGAGGAGGAGAGAAGCGGAAAGGATGCACATATGCATGTGATGTCCTGGCTAGATTTGCCACAGGCCCATTTGAGCATTGATTTATTTGCACAAGGTCTCCAGCTATGTGGCCTCACAGGCTTAGCATGGATCAGGGACCTACAGGGCTGAACAACACTCTTGCTGGCTTCCAGTTCAAGGTCACACTGTGGGCGTATCAGTGATGGTCTTCATTGCCACGGTTGGAAGCCTGTGAGCTACCTGAAGGAGCCCAATACTTGAACAGTTGGGGAGGCAGACGGTGCTTCCAGGGTGAGCAGAGCCTGTTGCCTCCAACCCAGATGGCTGCATGGTGCAGGGAACCGCAGGCCAGAGCAGCTCAGCAGCAGAAGGCTGTTCCTCATGCTACTGCTGTGCAGCCCTGGCGTGGCAGCTCCTTTCTCATGCCTCACTTGCTGATGGCCTGTTAGTTCTCTGTTGCACATGAAACACCGCTATGCTGTTCTGAGACAAGGAGAGGTAGAAGTAGTTTTCTTCAATACATCCCAGGTCTCAGCTTGTCCCTTCCTGGCTACTAGATGCTCTGGATTCTGCTTTATTCTCTTACCAGTTGGGAAAATCTTGGCTGATTGTTAAATTACACATTTTCCCCGGTGGGAGAAATGGGTTGCCAGCCATCTGGACCACCACTTTCCTGCTGGGAAGGAGACAGAAAGAAGCAGAGACAGAGGAAAAGAGAACCCATGGATGCCTTTCCCTGAGAAAAAAGCTCCCTTTGCACAGTGCCAGAGGGAAAGAGGAAGCCCAGGGAAGGAAAGAGATGAAGAAGGATGCTGCTTTATCAGGGTTTTGCAGACACCATCAACTGCAGTGACAAAGCCTTTGTGGACTGGGAAAGGCAAGTGTTTGAATGAGGTGCTGAAGGCTCCTGGATCTCTGTGTTGCTTGGTTGCCAGCTATCGTGATGCTTTGCTTCCCTAGCAGGGAAAACGAAATCCTGTCCTCTTCCACCCGTATAGAAACCAAGAGAGCCCTGAGGAGCACTTGGTGCACTAGGAACTGGCAAAGATGAGGTTGCGCATGCAGAGAAGCACTCAGCAGGGAAACGATGGGATAAAATTCAGAGGAATATACCGTTAATTCTGCAAACCCAAGCAGACACTAGTAATGCCAGATAAGCCTCGCACTGATACTGTCTGCTCCTAGTAGCACTGTATCTGTTGTTGTATTTATACACCATTATCCCTGCCCTAACATAGTAAGGGGAAGAACTAATAACTCACCCAATTAAGGCTTTGTCTGACGAGGGCAAGCCCTGCAGGCAGTGTCAGGGAAAGGCTGTGCAAGGCAGATAGGGGCACCACTTCAAAACACCAAATTACATGAGCACAATTGGCCCTTGTTTGTAGGACCAGTTCTGCACACTTGCTGTCTGACGAGCCTCCTGGGGTGACAGCCCATGTCCCCTCTGCCCTAGCACCGTGTGTCTTAAAGGAGGCCCTAGAGATTCTTCATGACATATCTAAGCCATCCCTGGGATGCTGTGAGGTGGGAGAGCCCCACCAGTTAGGTCAGACCAGCTCTTTGAGGAATCTTTCCCTCTCGTCTCCCTGCAGAGACTGTGGGCTCAACAGGGAGGGAGAGGTGAGGGTGACTGCAAGACCAGCCAGACACCTGGATCCTTGCAGGCTGTTTTACCACAACCAGCGGTGTCACTCGATTCCTAGGAGCTGGGACTGGCATGCCCTGCCTTTCACGCTACATCAGAGAGCACTGACAAGTCCCAGAATGTCACTTAAAAAGCGTGTTAGGTAATTGCACTTGGCACCGGAGTCCTTGGATGAGCAGCTTTGTCTATGGTTGTTTAAGCCTTTTGGTGTCTGTGAGAAAGCTCTCCCTGCAGCTCACCTACACCTAAAGCAAACAAATCCATCACCTCAGGCACGCAAGTGCTGAAAGCCAAGGGAGCTGGGGCAAACGCTCCCTGACACCGCTGCCCTGCTTTATTTTCTGTGTCTCACCTGTGATATTAAACCACACTTGGCTGGGGCCCATTTCAATGCTGATGACTCCCACCATATGGTTCACAGGATCGGTTTCCATCACGGCAAAGTTAAAATGGGGTTCGTCGAAGGCTAGTGGCTCTGAGGAAGGGCCAGGCCGGGAGACCCAGCTGATGTGAAGCCGCACGTGGGAAGAAAGTGGTGGGCTGCCGCCGTCTGTTGCCTTCACCTGCAGGGAAATGCACATGCAGTCAGGGAAAAGGCTGTTTTAGCCTTGTGGGAGCCCCATGGGAAGCTGCTTCTCCCACCCACCAGGAGTTTCAGGTCTGAGTGTGCCTCAGATCCCCCAAAACAGCTCTTGACCCAGTAGCCAGTGCTCTGGCTGCTTCCAGGGTAGAGCCACGCAACCCAAATTCCTCTTGACCATCAAGCAAATCTGCCAAGCTCGATCCACAACCAGAGACCTGGACTGCGAGCCTTGTTGCAAGGACCCACAGAGCGTGGAAGAGCCTTAAATCTATAGCGGAGCCCCACGGCCTGACCAGACTGGAGGCACCGCTGAAACCCAAAGACCGCTCAGGTTCGAGTCCACATCCATATGGGATCATGCGTCACTGTCCTCATCTCTGAGAGTGGCTTGGACAGTTAATTTTAAATTTATCCTCCATTTTTAATAGCTTATTGCTTTCTGCATTTCCCATCATTCCCTCCCAGTTTCTTTCCCTGTAACCCAAGCCTGTCTCATTCAAGCTGTCCTCTCACTGCTGCATTTTCTTCATCTCTTTTCTTCTTGTAACTTTTCTCTTGCTGCAGCCTTTCCTCTCTCCCTCTCCACCCCTCTCTTTCCTTTGGCGCTCTCTGTTTCCCTCTACTCTCACCGTGAGTATGTTGTATTCAGAGGCAGGAAAAGCTTTCCTAGAGAACACCATGCCAGTTGTGGGGTTGATGGTGAATATCCCTTCCTCCTCATCCTCGATGGTGTAGGTGATCTGGCTGTTCTGGCCCTGGTCACGGTCCGAAGCGATCAGCCTGTAGACAGGCAGTGGCATCTCTGAAGCATCTCGCTCGGGGAGCTGCACCATGAAGAGTTTGTGGGGGAAACTGGGAGGACTGTCGTTGGCATCCAGGACTTGTATCACGACTCTGCTGGTGGACTTCAGGGCTGGCTCTCCATTGTCAGAAACAGCCACCTGCCAGCAAGCAAAGGGAGTAGGTGACAGAACTCTTTGTCGTGACCCAGGGCATAAGCAGCCAGCCTTCATCCTGATGGGCAATGACTAAACTAGGGGTTTTTTGTGGATCTGCATTTGTATCTCGGAGGTATTTTTAGAGGTATTGCTCCTCTCTGCAGGGCAAAATCTAGTGGCTGTAGCTGGCATGGTGCAAGGCTTGTGCATGCACAGGGAGATGCGTCTGCAGGACTCCTGCTTGCAGTCGCTCCAGACAGTGGGTCAGACTGGTCATTAGGGCTCACACAACTGAAAACGTTTGTATTGACATGGCTTGGCAAGTTATCACCCACCCTCACTTTGCCGTGCCTGTGCACGCTCCCAGCATGTTGCATTACAGAGGGAAATGTATTATCCTCAATCACCCTGATGGGCTTAAACACCTGAAGATCCCCCTAATGTGAATACACATAGCTCAGAGCAGCTCAGGGTGGGGGCCAGTAACACAAAGCTACAAGCAATATCTGATACAATGAGATAAATGATGGTGGATTGCTCTTTTCCCCATAACTTCTTATCCATCCGGCTAGAGGACACTTCCAGCCCTCTTCCTGCATTCCCCCAGCTTCCCGAACAGGCCTTTTGCTCCACTCTTCAGTAAGGAAATAATAAACCCTGCAGTACCACTGCAGCTGTTTTTTAGGGCAACACACACCATTTAATTAAGTTTCCCAGCAGCTGGGAGCTGATGGGATGAGATTCTTTCTCTGTGCTCCAACTTGCAAGGAAAGCTCTTTGAGGACTTAATACACTTGTAGGTAAATAAAGCTAATTACAATCATCATTACCCACCTCTAGGATATGTTCAGCCTTGTATTCTCGATCCAGCTGCCGTAAAGTTGTAGAAATCAGTCCTGCCAAGAAAGAAACCCCTTGAGCTCCAAAGACAGCATCCGAGGAAAGCCAGGGCTGATCAAATTGCCGCGTGCCCCACATCAACCCCCCACCTACCTGCCCTGCTTCAGGTGCCCTTTGTGATGGGAGGAGAAAGACATACACCTGCAGAGGGCAAGCGGTCCCCTGCCAGTGTAAACCCCTGTGCAGAGATGCTGCTCTCGCTGCTCTGGCTACTGGCACCACGGAGGAGGGGGGACACCTACCACATGGAGGTTATCAAGGCTGGAGGACCATGAAAGCAAAACTTCCCTTATGTCTCTAAGTAAGAAACATTCTGCATGCGCTGGCACAAATTTGGCCTCTTAACAAGTCTCGACACTGTTTTCCCTGTGCTGAACCTTGCTTTTCACAATTTATAGTGTTTTGACAAAAGTTTGTCTTCTGTCTTGGGAAATACCCTCTCTTCTACTGCTGGAACAAATGCATTCAGGCTAAATATAAGGGGCCCAGTTGATAATAATGTTGGTATATTATTTAAGCCTTGCTGAGAGACAGGGTGAATCCTCTAACAATTACAAGATTTGAGTGATTTCTAAAAAAATACAGATAAGTTTAACCACAGGGAATAGGTTGGACACAGGAGGGAGGAATTGTGGCTGTAATAAACCACAAATTAAACAAAATCATCAGAATTGCCTCTTTTTGGCCCATCAATGACTAAGCTGAGTAAATGCAAGAGTGGCAGGGGTGGAGCTGAGGCTTGTGTTTCCACATCTGGCTTGATATTAGTCCTTATCAAGTGCTTTGACTCTGACCTTTGGGGAAAAGCAGCTTTAAACCATTTTACAAACGCTTTACAGATGACAGAAATTGTGTATCTATTTCATGATTTTCTGACAGTCACCAAGTCTGACCCCCGTGAGTGTTTTTGTCTGTTCCCCACATCTCCTGCTAGTAGCAGTCACTGTTATCATGGTGTTTATTCCTTGTGAAGGGAAGTCCTGCTCCCTTGCACAAACGAAAGGCAGGGTGAGTTTTCCTGATCATTGCAAGCAGAGATACAGACAGACTCATGCTACTCTGGGAAATGCCTTGCATGGGAGGCAGTGTGTATTTGCAGTGGTGTGGGCACCTGCACTTGTGCATCCTGAAAGACTTGTAAATTAGAGTTGCATGAACACGTTTCAACTCTCATTTCTGGTCCAAAGCCAAAAAAGTTTTAATTAATAGTATTGTTTTCAGATGTATCATACTTTGCTGTATCACTGCCTGAGCACGATAGGCAGGAGAAAATTTCAAATGGCTGCAGGAAACACTGGGCAGCTGAAGGAGGGAGTAAGGAGCAGCTGCTTGGAACCAGACTATTGTTAACCATTTCCACTTGCTCTCTGGAGCAAGTATTATTCATATTTGGCACCAGCCGCTGCACTAAACATTTATTTGATGCCTTTACAATCATGAATCAACACTCCTTAATGTGTTGTGACAAGATGATTTGAAAGACTGTTTGCATGTATGTCATGGATTTTTTTTCTTTTCTCTCATCTTCCTTTTGACATCTCAGCAGGTGAAGAGGACTCAGCAGTGGCATGAGAGCACACTGGCTGAGGAGCTTTTGACCCTCTCCCAGGCTTGTGGGAAACTGTAGGGCTCCAATAGCAGCAAAACTCTTGATGTGCATGGAAATGCTTTCTTAATGGGGATTTAAAGGAAGAATTGCAGCAGTGGTTCACTTAGACTTCTGATGCTCCTGTGCACACTGCCAATAGGTTGGCTAGGACAGGGGAGCAAAGCCTAAAACTCCAGCTGCCTCAGAGGATGATTCATAATTTTGGCTTAACAAGCCCATAGGACACAGAGCTAGATACTGACAGCACAGCCACCCAATACTGGTGTGCACACCAGGGATATTTCTAGTCTACTGGATTGCAAAATTCAGTTGCAACAGACTAATACCTTGTTTGCTCTTGGTCACTGCACGCTAGCTGATGGAAAGTAACTTAAACCACTCTGAAGTGATTATTTGGATTTGCCTGGTCACACCCTGAAATTCTTTCATGACCTAATGATAAAAATGAAAGAAAACAGGTTCATAGCTGAGCTTTCTAGAGCTGGAGAAGAAGGACTGCAGTGAAGGCAGATGAACTGGAACTTAATGACTATCTTGAATGTCTGTACCATCGAAGATGCTCAGATCTCCTGGGGAGTAAGAGCTGACTCGACTCTAATCACAGACCCGTACCGTGCCGCAGCTGGGAGCCTTACCAGGTGGCATTTTGGGTTTAGCTTCATATGCTTTGTGCCACAAGTCGAAGGGTTGGCCCCTCCTCCTGATGCCAGGCAAACTCCCTCTGTCCCTGACTCTGTCCCCAGTTGTGTCTCCCAGTTACCCTCTCCAAAGTCAGTTACCACTCTGCCTTGAGATCAGAAAGCTCTCGTGGTTAACAGTTAATCACACTAATTCCCGTACGGAGCCTTGGTGCTGTGTGGCTGCCAGGATGCATAAACTACCAGCAGCGTTCACACGGTGGCTGAGCACCCTGAGACAGGGAGACAGGGATCGGACGTGGTGCTCGAGAGAAGCCAGCTGGAGTTAATGGGTATTTTTATTTGTTGCTACTTGGTTATACACCCTGTGAAGCCAGAGGGCTGAAATGGAAGTGGAAACTGTTATTAAAGGGGAACTGCTGTCAGCTTTTGTGGCCTGGGGAAATAGTTCCTCAGTTCTTTCTGCTGCCCCCTACAAGGGCCTGGGAAGTGCACGTTTAGTTTTTAATGAGAGTGTTTTGTGTGTGCGTGTGCACGTGTGTGAGTTACCAGTACAGTCCCAACCTTGCTGGAAAACACCAGCCGGCCCATCCCACAGGACCTGCGATTGAGTGGGTGTCTTTTATCTGTGTTCTTGTGTGCCGTCCTGAACGTTTCTGCTGAGTCCTACAGAGACTGAACAAAACTGTCAAAGGTCCTAATTGCAACTGGCCAATTAGCCGAGCTCTTCATTCACCTGAAGGTCCAGAAACAACCCCTTGTGCTGCTTGCATACAGGCAGGCACAGACTCTGCTCTGGCAGCCGATCTACACACAGCAATGGGAAAGGGTTGTCTGCAATTCTCCCGCTTGCTGCCTGGAAAGGGGAGAGAGGAAAGCTGGTCGTGTTGGAACAGGAGCAGCAAAATTAACAGTGCATTGTTGTCAGGGAGCAAAAAATAATAATAACTTCTGCTGGCAAGAGCAGGGCTGGGGTGGAGATTGCTGGCCCCCTGCCCTTGCTGCGGGGAGGAAAATCTAAGATAGTTAAAATAGCCAGAATCAGGTTTGCAGGCACTGGGGCTTTCACAAGAGCCTGAGAAGGGAAGAGGTTTTTCTCTTGAAATCCTCTTTCTGTTGCCTCACTATTCCTTCAATTTCACTTTCTCTTCTCTGTTCTTCTCCTCCTCCTCTCTTGTCCTGACCCATGTTCAGCTGGAGCCTGCAGCACGCTGGCTCGGGGAGCGGCGGTGCAGCCACCCCTCAGGTGCCAGGAGCAGGCTGTGTCTGGATGTTCTTCCATGCAGAGAAATGCAGGGATCCACAGGTGTCCTGGGGAAGCCTGTGGACACTGACACAGCAGGAGAAACACCAGAAGAACAAGCACTAGACAAGAGCTGGAGGTGAATGGCCCAAGGTAAAAGGATTCTCCAAATAGCCTTTCAACAGGATGAAAGGCTTTGTCCTGATTCTTCCTACCACAGCCTCCCAGTTCCTCATGGTCCTGTCTGGACTGGACCCCCGTGCACATCAGGCACTGCAAACCCCACACAAAACAAGCTGAAAACCTTTCCAGTAAAAGAATACCCCAAACACTGCTATCTGCCCATCTCTCCATGTATCTATCTCTCTGTCTCCCACAAACACTGCTCTGCACCAGCTGCCAGGGCTGGAGAGATTCCATTGCCCATGGCAGAAACCTTTCATCTCACTGCACAGTTTTATTCCCTCTTCTCATTAGCCTTTCATTTATTTTCCCTCTTTTTCTCCACCCTTTTTAGGGAACTGAGAGGTGGAAGATGCTTAGAGCCCTCCTGTGATAGTTCAGGGGAGCTGGAGGAGCTGAGCCCTGCTGAGGGACAGTTACCACAGCTGTTCCTGTCTCCCTGCAAGACCTCAGGAGGAGAAGTCAAGGGTGTAGATGTGCCTGTTGTAAGAATAAATCAGGACCGTAGTTCCTATTAGTGCATGGGATGAGAACAAGCTTCCTCCTCCACTCCCTCTGCCAGGGGCTCCTGTCAGGCGTGCCCTGCCTAGGAGAGACTCAAGGCTGACCTCTGGTCCTCTCGTGCTCTGGCTTATTTCAGTGCCAGTGTGACTTATTTGTCCTTTTATGACAGTGTGGCATAGGAGAAGTCTTGATCAGAGTCTTCTCTGCACGTAGGAGCCTCTCTTCTGGTGCAGGTGCTGGAGGAACTCTGGACACGTGCAGGTGATCCTGTCCTTTGCTTAAACCACGTGGCAAAGAGCAGCAGCCCCTGTGCCTTCCTCTTGAAACTTCAGTGTTTATCTTTGAATGATGTGACAGAGATTCAGCCTCATCACAGCTAAGCAACTCTGCCTACTCAATCACTTTTGATGTCATAGGATTTGGGATTGACCATAAAAAGAATATTAGCAATATCCGGATCATATAGATCTCTGGCATTTCAAAAACTGAAATTTTCTGGGTCTTTTTGTGATCATTTCCTCTGCGTAGTGAAAGAAGAGATGCATTTATTGCATTTGAAAAAAGAAAGGATATGTCCTAATTAAAAATCCAGAATAAACATCAGTGGCCTAATAGCACTGTAGTGCTCAGGTACTTGGAGTGTTTTTTCTCATTTTCAAATGTAAGTCATTTCATTTGCACTGCACAGGGATAATGCTTTTTTTTTTTTTTTTTTTTTTTAATAAAAACCTGTGCTGATTTGAATAACCAGGAACTGAAAGACCATCAGTTTATATTCC
>JAVJGJ010000061.1:58326376-58363095 GCA_035590215.1 Microhierax caerulescens | reverse complement strand
CCCTCCGGGGTGGCCCGGGTGGCAAAAATATGATCCCTAGCCCCTCGGCAGCATGGAGCTCACCTTTCCCAATGTTGCTTCTCTCCCCAGCCCCACTGCTCCGGAGACCTGCCTGGGATCAGCCCCTCTGGCCACCTCTGGCTCCCGCACCCTCAAGAAGAAAATCGGGAATTTTTTTGCCTTCAAGAAACCCAAATCCAGCCGGGGCTCAAGGTGTGAGAAGGAGCCCGAGGGCGGACCCGCTGTCCCCAGGAGCAGGCGCTCGATGCTCAGTGACATTTTACGAGCCCCTAGCAAGGCAGGCGAGGCGGGCAAGCCACTGAGTAAATCGGAGGAGGGAGGACTCACTGCCGAACCGCGGGCAGAGCCCGAGCACTGCCAGACCCCTGACTCTGCCCGCAGGATCCGGCCCAAATACTCGCGGGAGGGCAAATCCCAGTCACTCATATTGCTGTCCGGGGAGGATGAGGATGCGCTGGGCATCAGGCATGACAAAGTAAGCGCTGTCACCACCACCAAGCCATCACTGCTGATCCTGCTCTTCAGCTCACCCTGTAGGAGCTGCTCCCTCCCAGGGGCACTGGTGGCATGGTCAGCTGGGCACTACTGGGGGACGGGGGTTGGGGACCGGAGTGATGGCTGGGGACATCCCCACTGGGTTGTGGCCATGCTTCCACCTCCTGGGGGCATGGCTGGGGTTGGGGGTGTGGGTACCCCGCAGGTGGGTGCTGTGCCCCTGGCAGTGCTGTGTCTGTCCTGCAGAAGAGGCACCTGGAGAAGAGCGAGGGGGAGCTGCCCGGCTCCTTTGAGCAGCGTGTGCAGGTTATGCTCCACCGCATCGGCGTCACCAAGGGCCTGGCCGCTGAGGGCAAGAAGCAGCAGGTGGGGAGCAGCTCCACTTTTGGGACAGATCCTGCATGCAAAGGGCGGGTGGAGGTGGCGGTCCATGGGAGGGCGGTCCCCTGGCCAGGACTGGCAGCACCCAGCTCTGTGCCACCACTGCCCGTGGCCTCTGTCCTGTCACCTAGCCCTCTGCCAGGGGGACCCATATGTGGGCTTCTATGCACTGCATGGTGTCTGTCTGTCCTTCCCTGGCATGCACCCATCCCCTGCAGCCACCCTGGAGCCTGGCAGCACCCTGCCCTCTGCCACCTATCGCCCCTGAGGGCACTGCCACCCTGACCCCCTGCCTTAGCAGGTTTTTTTTTCCCCTTGCAGAGCAAAGACAGCGAGATCAAGAAAGCTGGCTCAGATGGTGAGGGGCTGCATCCCTCCCGACGCCCGCCCAGCTGGGCACCCACGGGTGGGCACAGGCGGGCTCCCAGTAGCGGATCCCACCATGTCCCCCCTGGCTGGGTGCTGGTGGCATGGGGCAGATCCCAGCTCACTGATGCTGGCCCATGGCTTGTGCTTAACAGGGGATATTGTGGACAGCTCTGCAGACTCTCCCCCCTCCTTGAAGGCCCGCACGCACTCCGTATCCACAGGTGGGTGTGAGGGGGGTCACATAGGCCCCCCAGGCAGAGGGCACTGTCCCCTCTGCTAGTACCAAGCAGTGCTACGTATGGACTGGAGCCAAGAGGGACTGGTGGGCAGGAGCACCCAGGCAGGGTGCCCAACCCTGGCGATGGCAGATGGAATCCCAACCCCTTGCCTGTTCCCTGGGGGGCTGCAGGCTGGTTCCCAGTGCCAGTAGCCATCCCCTGGGGCCATCCCTGCCGGGCACCCACAGCTCTGTCCTGCCTTCCCTATAGATGCACCCTTCCGCAGCCCAGCCATAGCGATGGAGCCTGGTGGCAGCCCAGCCGAGCCCTGGCCAGCCTGGAAAGCCCTGGGCCAGCAGCTGCCCACCGAGCCGCTGGGCACCAGCTCCGACCAGCCCCACTGCCCCCTCCTCCTGGCCGAGCCCGGTGGGCTGCTGGAGCCTGGGGGCCGACAGGGATGGAGCAGCAGCTTGCCGCGGCCAGGGAGAAGCACATCGGTGGTACTGCCTCGAAGGGTCAGCCATGGTGGGGAGGTGGGTGCCCTGCCCACCCCACCTGATACCGAAGGTAGGGATGCACGAGCTGCCAACGGGATCCCTCATCCCACTACTGGCCCGTTTCTGGAGCCCCCTGGGGAGAGCAGGAGGGGACCCAAGCACCCAGTGCTGAGTGCTGGTGGGGGCTGCCAGGAGGCTGGGGTGCTGCAGGCCCCCCACCCTGACAGCACAACCCCCTCCTGCTGCTTTTCCAGACAACCGGCTGATGCCACGGCTGGCAGCACCACGGGGGACCAGCCGCAGAGCTGTGTCTGTCCATGAGGAGCAGCTCAGGGAGCCCGAGTGCCTGGCGGAGCTGGGAAGTAAGTGGGGGCTGGGGTGGGACCCCACACCCCACAGCGGCAGAGGCAGGTGGTGGCACAGCGCGATCCTGCATGCCTGGTGGTGCTGCTTGTCTCAGCTGGCAGGCAGCCACCCACAGTGCTGGGGTGATAGATGATGGCATTGCCGCTCTGGGAAGGTCTCAAGGGGGACTTGACATGGGGATCAGCTCCAGTAGCAGCCAGGCTTGGCAGGCAGAAAGGGAGACAGGACCCAGATGGCTGTGCCCCACCATAATGTGGGGCTGGGCTGTGTTCCCCACAGTGGGCACCATCCCCCTGCGCCTGCGGCGGTCGCCTGTGCTCAGGCAGAGGACCAAGCACAACTCCCTCCCGGAGCCAGAGGGTGAGCCCGGACTGTCGGCTGATGCTGCAGGTGAGACGCGATGCTCCCCTCCACGCTAAAGGGGTTGGGGCATGGATGGTCACCCCCCACACTCATGCCAACACCCGTGACCTCTCCAGGTGCCACACTGCAGGACCGGCCCTGTGCCAGGCTGGAGGAGCTGGAGGCTGGAGCAGAGACTGAAGGCGAGCGGCTGCAAGCCCTGGCACAAACTGTTGCAAATGCACAAGACTCAGCAGCCGTAGACCAAAGACGCCCGGTGCCAGGCTGGGGGGAGCCAGCCCTGGGGCAGTGACACCCCTGCATGCTGCTGCACTGTTCCCAATAAATCCCTGCAAGCAAGCGCACAGTGCCGGGGTGATGGGCAGCTGGGGTGAGGAGAGCAGATGGGGCACAGGTCTGCTGCGTACTGGGCTGGCATGGATGTGGCCACAGGGCCGACTAATGACAGCATTGCCCACCGTATGGTCAGGTCACCAGCATCACCCAGGAGGGCAGGGATGCCCAGGGACTGTGCCAGAGCCCTCAGGATGTGCCAAGTGGCATGGCCTTCCCTGGCTGGCGTCTGCCACTGCAGGCTGTGGAGCGGGGAGCTGGTGATTTTAGGCAGCAGCTGGGCAGGCAGTGGCGGTGCTGGCAGCCAGCCATTTTTAGCAAGTGTTACCAGGGCCCATTCACCACTCCAGCTCCTCACCGCACGGGGTACAGCTCTCTCCAGCCTCCCCTTCAAGTTGCAAGTTTCCATCAGCGGGACCACGAGCCATGGCATTCCAGCATGCAGCTCTGCAGCTGAGCTCCAGCCACGCCTGCCTCGCCATCCCCGCAGCCGTCCCGCCAGCACCCGTGTTACCCCAGCACCCAAGCAGCTTTCTCCTGCGTTGACCTCCGCTCTGGACCAAATGCGTTCCTTATATGGATGTTTACGACAAAGCAGCAAGATGCTTTTTTTTTTTTTTTTTTTTTTTAATACAACCCTGCGCTGATGTGAATAACCAGGAACTGAAAGACCAGCAGTTTATCTTCCAATGCTGCATTACCAGGCTGAGACCAAATATTACATTTTAATTCTACTTAATGGAGCAACTAGCATGCCCTTGTCTGCAGAATGAAAATATCACAGGTTTTCCAATAAGCTGCCTACAGCCCCGAAATTTAGACAAGCTGTGATATTCTTTCTGGCAGTAGTAGCACAATGATTTCTCTTTAGATACTGTAAGCATGAAGATACAAACTGCTCAGTTTATGCCAATGTTTGCAGGTAATTATTTGTTCTTTTGGGTAACATGCAAGCAAAACAAGGGATAAGTGAATCCTCATCAGGCTTGGAAGCAGGTCCTTAAACAACCTCCAAGCTCAGGGTTTAAAGAGACCTCCAGCAACTGTCCAAGAGATAAGATCAGCTCATGAGTTTCTTACAGGACTGACAAACTTATCACTCTTCACATGCAAATTACCTCACTGTAGAGAGAGATGGATAGGAGATGACTCATACCTGAGAGAGCTTATTTTGTCCAAGATGGGAATTAAAGGGTTGGCTTAGAGGTGAGGTGTCTCATGAGCAAATGTTCAGATTTTGCCAGTGTTGCTTATTTTACTGTAAGAGACGACTGCCTTGCAGCATGGCTCTGTAGGGCTGCACTCCCACTAGGGTCGAAGTTTTGCCTGCTGCCTGCAGTACAGAAAAGGCTGAGTTTCCTGCAGGGTGCATGGGTGCAAGCAGATGAGGGGGATTAGGCTGGTGTCCTGACAGCTGTTTCTGGTCCACATCCCATGCAAAAGGCAGTGGTCTTCTAAAACAGGGCCTCTGAAGGCATCTCTCCATGGAGCCCTGCTTTCGTGCGAGCTGTCTGTGGGTCTGAGTTGTGCACAGTTTGGGCTATGTGGGAAAGCTGGAGGCAGAGCAGTGCCCTGACCTGGCTGAACAGCTTCTGGCAGTGGAGATAGCTACAGCTGGGTGTAGCAGTGGTCACAGCTGGCTGACATCTGCAGCTGTGCCTATGTGGTGCCACACAGAGACACTCTATGAATCTCTTGCAACCAGAAGGATTTCAGTGTTTCAGCCTAACAATTTCTTTCTAATCATCCCCCTCCTAGCCAGCTGCAGAGGACTGCCAGAGACCATTACACCACAGGAACATGTAATTGGGAGCTACATCAGCCTTTTCCAATACATCCAGCTCCTTTCTCATCTGAGAGCAGGCTTCTATCCTGCTGCAGTAGGTGAACTGCTTTTATCATCCGCAGGAGATCAAAGTCATGCAATTAATCCTCTCCCATACTCGGGCTCTGTGCCCTCCCTTCCCTCTTCTCCCAGGAGCTGGTGGCGTGAAGGGCTCGGGCTCGACACAGCCTGCCTTGCTGGACTGGCCCAATGTCAGCTCTGCCGGGATAGTTTGAGGAAGCTGTTTACACAAAACATCAGCGGGTTTTTGATGGCTCTGAAAGATCTGGTAATTAATCCTGAGATGAAAGATACAGTTTAGGAAGATGGCAGAAGAGGCTTACTACACTTACTACATTAATAGTGCCAGAGAACGGGTGGAGCCTTTAAATGCAGTGGGACTCATTTTTATTAATCCTGCCTTGGTCTGTCTCAGGAGCAGATCGTCACCTCCAGCAGGGTGTTCCCTGGCTCAGGCTGTGCAGTACAGCAGTTGTTTATAAGGGGGAAGATTAAAAGCAACTGCTTGGCTCTATTTAGGGCTTTGCAAGTAGCACGTTTGTGTCATTCTAAGAGCCATCTGGATGCAAACAGCAGCCCTCGGGTTGAGGGTTTCCATCCCTAGCCTCCCCACACGGTGTATTTGGAGACTGAGACTTTTGCTGCAGAAGGAAGGTGTGACAAAAGCAGCTGTGTGGGCTGTTTATATTGAATATGTAACATCCTCTGGGCACTTGGAAACCTCAAAAACAGATGCTGAGTTAGGTCAGTCTTACCTGTAATGAGGTTGATGGTGAAGAGTCCCTGAGGATTTCCAGTTAGGATATGAAAAGTCAGTTTTCCCTCTGAGCTAGAGTCTGGATCTAAGGCATCAAGCTGAAGGACAGATGTGTTTGGTGGGGAATTCTCCATCACAGAGGCATAGAAGACAGGTCTGGACATCTGAGGTGGGTTGTCATTGGTATCGGTGACTTCAATATAAATTTCAGTCACAGAAGACAGAGGAATTGTTCCCAGGTCAAGGGCCAGCACTGTCAGCCAGTAGTGAGACGTTCCTTCTCGGTCGAGTGGTCCTGTAGTCCGGATGGTGCCTAGAAGAATGACAGAAAGTGCTCATGAGGGATTTAAGGAACTCAGACCACTTTGTCCTTAGTGCCAGACCAGTCTGTGTCTCTAGTCTGCTTCCTGGCCTTTGCTGCAGACAGAAATCCTTGCACCAACCTTGTATGGCTGTGAGATTGTGTGGAAGGTGAGGGCCTGCTTGTGCTGAGGGTAATTTGGCACAAAAGTGAAAGGGAAGACCTTGGTATTTTGGGGGAGGACAGATATCGATTTGTCATTATTTTAAGGAGACAAATCCTGCTTGCTCCTCCCCAAATGCAGGGATGCACGTTGTACATCCCTGCACAAGCAAGAAAGGTCTGAATGCATGGAGCTGGGTAAAGAGAGAGAATACAGAAACGTTCTATTGGGTCAAAGAGGCCAAATACAACATGTAGTTTAAGCCTTTAAGGTACACTATTGAACTAAGCTGTCATTACCTGTGTCCTTTTCAATGAGGAAGACAGACAGGCCAGTGCCCTCTCGGAGGAAATATTGAACCTCGCCATCTTTCCCCTTATCAATGTCTTTTGCTGTGACCGTCATCACTGATGTGCCCTCAGGGCTGTTCTCCTGCACCCAGCCTTTGAAGACAAAGGAGGCAAAGCGTGGTGGGTGCAAGTTCTCGTTGACATCAACGATGTTCACTTCCAGGTGACAGAGGGAAGAGCGAGAGAAGGGCTTCCCACCGTCACTGACCTGCACAGTTAGATTGTAAGAGTCCTTCTTCTCATAGTCCAGCTCCTTCTCCAACCGGAGTGCCCCGGTCAGCTTATCCACATGGAACATCATTTCCTCATCATTAATGAGGTTGTACCTCACCTCACCCCCAGAGCCAGCATCTGGGTCAAAAGCCTCCAGAAACAGGAGAATGGTTCCCACAGGCAGGTCCTCTGGCACCTTCACGCTGTTGAGGGCTGGGAGGCATTGCGGGGTGTTGTCGTTTACATCTTGCAGAGTCACAACAAGATCTGTAACAGAGAACAGCTGGTAGCCGGTTTTGGGCTGGTCCCTAGCTTCTATTTTCAGCACATAGCAAGGCCACAATTCTCTATCCAGGGCACCTGTAACTGTCACTTCTCCAGTGACACTGTTAATGGCAAACTTATCAGTGGGGGTTAGGAGAGAATATTTTATTCTTCCGTTGTCATCTGTATCAGCATCTTCTGCTTTCAGTTGAGCTATTGTTGTCCCTGTTGCTACTTGTTCTGGTATTGCCACCCAGTAGGCACCTTGTGGGAATTTAGGAGTGTTATCGTTGGTATCCAACACATTCACAGCCAAGAGTTTCCAAGATGATTTCTGTGGTGTGCCGAGGTCGTACACAGTAATGTTAAGAATGTAGAAGCTGGTTCGTTCATGATCTAGAGGAGAAAGGACTTGAAGGAGACCTAGTTCCAGGTCGATGGTAAAGCAACTGTCATCATTTCCATCTGAGATCACATAGACCAATTTTCCATTAAAACCAGTATCGGGATCAATAGCTGAAAGGTCAGCAATAGTTGAGTTGATGGGAACAGTCTCTATGATATCAATAGATCGTGGAAAGCCGTCATCAAACTTTGGAGCGTTATGGTTTATAAGATGCAAGTTCAGAGATGTTTCATCATCCTGCCCATGGCCTTGAGACTGAGACTCAATGGAGTGTATGATGGTTTCTGTCAGTTGTTTCAAGACTCCTGTTTCCTCACACTGCATGTTGATGGGGACACCTTGGCTGACCACAGTGATATTTACAGATGTTGGCAAAGCGTAGTTCTCCCCATCTGTTGCAGTTATTTTCAGAGAGTAGAAAAGAGGCTGTTCAGAAGGAAGGTCTCGCAGCGATATTCTAAGGGATATTACTCCGGAGATGGGATTCAGTTCAAAATGTTGTAAGTCATTGCCAGACTTGATTTCATATTTGATGTGCTGCAGCTCATCACTGTCAATTGCAGAGACTGTGGCCACAGGGTTCCCAACAGGAAAATCCCGTGGGATGGTGCCACTGCAGCTCGCCTTCTCAAACACAGGAGCATTGTCATTGACATTGCTCAGCATGAGGGAGACGTACACCTCCGTTTCATGGCGGAAGGGTGAGCCCCAATCTGATGCCCACACTCGCAGATGATACCACCTCTGCATCAACTCATAGTCCATTGACTTGGAGGTGGAAATGGTGCCAGAATAGGGGTCAATGACAAAGGGAACTGGTTTCTGGTTGGCTATGGTGTAGGTGACAAAGCCATTGTCTCCTTCATCTTCATCTGTAGCCCTTACTGTTAAGACACTGGTACCAGGAGGAACATTTTCATCAAAGGCCCCGCGGTATGAAGACTGACTAAAAGTTGGAGCATGATTGTTACAGTCAGTGATGTCAATGACAACAGTTGTGGATGTGTGACCGTTTACGGTTGTGACTTCAAGTTCAAAATGAGACTGCTCATGGAAGTCCATTGCTTTGACTGTAGTTATCAGTCCAGTGTGAGGATTGATTTTAAAGCTTGTGCTGTCAGGAGTAGGTCTCAAAATATATTTCAGATTTGGGAAGACTGGTGTGATCTTCACCATAACAACTTGGCTTCCAGCTGGGGAAAATTCACTGAGCTGGACCCGGTACACTTCTTGCTCAAACCTGGCAGAGACATATTTGGAGGGAGGTATATGGATAACTCTAATAGGAGAGAACAGTGGTGGCTTGCTCTTGTCCTTGGCTTGCAGACTGAGGTTGAAACCAAATGGGTAAAGTAGCCAGTTGATCTCTTTGGTTGACACAATCAGGAACTCAGTGCTCCCAAAGTAGGATTTGATGGCTTTGAAATGTCTTCCTGGATCTCCATCCACAAAGTCAACTGAGTCTATCCCTGTTTCTGAGTCACCACTTTCTACAGACAGAGTTGCATAGAGAAAGTCTTCGGCTGAGTCAGGTGGTGTCACCTTCACCGAGGAGATAGAGGGAGGTTTCCTGGCAGATGGCTCCACTTGGATCATGAGAGTAGCCAAGTTCCCAAAGCCATTTCCCTCTGTGATCTTTCTCATTCTGTCCACAGCCAACACCTGCAGGTGGTGCCTGCCTCGATGGGTGCTGTTCAGCCTGCCTGTGGTCATAACAGCCCCTGTGGTGGGGTGGACGGTGAATAGGTCGGACTTGGTGTTGAGGGCATAATAGAACTCAGCGTTCTGGCCAGCATCAGCGTCAGTGGCACTGAGGATGCTGACAACTGTTTTCAGAGGAGTGTCTTCTTTGATGGACACTTTGTAGGAGGGGGGTGAAAAGAGAGGTTTCAAGTCATTTCTGTCCAGAATGTGGATCAAGACTTTGGCCCAGGCTTCATAGGCCAAGGTGCTCTCTGTGGCTTTGATTATTAACATATAACTGTCTCTGACCTCCCGGTTTAAAAGTGCTGTGTTGCTGCTCCTGGTTCTTATTCTCAGGAAGCAGAAATCCCCAATCACGTGCTCCTCTGTCTTAAAGAGACCGGTGTTGTCTCCAGAAACTATTCTATACCTGATGTCCCACTCGGGGTCTGTCTTGTAAATACCCATTTTGACGTAGCTCTCCATGTAGGTCTTGGGGGCTGAATTCTCGTAGATGGTGGCATTGTAGAAGAAGTGGGTGAAGTGCAGAGGGGAAGTGTTGCCTTTCTCACAGCTCGCCTTGCGGACCACACAGTGCATCAGGAAAACAGCAAAACTCAGGAAGTGCCTCCTGATAGTGACTTCCATGGTGTGGTGTCTCCTTGGGTCCTGCAGGTGCCAAAGGAAGAACATTGGTGATTTTAATTAAGACCACTGTGTTAGAGACAAAGTCCCCATGGGCTCAGCCCCACCTCCTTGCTCTCTCTGCCCTGGCCTTTTCTGATGCAGTTGTTGGCTCAGCTCTTCTTTCCTCTATCCCAGTGAGACACCTGTGCTCCCACATCCCCATGCTGGTTCAGATCCAGTCACTTTCCTTCTGGTTTTGCCATTGTAGAGGGCAAAAATGTGAAGAGCCATGCAAGATCAGGCTGACTTCCTATTCTGCCGGCGATCTTTCCCTCCCTTCATTCTGCCTTCTCCCTAGTCAAACAGCATTTTTTAACTCTCCACGCCCAATCCAAACCTCACTTCTGTTTCTCCATCCTCCCCTTTCCATCTCAACTTCTCTCTCACACAAGTTCTTGCAAAGTGTTTTCAAGAACAATATACAAACTGTGATTTGATGTCTCTCCCCATGGCTTGTCTTCTCTTTCCCTCTGCTACAGCAATCTGTTCTCCTTCCCCAGCAGAGATGCCCTGCATCAACTGAGATACAAGTTGTATCTCAGTTACTGCAAAGTTCTTCTGATTCGTGGGTCTGACCCTGGCTGCTTCCTCTCCGTTGCTTGAAAGAGCAGATTTCTAGCCAAGACGTTTTGACCATGTCACCCTCAGCTGCTGAGTAATCTCTCTGGTTCCTCGCCTCTCACGGCAAAGCCGCAGGGTCAGGATTCCTGTGGAGGATCTGCTGTCCATGACCACCCGCCATCAACTTCCTTCTCTAACAACTCCTGAACATCTGCGGCTCTGTGATTTATCTCTGCGAACAAGGTGTATCAAAGAAGGAACTGGGGAGCGAAGACGTGATTAACAAGGATGGAACTATATTAGTGAGCTTTGTGGAGCTTGTTAAAGGATCAAGGCTTGTTCTTTTCAAAAGCTAAGTGCATGCTGCTGTGTGTGCATTTAGGGGTTGAAACCAGGGATAAGCTAAATATAGGTGCATATATTTCCCCTAGATATCCCAGGAGATTTTTATCTAGAACTGTTTCTTCCTCTTTTATATTTAAATTATATATCAAGTACCTGCCAGTCATTTGGCACCTTCCTAATTTAAACAGGGAAGACTTGTTTTTCCAGACACTTTTTCAAGACTCATCTCTTTAAAAGCCAGAACCAGTTCAATTTATAAGTTGAGTCGAATGTTAGGAACAAATCATTAGAGTCTAACAATATGTGTCACGCTCTCTTACTCAGATACCTAACTGCTGATAAATACAAAGCTGTGAATTTTGTACTTTCTTGAAAGCCTTTTTTCCTTCATAAATAGATGCCAACCATCCAGCAGCCTCCCTGCTGTGGCCATTCCTTTTTGAAAGAAATGGTCTGAAGCTGAAGTGAAACTACCAGAATTTGTAGAGAAATCAACACAACCTGGATTTGATAAAATTCAGACTCCTTTTTTTAAGACATCATTTGACTTCTAGGAAATCCAACATTGTCCCAAATGCACAGCAAATGAAAGAAAATCTTGGAGGACAGGACTAGGTGATCCAGACAAGTATGTGGTTCCTTCTGAGAAGTTGAAAACCATGTTCTTAAAAGCTCTGCTTGTTACTTAACAGCCCTTAAGAGTTTTGCAGCATGTAGGGACTTGCCTAGAGCTGCTCCCTTCCAACATTTTCAACTGCTGAACCTGGAAAGAAGGTGTATGCACGCTGCGTGCGCGTGTGTCTGCTAGGACTGTGGAGCAGGAAAAGTCACATACGCTTCAGAGTAGAACAAGACAGCAGAATAAAACAGCAACAAAACCCAATGCTGTTCCGTGAACAGCAGAATTAATGAAGGCGATCACTTTGTATCTGGGCTAATTGACTTTTTAATTGAATTGTACTGAAATGGCAATGTGAACTCATCTCTTATAAGACATCAGAGAACCCACAAAGCAGAGACGTTATGAACTCCACAACCACAAGAAAAGCTGGAGCTAGAGCACATGCCTTCTTGGGCACCAGCTATTCAATATGGGAGGGTAACCTTGAGCAAGGAGTGGGTTTTCTGGCATTTAACAAGATGCAAACTTTCTTCTGAATCTCTCCTGGAATGTACTTAACCTCAGTCTTGCCTGTAGATTTCCTGACGTCTAAGAAGGGCTTCACCTATATTGCTGGTTTTTTTTCCTCTGTGGGGGCATTAGCACGGTTTTACTCCTCTGTCCAGCTAATTATTTTGCAAAACCTGTTGTGACCTCGTATTTCTGAGAGTGTTGCTCTCAATTACAAGCTGGGCTGAAAGCAATCAATGGCTTCAGCAGTTATTATGAGGGATGGAGAGTAACTACACACATGGGGCATGAGGCAGAAGCTTCATTTCCTCTAGAGATGATCTGAAAGGCACAGCCAGAACTTAGGGAGATTTATCTAGGAGGCATCGCTATCAGCTTTTGAAGTCTAATAGTTTCTCTTTATGGCAGCACCTGCGCCCAAAGCCCCAACATTAGCACAGAGTGACTGTCGTGTCCCCTGACAGCAACTGCCTGTGCTGTGAGACGTGCTGTTGCATCACCTTTAATGCTGCACGTGCATCTGCTTGGACAATTTCTATGCCAATATTGCTGCAAAAATCCTATCACTGATTGAGCAGTTCCACACAAGGCCATGCTTGTCCTCTCTTATTTTATCTTTTGGTAAAAGAATAAGATGGAGAGGGCTGGTGATACTGATGCTCTTTAAGAGTTTGCCTGTTCCAGTTGGGTGTCCTGGGGCTCTCAGAAGAGCTTGCAACTTCCCACCCTGGGACTGGAAACCACCACCTACTACTTGTAGCCTGGAGTTTCTTCTTTAGCAGGTTGCACTGGGAAACAGTGGTGCACTGGACTTCTCATTTCTCTTTCTCCAGCATGGTTTTAATGTAATTTGAATAGTAATAGATCTCCCAGGAGATAACTGTGCATCCCCTGCTCTGTCTTCTGCTTCTGGGGTCATTTACACCACATTTACAGTGCAAAACCATCCAGAAGTGGGACTGGACATTTCCAAAGGCTGTGGTGAAGTTCAGCAGAAGAATGGGGCACAGTGCTTTGAACAGAGGGCAAATCTGGTTAACTACTGCCTTGGCTCAGCTCCAGGGGAAGCCCTGCTAGAACCACCCCTGGGAGGTGACAGTAACAGTGGCAGAAATGAGGTGGATTTCTGTGACTCTTGTACTGGGGGTGGGAAAGCTGCGTATAATGTGAAAACAGCATAAAATCAATTTACTAGCCCTTCAAATCCCAGATATTGGTGGCTGCTAAGGAGAGCCAGCACTGCCAGGTTCAAGGGTCCTTGCAGTGGAGTTCAAGGATCTCCATGTTGAAACTCGGTGAAATCAACTGCACCTGCAACAGATACATCCTGTAAATCAGGAGTAACATTTTTCCTGTTTTTCTGAGCTGTGCTACCCCATGTCCTTGTGCTGCCAGTAATTAGCACATGATCCACGGCACCTGTGGCAACAGCCATGCCCACTTCAGGGCTGCCAGATCAGCTGCAAACATTGAACACTTAAACACCCTCACCTGCCTCGTGTTCCTCGTCTGGTGGGATCAGTTATTTCTACTCCTGAAAGCTGTCTGCTTCCCCTGGGTACAGCTGCCCTCCTGGAGCTGGTTGTACATGGGGAGACAAATGGGTTGGAGAAAGCGCATCAGTGGGATGGAGCGAGGAAAGTAAGGCACACTCCTGATTGAGGGAAATACCAGGGCATCATTATGTGGTGATTCAGCCTCCTCTTCTAATCACCAGGCGAGGATCAGAGAGCCTGGAGGGGCTTTGCCCTCAGCCCTGTAGATGCAAACTCCCCAAAGAGCGAGTAAACACTCGGTGTATCTCTAATCAGAGTCTAAGTGCACGTCTAAATTTAACATCCAAATTGTGATCCTCTATCAAAGGCATGCCCAAATCTGTTGGTTTGAAATGAAGGAACAAACACGGCACTGAGGTTCAAAGTGTGTGCGTGGGGAGGCCGTAGGTATGGGTGTTTTGGGGGGCTCGGCGCAGGGCACGGCTACTCTGGCTGGCTGAGGCAAACGGCTGGGGCATGGCCCGGGGGGTCCTCTGTGGGGGTCTTCCCAGGGGTCTCCTGCGATGCGCGGGCTGCTGTGTTTGTTTGCCATATAGCAGAAAAGTGCTGCAGCCTGCCAGGAAGCAGGTGTGGCTCCAGCCCCACCTTTCCATTCCCCTCAAGAGGAACATTTGAAAGCAATAAAAACCCAAAACACAAAACAAAGCAAGTGCTGAGTGCACTAAGAGCAGCATTCCCTTTGGTAGCTGTGGTGGGGGCTTGGCCCAAAGTTTTGAGATCAGAAGATTAGAGAAAAAAATCATCATTTTCATGGGAGAAAAAGGACAATGCTTCCTTTCTTCTCTTTTGCCAGCATTCATCCCAAACTCTCTTTCTTCCTTTCTTTCTCTTTTGCTCTCTTCCCTCTGCCTCCCCTTTCCACCAGTTTTCCATTTTCTTTTTTCTTTTTTCCTTTCTTTGCTACAAGAAACAGCCTCCCCACCCAGGATAGGTACTGATCAAAGGTGTCCCTAAGCACATCAATGTCTTTCTTGGAGGCTACAAGCACTAGGAGCTGGGGGGGCAGAAGGGAGATGTGCTTGGTTGTTTGTGTACTCAACGATGGGGCAGTTCAATGGTGGCTCTGAATTTCTATGGTCATTGGGGAACAGAGACGGAGAGTAAAGGAAGTAAATCCCATAAGATGGTGGGTACGAGGCTTTGGGAAAGCAAATAGGTTTTGGGTTTTCTCCTGGCTTGGCTGGTAGCCAAGCAGAGGGGGTTTAGCTACAGCTGGGGCAATATCCTGGCAGCCACCTGCCAATGGTATCAACCAAAAAGCAGTCCCTGGGCTGGTAATGTTGGAAAGTCGTAGATGAACAAGTATACTTCTTGTACAGGTGTTGAGCCGTGTCTGTGAGATGTTTTGATTCCCAGTGCTGAAATAACTCATGTGCAGCTTGTGCGGGGGCTGGGCTGCTCAATTAATGTTTGCTCTCTCCTCTGTCACATCAATGCTGATGGGAATTAGGTCCTTTTCCATTCAGCGCCTTGCTCAGTTTTGGTGAGTTCCCTGCTGGTCATTCATGAAGCTGGGCTTGTGGGGTTTAAATTCAGCAGGGAGATGGGTGGTTTTTGAACTGTTTTCTTGGACTCTGAGAAACAAACAATCCTGTCCCTTTCCAAGCCATGGCACAGAGCTGTTCCCATGATCTCGTCGGAGCTCCTCTGAATGGGAATCTGAATCCTGGCTGGTGCTGTCCTTGGAGATCCTGCTCCTGTATTTGGTTGTGCAGTCTCTTCTTGGTTTTGTAGTGAAGGAGAAGAAATACATCCTGGAGCTACTACACAAAGCCAGAAAACTAATGAAAAGAGCCCCTGGTGTTTCCGTCAATAACGTATCTTGGGGTTTTCCAGTGCCTGTAGATGCTTTTCTTAGGGCTAATGTTTGCAGAACTGTGCTTTGCACCAGCCTGCTTGGGGGCTGTGTTAGTGTGGGTACGGATTTTTGCTGGACTTGCAGATTCCACCAGGGTGCAGTTGGGCTGTTCCTTCCCCATCTCAACTTTCCAGTCTCCAAATGGCTTGGATAGACCTTTGGAAATTGTTTCCAGATTGCTAGACAGCCTGGAGCAAGGCAGCTGATCATTTAAAACCTGGTGTGTGTGACTTTTACAACTGAGGTCTGCCCTTGCTTGGAGTGACCTGTGAAACGCTGCTCCTGTCACATGGCAAGTGGCCTGTGGGCAGTGCCTGGACACTGCACTGTAACAATTCCATGTTTCTGCTCCGTTCCTGGTGGTAAAGTGGCTGTGTGCTGATGGGGTGGGCTGTACCAGGGGCTTCTGTGCTGCAGAGCCATGGAAAACCATGGGATTGACGAGCGTCATGCTGGTGAATGGAGCAGTGACTCTTGCTCTGCGTGGCAGGGGGTCACACCTGTGTCCCTGAGCAGAATGGATGCAGTTCTATGAGCACCACAGAGATGAGCCTCCCATCACCTGCCAGCTGAGCCAGCAGGCACTTTAACACGGGGGAGCTTAGACAGGCAGCCTCTGAGGGGTGTTGGAGGAACAGAAGACTCTCTTAAAGGGGTTTGGGGGAAGCCTGTGAGTCATTGATTTATGTGGGGCAATCTGGGCCCCAGGTCGGTAGATCTGGCATGGTGCTGGGACACCCTTTTTCTCTATTCAGGCTGCATTGTTGCAGGGGTTGGTAAAAAAATGCTTAATTTTGAGACGGCACTGCCTTCCCTGGGTCTAGCCTGCTGCAGCCAGTGGACCTGTGAGGGGTCCTGCTAGGACCCACTGTTCAGGGCTGACAGCAGGAGTGTGGTGGGACGCTGTCCCTGCAGCGGTGAAGGCAGATGTGTGAGATGGGGATTAGTTGAGCAGGAGAGGAGAGTGGGGGATGGTCATCCACATGGGAAGGGTGTCTGGGAAGTGTTGAGTTATGTCGATGTGCAGCTACTGCCCCCATACAGCTGAGCGCTTTTGCCATCTTTGTCACTGTGCTAGTTGATCAGAAATTGGACACTTGGATCCAGACTGGCTCTAAAGGCACCTTCCTCCATGACTTCTTACTGTGGCCTCCTCCAGCCAGGCACTCACCTCCTTTCCTCTCGGACCTCTCACCCGTTGCCCCATCCTCATGGCTTTGGCTGTTCCTTGCTGCTCTACCTGCTGCCCTGGTTTGCTCCACCACTGCAGCAAGTGGGCAGTACATGTCTTTGCCTCCAAGCCGTGCTCTGTCCATGAGCAAAGCATCAATCACCTTGTACGTAAAGCTGAAGGTTTTCTCTGGTCTTTCTCATCTTCTCTTTCCACCTGCAATGAGCATTTCTGTCCGATGCTCTGTGAGGAACCTGGAGAGAGCCTGGTTTTGTACTGCTGCCAACACCTAAGCCTGGCTTAGATATGTCACATAGCTGAGGTTTCTCTGTCGTTGCTGTAAGCCTCCAGGAGCTCATCTGTTAGGCACAGGGGAACTTGAACAGGCTTGAACTCCTCGAAGAGTTATGAGGGTCAGTGATCATTATCTGTCTTGGCATTGCAACATCATTCTAGAGCAAGAGTTAGTCACACAGCTCCAGAGCTGTGGAGCCCTCAGTGGGGGTCTGGGGTTGTTGGAGCAGGCCTGGGGGTGAGGGAACCTTGCAGTGCCAACTGCCTGGCTGCTGTCCCAGAGAGACATCAGAAGGGCAGGGGGAAGCATTCTTGTATGTTGTTCCTAATCCTCTTCCTCTGGTCTTCCCTGAAAATATCAGCTACTTCTCCCTCCTCACTGATCACTTCTTCCCTTCCCCAGTTATCAGCAGCAAGGGGATAAATCCTGCCTATGGTCCAGAAGCTGCCATTGCAGAGATAACCAGGGAGGTGTTGGAAGGTGGTGAGTGTCTCTTTGGCCAAGGATTGCAGCCAGGAGACAGGGAGGAAACAGCAGATCCCATTGGTGGCTCTGGTGGGAGTGGGGTACCTGTTGCCTGTGAAAAGAAACAGCCCTGCATGGGGGCTGGAGATGGGCAGTGCTGGTGGGAAGGGGGCTCAGTGGGAGCCGCTCACCAGGCAGGGTGCGAGGGGCCCAGGAGCTGGGTGCTGTGGTGCAGCAGCCCAGTTTGGTCAAAGGAACCAGCTGCAGCGTGCCAGGTACTCACATGAGCGTGCCCCAACTCTGCTGCTACTGGGACCGTGCACTTCTCTCTGTGACTCAGCTTCCACGGAGGCTGTTAGTGCCAAGGGCCACATACCTTGGTCACTGTGACTAGCTGGCCCAGCAGGCATGCTGTGACCATCAGCACAGGCTGCGAGAGTGCACAAAAGATCCTGGGCTCTTTCTTGATTGCTTTCTCCTGCCAGAACTCATAGTGAGCCTTCACATTTTCCTCATGCTTGGGATGCAAATTATCTTGCACTGATAATCATTCCCCTGTCTGGAGACTGCTGAGGGAAGCTGATGTGTGGAACCACATTTTCAGTACCCCCCTGTACCTTTTGGATCCACTGGCCATTTTCAGCCAAATTTAACCAGATGGGTAAAGACTTGAAGGAGTTAGGTTTGCACAAGCTTGTGAAAAGCATCAGGAGAGAGGAGAAAAATCCAAATTAGGACTCCCAGCTGGAAGAAAAGGCTCTAATGTGAGCCCAACCTGATTATTAGACATCAGAGAATCCACACAAGAGAGTGTGCCCCAGGCAACCAAGCTTCATGAATCCTGCTGCTCGCAAAACAGCTGTTTATTTAGGTGCTGCAAAGCCTGTGAGATCTTCTCTGGGATTGCAGCACAGAACTCCTATCTGACCCACCAGAACTGTGGATCTAGACTGGGCTCAGCTCCCACCGCAACCTGGAGAGAGGAGCAGCTCTGCCCAGTGTTTGAAGGGGCTCCAACCCTGCAAGTCTTTATTGGCACCTTAACTCGATGTTTGCCAGAGGACACTGGCTTCATCACCTGAGTGTTGGTAGTCCTCTGATGCCCTTTCTGTGATTCCCCGTGGGGAACATACATGCTATTCTATGATCAGTAAAATTGGTTGGGAAGGAGTCCAAGAGCATCTTGGCATGAAGAGCTGAGTGAGGGACCACTGGATGCAGGTGAGGAGCTCTGGCCAGCAGGATGTGTACTGCTCGACTTCTCTCTGCCCTGCAGCACAGCCCTGGCCACTGTGCCTCCTCCCTCACCTTTTTCTCTCCTGTCAGGCAATTCTTATTCACCCACAGACCTGTCCCAGCACTGATATGAAGATCTTCTCATTCCCTGGCCCAGTACCCTGCTGGTCTCTCCCTTCTGGTGCCTGAAGGTGAGCACACAGAGCAGCTTTCCGCTCTGCCCGCAGCCTCTTTCGCTCTGTTGCCATCTGTCTGCCTTTTGCAGCTCCCTCCCATCCCTCTCCTGTGTTCCAAGGCACCGTAAGGACACAGAAGACAGAATGAATGAGATGATCAGGGCACGATCCTCCCTCGTAAAAGGATGGCTGGTCAGGATGCCAGTAGCTGTGCCACAGAAATTCCCTGCAGCAGATATTTATTGAATGCAAAGAGATACCTGCAAACTGATAGAAAACCTTCTGCTCCCAGACCCACTTGCCCTCAGGAAACCTGCCTACAGCAGCCCACCTCCTCTGCTGTATCCATACAAGCCATACAAGCTGATGGAAAGCCAGACCCTGACCTGGGGAGCTCAGAATTTCACTGGAGAAAAGATTAACCCTCGAGACAGCCATGTTTGCCCAGGCTGGTCTTATTGCCGCAGCATGTCCTTGTCAGCTCTCGTTGCACCCCCAGCTGCCTCCGACCCCAGGCTGTCTGCTGAAACGCATCTCTGAAAGCTCTTGCCATACCAACACCTCTGCGCAGCAGGCAGCTGTGCGAGGATGCTGTGTGTGGCACCTGTGACAACCAGACACCAGGCTGGGCACACAATGTCCCCGTCAACCTGAGCCATATGGAGTACCTATTAATGGCATAACCAGTGCATCCCAGGCTGCCTGAGTCACAGCACCTATCAAGGTACAACCTGGTCCATCCAAAATAGTCCCAGAACATAAGAACATTACAATAGTCACACTTGGCCATCTCTCTGTAATCTCTCTCCCGACATGTCCAGTTTTGATTGTTTAGTGGAGGAGCGTAAGAAACAAGGAACGTGTAACATGCTCTTGCTCTCACTTTCCAGCTTTGGTCCAAGTACATGGTTGTTCTTGTCCTGTTGCATTTAATAATCTCTACTGGAGCTATCCATCCCAAATGGATCGAAACCTTGTTTGCAGCCAAGCACACTTTTGGCCTTTGCAATATCCTGTGGCAATGTCTTCCAGAATTTAATTGTGCTCTCTGTGTGGAAAAAAACCAACACACCAAACTTCCTTTGGTTTGCTTCAGACCTGCTGTTTGTTCATTTCTGAGCTACAAACCTTCCTAACAGCCCTTGCAGCCTGCCTCTCCCTGGAGCTCCTTCTTCCAAGAATTAGGAAAGAAAGTTTCTTTGCTAATAAACCAGTACCTTCCCCATTGCCAAGGAAAAAGTGTGGTTAAGAGGAAAAATCGCTTACTCAGCAAATCAGCTTGCTAATAGACAATGGAGCATCAGTGCTGCCAACCCAGTTTAAAAAGGAGAAGAAAAAAAAAAAAAAAAGGCTGAGGGTATTTAATCCTCTTATGCTTGGGCATGATACAGAGGAAAGCTCACCACTACTCAAGGTGCAGCTGCACTCACATACTCCACACGTGGCGAAAAACAAAGTGAGGTGCGCGGAGCAGGGAATGCCATTTCTGCAGCACGGAGGTAGCTGGAATGATCCTTTAGGACTTGCCTTGGAGCAGTTGGCAGGAGTGTAGGATGCAAAATGCATTAGCTTCTAACAGATGTTTGATTCCAGGTGTTATGCCTCCTTTGAACTCTCCCTTCGTACATGAATGATGCTTGTTTGTTTGGAGGGCTGGGAGACGCACGGGTTTCTGAGAGCATTAGGATTTGAAATGCATTCACGGTGCAAGCTGTAGCTAAGGGCAAGACTAGGGAGAGGAGCAGATCCTGCTGTTCTCTCCCGTCCGTGGGTAGGGGGGTTGGGCTTGCTATTGCAATGTTATGGGGCATGTTAGAGCCCAACAACCAGATGGGGAGGAGCAGAGAGACTGAAGCCCCTGCCTGGGTTAGAAACCTCTTGCCTGCTCAGTCCCTCAGGAACCCCAGTGACTTATCAGACAAGCGGATGTCCCTGAACTGTTCCTGATAAGGTGAGGTGCGCTGCACATTAGGAGATGATAAAGGTGCGCGATACCAAGCCCAGTGATCTTGCCTCCCCGAATACCGAGACAGCCCAGCCTTCCTCAGGAGCTGATACAGACTGTTTGCTTTCTGTCCCGAGGCTCCGATAACCTCCCAGGTCCCTCTAGCTGACAGCCTGGAGAGCTGTGGCAGCTCCTTATGCATCCCGTGCCCACTTTTTGCCCCTCTGAGTGCCGGAGCAGAGGGCACAGTGGGCTCCGTGCCCCCCCTGCTTGGACCCAGGCACCTCAGGCAAAGCAGCAGCCCGTCTGCCCTGGCAAAGGCTGCCCAGCTCCGGCTGCCGCACAGCCCACGTTTCCACACGTCCTGGAAACTCTCAGCCCTTCACAACAGCAAACCCAAGTAAGCACCAGCTTTTTTGAAGTGTTTTGTCTGAAGCGGCCCCTGTCCTGTGACAGCTGATCTTTGCCCCTCTGGAGTGCTGCACTCCACAAAGTCTGCCTTTAATTCCCTGGGAGGCTGATTAGCTGATAACTGCTGTTTGGAAGGGCCCCGTTTGCTCCAAGTGCCCGGGCTGCCCTCCCTGTATTTTCACCTCTTTTTCTCGGCTCCACACACGTTCACAGGAAATAATTCCTGCACACCCTCACCTGGGACTGGACTTGCTCTGGGACTTCATCTTATTGTGCCACCAGGCACCTGATAGTGAGCAAAGTTGTACTGATGCAAACGTGCACTTTTCCACACGCGTTCCCGTGTGAAGCAGGAGCGGTGGCTCTTGCTCCTGCTCCCCAGCTCTGCTGCCTGTTGTGGGGGGGGACCAGGTCAGGCAAGGCGCTCGTATTGCAAATGTGATGCTGGGCTGCGAAACACCAGCACCGTGCCGACACTCGGGGATCCCCAAGGGACACCCAAATTGGAGCTGACAATGGAAATGGCTTAATGGGGAACATGGAGACAGAGCTTGGAGTGGCACCGCCTCACCCCAGTTAGTGAGGATGTACGCAGCCAACAACCGAGCGCAAAGCCAGACGCCATCGCTGTTCCCACAGCAGCACATCCATTTACTCCAGCACAAGCACACTCCTTGCAGAAATCCTGCCCTGTTCAGACACCTGGAGTGCTTCCCTGTTCGGTCTCTCCTCGCCTGCCTTGCTCAGCAGCCTGGCATTCATGTTTGCTATGTGGAGCCCACCTGCTTGCACTGGCTGCAGCACGCTAAAGTTTCCCAGCTAAGACCAGATGCAAACTCTGTGCAAACACAGCTGAAGCTTTCCCTCGCTCCTTCCATAACCATCCTTACTAAAGCTGCCAGAAGGGAGGAAAAGATGAAAGGCTCTGCCTTCGCATCCCAAAGCCCTGTCTTTAGGATACAGCCGTTTCCAGCAAAAGTTATTCACATGCAAAAGCAGTTTCATAATCTCTGCATCCTCCATGCCTTCCTCCATCCATGCCACACAGGCTGCTCCCTGAGTCATTTCACCTTCCCACACCAGCGAGCAGCGTGCCTTACCTGTTGCAACAGGAGAGAAACCTCTCCTGAAGTTTACTGCCTCTCTGCTCTCACCGCTGAAAATCCTCTGCCGCAGCAGCACCTCGCCGGCTGCCGGGGGTCCATGGTGCTTGCAAATCAGAGGAGAGGGCTTGGAGAAATTCCTGCAAGAAGGGGTTTTGCTGGTTGAAAATCTGGCAGCACAGGTTGAGAGCAGCGAGGGAGAAAGTTGCAGGAGGTGGAACTCTCTTGCTGAAGAGCCAGCCCTTCCGTGACGGGCTGGAGGAGGAGGAAGAGGAGAGGCATCGCCTGCTCCTTGCTGAAGAAGTGAACTTGTGTGTGTGTGTATGTCAGAACTGGGCAAGGACCCAAGCCTTACAGCCAAATAATTGCAGAGCTTTTTACTGTTAGATTAACTAGTATTGCCATGAAATCCAGGACCTTAACTGCAGGGGTGTGGGGGGGAGCAGAATATGTCAGGTAAATCCCCCCAACACACCTGAAAAACCCGAAGATTGTTTTTAACTAGCATCCAGGTGGGTGTTGCAAGGAGAGATGGGGAGAAGGGGGTGGGGGAAACCTGAATCTGCCCTCGGAGCAGCTGCGTGCGGAGAGGCACTTTGAAGGTTGTTGTTGTTTGTGTTGGGGGGGCCCCCAGAAACCCCAGCTGCCGCCAATAAGCCCTGGGGTGCTCAGCACTGTACAGGCAGAGGATGAAAAGGTGGTCCCTGTCCTGAAAAGGCAGGAGGCAGAGAAAAGAGAGGGAGGCAGCAAGGAGAGATGGCAGCACAGGGAGACCAAACATCATACTGGAGCTTGGGGGGATTTTTCTTGGCAAAGAAAGACCGTGCTGACTCTGGGGGTGGTGCTGTTCAGGGCTGGACCAAGGGGAAGGGACACAGACCCTTCTGTAGGTGTCCCTTGTCACATTGGCTAGTGCACGGGCAGTCTGTGGTAGCTTCAGTCCCCTTCGTCCCTGTCCCCTTCCCCCTCCTCTCCTTCTTTTCCCCCCAACCCTCAGTAACTACTAACGTACCCCCTTCAGACTGCAGTGGGGTTTGGATGGGTACAGGGATAGGTCTTAACATGGGAAATCAGTGTTCAGGTTTAGGTGACGTTTTACTCCCCTGTGGTACGTTTTTGCAGAGGAAATTACCAGAAAGCTTTCCGTACAGTTTTAGGAAAATATAACCAAGTAAAGATATGGAAACTGGACAATTTTAAATTTAAACAGTCTGAATATGTGCCTAACTTCTCCTTTTGAGGCTCCATGCGGGGTACAATGATGGAAGCGAGCACAGGAGCAGGTGATGGAGAGACACAGATCCCATTAGCACCCTGTTTGGTGCAAACTCACACCTCACTAGTCACCAGCAAATTCCCCAGGACAGCAGGTTATGAATTCTCCAGCCACACATAGAGCTTTGACTGGAACTTGTCTTGGACTAGATGCTGTTGAATTAAATCACAGGACACCAGTCATGAGCAAATTAGTGTGTTTCCATGGTGCAAATCCAAAAAGATATGAAGAGGTTGACCCATGATATATTTGATTCTTTGGCATTGTCGGTGGAGGTGAGTGAGGGCAATCTGGTAAATTCACCAGAAAACGCAGGTTTGATGGAATCAAAATTGTTCAGCATTTTAGATTAAATCTAGTGAACAGTTTGTAGCAAGAATGAGAGAGGAAATTTGTGTGGCATGGTGAGACTAAATAATCTCCCTGGGGTCACCCTGGGACAGTGCTGGCTTGTGCTACACAAGTTCATCTTGGGTGCTCTCCTCACAGCACCTTAACTCCACCTGAAAAATGACTTTGATTTCAAGTCCATCATGGCCTTTCAGGAATAGTTCAAACTGAATTATAAGAGAGCATAAATGTAGTTGGATTTACACGTGCAGCTTGTCCATTTTTCCAGATGGTTTAGTCCGATGACTTGTAGGGTAACTTGCATGGAAGTTTTGAGAAATAGAAAGGTGACAGCAGAAGTAATAGTGCCTTGAAATTGCAAATCAGTTCCTCTTCTTTACAGTGTCTCTGGAGAGGAGGCCAGGTGATCCATCAGAAATGGCAATGGGAGGTGCATTTGGGAGGAATGAAAGGAAAAGTTCCTTCATGCAGCTGCATCTCTTGCAACCATGGAAGGCGAGAAAATCAAGTATTGGTGGCTGAATTTCAATGGGGCTGAGGCAGGGCTCAGAACAATACTTGTATTATATTTAGACATACCAAAGTACAAGTGAGCAAACCTCTGGCTTCAGGGCATCAGCTGGTCGCTACAAAAACCAGCATTTCCCTGTGTTTGGAGCCTTTCACAACTGGCCAGGTGCCTTGCTCCTTTCACCTGCATCTGGAGCAGCAGGTAACCCTGGAGACATTGGACTTGGGGACTTGGTCTCATCTAGTGTAGCAAGGCATGAACTCTCAGCTAGCAAGGGTAGCAGTTCTGATCTTCAGAAAGGCAAGAGACTTATCATGCCATCCACATGACAGCTTTCCTTTTTGCACTGTCTCATTGCTCTTCCAGGTGGTCACAAAGTCCCTCTTTCAGTCCCTTTGCTGTGCTTTGCTGATGAAATGCTGTTTGAGGAAGCTGGTGCTCACGGAAGAGCCGTGTATCAGGCAGACCCTGCAGAAAAGCTGGGCATGAGCTAGGGGGGGTTATTAGCTGATCCTCGTACAAAACACGTACAAATTCCCAATGAGTGCAAAAGCCGCTGACAACTCCACCTCGTCATCAGCAGATTGGTGGCACCAGGTTTTTATTTCCACAGCAGTGGCAGAGCATGGTACCAGTCTGGTTGACTGTGGGGGACTTAGTTGCAGTTCTCAGGGAAGGCTTTGCTTCCTAGCTATGGAGGAGAGGAACATCATATTAACTGAACAGGTGTAGTTGGAGAAAAATAGACTTTTTGGGGACACAAGTAAAGTAGGACCCAATTGTCCAAAAGCCTGTCTATTTTTCGAACTGTACCAGACAGTACATGCCTTTCCTAATTAGATCATGGCATCAGGGTGAGCAGCACTCCTAGGTGTGGAGAAGACAGCCCAAAATCCTCAGGTTATAGTTGATTAGGACACTAAGGCAGACTCTTGCCTTCCACACAAGGGCAAACGTGGTCTGTGAGAGCCCATTTGGGTCACTTACTATCCTAGTGATCCAGGAAGGGAAAGAGGCACAGGACAGAACTCCTCCTGAGGTCCAGCTGTTAATTCTCTGTCAGTGGTAGGTAAGAGCCTGCGACTGTGAAAACTGGCTCTGCCTTCTCAGCTCTTCTACTCGACTTGAAGTCAGGCTGGGTTGGGAAGAAAAGTGTTGTGCTTGTCCCAGGGAGCAACTCCTGCTCCTGCAGAAAGGAGTGGGTTGCAGAATTACCTGTGGTTGCAAGCAGAGAGGATTGGCCTTGCTGGGGGAGCTGTGCCAGGAGGAAAGAAAAAAGATGGAGCCGTGCATGATGCCTGGCTTTGCCCTGAGTGCTGCTTCACACCACTCAGACAGTCAATCAAACAAGCCAACAAAAGCTCCATAAGCTGGTGTCAACATTTCGTGCCGCCACATCCCGCTGCTGGGATCTTGACCCGTCGGATGCAACAGGCCCTTCTGTAGGGCGTGGGGAATGCCAGCTCCATCACTTGGCTGGCAAGGATGCTCCTTTCTCCCTAATCATGGGGAAAGATTTCATTTCCTGGTTCCGCCCAAGATCTCCCTTTGATAAAGCCAAGCCGTCCTGCTGTGGGTTAGCTCCACGCAAAGAGTTCTGCAGAGAAGCAGCGTGTTCAGGCGAGGGTGGGGAAATCACCATGGGCTTCTCTGGGCCAACGAGAAACACTTAGAGGGGCCTCACTGCCGATGGCTATACCTACTCATCGCCCTGGGGACCAGATCTGCCTGTCTCCCAAACATACGCCTGCAGACCCATCTTCCAGCTTATCCTGAACATGTGCCCTTCTGGCCAATGCTTGCAGCTGGCGCCACTGGAGCATTGCCTCCGTGGATCTGGAGGTCAGGGCAGTGCTTTTAAGATGGGGTACTGGAGTGTAGCTCCGAACCCTCCTGTCCGCAGAAACAGACATCATGGTGCAACCTCTTTTATCACCCCTGCCCAGGGTCTGGCACTCTTTAGGTGAGCTGGCCTGGCTAGGGTCTGAAATGCTCCAGCTGCTGTGGTGAGGGTGGGCAGCCACCTTCTGGTGGGCACTTCCCAAGCAGTCCCAGCTCCCATTGCTGTCCCGGGGTGCCCGACCTGATCGATCAAGCCACTTCCAAACCTACAGCAAATGTCCACTCACTGGTGTGCCAGGATCTGATGGGCCCCAAGGCAGAGCCAAGGCAGACAGAGACAGGGACAAACTTCCTCAGGGAAAAAAAAAATAAAATAAAATTGTTGTTCCCCTTTGCAAAAAGGAGAGCCTGTCTATGGGTCTGGCCTTTGAGCCTCAGCTGAAGTGCTCTGTGGGTATATTTGCACAGGAGCGTGCAGGGACTTGCAAGGGAAGGGGCGATTATCTGCTTGGAACAACAGCAGCATTTTCCCCAACAAGCGGGAGCGTGTGCACTGGGGGAGGGGAGGATCCAGCCCTGCACAGACATCGGCTCCCTGTGCTTGTGTGTGCATTGCAACCTCATTGACCAGTGCTGATAATAACCCTCCATGAAGCTGCTCCAATGAGTCAGGATCGTTCCTGTGGATCTTCAAACCACTGTGCAGCTCCCAGCTGGGCAGAACACATGGGGCAGCGAGGCAGGTGCTGTCTGCAGAGAGGGACAGGCAGGTGGCATCTGTCTCATCTTCTTGAAGCCTCCCAGGGGGGCACAGGTCAGATCCATCTCTCCCTTTGTAGTGGACCCTCCAGGTGGTAACTAAAAGCCCTGAACCACATCTCTATGTGCAAACCTGATTCTCACGCTGAGACTCGCCCTTTTTACCCAATACAAATTTAAACTGGGATTTGCTTTAGAGCAGCTCCAAGTTATCCCTGCCCGAGGTCCAATAGGAGTCCATTGATGGGTGGCTTTGGCTCAGGCTACCCATCGTACATAGTTTTGGGGATAGAGGCAATGCAAACCACTCCTGGTCTCCCCAGCATCCAGGGCAGGCTCTGCTAAGACATCTTTGACTTTTGAGGCTGATTGCTGGGTAATCCCAACCCTCACACACACTGGAGGGCACCGCCACAGAGCTCATGCTGGAATCGTGCCCTCCACTCTCGATGGCCTTGCACAAGGCTGTTGTGTGGGATAGATCAAACGGAATGGATTGCCAAGAGTGAAGGACATGAGGTTGTTGGCAGTGTTGGACTGGAATCCAAGTCTCTTTGGCTCTTTTGCGGAGTCATAACTTCTGCTGTGCCATGCTCCTCTTGTTGGCTTCCCCACTGAGGATGATGCACGCTGTTTCCTATAGGGCACTGCTGACAGATCCTTTGCCCCTTTAAAAGAGATGAAGTCATCTGCCTCCAAAGCCATCTGGCACTGGGACAGAGTCAGAAGCTCAGCACAACAGACGGCTGGGATGCCAGCCCACAGAGGGAATGTCATCGCTCTACAGACAGATGGGACCCTGATGGGATGGGGTGAGATGCTGTGCAAGACCCCAGGAGAAGGTTTGGTGTTGCAGGGAAGGCAACGAAGACCTGCCGGCAGAAAGTACTGGGGTGTGCCACAGCCCGGCTTCCATCATCCGCACCGAGTGGAGCCCCATCGGGAGGTGAGAGCTGTACGTTCTCCTGGGAGGGCACGGGCTGGACCACACTCTCGTCATGGGATGAGCTAGCGAGTCAGCGTGTCTCCTCCTCCCCCTCCATCCGTCTGTGTGGAGCAGGCATTAGCTCATCCCAAGCCAATCGGTCTGAACCACGTGCCGGATGGCTGATCTCATCGTTGGCTGCGCTGGTGGTGACTGAATCCGGAGCGGCGGCGTGTGACTGCAGTCTCCATGGGGTGGCCATCGGGGCAGCGCAGGGAGAGAAGCCACCACGTCCCTGCGAGGCACAGGGAAGTGACCTCAAGCAAAACTGCCCACCAGACCTGAGCGGGTGATTTCATCAGAGCGTGCTGGGGGATGAGGCAAAGTCCTTGCTGGCATGCCCAGGGAACAGCCTCTTACTTCCAGGACTGGCAGGAGGTTTCTCCTTTGCCGTACATCCTGGAGTGCCTACACAGCCGGTGCCTTTAGTATCGCAGACTCTTAACCCTCCTAGCTTCATGAGTTAAGGAGCTGGTGCTCTTCACAGAACGTCACTGGGTCATGCTACCATCCACCAGGAGTGTCCCAGGCCACCAAAAGTCTTTCTGAAGTTACTGCACTGGAGCCCCTTCTCCCCACCATGCAGTGCAAGGCATGGTGGCTTCCAGCCCAGGCAGGGCCCCAGCAAGTCCCTCCTCGTGGCCCTGCTGCTCAGGAAGGAGCTGGGGCTGTGGTGGATGGATGAATGCAGACGTGCCTTCCCATCATCCCGGCTGAGAAACCAGGCTTCAGCTTGGTTGGTGAGGGTGGCAGTGAAGAAGGGTGAAGGGGAGAACGTGGGCAACGGTTGGGTCTTTACTAGGGGGTGGGGAAAGAGGAAGCGGGTTGATTTATCTGAAGGATAAAGCAAGGATGAGAGGTTAAATTACTGCACTGTAAGTTCAGGTGTCTGTCCAGAGGGAATGAGCTGTTCCCAGAAGATGCCCCTCTCCCCTCACTAGCCCCACACAACTAGCTCAGACTGGATGTTTAACTTTTAGTCCAGTGTGCTGGATGCACAGGCTCTGGGAGCTCAGGCACGGGCAGGGCAGGGCACTGCCTGCTCTCCTGCTTCGCTTGGGGGGTTCCACTTTGCCCAGCTCAAGCAGAAACCCTGTCAAAGCAGAAGTTAATTTTCAAGTAGGGAAATAACTTGTGTTTGTTCTCGTCTGGCCTGAAAAACCCTGCACCACCGACTCTTTGCCCTAGAAGAGACCAATTCTCTTCTGCTTTGTCTCACTTTGAGAAAAAAACCCTCTGCTCCACTCCAGCCCAGATCCTCTGTGCCCCCTTCTCCTTTCCACAGCAGTCTGTAAATGTTTCTCTATTAAGCAGTTGCCTCAGCCCCCAGTTTTCCTGCTCCCCTTTCAGATCCTCACTATCTGCCGCTTCTCCCTCGGCTTGCCGCTGGGACCTGCCACACAGCCATGCTGGCGGAGAAGCCAGCCTGGAACTTCCATGCTCCAAGGGCATTATAAAGAGGCGCCGTTGTGCAACAGAGCCTCGTACCAGGAATACAATCCACGTGATGATTATCTTGATACCATCCTCACTGAACCAGGGGAGCCTGAGCCAAAAGAAAAACTTAGAGCTAAACAGTTTTTGTTTACAGGAAGCCAGAGCACAGTGTCTGGGCTTGTACCAGTGTAGCAGGAGATGTTGCTATTGTCTCAGACTGCGAAATATTGATGGATGGTGTGTCCCTGAGATTTCCCAGGGACATTGTGGGAGCAATTTCCCTAACTTCTGAAACATCTTGCACAGCAGCCCAAGGGGAAAAGTGTTTGCTTTGGCTGAACCAGACAATCAAGCAAGGGTCATCAGCTTTATTGACTGTTATGTTTGGCCAGGATGACTGCAGGCTGTGTAACCTACGCGGCACTCTTTGCGTGTTGGTCTGGAGAAAGGTAGGCTCTCAGAGATGTTGTAAAGGGTGGTGACCACCAACGGACACAGTACCAGCAGCCCGGATCTCCGTGTGTTTGAACCACTGAAAAAATCCGCTGCCCAAACTCCCACCGATTTCTCACAGGGTACCAAAAGAGAGGAGACAAACTTCTCTCCCAACACTGAAGCTGCTCTGCTGGAGGTATGGTTGTATGTTACCATATATACCACGGAGATATGGTTACCTTCCTTCCGGCTTTACAAACCCATGGCCCTACAGGCAAAAAGCTGGTGGACTGCTCTGCAGAAATGAGTAAAGAGCCTCTTGTCCAAGGCTTGTCCTGTTCTGGGACAAGGCAGCAAACAACTGAGAGAGAAAATCAATGTGGCTGACTGCTGTCCAGATGTGAGGGAGGGCTTGCCCACATCTGGCAGGGAGCTTTGCACAATGGAAACAGCTTTCCTCAGCCCTCGGCACACAGCTGGGGGCAGCTGTTGCACCCACAAACAGGATGGTCCGGTTCCTGTGGAGGTAGATGATCTGTTTGGTCAGTTTGATGAGTCAGAGAACATTCACCAAGACCTTTTTGTGTCAGAAAATGTGTTTTGATGAAAATAGGAGGAAGTTTAAAAAAAAAAAAAAAAAGTGAGAAGTGGGAGACATACAGATTGCAGAAGCATTTCCCCCACTCAAATAGCAGATCCTAGTGCAGAGTGATAGCACCCAGCCCAGTTGGGACAGCCTGTTTGGGATTCACCAGTGACCCACTGCCTGCTTTCAAGCGAGCCACATTTGCTAACTGCCCACAGAGTTACAGGTAAGACTTCGCCCATCCTTGAAACACTTTGCCCAAACACTTGGAGAAAGAAGAAACACTTGAGAGGTTTCCCCTTGGACTTGTGCTGCTGCTTTTTGTCAGTCCCGAGCTCCCTCTTGTCATTGCTGGGGCAGGGGCAGGGTGGTAGGGATGTCTGTAGGGCTGACAGTTGTCTTGGTAAAATACTTGTGATGAGAGCAGGAAGGGCAGGACACTTCTAGGTGTTGACCTGGGCCTGTGACATCTCCCAGATGTCTGTCATCTCCCACTGTTAACCTCCTTTTCATTGGTGGGGAAACTGAGGCACAGAGACGTTCAGCTACACTTACAAATATTTTAAGCCAAACAGGGGGGAGGTGGGTGAGGGGGAGCAGAGGAATGGAGAAGAGGGCTGAGGACTAGAAGGTTTGGTGGGGCCAGATGATACAGGCTACCAAAGGGCTGCCTTGGGAAGGTGAGCTTGGCCAGCACCCTTTGTAGAGCCGAACCCTGTGTTTCATCAGGGCTGGCAAGGGTGCTTACCTTGTCACCCTGTCCAGAAGATCCCTCCCCAGTGAGATGGGCATGAGGAATCAACTCAGCCTCTCAAGATGAAGGCTGGATACGTTATGGATAGTAAATACAGTGTCTCTTTATCATCCCCTCTAAACACAGCTTTCCTGCTTTGCCTTGAACCCATGAAAGATGAGTGCAGTGAGGCCACGCATGCGAAGTGGACAAAGGCAGCAGGCACTTCTCCTTTGCCTGTAACACCAGGCAGCATGGCCCTGAGAGGTGCCATGGTGCCAGGGCGTTGCTCATGATGCAGACTCTGCCCCAGGATCATGGTGCACTCTGAATTGCTCCAGAAAGGAGGTTTCTTCACTTTCTGCTGTGACGGGGCTCTCCACCATTGATGTTGGGTTGGGGCTTTTGCTCTGAAGCAGCTTTGAGTCTCCACCTTTCCCTCCTCCCCCAGTCTCCTGCAGTTCAGGCATAGCGTGAGCGAGAGGAAGGGTCGACCTTCATTAGAATAAATATGAGAGGCAGCCTGCCAGAAAGATAAACAGAAAAAGGGCTGGGTGAGAGGTGTGGAGAATCCCTAAAGCTGAGGGGCTTTGCATTAATTATCATATTAAGTGTTTGAATAGCAAAAATATCCATCTCCGTTTTCACGTACGTTCACTTTAAATAAAAGTAAGAATCCTGCTTAATTGCTCCACTTAATTCATTAAAGGATTATAGCAAAGACTAAAGGAAAAAAAGTGAGGTATGATGGGTGGTTCTGGCATCCTGCTCCAAACTGTGAGTGCTTTGGAGGCAGCACAGGGTGCGAACGTGACTCCTGCACCTGGCACCCCTGCTGTGTTCCCAGCAGAGCGGGGTGAACCCGGGTCCCCAGGAGCTCGAGCAACCTTGACCACTGGGACCCATGGGTATCAGGAGCACAGCCCCAGGCACTCTTCTGTGCTCAGCAGACACAATCCTCCCTAGCACTTTGACAGCACAGAGTCCTTTGCAGGAGGCTTTGCTGAGTCCTCAAGACGCTCTCCAACTTTTTAACTTGGCTGCACATTTGACAGATGCTTCTGACCCATTGACAGTAGCCAGTACCGAGCTGTTCCATAAACCAGGGTTTTCTTATTACTTTTAATAACAGAACTGAAACGTTGAAGCAGGAGGCGATGTTGATTTTTGTAAAATGTCCTCTCTATTCATTTGCACTGAGCTTTAAAAGTAAACCTGGGAGGCTGGTTAATCTCTCAGGCCCGTTGTTATGAGTTCCTAAAGTTTAGAGGTCAGGTTGGTGTATGCCATGCTGATGTGGGTCTGCCTGCACTGCCTCCCTGGGCAGGGACTGTGCTGGCAGAGAAAGGGTTAGGGGCAATGGTGCTAGAGGCTGGTGCAGGTGGGTAGCTGCTGCCTGATAAAGGGGGGGGAGGGGCTGGCAGGAGGTCAAGGTTAAGGGCAGGAGAGGAGATGGCCCATCGCTTCTCTGAGAGTGCGTTGGTGTGATCAAAGCCAGGCTGGGGTGGCAGCTTTGGAGCAGAAGGATAAAGGTAAGTCCCCCTTGGTGGCACTGCTGTCCTGAGGAGTGCAGGGAGGTGCTGCTGTGAGCAAGGGGTGTGTGGGATCTTACAGGGCAAAGAGCTCTGCAGCTGGAGCATGTGTGAAACCGGCTTTAAGCTATTGCCTTGTCCTGGGGAAGGCTGGTGGCTAAACAGCCCTGAGGGACTGTGTTTGGGGTGAGGCACTTGGGATGCTCTTGTGGCGCTCCTGAAATGAGATTGCACTCCACCGAGCAGTTTGCTGAAAAGATACGGAGGCTGCCTTCTGTCCTGCTGCTTGTGGCTTGGCAAAGGGCTCGGTTATGGGAAGCGAACCGGTGCATGAAGAGGCCAGGACAGTGTGGTGGTCCTCGGTGTGGGCTTCCTGTGCTGCCTGGAGTGCGTCGCCTTCCCGAATCGAGCTCCTGCAGGGCCTGAGGTCACCGTTTCAGTGCTGCCTCTTCCCAGCTGCCAGCGTGCCCGAAGCCAAGATGAGCTGGGGTGGGGAAGTGAGGTATTGCAACCTGTTCCCTCCAGCAATGACTGCATACACATGGCTCCTGAGCCATAGCAGGGACTGTTCGGAAGCCAAGCTTTGGTCTGAAAGAGGAGCAGAGCATCTAGGGCTCTGGCGTGCCCTGAATCAATGCGCAACAGCTGGAGCAGCTGGCTGGGCTCAGGCAAGGCAGAGCACCTAGGCAGGGCTCAGCCCCTCTGCAGAGCATCCCAGGTTCAGTGGACTGGCCTGGATTTTGCTCTCTTCTTCCCTTGATTGTTCCCCTCTGCTCGTACTGCTGACTGCAGGTGGTAGCAGGTGCCTTGCAAGAAAGCCAGATTGGAGCTACAGACGTGTGTGTGTGAGGGGGAAACAGCAAATCATCCTTGAAACAATGTCCCTTTTCAAAGCCTTGGCTCCTGGCAGGAATAATCAGCGCTCCCTGGGTGGCTCATCCTAGCAGCAGCTCTGCCTAATCCTGCTCAAATCAGGGCCAGTCTGGATTGCTCAGCTGTGGGGTGGCACGAGATGCTTCTGCAGCTCGTTAGGGAGCTCCTGTGTCTTGTGTCTCTGGAGGGGGCTAAAAGGAAAGGACAGGTGATGTGTCTGTATGGGCAGGCAGGAGCGTTTGGGAAAGGTGGGTTGTGCTCTGCTCTTAGGACAGCCCCCATGGGGGAATGCTGAGGGTTGATCCACAGCGGGGATCAGGGTGCAGTAAGGAATCGACCTCAGTGATCATCTGCTGCTGGGTGGGAAGAGAACTGAATACTTGTTTGTGAGTCAGCCTTGGTACCCTGGAATCAAGGAGAGAGCCTGACCTTGGTGTGGTGCAGTGGCGGTTACAAGCAACCCTGTGCCCTGGACAGAGCTGTTGTCTGCAGAATGGCTGCCCTCATCTGTGGGTGAAAAATAAGGGTTGTTCAAAGATAGGGTCTGATTAACCCTGTTTCCTCAGAGCAGAGAAAGAGACAGCATGTCGTGCTCTCCGGAGCTGTTTGTAATCTGAGCAGCACTATTGCAGAGTGTGTGTGTGTGCTCGCAGAGATTTAATTTCAGGAGTTGTCAGCAATGCCTATTCACTGGGGACTTCTTTTTGCAAGTGAATCTTGCACTGTTTTGAATGTAATATTCATTGCTTGAAATGCCCTCCTGGAGTTTTTCCCCTACCAACTTTTATCTGTCTCCGCCATCATAAATATTGTCTCATTTTCCCTTTCAAATGGGTCCTGGAATGAAGGCTGTGGGCTGTCTTGTACCCCAGACTGGGGAATTCAGATTTTATTTGCAACATGCCAGGGAATTTTATTTTCCAGTAACAACTTGTGCTGTAATTGTGAACTTCCTCTTGCAACAGTGATCTACCTCCCTGCTTCCCTGGTGAACACTTGCTTTGGGAATGGAGGCTGGAGCAGTGCTGGTGTTTTTTAGTGAGTTTTCTATAGTTCCCTTGAATTTCCCAGAGTTTTAGTAAAGGTGCTGTAGGAGGACAGGGGCTTGGACACCTTTTGCTGCACAACATCTGGAGGGGAAGATGCAGGAAGGGCCGACAGCTGGACCTGCCCTGCAGGGAGGATGGAAGGAAGGAGTCCCCTCTTATCTCCTCCACCTTCTGCATCCCCTCCCTTGCTCCTCTTTTCCACTTTCTTTGCCTCCTCTTGGCAAGCTCTGCCCCACAGCCTGGCCCTGGGTCACCTCCTAATCGGGGATTAGAGCCAAGCTCACACCTATGGTGCTGGCAGGGAGGGCAGCACTGCCCTGTCGCCTGCCCTGCACGCTGCCTGCCTGACTTAGAATCACAGAATCATTCAGGTTGGAAAAGACCTTTAAGATCATCGAGTCCAACCGTTAACCCAGCACTGCCAAGTCCACCACTAAACCATGTCCCCAAGTGCTGCCTGCCAGTGTCTCTGATGGCCGCAATTAGGATGTGAGCGGAGAGTTAATTAGCCTGCTCCTGCCAGACCCCAGGGTGATGAAAGTTGGTTTTTAAAGGCAGCGAGATAGGGCTGGGGAGGGGATCAAAGGCACCCTGCCTGCCTACAGAAGCAGTTGGCGATGCGAAGCGCAGAGCCGCGCTGTGAGGCGATGCTCAGCCCTGCACACCAGGCACACCTCGCCCTCCCAGCCCTGCTCGCAGCTCCCCCCCCCGCCCCCCGCAGCGCTGGCTCCGACCCGCTGCTCCCAGCACCGCTCTGGGCTATGCTGAGGGCTGACATCCCTTTGTCACCAACCCGTTCTCCTGCGTGGGGGCCCACAGAGAGGTGGTTGTGACCCCCGGCATCTGGGGGCTCTTTGCCCCCTCCCGGGGGGACACACAGCACCCTGGCGTGCTGCTTCCAAGGAAAGCTGCAGAAATTGCATTCCCATTAAAATGCAGCTTGCACTGCCTGGCAAGCGTGGAGCAGCCTCTGTTCCCACGGACTCATTTACCTGCTTGGAAGTGGAAAGTGTTCAGTACCTGGCGGGCTCTGCTGAGCTAATTAATTTATTTAATAATGATGCTTAGCTGCTCTCCAGGCCTAGCTGCTTTGCATCCCAAAGGGGGGTGATTTTTTTAGAAATTCCCAGTGGAGATGCGCCTGGTTTATTTATATAGATAGGTATTACTTTTTTGTTGTTGTTCTCCATTTTGTACAGCGTCCTGGACAACAGGGCTCTGGCTCCTTACGCCCGCTCTGACATGCGGCTGTTGTACGTGTAAGCGCTCCCACCAGTTTGGGGACACTGCTCAATGCGCTGGGGATGCTGGGGGCTCTGTCCTCTGGGAGGGTAAGTCCTCTGGCTCCATGAACCAGAAGAGTTGCAGTCCATGTAACCTGAAATCTTCCGAGGACTGCAGTCCCTAGAGGGGGGCGGGGGAGCCCCTGCTGCTAGCCTGGGCATGAATGATTCATGGGCACCCTGGTTCCCTTCCTCTGCAGTCCTTGGGAAGAAATCCAGCTGGGTCAGGGGGGTGCGGGAGGATGCCCTGCCAGCTTTCCATCATGCCTGAGTCATCTCAGCATTGATGCTCCCAGCCAACACCTTCCCCTCAGCTGCAGTGGCTGGAATTAAGGACCAGGCTGTGTCCCAGTCTAGGGACATGCATCTCCTAGCAGGAATTAGGAAAGCCTTGTTACTTACTGGGAACCTCTGCCCGGTGTTCCTGGTGCCCCAGCAAAGCTGTGGGATGGTTGACTTTAGGGAGCTTGTGTCTTGTTGCAACACAACATGGAAACGCTGATCGAGGCTGCCTTGCCTTCAGGGACAAGCAAGAGAACATGGGTGTGGGAAAAAGTCTGTTATCCTGTAGGCAGGTGCAGGGCATGGAACTGGAGTTACCTAAAGCAGTGCCCATGAGGGCATCCAGGCACTGGGGATGTTGGCAGGGGTGAAGGTCTTGCCCTTGCTGCCCCAGGCACCAAGGAGGGGAGGAGAGGAAGAATGTGCCATGGGCTGGTTTGCTCAGATCCTGGCCAGTGCTGCTGCCTGGCATGGGTGCATCTCTGCCAGAGCCAGGCTCTGCAGCGGAGTTCAGCAAGGAGCACCCTGGCATCACTCAGACCAAACCTTAGGTGACCACCCTCTTCATGTGGGACTTCTGTGGGTAGATTCTGTCCTGAAAGAGAAGAAAAAGCTACCAGCACTGTGGCTGGATGAGGATCGTTTCCACTGGAACTCAGCAGGGCTGGGATACATCAGCCCCATCAGTGTAACGAGGTGCTTGTGACTGCCAGGGTGGGCTCCCCCACCTGCTGCTGGCCTCCACCTTTCTCACTGCCCTGCACAGGTTTGCTCTCCTCTTCACCCTGAGACAGACGTGGGTGTTTCCATGACTTGCA
>JAVJGJ010000061.1:58291873-58317208 GCA_035590215.1 Microhierax caerulescens | reverse complement strand
TTACTCTGGTGTAACAGTAACCGGGATGGAAGGGGCTGAGCAAGGATGAGCTGAGCCCAGGGAGAAGTAACAGAGGGTGTGCAGAAACGGGCACGGGTTTTGGTTGGCAGCAGGGTTCGAACAGAATGCTCCTATGCAGAGGCAACCATGGGGCTGCCACTTGGGTTAACAAGCCCAGCTTCTGTTCTCTGTGGGGTTGGCATGGAGCCGGGATGAGGCACAACCACCTGGATGCAGCTTTACTCTGGTGTAACAGTAACCGGGATGGAAGGGGCTGAGCAAGGATGAGCTGAGCCCAGGGAGAAGTAACAGAGGGAGCAGAACAAGGAAGGAGAAGAAGAAACTTGTCAGATAACCCAAGAAACCCTGTTTGTGTGTGTGGGTGTGTGTGTGCACATCTGTGTTAAGCACAGTTCTGCCATGCAGTCTCCATGCTGTTTGCATGGAAGGGGAAGATCTTTGCTCTCCCGCCTGGAAGGAATGAGGAGACATTTACAAAGAAGCAACTGAAGGGATGCCAAGGCAGGTTCATTTGCTCTTTTTACAGATTCTTTGGCACCCTCATAGAAGGAACCTCTTGCAGCAGGGGTCTTGCCTCGTCCCCACCTCATTCCTTCTGCCCTTGTGCCTGCCAGGCGTAGCTGATCCTTCGCTGGCTCCTTCCTGGGTCAACTCGCAAGCCCCCCCAGATGGGGCTGGATTGAGAAGCCAGGCCTCTCCCAGCTTTGGCAGCCCAAGGCTGGCCTTTCCCCAGCAATTCAACCATTCCTCCTCTCCCGAACGGAACGTGCCCCAACACCTTTGCCTTGAACTGAATTGCATTCAAGAGCCTGGGTTTGCCTACACATGTTAAAGGTACGGCTGGAGGCAAAAAGCAGGGGAAGGCAGCCACAGCTCCAGTGCGGAGGAAAAGGGGAGCCATCAGCAGAGCCCAGAGCTCAGGGCTTGCACCTGGCAATGACTGTGCAAGGGGGGCTGGCTGCTGGAGCAGCAATGTGTACCCCAGCTTCCCATCACAGCTCCTTTCCAGAAGAGTTTCTGCTCATCCAACATTTGGCTTTTCAAGGCAGGATTGAGCATCCTTGAGGAGAGGAACCATTTGGAGGAGAAGGGCTTGGTCTGCCGGGGGTTCATTGCCACATCACTGCAGTTGCATAGTGGTGATCAGGTCTGGAGGCAGCGGTGGAGGGAGAAGGGATGGGCACAGTGGTGCGGGAGTGCTGAGCTGAGCTCAGCAGCACTGGGGGCTGTGGGGGCTGCTTGGCACTCACCAGTCTGTTCCTCCCCAGAGGGCTTGCCCGTGTGGGCAGCAGCATGGGCAGGGGTTTGCAGGTGTGAACCGTATGCAGAGCACTTTCACCCTTGCCAGTTTTTAGGTAGAGGCAGCCAAGGAGAGGTCTTCTCCTCCCTGTCTCTTTTGCTTTTTGCATATGGAAGGGGAACATTACCTTTACGCTCCTTCCAGTCTGTCCAGCATGCCAGGATCTCCAGGGGAAGTGAGCTTCCACAGCGGGGGGGGCTGGAGTTTGCAGATGTTTGTAGAACATCTGTATGTGCAGGCCCTGTGTTATGGTTAATGTGAAAGGGATACGGGCATCTGCCTCTGAGGAGGAGCAAACTAGAGCCCTCCAGATTTCCCCTCTGATTATTACAGCATGTTTCTTCCTGCCACAGGTAGTTCATCAGATGCCAGCTGTCAGGCTAAGGAGAAGGATGCAAACAATGTTAGGTAAAATACTACAACATCCAACCTGGATGAGCAAGTTGTAAAGGAAAAGGAAATTACTCCCGTGGAGTAGGATAAAAGCTCACCAAACAGACTGTATGTGGGCAGTGCCCAGAACAGGGAACGGCTCTTTGAGGGGCATGAAAATCCACACTAAAGCTAAAACCTGGAGCTGGCTCCCAAGTGGTGGGGGAATCATCTGATGGTAGGTAAGGTAAAAATTTTGTTAGGGACACCGTAATCGAGAGGAGACAGCAAGAATCCTACAGGATGCAAACTGCTGCTCAAGCCCAAGCAGACAGGCCATGACTGCAGGTGCAGTTAGTGCAGAAGAGCAGCAGGACTGGGTCAGACCAAAGGTCTGCCCTGACTCATCCCTGCACCCAAGAGCAGATGCTTCAGGAAAAGGGAGCACAGCAAATATGGTGATTCTTGGCCCACATATTAACCCAGCTTCCAGCCAGTGTCCAACTCAGGCACTTCTAAGCCAAAGCAGCTCTTCTGGGGACATTAGTGTTGGGGGACAAAGAGCCTTCAGTTTCCAGGAGACCCCTCATTTCACAGGAAGGAAATGAACCATGTGGCTGGTCAGCCTGGATGCTCATTCTAGGAGTCCTGTGTTGTTTTTACGCTCCTCCTGGCTGTGAAATGTCCGATGAGTGACCAGTACAGCCCCAGCCACCGGGGATTGTCCCACCAGGCATGGCTGCAGTGCCGTGGCTGCCCCGGGCTGGCTGCAGGTGGCCACCATCGTGCTGTGGTCAGGCTTGGCTTTGTGCAGGGGGAATTTTAGCTGGGTAGCTGACGGCAGCAAAGTCTCCAAATCCCAGGCAGTAAAGCTGATCAGTGAGGTGTTTGGACAAGAAATAACAAGAGGTTTGTATAGTCTCTCAGGTCCAACTGAAGCAGCGATGAAAAGGAATATGAAATTAAGAAAAATGTAGGGAATGCACATAAAAATCTATCCTGGGGCGAGTCATTTCCCAAGAGTCACAGAATCAGAGTTTCTGTGATTCGTAGGAGCACAGTACTGAGGCTGACAAAAAGTGGGCTTAATTGGGAAATGGCCATGGTTTATGTGGTGGGCCATGAAGTACAAATTAATGTAACTTGTCCATGGCCATGCAGGAGCTGGATATTTCCCTGAGACAAATAATTGCCTGCTGTGCAATTGCCTTGGCACCAGAGCATCTGGGAGGCAGAGCTAGTGCAGCCTCTGTCAGACTTTGGCATCACTGTGCAGCGAAGTATTTGCCTGTATGTGTCCTCGCTGTCTGTCTTACTGCTGCTGGAGGAATGTGATGTCTTGGCTGGTTTATGCCCCATCAAATCACGTTAGAACTCGCCAGTAGGTTCAGAAATCGGAAGTGATGGTAGCGGGACAGGCAGGCTGATCAGCAAAATGCAAAGCTTGGGATCGTATAAGCCGTGTGTTCTTTAGATTAGCGAGTGGTCTGTGTTGCAGGAAGGCGAGGGGCTCGGGCACCTTTGCATGGGACAGGACGGGACGGGACGGGACGGCCGAGTGTGGCAGGGACGTGGCCCCGAAGGGGAGCAGGGCGGTGTTTTGTGGAGCCACATCTCGCTGCCTTCGAGCCGCTGCGCGGCGAAGCGCGAAGCCCCGGGCTGGGAGCGGGTCCGTCCTGTGCCCGGGCAGCCCCCAGCCCGGCAGCTCCCACCCCGCTCTCTGGCCCGGGACACAAGGCACGGCACGGCACGGCACTGCACGGCACTGCCCCCCCCCGCGGCGCCGGGCTCCGTCCCTTGTCCTGCCGCTCCCCCCGCCGGCCGCGCAGCGCGCTGCTCCCGCACCGGGCTGGGGACGGGGGAGGTGGCTGTCACAGCTGGGGGGCAGGGGGTGCCTGTCGCCCTCCGGCCCAGCCACCTCTCCCTGGGGGAGATGCATCCCCGGAATGGTTTTCGCTGGCGGTAGGGCTTGGTTTTACCCAGTTTGTCCCTCTCTGAAATACATCCCGGCTGGCTGGAGCGGCTCCGCAATGGAAATGGGCAGTTCGGGAGCTGCTCCGCAATGGAAATGGGCAGTTCGGGAGCAGCTCCACAAGCCGGAGCCGGGCAGGGGCGTGGTGGTGGTCCTGGCACCATCCCTGCCCAGCGCTGGGGGACCCCTGTGCCAGACCCAGCGGGTCATGACGGGATCCTGCAGCAGCAGCAAGTCTGGGTGTGTTTGAACCGCTGTGAGATACCTGCTGCCAGGAACGGTCACGCCGCCAGCCCCACCACCACGGGTCAGCTCAGTATGGCCCAAAGCCCTCAGCTGCGAAGCTCGACCTTCTTCACAGAACTCATTTTAGCTGAGGCTGGAGGCTGTGTGAAATACCAGCTTTCACACGTGTCGCAGGATGGGTTTGACCCCGTGGGTTTCCAGTGGCACCATTAGCTAGAGCAGAAGCATCCCTGGGTGCAGCTACACCTGGCAGACAGGCAGCCTGGAAGCCCCGGCTGTCTCCAGGAGTGTGACTGCGGGGGTCACACTGATCCTGGCTTGTCACCTTTCTGCATCGCCTCCATTTGGAATATTTAAGCCACAAACCTTAATGCAGCATGTATGCCATAGTTCGTTTCTTTTGTAAAAGGAAAGGCCAGGAAAACAGACAGGAAAGCACTAATCTCCATGAATCCTTGTCTTTCCCATCTTTTCCCTGTTGAATGCGGGACAATGCTCCATGAGATGCTCTGTGGTGCTGCCCTGAGTAACTACAGCAAAAATTAACCACCTCTGCCTGCAGATGCACTGAAGCACTCAGGTCAGGTTGTGCTTGTGTCAGGCTGGTGTTGGATCCGAATCTCTCCGTTATTTTCCTGTTTTCCTTTTTTTTTCAAGTTTGTGAACTGTGTCCTCAATCAGCACTAACCACAAGGAGAATTTCTACTTGGAAAGTACAGGCGAGTTTCTTTTCTGCCGTGCAGGCACTGGAGGGCTCGATTTCGGCTGTAACAGGGAAAGAGCTGTTCTGTTCCACCCTTGCTGACCGTCTGGGTCTGAAAGCTTCAAAAGGCCAGTTTATTCCTTGAGTCCTGATGTAACCCCATGTATGGCATTTGCCCCAAGGCAGTGAAATTCCAGCCACTCGATGCTTCAGGCTGTGACTTTTGAAGGGTTAAGGGAGGCCCAGCTGCGACCCCCAGAGCTCACTTTGATGCTCAGCTAAAGCCAGGACAGCTGCATTTATAATAGTGCTGAGTTGGATCCTTTGGGATCTGCCAGACTGCTGGGACATGAGTATTGTCCCCTGGGATGGGCCATGGCCTCAGAGATGGATCCCTTCACCTTCCTGAGCTGTGATAACCGGCTCTCCTGGTGGAGCCTGCTGTGATTTAGGGCCGATTCCTGCCCAGGGGAGGAAGGCAGAGGAGCAGAGGGCTGCAAAGCTTTCCCTTGCATGGGAGCGAAGCTGCCGGTGTCTGTCCGCTGGCGCTGATGGGGAGGGCTAGAGCCGGGAGGAATGTGGCTGTGTCTTGGCAGAGGAACGTGAGTGGGAGTTTCTGGTGGAGAGGGAACGACTGGAAAGCAGGTTTGCACAGGGTGGCCGATCTCCTCCGGTCTCCACCTGTCTCTCCATCCTCCCCCCTGCCCCAGAGCCTCTCTTGCCAGCTCTCCTGACCTGGAGGTGGTTCGGCAGCTGATGCCTGCTGCAGCCAGCTGGATCTTGCAGGTGAGGGGCATGGACAGTGGTGCCCCTCGCTGTGCCACGTCTGCCAAATTGCAGTAGCAGCCCCCGAGGTGGGGAGGCATTCGCTGTGTCTCCATTGAGAACGCCCCCGTTTGCCTGACAGCACAGAAAGCGGCATGGCTGGGTGCAATGAGCCGTGGGGTTCTGGGCAGGGGTGAAAAACCTTCCTCCACCTGGTCCCTCTGGGCATCAGCTTTCCCACTGGGTTCAAATGGCTTGGCAAAGCATCTGCAAAGTGACCGTCCCCAATGGGACCTGCCCGGGGCTCTGCAGCCAGGACTGACCCTGTGCAGGATCCGACCCTACAGCTGCGCCTGGAGCACATCCAGCAAGGGACTGTTAGCAGGGGGACCTCACAGCTTAACCAGAGCTCTTGCAACATGGGTATTTTTAGCTCATGCAAATGGCAGTGTTTATTTTTCTACTGTTGTGCCTTTTTGCCTTTTTGCCTTTCCCAGGGATTTTATTGCTCATGAAAGCAAAGGCCTTAGACCCATGTGAGTGTCTGTGCTGGCTGCTGCAGTGACCCTGTCTGCCTGCATTGCTCCAGCTCCATCTGTCCCTGCGTTACCCATCTGATATACTCCAATGAGCCCGTTGGAACAATATCCTCAAGGAGCCCTGATGAGTGAGGTGATGGGCTGTAACCGGCTGAAGCACTTCAGCTTACTTTGGACCAGACTCTTCCCTGGGTTTGGGATGCCTGTGTTGTACCTTGAACACATGCATGAAGTTGGTGACGTGTGTGCAATCCCCCTCATTGGGATGGGACAAAACAGAGGAACGTTGCAAGCTTGTTTATTGTCAGTGTTTCAAATCAGTATTTTTTATTACAGAGACTCATCAGGTTGGTCACACTGTGGCAGGAATTTAATAATATAAGGCACAGGAAAAATTCAGACGTAAAAAAAAAAAAAAAAAAAAAAAGAGTTCTCAGCCTGTGAGACTTAACCATCCCTTCATTCCTGTCAGGACCCTCTGTATAAAGCAAAATCCAAATACCTTCTCCCTTCCCTCCCACCCATCCCTTAAACCCCAAAATCCACAACATGAAAAAAATATTACAGCCTTTCCCTTGAGCATGTGGTAAGCATGCCTCTTTCTGAGCAGAAATATCCCTTCCAAGACTGACACAGCTTCCCTGGGAGAGCAGGGCTGGAATTTAAGCAGGACCAAGGCATAGGTGGGAAGTGCTCAAGGGCACACAAGTGATTTGGAGAGAGCCAAGAGCTTTGTTTCAGCTACAGCAAGGTCGGCCACCCGCACCCCGGGGGAACAGGCAGCGGCAGTGAGTCTCCCTTTGCAGCACAGAAAACACAACAGCAGTACGGTTGTTGAGTAATGGTAAAGCACGTAGCACTTTCAAACCTTTATTTTTTTTGAGGGGATTTTTACAGGATGGGATGCATTTCATCTTAATTTGTTGTAAATTTTGTGCACTTTCCTATCCGTTTGTTTGATTAGCCCCCCTTTTATTTTGTGCCCAATGACAGTTAAATTCAAGCCCTGGGAATGAAAAAAAAAAAAAGGAAAACAAAATCCTGCCACTCTACGTCTTTCTCACCCCTCTCCATCCCCCCCTACCATGAGCTGGGTGACTGCAGTGTCACCCACAGCTGCTCTCGAAAAGCCCCATCCTCCTACATCCTCTGGCTCTGCCCTCCCTTGCTGGCGGTCTGTAACTGGGGGCGGTCAATCAGCTGGGAGATCTTTGCGTCTGCGCTGGGCTGGTGTGTCCAAGAACGTGCCATTAGTAAGAAGTTAAGAGAAGTCGATCCGAGAGCGGATACTGAGACAGAGAGGATATTTAGGACAGGAACAGGGTCAGTCAATGGTAGAGAGATGTAGGAGAGAGAAAGGGCTGGTAAGAGCTTGTGGAAATAGATGAGTGAGTAATCTAGTGGTAATAATTAGGCTATGAATGAGGACTGTTATTTCTCTTAGCACCATCACTATATATGTTTAGATCTATGTTAGCACCTTGTTCCCAGGGAAAAACAAAACAAAACAAAAGCAGTTTAAAAACCAAAGGAAGTGGGAAGGTTAAAACAAGACAAAGTTGGCAGCAAAGAAGGAAGCTGGGGGTTTAGATCACAAGATCCTTGTCTATGTCCTCTGTGGAAGGAAAAAAGAGAGACAAGGTTAGGAGGCAGATGCTCCCAGGGTCCCACTGCTCCTGCAGTACCCCTCCCCAGGACCAGCTGTAATGCATGGCTTCATCCTGTGTGGGGGCTTTGGGGGGGGCTTTTCAGTGTCCCCTCCACCCCCTTCCTTCCCCACTCAGTACTTACGCTCCTTAATGCCAAAGCAGCTGGCCCACTCCTCCAGGGCGATGTACTTGTCGTTGTCCAGGTCGCAAGCCTCAAAGAAGCGGGTGGTGCAGTGCTCCATGGGGATGAGGGGGGCGCGGAGGGGGGCCAGCTCAGTGTGGGACAGGTACCTGCCGAGGTGACCGCATGGTCAGCGTGCCGCCTGCCAGCACCAGCTGCCCCCCCATGGGATGGGAGATGCTCTGCCAGGTGTGGAGGCCAGCGCAGGGCTGGATGCTGGCTCCAGTTCTCCGTCTGGTTTGACTGCTGTCCCAGTGCCCTCCCAGTTATTGGCCACAGTGTGTCATGAAGGTCAAGGACTAGTGTCTGCTTTTGTAACCGGCTGTGCTAGTCACAAAATAGCCAGCAGCTGGGGGTCCTTGCCAGCTGCCCCCACCCCATGGGTCTGTGTGTGTGATCGCTCTCATGCTCATCTCCAGCTCACAGCTAAGCCAGCAGCTGCTATTTCAGCTGCTGAAGTTATCCTGAGGCCTTCGGACTAGGATATTTTAGGGAACTATCATACGACTGTAAATCTGAGAAGACAGAAACTCCACACCCAAGGGTTATGGGAGCAGCTGAGGCTGGGGGAGGCTCCTCTTTCTGCAGAAGAGCTGTTTGCAGAAGGCAAAACTGCCTGTACTCCATCCCGGTTTACCCCGGCCCTTGCCAGATGTGTGCAGGGGTTGTTCCTCCACAGGGCTTTATCTGTGCCTCTGCCATCAGCCACCCACTTGTGTCATGTCTCCAGCCTGCCTTGACACCTTCTGCCACCAAATCACCCTGGTCCTTGGGCAGGAGAGGGTCCTGGCAGGGGCCTCCATCCTCCTCTGCTGACACTCACCCATCGATGGGGTGCTGGTCCAGCTGCCCAAACTGCCAGTGCACGGGGAAGATGTACATGTTGTAGTTCTTCTCAAAGTCACGGGCCAGTAACTCCACGGTGTGGTCGCCAGCCTCCAGGCGCTTCTCATTCTCGTGGATCTTCTTCACCTGTCAGAAGGAGAGGCCAGGGAGACCCTGTCAGCAAGGGAATGGGGTGCAAAGGGGGACCCCGGGAGGGGCTTTACATGGGGTGTCGACAGGTTGTTCTGGATGGGCTCCCCTTGTGTGCTGGGCTCCGCTGTCAGAGTGAGCTCCTAGGCTCCCTCCCCAGTCCCTCACCTTGAGCTTCTGCTTCTCGGTCAGCAGGTTGTTGTCCTCATCACGCTCGTACAGGGTGATCAGCACATTCTTGAGCCAGTCCCGCATGCGCAGGGGGAACTCAGTCAGCTCTGTGTCCAGGCAGGCAGGGATGACTGGAAGCCATACACGGTGGTCAGTGCAAGGTCTGGATGTGCAGCCCCAGCCCCTGGGCACACAGCCCCAGCGCGCTCCCACCTCAGCCCTGAGCCTGCCTGGACCCTTGCTCTTCCCCAGCCCATGGGCAAGGGGACACTGCTCAGGTTAGGGGTCCACTTGTCTAAGGGAATGGCTTCACTTACATTTGCAAGGCCCGATGTAGTCCAGGTGCAGCTTGTGTCCCTTCTTGGTACCCTCCAAGGTGCACTTGGTGGCAAAGAAATGGCAGGAGGAGTCATAGGTCTTGTTGTCGGTGCCGCAGACCTGCACGGGAGGGGGAGGTGCTGTGTGAGAGGCAGCAAAGCCCAGCCTTGCGGGGGAGCCAGCAGGGAGAGCCTCCAAATGAGACGTTCAGCTTGTTTCCTGAGGCGGACAATGGCTTACTGGTCACCTTCGGCTGAGGCCAGATGGGAACTGCCACCCTGACTGTGTCCCCCACCATCTCTGGCAACGTCCCCTTATGGGGTCCCTCCCCACTCCAGTCCATCAAGCAGCTTCTGCCCTCACCTTCTCAAAGACGCCGGAGGTGGCTGGGCAGCTGGCGGGGTCCTGGCACACACACATGGGTGAGTTGCTGTCATCCACCTCACACACCTTGCCGTGCTTGCAGTGGTGGTTCTGGCAGGGGTCTGGGAGAGGGCAGGGAGCAAAGTCAGAGCCTGCCCCATCCTCACCTCCCGCGAGCTGCCTGGGGCATCTCAGCACAGAGGGAAGACAGAGACTTCACCGGAGGCAGCCCTGAGTATCTCTTCTTGTACTGGGAAGATGTGAGGGTTTCTAGAAGTCCACGTTAGCCCTCAGGCTAACCCTGGGCTCCTCTCTATAGCCACACGGAACAACGGCTTTTCTGTTGCAAAAAGGGTTTACAGAGAATCCAGTGCTGGAATGAGGCCACGCACCTCTTGCTTTTCAGTGTGCACCTAGGTTGGCATCGTCCTTGTGCTACAGCCCTTCCCAAGGAAGTCCCTCACTGTTTGGTGTGGCTAAAGCTCCTCCACCCAGGGAAGGGACAATGTCTCTGCGTGCTGGAGGGCAGGGAAGAACGACTTACTCTCTGCGACAATCTCCTCTACGTCCTCAGCGGGTTCCTCGAACTCTCCCACCTCCACCTGGACGGGGTTAGCCCCCACGGGCTCCTGCAAAAGAGGTCAGTGTTTCTGGTGGGGGTTCACAAAGAGCTCGGCCCCAGCTCCTGGGGGGAAAAGCACCCCCCCTATTGCCCCTGCTCCCCCATGCTCTGGAGGTGCTCTTCCCAGAGCAGTGGGTGCTGCAAGGGATGGGTGATGAGGAGGAGCAGAGTCACCTACCTCTGTGGTGGGATCTTCGATGACCTCCGTCTCATCGGGCAGAGCCTCCTGCTGCAGGGGAAAATGACCATGAGCTGGGGCCCATGGGGAGGACGGTCCCAAGGGGGTGACCCTCCGGGACAGGTGGTAGGGTCACCCTTGGGTTTCCTCTCCCCCTTGCTCCCCACCATCCCTCAATGTTTTATTTGTTATAAAATAAAATCCCCATCAGATATACATGGGATGGACGTCCCTGACAGCGGAGAGGCTCCGTTGTCTCTTGTACTTACCGGAGCTGCCAGGGCTTTGCCTGCCAGGCAGAAAAGGAAAAGAATCCAGGCCCTCATCTTTCAGCAGACCCTGAATAAAGGAGAGGAAAAGGAGGGATGAGGAAGGAGCCGCTGTGTGCCGCTGGGCTCCAGGCTGAGCTCACGCTGGCAGGCAGACACTTAGAAAAGGGCGTTCTCTCTGTTTCCTGCCTAGTCTGTTCAGTATTACAGACCCACATGCTGACTTTTCTAGCCAAAACTTTAAGCCAAATCATGTTTCCAAGACAAATTCTTTTGATTTTGCAAAATGGGATAGTCGGGGTTTAGATTTCTGTTGCTTTGCTGGATGCCTTTCGAAAAATCACAGTCAAAATAGCAGCGCCCCTTTGCTTCACAGGTCTTTTGGACCAAAAAGTTGTTGGTTTTTTTTTTCATGTTAAAAGCCCCTGATATGAGCCCCAGGTACAAGCAATGGAACTCTTACCATTTTATTTGTCATTCAGAGGGAAAATGGAAGTGGAGGAAGGAAAGAGATAACAGACAGTGAGATGAGTCGCTTGAGAATTAAATCCTTTAGGAAACCCCTTCCCACATGGACACAGGCATTTCTAGGAGTATCAGGGACCAGTCCCCCATCCCCAGCACCCCCAAATCTTGGGGTCTCTACTACAGTTTTTCCCTTCCCTGCACTGATCTGATGGTCCCCAGACTGGGTTTGAGGGATCCAAGATGCTTTGGGGTTGTGTCCTGCCAGGAGATGAGCTCCAGGAGGATGAGCCCTTTGCACCCTCCCCATCTGGGTTGTTGCAGGGACTCTATAGGATGAGTGAGCCAGGCAGCCCAGCTAACAGCAGCCAGAAGGAGAGCGCAGCTGGTGAAATCGCCCTGTCCTTGTCCCCCCTGGTTCCTGTTTGGCAGGATTGAGCCTCTCTGTGTGAGGGCAGATAGGAGCTCAGCTAGCCGCTTAATATGCCAGTGGCATCCCACTCCTGACAGCGAGGGCTGCCCATTCCCTTCCGCCTGCTGGGAGAGAGAAACACCCCTGGTTTGTCTCCTGCCAGAGAGGGGACTTGTCACCCTGCCAGAGCTTCTGCAGCCTCCCTTCTGCTCACCCTCCTCCTCTCCACCTGCATGGCCAGGGCACCACAGCCCACCAGCTCCCTGCGGCTGGGTGGGTGGATGGCTTTGCTGGGGCAGAGAGCGTTGGACAAGGTGTCTTTTTCCCTCCCAGCGGGCATGGATGGATATCTAATTTGCCAGTGCCTCCTTTTGCTTCCTCCCCATGCATGGCAGCTCTCTGGGTACAAAGCACCCCAACGCTGTGCTGCCAGGGCACCAGCCAGGCTGGGCTGGGCTTTCTGATTTAGCAAGGCTTGGCCACACAGAGGCTGAAACCCTCCTTCCGATCTCAGCACTAACCCAGCCCCAGCAGGGTGCCCCTGCAAAATAGGTGTCTGGGCACACAGGGCAGCTTCCCAGGGATGCTGGAAGGCGGGGAGCACTGGGTGGTGGCGTTAGCTGCCATGGTGGGATGGAGGACCTGTGGAGAGAGGGGCTGAGGAGGGGGTGGATGAGCCCACTTGCTCTGGCCAGGCTGCAGCTGAGCAGCTCCCTCCTCTCCCACTGGGTACATGCTGTCCCTTCCCCTCGCCTTTATTTGCTCTGGGCTGCTGAGAGCTCTCCAGCATTTGCCAGGAGAGATCACTCACTGGTTCTTCACTTCTGGAGGGGTGGTTTGTGGCAGGGGGGAAGGGGGGGAGATGGAAAAGTACTGGTGAATCTGGCCATCTCCTCCCTTGCTGCTATTCCCTGGCTTGTAGAGACTCCTCCTGGGCTTCTCCCAAGGGGCTTGTTTGCTTTGGAAGAATCTCTGAAGTTCAGTGATGTTCACTGGGCAGAAACACAGCAGTGCCCAGGCTGGAGGAGAGGGCAGTGTATGTACATGTGGAAGGTAGCATTAAGCAGAACTCAACCTCAGACCAAGGCCATCTCAGATCATTTCCCCAAGCCCCCAGAAAACACTGAATTTCAAAGTCTGGGCATGCAATAAGCTGGGGTCAGGGAATTACACGCTTGCTAGGAGCCAGCAGACAGTCAGAGCTGCCAGTGTTGTGTTTGGAGGCAGAAGGAGCGCAAAAGAGTCTGAGCAAACAACCTCTGCAGAGCTGTCTCACACCAGAGATGGGAAAACAAATTTATTTGAAAAACAACATCCTCCTGGAGGCAGGGTCTGTGCACAGAGGACATTGCAGCATCTGTGAGCCCCTGGCTCTTTTGCAAAGGCATGGTCTTTCCTGAATGCCTGGTGGCCAAAAATCCTGAAATCGCAGCTCAGGAGCCCTGTGAACAGAGCTGCTCTGGCAGAAGGGCCTGGCCCGTGGTGCATGTCTCCCTCCTTGTGCACCTACCATGGTCCGGCTGCCCAAGATTATGCTCTTTGGAGCTGGCAGCTGGGCCATACCATGAGCTTAGCATCCATCTCCCAGTTCGAGGTGCTGGGGGGGATCCCTGTGAGGGGCCCTGCACTGGGAATGCCTGGCACTGCTCTGTGAGAGCCCCATGGAGGGCAGAGGACAATGTGAGAGGCAGAGCAAGGGGTCATTTGGGACAGAGGAAGGCAGGACTGGGAAAGAGACTTTAGCATTCTAAAGGAATCAACAGAAGCCAGCACTTCATGGGCACAGAGAGAGCTACTGAACATACAGTAGAAAAGGCTTCCATAGTCCCAACCCCTCCTCAGGACTGCCCTCCTTACTGCTAACGATGCAGAAGGCAGCCAGGCAGCCATGGGCTGCAGGACCCCTGGCCTGCACTGCCCGTCTAGTACTTGACCCCGCTTGCATCCTAAGTGGGGACTTGAGCTCCCTGTTGCTGTGTAAACAGAGTCTTGTGGCTCCCATAAACCCCTCTCAGTGGTTCACCTTTCTAGCATGGCCCAGGCTGTCCCTCAGCACTGGCTGCTCATTGCAGTTTGTAGAAATGTCCATAACAAGAGAGCCACGGGGTGCGGAGAGGTCTGAGGCTGACCCTCAGCAGCTCCATAAATTCAAAGCAGGCTACTCGGGCAAACTCTTTACCACCCTCCCCCCAGTCCTGTAGCACCATCATACATTTCTCCTGCTGGGGACGATGCCCCGCAGTGATGTGCGGAGGAGAGTCTGCGCCACTGGGTTCTGTGGGTCCCTTTGGTCTCCTCCCCCCCAACCTGGGGGCCGTTGTGGTCCAGAGGAGGAGAAGGACCAGGTGGGTGCAGCCTTTGGTGGAGGGTCTGTGGGTGGTGGAGCGTGGCCCATGTGGCACTGGCCCTGGCCAGTGTTGCATAAGCCCTTTGGGATGCCACGTTAGTGTGGGGAGGAGTCTCTGCGTGGCCACTTTGGCAGCTCCTCCCCGAGGCCACCGGGGTAACCCCAGCTGCCCCCACCGCTAACCCCGGCCCGGGCTCCGCTCCCACCGCCAGCAGCGGAGAGCAGGAGTGGGTCATCGTTGGGCAAAAACATTCCCGTGGCTCCGTGTCCCACTTGCACCCCAGCCCGGCCTCACCGCAGGCAGCCAGCCCGAGTGACAGGGTCTCCCGCACCCACCCCCCATCTGCTCATTGCTCTTCCGAGCTCCAACATGCCCCGGCGTCCAACATGCCCCAGCACCCCTGACTGACTGTAAAGGCAGGACCAGCCCGGAAAAACCTTCTGCCTACAAACCCCACCGTGGGCCATAGTTCTCAAGGTGCAGATGGGTGACCAAGTGCAGCCACCACGGAGACACCAGGCGAGAACTGTGACCCCGCTGCCTGGCCCTGACCCCCCTGTGCAAGCAAGACCCTCTGTGCTTTACTCAGGCGGCTGCTCCCGGGCTAAAATTTAATTTGAAGTCAGAGTTGTTTGTGTGAGTCCCCATAAAGCTCCCTGCTGAACAGGTCCCTGCGTGTCCAGGCCATGCTGCTGGGGGTGCTGGCTCACCCAGATGTGCTGCAGCTGTGCTGGGTCCCAGGCGAGCAGGGCAGGAGCAAGGCAGTGGGCAGAAACCAGCCTGGCTCCAGCCAGCTGCACAGTCCCCGCACATGCAGCACGCAGGCTCAGAAAGCTAAGCTGGGGTCAGATGCAGTGAATTTCCCTTTATCTCATGCATACACTTACGCACTCCAAGTAAAACACAGGGGGAAAAACCCAATCTACCACATCTGTCCGTGCACAGCCACTAAAGACACGATGCTGTATTAACCCATTCCCCCTGCAGGGAGTTGAGCAGGTCTGATTGCACTTACAAATGCTCCAGATCTTACAGGGCTTATTGGTAAGGGCAGGAACACATATGCCACTACAGTTGTGCGCTGGCTTGAAGCTGTCTGGGTTTGAGCCATTTGTCTAGGTTACAAATAGCATCCGTAATGGGAAACAATTAAATTAGTACCAGGAAAAGTGCCTGGATGAGACCTGGGCTGCAAACCGATGAGCTCTTTGCAGATCTCAGCGGGAAGGACAGGTGATACAGCATTTTTCTGTCCTGTCTGAGCTTTTCCTTTTGTTTGCATTGGACAAAGGGCAGTGCCAAAAGCAGCCTGGATACTTCTGTGCCAGGTGGAAGCGGTCCCTCTGGCTCCCGGGGGATACAGCAAGCTGATCCTGCATAGCTCCACGAAGGAGGGAAAGAAGAAACTGTCCACTAAATATTCAGCAAACATGCAAACCATCTTCAAAGCGTTCCCTGGACTTGCCCTGCCACAGCCACTGCAGCGATAACAGCCCTGGCCATCCCTCCGACCAGAGGACCCAGAAAGGGTTTCCATGGGAGCCGACATTCCTCTGGGGCTGAGTCATGGAAGAGCAGAGGATTGTGGAAGGAGGGGCTTGAAAAAAGTTTGAAAAGTTTATTTCTCCTCTTCCCCCTCCCAACACCACCCGCATCCCTGCTCCTGCCTATGTGGCAGACAATAGCTTGGCTTTAACTGCGGCGCTGAACGCAACAACCTTTTATTTCCACTTAAAAGTCGCCTGATCGACCCTGACAAACGGCTGCAATGTACTTTTGTGCTTTTGGAGGGTTGCTGAGTTTTTGGGCTGTTTGGAGTTGGTGGAGGACTCGGAGTACTGGCGACCTTCCCGGTGCCCCCGATTTCACTCCAACTTGAAACTGTTGCCTTTTGGTTTGGGTGGGAATTCAGCCTCCATCCCGTTAATTTTCCTTTTCTTGGCTGCATGCAACAGAGTGGAGCTTTCTTAGATGGGGGACACAAAGAGCAGAGTTAGACTGCCATGCACGTCACCGGGACGGGAAGGACAGCGGCTGCCTTTAAAGGAAACAAGTCCTCGGCTCTTCTGCGTGGACCTAAAATTGTGCATGACTGAGCCCAGGTTCTTAAAACTTACAAAAAACCCCAAAAGAGCTTTGTTTCTGCTCTCCTGTAACCTCTGTCTCTCTAGCAGTTGATCAGCTGGAGTTAAGCAAACCAGGGCAGCAGGACTTGAAATGGTTTCAAAGTCTGCTTGGAACAAAAAGCCAAGTGTCTTTTTTTTTTTTTTTTTTTTTTTATAAGAAAAAAGAGCGGCTGTACTGGAAAACATAAAAATGCTGAGATGAAGTCGACAGCTCTTTTGTTCTTCATCTAGATTATCTGGTGAGTAAAATACCACCTGCCAACACACCTCAGGCTGGCTGTAAATCGGGACTGGTTTGTAACTAGATCTGATTTGCTCTGCAGGTTGGTTTGATGTCCCCAGACGCGGGTCTCATGCATCTCGCTAAGGAAATACCCCACAACTGGAAACCCAGAGGGAAAAAAGCAGCGAGAGAGAAAAAATGGGGCAGGATAAATCTTTACAGATGCCACCAAAGTGTTAAAGCTAGCAATCTGGCAGTGAAATACAATAAGGGATGCAGTTTAGGAGAAGAGATGATGCAAAGAGGAGAAAGAGAAGTCAGGAGGGGTCTCTTAAATGCATCAGCTGGGGTAGGGAGCACCCACCTCCCCAAACCAACTGGTGCATTGCTGGGCACCGGGCGCACCCCACAGGCTGGGAGGGCGGCTCCCGCACCAGGGACCCCCATGAGTGGGGCTATCAGGACCCCCATGCCAGGAGAAATAGCAAAGGCAAATGTGAAGGTCTCGGGCCATACCTCGCAGTCCCGGCAGCAGGGCTGAGGAAACTTCAGGCGCTTGGACAGGCTGGAGAAATCTGCAGGTTTTAGAAGGAGGCAGCAGGAAGCCAAAGGGTGGGCTGGGTTTCCCGCTGCCTCTCCTCCTCCTCCTCCTCTTTGCTATCTTTCCAAATCGGTCTCTTCCTCTCCCTCTCTCCCCAGTGGGCAGTCCCACCCACCCCAGAGACAGGCTGAGGCACAGCCTGGGTCGAAAGGATAGACCAGAGAAATCAAGCGGGGCTGGAGATCAAGGGGGTCTCTCGCAGGGAGAGCTCAGCCCCCAGCGCGACCTCCCCAGTGGAGACAGTGGCACAGCAGCTGCCTGCACTGCTGCAATGAGCTTGCCAGTTCCCTGGCTCTCCCAGACTAACAGCCTGGGGGAGCAGGGAGGAATACCGTCTCTCCGCTTGCTTTGTGCATCTCCTAGCACCTTGGCCTACTGCATTTAAAATGTTGAATGCTGTCATTTCACAGCAGGGTAGTTCAGCCCCTGAGCTGGTGTTTCTCATCCTCAGGGGGATGCAGGGGATGACAGGAGAGTCCTCACTCCCCATCTTCTTTCCTAACACTGCTGCCATCTGGGACTGCCTTGTGGAGAGGGAAAGAATGAGCCAGAGAATGTGGAGAGTTATGACATGTCTGAAATATGCTCCAATTAGGCAGAGAAATGCTGGGCTGGTAGATGCGGTTCTCAGTAGATTGGTCTCTCGCTGTGGTTACTGTCCAGCAGATCTGGACTGATTGAGCACAACCCACAGTGAGAATTGCCGGTCAGTTGAATCTGATGGTCTCTTCAGACACATCACTAAATATTTTGACCTTACAGATCATAACTCAGCTGGAGCAGCTGCCTAGCCAGGGACAGCGAGACAGCAAAGCTGTTTGGAGTTGACTTTTCCCATCTGTTCCTCCTTGTGCTCAGGGTGAAAACCCAGCTCCCCTGTGCTTGCATCTCACCATGAGTGAGAGGATTTAAGGTTCATCTGCTCCCCTTGCAGAACCAGGCAGCACACCTTTATGCACCAGCATGGCCATGGTGCTGCATTGCAAAGTAAAACCAGCAGCCAAAAGGAGAGGCTGCCAAATTGCGGGAATTTGGGCATCCCTGAAGAGTGTCTCCATGACATACAGGGCTGTCCTGAGCACTGCAGATAGTTCAGCTCTTTGTGGCTTGTGATCCACCTGTGGCACCAACCCTCACCCTGTCCAGGGCAATGCAAGGTTGCTCCCCAGGGGCTTCTGGAAAGCTGGTGGCTCATGTAGCCCACAGGGCTAAAGACAAATCATCTGGGCACCATCAGTCTAATTGCAGGTGCTGGGTGAAGGACACCCAAGAACATAACAAAATGCGACCTCGTGTTTTGTCTTGGCAGCCTGGAGTTTGGGTTCATTCCTCATGATTACACTCTATCTTTGAGAGGGGCTGAGACACCCATCTGGGTGCTTATCTCTTCTCTCTGATGTTGATGAGGATTTAGATGTCAACACAGGAACTGGTCTGTCATGACCTGCTGGGCTGTGCTGACTCCTTGCTCTGTCGGGTGCCAGTTACTTGGTGATTTGTGATTCTTTATCAGCTCGCTCCTTGTCTGGCCTCTCGGCACTTCTGCATGTGAAAGAAACAGATGTAAAACTAAACATCCTTAGGGCCAACAAGAAACAAAAATTAAACAAAACAGAAAGGGAAAAGGGAGGAAAAAGATAGGGAAGGGGGCTGTGAGAATCCATCATCATTTCCCAGTGAGACAGTCAATCTCTGTGATGAGGCAGCTCAGGAGGCTGGTGGCAAAGAACAAGAGAAAGTCTTCACCCATTTCTTTACTTGGCTACACCCCATGCAAAAGCCATCCCTGTGGATGTTGATAACACTCACAGAGACACCCATAAAATACCCTAAGTGACCCTCTCAGTTCCACGTGGAGGCCAGCTTTGCGATGGTGTCTAAGACCCCATGGGTCCTTCTAACGCAGCCAACCACCTGTGACACCTGGAGCATCCTCTCCTCCCACCACAAGTGTCTCCAGTTTCCATGTGCAGCTCAGTGCCACTCATAGGTCCAGTTTGGCTCCAGAGGTCACACGTCCCCTAAACCGAAGTTTCATTTGCTTGATTCGCACCCCAAGGAGTTGAATGCTCTCTGTGCTGGATTAGTCACGGCTCGCATTGAAATTGTACAGCTGCTGGTACTTCTCCTAAGGAAAAAAAAAAAAAGACATCTGGAAAAAATTTTAGGGAGGGAAAAAAAAAAAAAAAAGAAGAGAAAAGAAACCACGTCTTTTCTAACTGACAACGTGGCAATTGCTTAGTGCTCTTCACTGTAGCCTGAAGCTAAGCCCTCTTCTAAGGGCTTAGACAAATGACAGTGCCAGGAAGATAATTATAACAGGGTTTCTTTATATACGTGGCGGCTTAAACTCTGGTTTTGAGCGAAAGCAAAAAGCAGCCTGCTGCAGTGATGCAGTCCTATCTGGAAACGGCCCCTGAGCTCATGGTGGTGAGCCCCGGGTGGGTGGTAGTGAAGGGTCCTCGTGGTCCTCTGTGCACATGGTGGGGACAGCCGGGTCCTGCCTCTTGCGAGAGGCACGCTGCCAGGCCCGGGTGTGCGTTGCCAGCAGTGGGATGGAGGGGGATCACACGGAGAGGGAAACAAGAGCCTGGAGCAACTGGCTGATTCTTTAATCTCAGCAGCTTTAAGAAGCTCCAGGAATGACTGAGAGCTTGCAAAGGAAGTCCTGAAAAGTCCTCTCCGCATTTATAAGGCTTAGTGGACTCATCAAAGAGGAGATTTTGGTGTCAGGCTGCCAGGAGGAAAACTGGACCTCACACATGCTTAGAAGGTCATCCGATGCCATCTGGGGCACTGGAAGGGCAGGAGATCACCCACGGGGCCTCACCAGCCCAGGAGCCCTGGCAGCACTGCTGGCCTCGCTGGTCCAGCTCGGGCTCTCCGGCCACATGCCAGCAGGGCGGTTTGGGCACAGCTGATGCACCCCAGTGCGCCCAGCTCTTGCTCCCAGCTCCAGTGACTGCACAAACTCTGATGGAAACAGCAGACAGGACAAGACCCCTCCAGGTCCGAGCTCAGTTTACAGCAAAGCCAAGAGGTTTGCAGGGCTGAGATTGGAACTCCAGCTAACCCCCGTTCAAAATCCAAATTTCTTTATCACCTTTTAAGCCAGGCTGGGCAGATCCAGGCTGGTGCAGTTGAGAAAACCCTGATGCTCTCCAAGAGGGGAACAATTCTGCTGCCAAAGGAGAGAAATGCTAGGGAGCAGCTTGTTTGGTGGAAGTGATACAAATGTGGATTAATAATCTTGCTGTCTCTTACTCCAAATCTGCCAGTTTAAGGAGTCTTTCCTTCTCTTTTCTTGGGAGGGATTCTCTAACGAGGTTTTTGGAGAGGATGTTTCTGCATTAATTGCTGGTGGATGCTGCTGCAAAACAATGAACCCAAAGTGCAGATAAATAAACAGGATGCCCTGGAACCACTGCGGGAATGTCATTTACTAAGTCTTCTTCACTGGCTGAACTCCTCACAGGCACAGGGCAACAAGGGAAAAGGCAACAGCTGCTGGGGTGGGAACCCAGCACCCAGCTCAGGAAAAGGCGAGTGAGTGCAGAGCAGACAGGAATCTGCTTATCCCAGGAATGTCCCAGCTCTCCTGCTATCTGGGAGTGTGTCAGCAGGTCCTGCAGGAGGATTTCTGTTTTTTTCCATTTCAGAAACAGACTAAAGGCAGGAAACTGTGCTCTCTAGACTCACACTAAGCAGATACATGACGACTGGAAGCACCATCTGCACAGGGCAGGATGAACCCAAACTGTTCTGCGGACTTGCCCAAGAATGGCTTTGTTCTGTGTGGGGCAGGGATTTCTTCCTAGGGAGATGGGGCTCTCCCCCCACAGGCACTGCAGTAGGGCTGATGTCTGGTTCAGATGGGGCAGACAGACCCCGGCCAAGGTCTCTTCCAATGCCTGGACCAGGAGAGCCTGAGTCTTAGCACCCTGTGGACGGACTGGGGGGTGAGCTGGCTCAGCAGGACAATGCAGGCAGATGGGATGCTGGCTCTGTGAGAAGCGGAGAAGGAACAGTGGATGTCATTGCAGATTTTCAGCTGTAAACCAGAGGCCTGTGGGCCAAGGGGTGGAAATCCAGCTGTGCATGGCTCTTCAGTGAGTCATGACCTGGGAGCAACTGCAGAGCCAGGACACGCATGCTGTGGGATGGCTTGCTCTTTCCATGGTGTGCCTGGGCTCTCACAGCTGTCCCCTGGGGTCTCGGGTGGAAGGCGCTTCCCGTGCCCCATGGGGAGGATCTCCCAGCCACCTCCTTCAGACTACCCCTGCAATGACCATCTCGCTCACTTGTGTGAGGCTGCAGGCTTGGGAGAAGCCTGTCTGTCCTCCCTGAAACCAAATGGACACCAAAGGAGCAGGCAAAGAAAAATAAAATCCATCAGCTTCCTCAGCTGTGGTGAAAGCCTGGAGCTCCGAGTGCTGCAGCTACACCTGGATGCCTGTTGTGGGCATCAGCTCTGACCATGGCAGCTGTGCCTGTCCCCAGCTACACCCACAGCGGGTGGCAGGTATAACCAACCCCTCTGGCTACAGCCCCCATTGTGTCCCTGCAGCAGAGTCCCCACAGAGCTGCCTGGAGCCGTCACACCAGGCACCAGCAGATGGGACAGGTCTCAGCTGCTTTGAAGCTCCCACGCATGGGCACATCCAGCCTGGCTGCTGAGCTTGGTCCCGGTTGAGTAACTCCAATATCCAAAGGACTTCTTTGCCTTTCCTAAAAGGACTTCTCCCTTGCTGCAGGGGGCTGTTCACTATTAATCCTGAGCAGGGACATGTTGTGTGCCTGAGTTACAGTTCAGTGCCTCAGCCCAACTTTGCTTTTGCTCAAGACCTTGCCTTGGAGGCATGCCTATGATGCAGAAAATGCAGTAAAGCTTCCAAGAGAGAAGTGCAGCAGATGCTGCTAACTCTGGGCAGTCCCACCTTGCTCCTGGTGTTTACCTAAGATGCACTTTCGAGTCCTCTTGGGCCTGACAGATGCGGCTTGGCAGCTTTTGAAGGCTATGAATAGAGCTGCTTAAGGAAATAAACAGGAATCCACCTTCAAGCCCCTGGGACATGTGGTAAGAGGGAAGCTCCTGGGCTGCAATAGCAGCTTTTTTGCATGGATAAACACAGCCTAAAAATCTCTCCTAAAAGGCAGCCTTGATGGAGGTACCCAGGTGAAGCTGTGCCAGCTCCAGGACATCCAAATGCCACCTGGAATGCAGTGGTGATAACCACAGGTGAGGATAAGACCAGAAATGCAAATGCATTTCACAAGGCTCTCTGGGACCAGCTGCCTTTGTTTTTGGGGGTCATGAGTATGAGGTCCTCTGAGAAAAGCTTGATTCTCAGGTGAATTGTCTGCTTACTCCACAACCACTGATAATCAGGCCCCTCTTAATTTCATTTAATCAGCCCCACACCCTTACACCTTGGGAATGAAAGCAGTGGTCTCCTGGGCCATACCTTTGCTGGGAGCTTGCTTAGATAGCTGGCCTGCCTGGGATGCAATGCAATGCAGTGGGCAAACTGGTGAGTGGCCAGCAGGGCTGAGAAGTGAAGGGGAAGAGCTGCCATGGACTGGGATCATGGCTGAGGCAAAGCAGGCAGCAGGATTTGGTGTTCTTAGCATTATTTGCTGTCCCCATGAGCCTGGCAGTTGAGAACATGGGCTTTAAGTGATGGCTGCTTTTGCTCCAGGCTTGTGCACTGCTGTAGGTGAAGAGGAGGAGGGAGAGATAGTCTTGGGGAGGGCAAGGCATGTTGGTGACAGGGAGGCTGGGCTGCTTGTTAAAGTCTGGAAAGTTTTGCAGTTCCCCATGGAGGCTGAAGAACAGAACTTTATTGTCCTCCTATTAACACTTACTGCTGGCAAACCCTATCAAAATATCCCCGCTCCCAGCCACCCCTGTCCTGCAGTAATTCAGCCTGTGTATGGCTCGGTGCTCCCAGCGCTGTCCCGACCCCCTGCAGCTGTACAGACCCAGCCGTCCTGCTGTTGCATAAGCCGTGAAAAGCAGCTTCATGCCATGCAGAAGGATCCCAAGAGGCCATGTCCCCTCTAGCACTGCTCACCGGGGCTATTATAGCATCCCTGGATGGGAATCGGGCCGTGCTGCAGCTGTGGCTGCATCCCAGCCCAGCGGGCAGGGCATGGTATGGGGGTGCCCAGGGTGCCTTGTGTGATGGGGTCACCCTGGCTGAGCCTGCAAGTATCCACCCCGAGAAGCTGCATTTTTTCAATCTGTTGCTCTGAGACTTTCTGCCTGAGCTGAACTCACTTCAGAACAAGCCCTGGCTTGAGATGGACCAGGTGAACGAGCCAGGCTGCCGGGTGCAGGAGGCTCCATAAACAGGGTGTCCCTTAAAGGAGGCAAAATGGGATTGATTTTGGCAACGTGCATTTGGGAGGATCCTGTACAGAGCAAAAAGCCAGTCACAGGTGGTCTTAGAACCTGGCAAAGAAGATTTAGGGGAGACAGTAGGAAATGCTTTTTGACAGCAAGGCTTTGGAGTGGGCTGTCTGGGCAGGCTGAGCCTCCCTGCCGTGAACCAGCTGAGGGAAGGGCTGTTGGGGCAGGGTAGGTCGGGCTGGTAGGAGCCGAGCTGACAACCACTCGAGGATTTTAGCATCCGATGACTCTGTGATTTACAAACACAGCCGCTCCAGGACAACACCGACAGCAAAAGCACTGACCTCCCTACCATGTCTGCTTGCTGCCTCCCTCCAAATAATCTTCAAGTGCCCCCTGTAAACTCATCTCCCCAGACTGGATTTTACCCTGGGGAGTTCAGGTCCCTTAAAATCTTCCTACCCTGAGCAAGTCAGATCTTTATGGCCATGCATAAATATTCTGCTCCTTGCAAAAGCCTGTCAGTGGAGGAATCATTTGCTTCATCTGTCGGGAGTTTGATGGGATTTCACTGATCAAAGGGTAAAAGAAACCCAAGAGGACACAACACCCTTAGCCATATGAGGGCATATATGGAAAATACCTCATCCGTCATTGCTTCAGTGTGATGAGTTCTGGGGTTCTCAATTTAGCCCTGAAACTTGTTTACTTCCCTTCAAAAACCACCATCCAGTTTGTCCGGGGTTTGGCAGGAGCCGGCGCTGTGGGCAGGAATAGGCTGTGGGGAGGCTTGGGGCCGATGCTGCACCATGTCTGTGGGCTTAGGGCAAAGGTGGGACGTGGTCAGCCCCAAAATAGCCAGGTCGTGCGGGGCCCTGAGCGAGTGCTGTGACTTTCCATCCTGTGCCTGGCCCGGAGCTGGGTCACTCCTTCGGGACCTTCTACTAAAACCAGCAGCGTTTCTCCATGCTGTGTGCCCTGTGTCTGTTAACAGCAGCTATTTAAGGAGATGGAGGGACCAGAACCACAGTTTAAAAAAACACCAGATTTGAAGGACTCCCTTTTAAGCTTCTTTTATGGGAAAAACTGATGGAAAAAATTATTCCCTGAAATGGGAGCCCTGGGGAGAGACGCCTGAACTCTTTTCCTGTGTGATGCTGAGACTGCTAATAAGCATTAATCATATCAGGTATCTGCGAAGAGTAAGCAGAAAATTACAAAGGTGAGAAATGAGCATTGGCAATGACACTGCCCTCCAGCTCCTTAATTTCAGACTTGCTGAAGGTGCCTGCCACATCCTCTCTCCTGCACCATCCTGCCTGCCCATGCCGCCCTGGGGAGTGAGCTCACCCAGGATTTATTATCAGGATTAATGGAGTGGATTTTTAATGTCATGAATGTTCAAAAAAATTCTGTTGTTGACTTGGAGGGGAAAAGGTGGGAACCGGGAAATTAGGGAAACCACCTTTTTTGTTGAATGGCATGGTGCAGGGAATTGTCTGCGCCTCTCTGGAGATACCCAGCTGCAAAACAGGAGGGAGAACACACTGTGCTTTGGGATTAGTGATGGTCACCTGGCTGGATGCAGGCAGCTCACACCATCCCTGCCACAGGGATGTTCAGTTATTTCCTTCTCTAATGCACACAGAGGCCGATGCAACTGTGGACCAAGGGCATCCCTGCAGCGGGCCGGGGAGCTCGTGTCCTGCGTGTGCCCAAGGGCTCCTTTCCTGCTCCTCTTCCTACATGTAACTCTCAAGAATCATAGAATCACAGAATAGTTTGGGTAGGAAGGGACCTTTAAGGGTCATCCACTCCAATCCCCAAAAGCGAAGGTCCTCGCTGCTTGAGGTGTGCCTGAACTGACACTGATGTCATCTTGCTTAAGGTGTGGCCATATTTGTTCTTTTTCCTCCAGGGAGTTAGAAATAGGGAGTGGTACTGAGGGAACCTGCGCTGGGAAAGTGTGGGTGAACAGGCTGAATGAGAGGGGACATCTCTGTCCCCTCCCCAAATTCCTCCATGTTCAGCCTTTTCCAGGGGAGTTGGAAAGTGCATCCCTCCCCCTGAATTTTCTGGAGCTCTGTAGAAGAAGGAAGGGAAGGGAAGGGGATAACAGGGAATGAGACAGCCTCTCGCAGCCCCTTTTTTGCATCTACCGATG
>JAVJGJ010000061.1:58265007-58275743 GCA_035590215.1 Microhierax caerulescens | reverse complement strand
GCGCGGCGCCCCCCCCCCCCCCCCCCCCCCCCCCCTACCCCCCCGTAGGCCGCGGTCCGTTGAGGGAAGGAGGCTGCTGGTGCACCCCCGCGTTCCTGGCGCTGCGGTGGCTCCCGCTGTCCCGGTCCCGCTTGTGGGGCCCGCCCGGTGCCGGCGGCGCTTTGTGGGGAGCGCCCTCCCGCCGGGCTTTCGCGGGGCCCTCGGGCGGGAGGAACCTCCGGGGCCCTCGGATAGCTGCGGGGGGGGGTGGGTGGGATGGGGCGCTGCTCGGCCAGCAGCTACTTGGGAGGGAGCGTTATTTGCGGGGAGAGGGAGGGATCGGCCGCTCACGGGCCTTCATTGTGCGAGTCGAGATGTGGAGCTGCGAGCTTTGTTCTCCGTTTTACGGACTGTGGTATTTTTTTATCCGCTGGCTTTGTGTTTGTGGATTTTTTTTTGTGTTTTTTTGTTTGTTTGTTTTTATTTTTTTTAGACGGTTGAGGTTAGGTATGAGACGACCGAACGCTTGGCACGTAGTTTTGAGAACCCCTTGCAACAGTCGGTAGTAGCTGTAGATTGAAGGAGTAATACTAGGTGCTTACATAGTGAGAGTGTCTGTCCCGGTGTATCAGATCGTAGGTGTCTCCCTGGCTCCAACTTCGTAGACCCAGGGAGTCATAATGCGAGCAGAAGGGGAGTGTGTATCTTGCTCTGACTTACTGCATGACCTTGGCTGGATCCGAGATTAAGCTAAGATTTAAATGTGAAGTAGTGCTTGTATGAAGACTTTCCAGCCTCTTGTAAGGCCCTAAATATACTTGCTGGAGGAAAACCAGAGAAAAAGCTTCTGTACATCTGTTGGTTACATTTTAGTCTTGATCTGGATGATCTAATATGATAGGAATTCTCAGCGGGTTTACCTGGTGACCTGTTATGTTAAGGGTTGCGTGAATATAATAAATATTCTTTACAAACAACATGATTGTTTTATTTTTTGTTTCCATGATTGGTTGCAAGCAGCATTTGCAGCAAGCCGCCATGTTTCCAGTGGATGCTATTTTTGTCTAGCCTGTGCTCTCACAGCCAGGAGTGACAGCTTCAGGAAATGTGGACACCACTATCAGGCTCTGAAGGCTAATGCTTCCAGGTGCTGTAAATTGAATGAGGTCTGTGTTGGATTGGCCTTAGTCAATAAGACTTTTTGGATTGGTGGTGTAAAGGGAAGGGAGTACAGCAGCTGACAGACAAAACCTGCATTTCAAACCTTTTTTGAAATCTTCCCTTTGACCAAGCTTTCACTTTTATTGCTCCTCTGTAAAGAACAAGCCTAATCATTTTGGTAGATAGGTAGTTCTGTAATACTTCTGTGATACTGGTAGTATCATGTTCACATCCTGTGAACTGAACTCAACTTTTCCTGCGGTGTTTTAGTCAGTATAGTCAATGTTGTGAAGCTGTGCATCTGGCTTTGGAGAAAAAAATAATAAAAACCCCTCAGTGGATGGAATATATAGCTAGTCTTCAATTTAGCTATAAATATTTATGTGCTTAAGGTGTTAAATGTTAATAGTCACAGAGCATCTTTATGATGAGGATCTCCCAACTTTTTTGATAGCATCACATGTTTAAGGGGCTAGTTTGCCTGAAAGGCAGTGTTAAAACGTGCTAGGAAGTGTAGTTATACAAAATCTACTAGAAAAATTATTGAATCAACATTGCGACCTTTGCAAATGTGTATCTTGTTTTTAAAAGTAATTAAAAAAAAAAAAAAGTTGTGTATATCAGACGCTAAGTAGCGGACTCCAGTTCTTGACTTGTGTGAATTAGGCAACTGCCTTTTTTTTGCTGGGTTGTATTCTTTTAAGCATGAACTCCTTAAGCTGAAGGATAGAAAACATAATTAAAGTAAGATAGAAGATTTCTGGCAAGATTTCCTTTGTGTGGGTCAAGTGTAAATAAACATCAGGATGTTTTGTAGGGATTCTTTGCATTTGCAGTCTAAGAAACAACAAAAACATGCTAGAAGACTTGTTTGTACTGGTCTTACAATGACCACTGCTCTACTGTTCAGTTTGCTGCTGGCACAATAGTGTCAATGGACTTCAGCACAACTAATGATACTCTTTCTAAGTTTGAACATCTTAATTTTAAACATGAAATCTTTATGCACCTGATGAAACAGCAAGTTCTTTGTTGGTTCAGAAAAAGCTAGTGTTTTGTTTTTCACTTTGCTGATTGTAAGGTGAATATGTATAGAGGAATGCTTTTTAATGAAAGTAAAGCAAAGATGATGATACTCTAAGTACATACTGATATTTCTGTTCATAACAGGAGTGCTTGTTGAGAGAGCACTCATAACATTAGTATAAATGGCCTGTTTGATGAGTTAGAAAACATTTTAGTATTATGACCTGGGCCTTTTTGTCTGATTAATGTGATGAAAGAAGAATCTGAGGAAATCAAAGTAGAGCAGGGCTCTAGCAGGATGGTGCCAGTTGTTGTGCTGGCTGTAGTCTGCAGTGCTTGATACAAACCAAAGGTGAAAGTGATAGTTTTGTCTATAAAACTGGATACTTTTTTACAGGTACCCAAATAAAATTTCCAGAATTGAAGTAATTATTAACTTTCCGCTGAAATTGCTAATAGACTTGATAATCTTCAGCTACCTCATTGAGTAATGAAAAAGAAGCTTGATATTCAACTACTCTAAAAGAATCCCTAAAACTTTGCAGGCAGTGAATATTATACTGGTCTGAGGTCCTAGTTTTGCTATATTAAGTCTGGACCCCTTCCAGAAAGGCATAGCTGGTGGAGTGCTGCTTTCAGAGCTAGAAGATTGTGAGCTGTCAGCTATGTACGAATAATCAGTTATGAACCTGAATACTTGCTGAGGCAAATGTGAAATACTGCATTCTAAAATGCTAGTGGCCATCTTCTATTTTCCTCTGCCTTGCCCTGTACTGTTTTCTTGTTTCACTTATGACTGCTCTTACACTGACTTTCTGTTTTGTTTTAAAGTGCTAGAATCCAGTCAACATACGAAGGTTAAGAGTCTTCTGTGGCCGAAATGGGTAGAGGTGAAAGAGTTCACTCTCTTTACAAGTATCTGTTGCTTGGCATTCAGAAGATATTTTGGTAAATCTTAATCCTGGTGATTTTAATCCAAGTGGGAATGAGCTTGAATTTCACTGTAATGCCTGTGTAGCTGGGTGTTCTAATCTGCCCCTTCTGACTGCCTATGAGTAACTTTTGCTTTTTACTTTAAGAAGCTGCAGTGGAGCCAAATGGAAAAATTGCAGACCTAAGAGAAGACTGGACCTGCTGCCAACTTCAAGTTGTTGGAGCAGCTCTTGGATGTCAAAACAAAACCTGTTCTAATGGCAAAATCATTTGGTTTAAGTAGCTACTTTTATCACTGACTAGTCTGGAGAACAGCATAGGCATAAAGCTGACTTTTATTTTTCATTTAAAAAAATGAGTAAATAAACCATTCAGGCTAGCACTATCCTACCATCCTTTAGGATGAAATTTGCATGGTTAAAATGTAATTTTACAGAAAAACTTGTTTTTCTTATTGTAGGGTAAAAGATTGGAATAGGTCTGGTTAGAAATGAGAAAGTCCTTTGCCCAGGTGTAGGAAAGAGCCTGTTTAGAAAAATTATTTAGGGTTATTTTAAAATAAGTGTAGGAATATTTCTGTGAATTCTCAAGGCTTTGGGTTTTGCAAGAGCTCAGATTTTCAAGAGTTGTTAATCTTGGACTTCTGTCAAATCACAATGGCCACTTTTTTTTTTTTTCTGTAATGCTAAACGCAACATAGTTATCTTTCTGTGACAACATGAAGTTTTACTAGTTAGGCTCAGGGCAGATCATCTTGGCTTAATGTTACAGCAGGTCCCTCTACAGCAGCCTAGCTTAACTTTTTTTCAGTGGCAAGATTATTTCTGGTTTTTCCTCTGTTAAACTCAGGCAGGATATGAGCAGTTCCCAGAACTGTTCTAATATGAAAAGGAGAGGGGATGAGGCATGTTCCATGCATTTTTGGAGCTGTTGACTTAACATACCTAGGTACAGCCTCTCAATAATTGAGAAATATACTTCTGGAAATGCACAAAGGAATTCAAAGGGATTAGTGCATGTTGACTATTGTGACTGTCTTGGGGACAGCTGTTATTGGAGGAGGATTACATTGTCTATATATGCTTCAAAAATAAAAATACTGCCTGACCTATATGGTGAGACTTACTGCAGGTGAAGTTGTCTCATGAAAAATCCCCAAATAGGGACTGAGCTTCAGGTTGTACTTCTGAGACTGTGTGTGAGTGTGTTTTTAATGGCAGTCCTCCACAGAAGGAATTTAGCACAGTAGTTACCAATCCACGGCTCTCTTCTTGCCTTTTGGATGTCGAGAAGTACCAGAGATTAAGATTTCTAATTTGTTGTTCCAGTATTTTTTATAATTTTTTTTAGACAATAAAGCTTAAGAAATAGGAAGTTAGATTTGTGTGTTTAGTTCTAGATCTACCACCTTGCCTACCCCGTATTGCTTTTGTGTAATGAGTAGGAAATTTCTTGTGACTTGTTGAAAGAGGCAAAGCCATATTGAGACATCTGAGAACAGAAAAGAAAAATTTCACTTCCCCATCATAAATCTATATATAGTGTACATTGTTGAAACAAAAGTAGGTACTAAATGGCATGTGTAACTCGATGTGCTGATCTGTTTGTAACATAAGAAAGAGCGAACTTAGGTATGTATGGTTTAAGTTTGATTATTTTTCTCCTGTGACAGAGTACAGAAGAACTTTTTAGAAAACTAATGCTAAGTGCCTTAGCTGCAGTCTAGAGGGGGACTAAAGATTTGGCTACTGAAAGGTGACCCTTGCTGGATCATAGGCACAGGGCAGCTGTTCCAAACATTAACCTCAAATAAAACCTGTTTCTTGCTGCTAATTCTAAGCAAGGACTCCAACACTTCACCCTGCTTCTGCAGAAATACTATCCTTTTCTTTGTATTGCTACTTTTTGTGTCACTGGACAGAAGTGATGGTTGTGTGATACAAAGTAGAAAATCAGAAGCCAGTTGAGACTGCTTTAAAAGGAAGAAAGAAAGAAAAAAATCCAAACCCACACCAAAACAGTCCCAGCACTCAGGGAAGGCACAGCGTTTTGAAGAGAGAACACAAGAAAAACAGCTTGATATCACTTACCTTTAAAACTAAATTTCTAAGATTCTTCTGGGTTAGTTTCTTTTTTTCTCCCCTTTTAAACAGGACCTAATTTGCTGATTTTCTTTGGACCCTTATGCTCTTAACTACAGGAATAATATTTAGTATCTTTTTTCCCTTCCCCAGATGAACAGTCTTTACTGTATAGGTATAGATGTTGGTGTCAGCTACCTTAACTTATGCTTTAGGTAGTTGTCTTTTGTATTTTATTTCTCAGCTTTTGAGCTTAATGCTGTAGAAGTTACATTTCTCTGAAATGGTGTGTGTTCTTTTAGATTCTGAATAATAGCAGTAGAAACCTTCAGTTGATCTGTCTTAATTGGCAGAGCTGAACAATACAAGAAGCACAGAATTTTTATCTACAAACTGGCAGACTCCATATCCATCAACTTGTGGATCACACTTAGGTTTGTTAGCAAAAACACAGGCTGACTTCTACAATGACAGCTCTTCTGCTGCAATTCATGGTTTGTTTATTTGTATTCTTATAGTGTTTAAAGGGCTGTGCATTGCTGCTGAGTAAGGCTTCCCATCTGCCACTGGCAAGCTGAGGGGTTTTTCAGTACTAGCATGGGCAGTATTGAATGTAATTTTGAATTATTTTTTAATCTTGTAGTGAAAATGTTTTTCTTGCATTTAAATTTGGATTGATTGCTTGGATACTTTGATTGGAGAATATTTAACTTTGATTTTTCTTATCTGTCTGTTGGTGTAATGTCTAGCTAGCTTTTCCATAGTGTTCCTCATCAGTATGTCTCAAAAGAACTTTAGAAGAGGGTTCAGGTATTGCTCTGCCTTCTGGCAGTGCAGCATCAGGATAATTGAGCACAGAGAAAGCTGTTTGCCCAAGGATGCAGTATTCTGGTTGCTTCATGATTACAGTATTGGGTCTGGCTGAGCCCTATAGCAGCCCTCAGTGCTGTGCTTTGTACTGGTAGCTGGAAAGGTGGTGATGCCACCCCAGTGTTTTGGCTGCTGCTGAGCAGTGCTTGAACAGCATCAAGGCCTTATCTCCGACCTCCCCACCCACCACCAGTAGGCTGGGGGTAGGCAAGACCTTGGGAAGGGACATAGCAAGGACAGCTGATCCAGTGGGATATTCCATACCATGTGATGTCTGCTCAGATACAAAAGCCAAACGAAATGAGGCAGAAGTGGGGGACATTCATTATTCATGACATTTGTCTTCTGGAGGAAGTTCTGCCTGTACTGAAGCTCTGCTTCCTGGGAAGTGGCTGAACATTGCCTGCGGATGGGAAGTAGAGAATAACATCTTTTGTCGTCCTTTTCTTCTGCATGTGTGATTTTAGCTGTTGCTTCACTAAACTGCCTTTATCTGGACCCACAAATGTTTTTTCGTCTTACTTTCTCCCCCTCTACCCACACCCTGTGAGATTCTACTGAGGAGGGGAGTGACTGAGCTGCTTGGTGGACACATGGCATCCAGCCAAGGTCAACCCCCCACAATTTATTTATTTATTTTTATTATTTATTTTTTTTTTTTAGGATCCAGCTCCTTATAGCACCTTCAGGTACCCTATGAACTTTGGGACTGCATGTTTTTATAGATTGGGTGGTTGTCAGATGGTAGACACAAGTCGCTGCAGTGAATGAAGGAGCAGCTGTCTTGAAAGTAGATCTGGATCCTCAAACTTTTATTAGGTGTTGGTTTTGAAGATGATTAATAAAGGCTACTCTCTCTCCATGATATATCTAGCACTTCATACTGCTTTGATCTTGGTTGGGGAGTGCCTGCTTCTGGAAATGTACCTTGTGGACTATCTTAATGTTTCCAGGAGATACTAGTAAGAGTTGAATGCTGGTAACCTCACCACTTGTTCCAGTTTGATCTTCAAATATTTCATTTTTCATTGGCTAAATTATCCCATCATTTAGCTTTCAGGCTCTGGCTTCCAAGTGTCATGCCTCCTGTGAAGTAATGCTACCTTCAAGATAACTTCTTTTGGACAGAATACTTTCCCTCTGAATTTGTCAGAATACAAAGAAGTTGAACTGGTTGCAGGCAGGCAACTGTCAGTAATGGCTTCTGTATAAAATACAGGCTGTATTGCTGTGAGAGCTACCAGTGACATTGTCTACTTCTGCATCCAGTGGGAGGCCAGTAATGAGACCCATTCTTTTAAAGGAGGTTAGCGTTTTGAGACTTTGGTTGCCTACTTATTTGAGGTGCTTTTTCAGCACATCATAATTTAGGCTTGGGGTCAACAACTGGGTGGGTTTTTGTTTTGGTTTTTTTGTTCACCACAGGTAGTTAAAGCTCTGTTAAAATAAAGGTATCTGGTATCTTGTAGCATCTTAAATACAAATTTCCTTGAAAAGGTTTACATTACTCTTCCTACTTGAGAGCTATCTGGTGTAATGATATAAATCCCCAGTTGAGATGGGTACTGGAATGTGCCTAGTGTTGCAAGCTCAGCTTGTTTGTATTTCATTGTTCACTCTGTAATGTTCTGTAGCATAGCTCACACAGGTACTAGCTTATCTTTTTTTATTTTTTTTTCTTTTTTTTTGCTTAGTCAGTAGCACTAGCAGATGCTAGTCAAGTGAAACGTATGGATTGTTGGAATTAAGTGGAATTGTTTTGCTGTTTAACTTTTAACCTATATCACGCCTGTTGGAGGCATATTAGGAGTTTTCTTTTTACTGGCTACTTTTTTTTTCTTGTCCAAAGCAGCAGTAGTAACCATACAAATAAATGCTTTGTGGCTTTGAACATGCTCACCTGTTGCTAAGCAACTTGGAGAAGTCCCAAATGACACTTAATTATGCAATCCTGTTAACTATTGACCAGACCTTTAATGTCTAGCAAAATTGTTGTTTGCCATCTTTGTAGTGTGACGTGCTTGGATACAGTCACCTCTTTTCCATGTGAGCTTCTCTGGGCCTTAAGTTTTATGAAAGCCTTTTATGCTAAGGATTTAATTGCTGTCAAAATGAGGGATGTAGAGTTGTGTGAAAAGTTTGACATTCTGATTTAGAGGGGAGAAGTATCTTTATCTGGGTAACATCATTTGTACTGTAAGAGTTGCTTTTGTATACTTAGAGGTAAAGTTATAGAGGCAAAAGATCTGAATTATATTTCATAACAGTTGTTGGAAACAGTCTAACAGCTCTATGATGATATTTTAGTTGGTTAACCCTGTAATTGAAAGGATGAGGGGACAACATGATTGTTTTGGTACTCTGTAAATTCTACCAATTTGTAGAGATGGACAAGAATATTGTATCAAATGAGTCTCCTTATAGCATGCAAATAGCCAAAAGAGAAGGTGTAAAATTCTGTATGGTTGTTCCCTGTATCTGCTGTGTGATATACCAATCACAGAACTATAATGCGCTGTAGTAACTTTGGGGTTTTTGAGATTGTTCCTCTTACTGAAATAAAAGTCAAAAATATGGAAATTAAGATGGCTGAGAACAAAGGCATAAGGATAATGTTAAAAACAAACTGTGGCCTGTTTAGAATATGCTTTAATATAAATTTTAGCTTACCTTTCTGTTAGTACTGACATTTTCCTTGACAGAAGATGTTTAAGATTGCCCCATACTTCAGGAAGTGAAGTTTGGGATTTTCTGACTTCCATGTTTCATTTCTATGGAGTCTGGTCCTCTGGCTTGTTACATCAGGCTAAGTGGGTTCTGCAGTCACTGGCTGCCCTGACAGCCTGAACATTGTGTGACATATATTAGAGACATTTTCTTTGTTATCTAGTAGAAACAAGGTTCAGACTAAACTGCTTGTCTGATTTAAAAATAATAAAAAAAATGGAGATAGCAGTGTTCAGTTCACTTTCACTGTGTAGTGAATTTTGTGAGAAAGCACTAACTAGCACTGTTAGGTGTTCTTTGAGTCTATTATTTTTCTGAATACTAATATATTTTTTGTTTTGTGGGCATAAATCTGAATTTGCTAATACACAATTTACATAACTGTACTTTAGAAATTTGTGCCTAGCATTGATTTTCTGCCAAGTAGGAGCATTGTAACAGATGGTGGAATTTTCCACCACCCAGGTGATAACCACTGTAAAGGAGGTATTTGTCTTCCTGTAAGTCTCTTGGCTTAAGGAAAAGGCTCAGTTATGTGGCACGACTGTTCTAGTGTATTTGTTATAACTTGAATTACTCAGTTTGTCTTACATATGGAGTAATATGAGTGCATGTTTATGAATGAATCTTAAATTGTCTGATTTTCAGCTTTTCCTGTCAATTTTCACCCTTTCATCATTATCTCAACATAAAAATCTGTGGATAAGCTTCTATCAGGAGTAATGTAGTGATGGTTCAAGCATTTGATACTACTATGCTCTGTACAGTAGAAATGCTGTGTGAAATACTTGCAGTTATTCTTAGGTCAAGGAATAGTGGTGTAGTAGATTACTCATGAGCGGTAGGGAGTGAAAATTTTCTCTGGGGATGCTTGGCTTCTATCATTCAGGTGGTTCTGGCTGGAGGACAAGAACAGATGGTAACTGGCAGTGTAGCAGCAGGTGCAGTAGGAGTAAAAACAGATTGCTGTCCTCCGATTAGGTCACGTAAAGGTTTTTCCCGTTTCTTTTCAGATCCACTTAAAGAGAACTGGGCACTCTGCTATTCCTCTTTCAATATTAAGAGTTAGTTCTGGTAGATTTTTCACCCTTAGCAGTAGGGAAGTCCTCTGATTTGTTTTTTAAAATATTTTTAATTTTTAGCATGTAAATGTGACAGACATAATCAGCACAAGCCACTTTGTCTTGTGAGCACTCCCTATGCTGTACTGAACAGCATTGAGGATGACATGATAATGGGTTAATACAGGTGAGGACTTTTTCACTGAAGAAGAGAAATCAGCAAGAGCTTTTTGCTAAATGAACAAATGAGATTTGAGTGCTGCAGGTAAGAGTTTACCATTATGGGAGAATGTCAAACTTTGTACATTCATATTTAGAAGCAGCTGGAGATAACTCTCCAAAGAGCCCATTCAGCACTTAACAGAATTGAGTAGAAAACCTACCTGTTTATAGAAATAAGCTTGAATTCCAGGGGAAGCTAGTCTTTACAAAGAAATTATATGTTCCTCCTGCAGCTTCTCCACCCTCCACCCCAAAAAAACAGGAAGAAGAGCGAAAAGGCAACATGTGCTTGCTCTTGTCATACTCTAAACAGTGATCTTGGGGGACTGGCTTTCTAACTGTAAATTCGGAGCAGAGGCAAGTTTTTTAACCATTGGAGCAATCAAGTCTTGCTTTTTCAGTTAATCTGACTGGATCTGTAAGTGCAGTTCTTGTCTGCAGTTTCTATTCCAACTGCTTTAGGGTTGTCCTGCACCTCATAATAATAGAGCTTCACAAGTGCTCGACAGGAAACAAAAAAGAAAATTGGCAGTGGTACCCACAATTTAACCTTACTTTACCTGTGCTGTTTCTTCTTATCTGATAATATTTTGTGGAGATCTAATTTAACATGCACTGAAGGCAAACAACAAGCTCCTATCTTTGAGGTTTTGTCACTTCGGACTGTGCTTGGTCT
>JAVJGJ010000061.1:58240949-58264747 GCA_035590215.1 Microhierax caerulescens | reverse complement strand
CCCTGTAAGTAATATTTCCTCATGTGGAGGTGATACACACCCTTCCTACTCAAAGAGCAGGCACTCAATGTATGCATCATCCGGAGCCTGTCAGATCTTTCTCCTGTATATTTAAAAAATGCTTTGCACTTATTTTGAAACTTAGAGTGAAAAAACTGTGTGATTGTGTTAAAAGCAGAGAAAAACATATCTGTATATATGAATTATAGCAAGTTTTGTTGTCATATTAATAGTGTTCTAGTTAAGTCTCCTGTTTTGAACCTTAAACTGCATACCTCCCAGGGTAGGAATTTGTGTACTGTATCTCCAAATAAGCTAGATGCAGCGCGTGCTGACCATTGCTGGAGTTCAGGTGTGATTATAACCTCAAATACATTATCTTGTATGTTCTGACACTATGGTTAAATGTTACCTTGGATCTTTTGATTACAATATGTTGGGTGTTAGACCACAGTTTGAGAGATAAGGAATTTGCCAGGTTGACTTGGACTTGCCTTTATCCAAAATAACAGCTTCCCTGTCATTTTTTTGTATGTTCTTCTCTTCGGGGTTCAAAGCTTCTGTTTTGCTTTCTTGGTACCTCCAGCAGTCTGGTTAACTTCCTTTGCCTGCTATGGTGTGCATTTGAAACTGTTGCTGTAATAACCCTGACCTGGTAGGTTGCCTCTGCCTTTTGAAGCTATAGTCTCTTGTCAGTTCTTAGCATTTAAAGGACTCTGACGTTCAACAGATGTAATGAAAGTGTCAAACAAGATCCTTGGATGAACTAGGACAAGGCTTAGTACAAGTACATGGGAGAGGCAGTCGTTTTTCTTTCCCCCCCTTGCTTTGTTCAGATGATAGTTGGCATCTCTATTTATCCAGGATACAGGAAGCTGTTACATATAGGGACAAGGGAAAGCTTGTCCTAATATAACTGCCTAGGTATGAACTTTGCAGACTCCCATCTAGATTAATCTGTGCTAGATTAAAACCTTAGTGCTAGAGTCAAACCTTAGTTTGACTCTCTTTTTTTAGTTGAATCCGCCACTTCTTGGAGCTATTTATAGATGTACAGTCTTGAATAAAAGCAGATAAGTAAATGATGACTCCTGAATTGCTTTCTAGAGGGCTTAAGTTAGCAGTGTATTGGTTTTGATTTGCATGACACCTTAAAGTATGTGCATGGTGAATCTTCTCACCATGTGTGTGGGAAAGTGTTGTGTAGGGGAAGGGATTGAGGGTCAGTAATGGAGAGAAAGTTCTTTCAGCTGCTACATGGGGGTCTTTTTAATGCCCTTTTGGTTAACATTTGCTCGACTCGCTGCAGATAGCACGTTACTGTCAGCACTACAGGGCCTGAATAGTTGCAGGAAAACTAGCTATGAGATAGTCTGTGATACATAAATAGCAAAGCTGTCTGCTAAGCACCCATTCTGCTACCTATTGGTATAATTTGAGTAGGAAGCAGAAAATCTACTTTTGTTTCTGTATTAGGTAGCAAGAATTTGCTCTGGTATTGGTGTTTTTCCTGACCTGTTTGAACCTCTTATGTATGAGTGGGAGTGGTGTGTATGAGTAGCTGAAAGCAAGGAAACATAGGAATGTGTTCTGGTTTTGACTGATTGGGACTGAAGATACACATATTGCGTAATCTACCTGCAAAGCCTTTTTTTTTTTTTTTTTTTTTTTTCTTTAACTTATAGATCCATGGGAATTAGGTAGAAGGTACCTAGATCAATTTGTCCCTTGGCCCAGGTATGGGTGGTGCTGTTCATTTGACTGGTCTTCTGGATTTGAGTGAGAGGTGACTTGCTGAGTTTGGTGGAAGTGTGTGTGGGGGAAGAATAGCATATATTTGTTTGTAGCATGGTAATTTTAATATAATCTGATACTACTCTACAGCGCTTGTCACTCACAAGCAGAGAGTGCTGCACTGCTGATAAAATTAGATTGCACTTGTTCTGACCTTTTAAAAATGCCTCTAATACACTAGCACAGGCTTTGCCTTAGAACATCTGACTTTTAATTCTGATTGTGAAGTCAAGTGAGGTAAGTAGAACTTGGATCAACTGTAAATGACTTAGCCACTTAGCAAATCCTCTTGAAGAACCATACTTGCTTGCCACATGCTTTTTACTGAGGATATGTAGGATGATTAAATGCTGGCATGTTATGAGGTAATCTCCCTTACCTGTACAGCCTCTCCTGCCACTGGTTTTTGTACCCAGCAGTCCTTTCCTCAAAGACTAATGACTCTGAAACATTGGTTAAAGCGCTTACTGTGGTGAAGCAGATAATGGGGTTTGGTGTGTGCTTTCCACAGTGATGTGGCTTATGCTATCGGTATGTGAACAGCAATGTGAAATGTTCACGTCATACAGAGCTTCTGATTTTTCTGTAGTTTTCAGCTGACCAAAGAAATGGTGATGGAGAAGCCAAGTCCCCTGCTGGTCGGGCGGGAATTCGTGAGGCAGTACTATACTCTGCTGAACCAAGCACCTGACTATTTGCACAGGTAAAGCTCTGCTTCACTTCATGATCATGTTTCTCTGCATGATTTTCTTAATTCCTATGTTAAAATTGATGAATAAGCTTATTACATCTTGGCTTGCTGAATTTGAACACTTAATCTGATTTACTCAAGACAGGCTCAGGGTATAGTTTGCTTTCAGTTTTGATCAGCTGGGTTAAAACATGGGTAATAGAGATTACAGAAATTCTTTAAATTATTTGTGTTCTAGTTGCTACTGAAATGCCGCTAAACATGTATTCTAAGCCGGGGGGGCGGGGGGAACAACGACAATAAAATGTAAATCAAGAGTGTTCTTCTTGCTACTTCTAGTTGTAATCAATATAAATGTTGATTATAATTGGATAAATGTTATTTAGTTAAGCATTTTTGTAGTTTTCTCTTGATACAGTGCCCCCTTAATAGGGGGAAAATGTTGAGAATGATGTATGCTTGTATATTGTTATGTCTCAGTAGTCTTACCAACAACTCTTTCTTAAAGGAAAATCGGAGAAATGAGGAATGTGCAGCAAACTACAACCTGTTACCCAAACAAATTGGTCCTGTTTGATTTGACTGTTATCGTGTATGCTAGAACTAACCTCATTTTTGAAGATACCCTTTGCTTTGCTTTGCTGTGCTTAGAGTAGCTAGACAATTTCTGAAACTTTCCTTCTTCGAGTCTCAGGAGCAGTTGGAATATTTTGTCCACTTGGTGGGACAGCTGACCATGTCTGTGTGGGTTGACAGTGTGCCATGGAATTAATTTCTAGGCAGAATGCAGTCACATGCCATTTTAGCATGTAATCCCTCAGTTATAAAAAGGAAGATTTACCTGCAGTACTTTCTTTACCATAGATGAACAAAAAAGTACCATTGCCCCTTGCTCAAACTTTAAACTAGAAGTTGAGGGGAAGCCTTTGGCATCCCAGGTGTTCAGGGTACTGTGTTGCTTTAGGGACGTTGTACAGAAAAGGGAGAATAGAAATGGGTCATCTGACTCCTGTGAGACTTTGGTTTTGGCTATTAATGCTTGGGTATCTGACGTATCTGACTGCTTCTGCTTACACAGGAGAACTTTGCATTTTCCCCTTCGATTAAACTCATGCACCCTCAAATTACCAACAGGATTATAGAATTGTATGGCTATATACCAATAATTCAGATGGAAAACTTGCTTGAGAGTAAATTATTCATAATGCATTCTAATGTAGAGGCTCAAATGTTCTTGCATAACAAAGCTTAGTGTTAAAATACTTCTTTCCAACAGGTTTTATGGAAAGAACTCTTCCTATGTCCATGGTGGCTTGGATTCCAATGGAAAACCAGCTGATGCAGTCTATGGGCAATCTGTATGTATTTAAAAAAAATCTTACTGTTCTTTCCTTTTTGTCATCTTTTTGATTAAGCAGAGATGCATATCCAGCTGTGATTGATCCCCCTTTGTCCAAGTGCTTTCTGGAAAGTAAAATAAAGAAAAAAATAGGGAGAGAAAACTGTCTAACTGTGACAGCAATAGTTAGGCAAGATATGCTTCCTTTATCAAAGTTCATAACGTAAAATTGCTTGCAGAGCACAATTAAAGATCATCCTGCAAAGCTTCCTTTCTAGGGTTAGGGAATATAGTCTGAAACAGTGTGCTATGTTTTTGTTCTCTTTGAAAGCTGCTAACTTAGCAGAAATGGCTTCTGCAGTGTAACCTGTACACTGTTCTTTCATAGGATATTCACAAGAAGGTGCTGTCATTAAACTTCAAGGATTGCCACACAAAGATTCGTCATGTGGATGCCCATGCTACTCTCAATGATGGTGTTGTAGTCCAGGTGATGGGAGAGCTCTCCAATAACATGCAGCCCGTGCGCAGATTCATGCAAACATTTGTACTTGCGCCTGAGGTATGCTGTATTGAGTGCTAGTGGTGGTATAGTGCTTCTGATACCATGTCAGATTAATGAGGTCTGTCTGGTTCAGTGTTAGAATCTGAAGGGTTAGACTGGAAAGGTAGTTTGCCACAAAATTCAGCAATGATGTTCTGCATATTCCTTAGGAAATGACACTACTTCTGTGTGGTCATACATTAACCTTGGATATTATAATTACAGTTGTAAATATCCTGACTTTTGGCTGCTAGGTATGTGCAATGCATTTTTTTTTTTCTTAGAACATTTTGAGGTTCTTTTCTTCTATTTGCCCTCCTAGCAGCTGGCCCTCTTACTGAAAAGAAATAGTAGAAAAAGGTTCCAGACTTTCTTGTTGTATAAAGCGCTGACTTAGATTTGAGGTGGCTTTTTAAATAGACACCTTTTATGAAAAAAAAAAACCAAACAGTCCACATAATTGAAAATTATAGTGAAAAAAGTATTGCAAGATCACTTTATTTTTCAGTTTGGCTTGGAGCTAAGATCTGATACTTCAGACCCCTGAAAGTTCTTACTGGTATTTTTTCAGCGTTGTGAGCTATTGGAGTTTAAAGCGCTAATTGATTCTTTTTTCCCACTGTTCCATGCATACTTGACTTGCTAGTATGATGTGTCCTTCTGCCCCCTGCCCCTTCCTGAATAACACACACATGGTTGAAGGAGTCATGTTTAATTAATCTTATTTGGGGAGGATAGTTTCCTCAAGCTGTTTTTGTTTTCTCATTATTTCATGTTTTACATTACTGCAATTGATATAGTTAAACCTGCCTCTTCCTTTAATTTGTTTTTAGGGTTCTGTTGCAAACAAGTTTTATGTCCATAATGATATCTTCCGTTACCAAGATGAGGTTTTTGGTGACTCTGACACTGAGCCTCCAGAGGGTAAGTAGCAGGAGTTTTTGGGTGGTTCTGGTGTATTTGTTTCTGGGTCTGTATGAATAGTCCATTCCCAGACCAAAGGAAACCTTGCTGGAGAAAGCAGATCAGCATTAAGCTTCGTGATGTTCTAGGTTTTTTTCTTTGCACTCCAGCAAGCAGTTGTGACATGCAGATGAGTGTTATTTTTCTAGCATATTCTTCTTCTATCAGAAAAACCTGTAAAACTTATTTTAGCAATTGTGGTCAGATTTGTAGGCTATAAATCTACTGTGAAGTATTTAGAACATGTTTAACCTTGGTCAGAACTGAGTAACCAAAGTGATAGCAGAAGTATAAGGAAATAATCTGTTCTGTGTCGTATCTTGGTAGTGTTTCCCATATTTTTTTCACTGGAGACTTCACCTGCATGTTGTGGAAGATGCACTGCATTTGAACCAAGTACTAAAGATGTCTGGTGTATTTTTTTTTTTTCCTTTTCTAACTTTTGTTCAGAATCAGAGGAGGAAGGAGAGGAACCTGAGGAAAGACAGCAGACACCTGAGGCTGTTCCTGATGATACTGGTGCTTATTATGAGCAGGCTGTCAGGTAATAATATTTTATTATGTGAAGTCAGGTATTGTGTAATACAGACTGCTTGTAAAACAGGTCAAATTAATTTATTGCTACTGATGTTTTTCCTCTTTGGTAGTTAAAAGTTTTCTGTTTATGGGGCAGCTGAAACCAGAATGCTGTTAGGCTGCATGCAGAGACTCTGGATTTTTTAGTAATGTAATGCTTTTGAAACTTCATAGTTTAATAATGTGGAACTTACTTGTTTCCACCATCCCTGTGCAGCGTGGCCTTATTTGGATGGGATTAGCCTTGTTCTTCTTGAATGCAATGTGCCTGAGTTCTGTGTTGGACAAGTAGCATTTCTTAACACCCAGTAATAAATACAATACCTCTTTTTCTTGCTTTTTGTGGTGCTGCTTAATAGCAATGACATTGAGGAACACCTGGAAGAGACTGCTGCAGAGGCAGAGCCTGAGCCAGAGCCAGAACCTGAACAGGAACCTGAACCAGAGGTGCAGGAAGAAAAATCTGAGCCGGTATTAGAGGAGTCAGCTCCAGAAGAGACTGCGGAAAAGAGTCCTTCTCCAGCTCCTGCTGATCCGGCTCCTGCAGTGCAAGAGGACTCCAGGGTAATGGCAGTGGATGGCTCTTTCCTGTGATGTGGTGGTTTCATTCGTATGTTTGACTCCTGTTGTTCTACAGAGCATGACCCTTTCTCTGGCAAGAGGAGAAAAAGCTGCAATTAAAAGCGTTTAAATACTCTATAATTTCCACCCCCTCCTGCCCAGATTAGTCTTCTCTTGACGAGTTGCCTCTTTCCCATTAGTTTCATGTACAAGAACAGGTAGATGAAATTCTAAATAGTAACTGGTTGGTTAATATACCAGGAGCTAAGGTAAAGCTTTGTATATTTGGTAGGTATGGGAACTGTGGCAGCAGTGAGAGGTTCAGATTCTTTGTTTGTAAACAGAGTTTCTGAAATTCTGAACAGACTGCAACAGACATGCTGAATCAGGAAAATTGGTGAAATGTAGCTTCATTTGTACCTGGGGATTTTTGTCACTCTTCAGTGTTTAGGGAGGTGAAAGTAGACTAATGAGTACTTGGGAAACCAATGCTTTGGTTAACCTTGATGTGATACTTGGTTTTAGGCCAATGCTGTGTCCTATTTCAACTCTCTGTAGAACTTGGAAGTAGGGTGGAAGTGGTACCCCATTGTCATTACGCTAAATCTTTCGAATTTAAATGTTTTGAAGGAAGTTGTGGGGAAAGTGCTAGTAACTGGATCCCAAACTTCAAGGACAGGTTAAAATTTGTTACTGTTACCCTGCGTCTTGTTAGCTGTGCTATCAGGAATATATTTTGGAAGGACAAAAGTGTCTGGAGTTGAGTTACAATCTTCGTTTGTTTGGGGTTTTTATTGGGTTTTTTTTTTTTTAGACCTTTTCCTGGGCATCAGTAACCAGTAAGAACCTCCCTCCCAGTGGAGCTGTTCCAGTGTCAGGAATACCACCTCATGTTGTGAAAGTACCGGTCTCGCAGGTAAGAATCCAGCACCTAGAGAAATTAAGTGCTGAACTGGCTTACATTAACTTAAGTGGGGAAAAACATAGTGAAATCTACTTGCTTATGATCTGAATTCTCAGACACTCTGAAGACTTCAAAAATCAATGTTTCCTGATAGACTTCATAAAGATGTTACTGCTTGGCTTTTGGCTTGAGAAGGAATTTTTTCATATGGAGGAAAACAGACAAGTTTATGCAAGTGCCGGATATATGTGCCATCTAAAATGATTGTACTCTCTTCACAAAAGAGGCAACTTTTATTTCCACTGCCCATTCATGAATGAGGTTTTGTCATGAAGTAATTTACATTAATACTGTTTATCTATGTAACTGCTACTGCACTTTGGGCCAACATGTTTTATTGTATATGATCGTGAATGGGCTGACCTTGAAATTCTAATTTAGGTGATGTAGCCAGCATGAGCTAACATGCATTTTAGTCACAGGTAGAAAGAACTGAATTTTGATTTTCCTTTATTTTCAATATATTTTTTCAACAGCTTGATAGTGAGTTCTTAAAAGCTGAACTCTGCTGTTACGTCTAGTTATTTCCTGTTAACTCCTCTTTGAATTTATACAGCCCCGCCCTGAGGCAAAGCCTGAATCTCAGACCCCACCTCAGAGACCTCAGAGGGATCAGCGAGTGAGGGAACAGCGAACAAGCATCCCACCACAGAGGGGTCCTAGACCAAGTAAGCGAAACTTCAAAGGATGAACTGTTTTCTGCTCTTTGATGGTTTTGGGGAGGCAGTATCATGATTAAAGCTTTAAAAAAAACTCATTAATTTTGTCAGTAAAAGAATGGTTTCTACTTTTGTGGATATGGTTGTTTTACATGATCTTGGTGTGAATGTCTGGTAATCTTTAGAGCTGAATTTCACTAGCGCTCTATTGATTAACTAGGTTTCCACTCAAGTGTTTGCCTTCAGTCAAGTGACAAAAAGCAGTTACAAACTTGCTGGTGTAGAATGCTTACCTTTTATTTTGGATATGAATGGATAAGTAATGTGAATTCTGATTCTTTTATAAGCTGCTAATTCTGGCCATGGCTGCTTTTTTTTATTTTGTTTTTTTGTTCGTTTTGTGGGGACTGGCTTTTCTTAAACAAGTTCAACTTTTCTGTTCAAGTTCGTGAGGGTGAACAAGGTGATGTGGAAACTAGACGGATTGTGAGATACCCAGACAGTCATCAGCTGTTTGTTGGAAACCTTCCCCATGATGTGGATAAAACTGAACTTAAAGACTTTTTCCAAAGTAAGTTAGCTGCTTTGCTGTACTTAGGGTTTGGGGGTTACAGCCACAAACGTGGTCAACAGAGCATTCTAATATATGACCCAAGAACTTGGCTTTTCTCTTGCAGGCTATGGCAATGTTGTTGAACTCCGCATCAACAGTGGTGGAAAGCTCCCTAATTTTGGGTTTGTGGTGTTTGATGATCCTGAACCAGTCCAGAAGATCCTTAGCAGCAGGGTAAATAAACTTCTAGTCAGTGGGTTTTGGTCTGTTAGTGACAGGGAATATTTGTCAGATTAACAAGAAAAATGCTGCTTGGTCCCTTTGGCCTTTCTTGAGCTTATTAAAGTAGGTGTGATGTCTTTCCCTACTATTACCAAGACTTGTGCAGCATTTGTATAGGTTGAATTTTTTGTCATTGAAGTAGCTTGTTACAATTTAGGTGAATGTGATTTTATTCATTATAGGAGCCATTTTCCAATGGGAAGTTGCTGAGCTCTACGCAGGAAGCGGGTAAATCCTTTTAGGAAGGCAAGGTAGAGAGAGTCTGACCCTATGGACAAATAGAATCTTGTTTGTTGAAGAAAGGTTGAAAGGGAGAAGCTATACTAGTGTGCAGTTTAAAATAATTTCTGCTAGTAAAGGCAGGAAATACTTGCTCAGCTCACTAGCAGTGATTGCTAATGCACAGCGTGCCCCGTGACAGTGCAGTGTTGTGGTCGGCAGTGAATCTGGATGCACCGTAACAGCTGTGCAGTTCGCTTGCTTACAACCTAGCTTTTCACCAGACAGGGACATCCTTTCCTCTTTACTTTACTGTGCAGCAGTATTACCAGTATATTTCTGTTCTTAAATTTTAGGATAATGCAGGTGCAGATTTTTAAACCTTGAGATTTGGTCCAAGTTTGGTATGTTTCATGTGGCTAGACACATTTAGTTGAGGGACACCAGCAGCATTTGTGGCAGTGTTTGGTGAGTTAGTGTGTAGAACTGCTAGGGGGCTGCTGATTCAATACTGAAATGCTGAAAGTTGGTTCCTTAGGTGCTTTCCTACTATTGTGGGCTGAGCAGTTCCAGTGTGGTCTAGGGTAAAGTCTAAAACAGTAGATTGAGTAAATTGATTTAATTTGGCCTGAATTGGTTTGGGAACTAGTAGTACAGTGACAGTGCATCCTTAAGCCGTTTCTTGGCTGCAAACAGTATGTGAACACCTTCAGCAGTGACTTAAACTTGTACATTTGAATCTTTGCTGAAACAAATTAGAAATGTTCACTTGTGAGTTCTTTTGCAGTGGGACTTGTATCTCAGAGCTGGGTGCTAGACTTCATGTCCAGGGAATACCAAAGGCACACTTGGCTGAGGGATTTGTGGCTCTTACTTGTTTAACTGTGCCGCTCCATGCAACTGGAGCCAAAGAAGAGAGTAGGTGCTGGCTTCCAAGTCAGAAAGTGTAATAGTTGGTGCACTCAAAGTATCTTTTCTGCAAGCCCATGTAAATAAATGTTTAAGTTATAATGGATGGTTTTCTGAAATAAGGTGTAACTTTTTTTTTTTTATACAGACTTAAGCCCTATAAAAGCAGTTTAACATGCTTCCTACCCTGCTTTGAACAGCACTAAATTCTGTTTGTAATATTCACTGTGTGAATTGTTTTGCAAATGGGTCCAAAGCTTTGAACAAACGTATGCCCTGAAAATGTAGGACTTTTTTCAGGATAAGCTTTGCTGTAAATGAGTCTAAAAGGCTTTGGTAGACTGTTAGCCAGTGAAGCTAAACCTGATGTCTGTCTGATATATAATGTGGGAGTTTACACTGGAGTTGGTAACAAGGCTGTAACATATTTGATCTTTGCCCAGCACCACTGATGGCTAGAGGAGGGCAGTGTGCTTCATCCTTAGATCTGTTCTACTTTTGCAGTCAGTTCACTGGAAGTGAATGGCTTGTCTTCCTATTTGGTGAGAAAACGTTGTTCCTGTGCCAGTGGTGGATCATATTTTTCATGTTCTTGTTTGTTATGCAACTGCAGGAATAATTTGACAAAAGTGAGTACTTATTCCTGTAGTTTGTGGATTCTTGCAGACTTCTTGTCTGCAGTGAGGTTTCTGGGATGTTGTAGTCCTACTTCTCTCTGGTTTTGCTTCAGTGACATTTCCCAATCAAGTGACCACTTGTCATTGCAGTTCTAAAAAATTAAGCTTGACCTAAGTGAAAGACATCACTGCCCTGCATAGCAAGGTGGCAGAGATGATATGAATTGTTCATGCCATTAAAAAAAAACCAACAGCTGGGACTCTGCATGGTGTCAGATGATGAATTTCCATGTATTACTGAAAGGCAGTTACTGTCAATAGTTCACTGCTTTTCTAAAAGATGTCAGAATGCTCAGTGTTGAGCTAGAGATTGCTTTTCAAGTGTCACACTCTCATCGTTTTACATCTTCTCTGTAAAGCCACAAGACTGGATGCATAGTTTGACTATTGGCATTTTCTAGTAACAATTATAAAATGCTTCAATTTTTTTTATTTTTTTTTTTTCCCCACGGAGGGGAGGATATGAGACAAGATTGCAGAAATCTGATGTCAAAGAGTTACTAGTGAGTTGTTAATGAAAGTACCTCTTCTGCTTTTGTTGCAGCCCATCATGTTCAGGGGAGAGGTGCGCCTGAATGTGGAGGAGAAGAAAACACGAGCTGCCAGGGAGGGTGACCGCAGAGATAACAGACCACGTGGACCTGGAGGCACTCGTGGGGGGCTGGGAGGTGGGATTCGAGGGCCTCCACGTGGAGGAATGTCCCAGAAGCCAGGATTTGGAGCTGGAAGGGGGATCGGGCAACGCCAGTGAACGCATCACGGATGTTGACATGGTGGCGCAAACCCTTTTTCCTGCAGATTTGTGAATTTCAGCCTTGGGTATCTTGGAATGTGGCCCTAGCCTGTTATAGACTGCTACGTTTGATACTATTTTGGCCCCTTTTTGTTTGTGTTATGGTTTTGTGATTTATTTTTTTTCTAGTCCTTGTCCCAGATTCCAGCTTTGTGGAACAACGTTTTAGGAAAAGTGGATTTTAAAAAGAAAAGAACTGAATTTTCTTGTTCACCTCAAACTTGCGGACTGGATTTTTTGGTACCAGTGGTTTTTCCTAAAGGAATGTCTCTTTATTTTTTCTTTTTCTTTTTTCTCTTGCCCTTTCTACTGAATTTGGGTGCATTTCAGTCAGTGGAATAATATTTCACGTGCATGCGTTCAAGAGCCTGTAGGAAAACAATAGTACTTGACAAGCATTTCAAGGGCAGAAAAACAAAACTATTGGTTTTATTCTTTGGGGGTTGTACGAACATCCTCTGGTCTGGAGATATTGCCACTTGAAAAATAGACATTCACCTTTCTCTCTGTGGCGCTGTAAAAGTGGAATAATGGGTATCCGTAGAATCTTTTTTCTTTTGATACATGATCACAGAAAGGAATTCGAACTACTGTTTTACCACTTTAAAATTTTGGATTGTGGGATAGGTTTTAAATGTCTAGAACTTGACTCTTAAAACACTTTTCCTGAACTTGTGAAATTTTTTTATTGAAATAGGGAGTTTTTTTCATGTTTAGTTTGTATTTGTATAAAAAAAAAAAAGCAAAATTGTTGTGCCTTCTATTTATCTCTCATTCCAGTCTTGGCAAATTGTTTAAAAAAAAAATAAAAATAAAAAAGGTCTAGATTTGCTTTATCAAGTCAAGAGTATGTTGGAATTTTTCCAAGGGGAAGAAAAAGATTCTTCCTTCAGTTGCTAGGTTTACTAGGTAGAGGTGGTTATAGCTGAAGCTTGTAATACCTTCTGTTCATTGGTTTGGCTGCCTTTAATTATTGAAAACAAGTACTTTTTACATGCAGGATTCATAGCTGAATTAAGGCTGGGCAGGCCCTCTTACAAATGTTGCAAAAGTACAACTGAAGCAGAAATACCTCTGTCACATCCTTTATAGTTTGAGCTATTGTATGTATTGGAGTTATTTTTGCATTAATTTCATCCCTTGCTTTTGCCAGACCTGAAGCAGGCCGATGGCATTTTTGTCAGAAGTACAGAAGGTGCCTGTCTGTCCTGGTGTTGAGAAGGATGTTGAATGCTCTTCACTGCCTCTGAAAGAAGATGAAACTGAAAATAAAATGCAAAACTGTAATTTCAATCAAAGAGATCTTGTAAGATTGTGCTGCACATAGCAGTATTATTTCTGTAATGTGTGGTGTTAAACATCTGGATGAAAATGGCAGTGTTGAGTCTACACCAAACCTTCAGAGCTCTTGATGATACAAAAGAGTTGCTTATTAAGTGTGCTTGTCTGTGTCAGGGTGGGTTGTTTCCATGTTTTTTTGATTTATTAATATAATCACTGTGCATGTGCAACATATATATCTCTCTTGACCTTTGCTTGCTTTAAAGCTAGAGCAAAGCTACCCTTGCCGAAAGGGCACATAGAATTACCTGTTCTAGAACAGTAATTTTTTGCCTTTTACTTGCCAAACTTAGTGGTTGAGCCTGGTTGTGCTAGATGTCAGTAGTGTTTTGATTTTTGTTCTGTCTTCATCTTCAGAGTTATGCTATTTGTCCCTTCTGTCCTTACAACTGTTTCTCAGATTGACTTGCTTGCAATCTATTCCTGAAGACTTAAATGTCTTAGCGAGTTGGAGGAGAGTGAAGTGTGACAGCAGTAGCTGTGGTGTGCTGTCATATCCTGCATACTGGAAATACATACTGCTTCCTCTTGTGGTGGTAACTGGTATTTTTAAAGAAAGTTCTGCGTTTTTCATATTGGGATTGACTGTGAGGCAAAGGTATGCAGTGGAAGCCCTTCACTAAATTCTGTCCTTGTTTGTAATTATTTTTTTCCTTCTCATTTGTTGGATTTCTACTATTGTTAAATCCAAGACTGCAGTAACAGGTTGCACTTCAGACTTATCAAAGTGCTATTAATAGAAGCTTTTATAGCTCCTACCCAAAACTGCAAAAGCACCCGTAAGCCTGAAACGCCGTTTCTGTAGTGAGAGTTGAACATTTCTGGCTTGTTGTCATCTGGTTTGAAAAAGAGCTGAGGAATGTCAGTGAAGAATTTAAAAGCATATAAGGTGAAGTTGTATGCTTGTTGTCATGAGTCATACTCTCAATATGTTGACCCAGAAAGTGATGTTCTTGTCCAAGATGACAGGCAAAAATAAAATATTTACATAATTTTTTCTTGGAATGTCTTGTAAAGAAATACTTCTCAAAAGTGAGTTACGTTGACAGCATCTTGAACCAAACGCAGTGACTTAGCATTTGCATTTTGGTTCTGTGACTAGCTAATAACAGTGTACTGAAAAAAAATGTGCTGCAAAATGTTATATTGGCTTTTTTGTTTAAACCTTCTAGTATCCACAAGCCCTTCTGGTTTCTGTGTTGCTGTCCTGCTGAAAGCTCAATAACTTGTCTAAGGTCTTCAGTGCTTTATATACATTAATGGTGAAGATGACTCTGAAGAAGTCACAATTCTCTTTGTCTCAGCTGGCTGCAATGAGAACGGCTACAAGAAGGCTAATCTGTAATAACCAAGGTAGCCTAACTCTAGAAGGAAAGTGCAATAGGGAAGTCTTAAATGAATAAGACTCTGTGTTTCCCTGCCAGCATCTCCACTTTAATCGAGACAATGAGGTGTTTGCTGAAGTGCTCTTGATGTCCCAGTGCTCTACAGGGAGTAGGAGGTGGAGAAAACTTGGTCAGACCTATCAGTAGGCTGCTTTTGCACCCACATGGGCCACGTGGATAGTGTCAGGAACAACTTTAATGATCCTTTATACTGTAATGATCTGCCCTTCTGAGAGCATGGGGGTTTTCACATATGACCAGTGTGATGTGGCCTCTTCTGGCTGATCTTAATAGTGGAAGACAAGAGAAATAAGACACTCATTTACAGCAGTATTTCATACCACCAGAACTAGAAGCTGTGCTGCCTTTGCTGCATTTTCTTTTGTTAAAGGCATTGCACATTTTACTAGGTTTAGTTATCCCCTTTTCTTGTGTAGGGAGAAACTGGTTCTAGAGTACTTTTAACTACCAGCAGACTTGCATGGTTATGTGTAAAGCTGAACTGCAATTTTTGTCCAGGACTGCAGGAGCTTGTTCTGCGGGGCACTTTTTAACAGTATTTTTCCTCCTTTATTTAAAAAAAAAAAAAAAAGGTGTGTGTGTGGGGAAAGAATTTGCTCAGAGCTGAAGCTCTAGTGTTCCTAGGTATGTGCTAGCCCCATACAGGCAAGTGTGGAGGGTGGAGGTGGTGAGTGTGCTGTTGGAAGTAGGGCTTTGCAGAGAGGATTTATTCCTGGAGTAGGAATCGGAGCCTGTGTGCTTAACCTGCTGTGTTGTAACATTGAGCTCTGACTTGAATCTGAATGAGAAATATTCTTCAGCAGTACCACATGGAAGGGATATCCTTTAGACATGGGAGTCTGCTTTCTTTGGTGAAGAGGATGGTTATGGGTGCAGGTACGAAGATCTGGAGTTGATCTCTGCAGCTGCTGATTTTATTCTGCATGTTGCAGAGGGACATATTTTTGAACAAAATGTGTTTTTTCTAGTTGTTCCTCTTTCTTTACACACCGCTGCCTGGGTCTAAGAGCACGTGGCATGTTAGCAGTTTCCCTAAGTTGTGCATGCTTTAGCAGGAATTATCTCTGATCATTTCATTTCCCAGCAGTACACTCTTACCCTCACTGGTAACTTGGAAAAACTGCTGTCCTAAGATCTCGATCATCTCATTTGCATGTTGTGTGGAAGATAGGGCAAGGGGGCCTGTTAATAGCTCATCTGGTTATGAGACATGAAGCAAGTGAGTAAAATGCTTTCAAACTCCATTATTCGTAAAAGACAACAGAGTTTAGAGTAATGGTGTGTTTTCAGAATTGATTTGAAGGGCAGGATGGTGCCCTTCAAAATGCCACTTGCTGATCCAAGTGGTGTCTGCTTCTACTCATGGTATTTCAAACTTGATAAAGAACCTGACTGTGCAAGGAAAAGTTCTTCATCATGCCCACATCTTTGAGATTCAGCATGAGTGGCAGTTGTTTAACATTCTGAAATGTCACTTTGGGTATCTGCACCAAGGTCAGTTCATTTACTAAAAAAATTGAAGTCTGTGTGTAAATAATGCCATGTCCTAGCTTGCAAAATGGTACATAAAATAATCTTTCTTTTATGTGGACCCTAGACCCAAACAGCTAAACTCCTTGCCAGAACCTTTTTCAATCTGCATGAGAATGTAAGGTATAGTTTGGCTGTCAGTAAGGCATAGTACCGGTGTTCTTGTAAAGACAACGCAAATATTAGCTGCCTGTCATTGCTGTGTGAAAGACCAGAGCAGCTTAAGAGGTGTTTTGTAGTTACTAGAGATGTGGTATGTCCCTCTTGTGGTAGGCTTCTTTCTGCTGCCTGGACTTGATCTTGAATCCTGGGAAAGGAAGGCAAACTGTTAGTGTTAGCCTCCTTGCAAGAGTCTGAAACACCAAGGAGCAGTTCAGGAGTCTGAATGCTATGGCTGATAGTGCTGCCTCCGTGGGAAGTCCTGTGGGGTGCAGCTCAGGAGGTCACAGGTGGGAGAGGGTATTCTCCGAAATAACAGGCTTAACAGTAAAACTGGTCTTTTGCCTTATTTCCATGAAATGTTGCATTAGCACAAATGCACCAGCAGTGTGGGCTGCAGCATGGAACCTCAGGCTCTAAAAATCGATGGAGAAAATTTCAGAAAAATCTTTTATCTTTTTTTATTGGAATCGGCATGAATGTATGATTCAATAAATATATTTTATATACATATAACAGCAGAAACTTTACATTCCATCTTCAAACTGCTGAAATAGAACTTCTGTTTTAAAATTTTTTACAAGCCAGAAAAATAATCTGCCACTGTTTCTGTGTGGTCATGCAAATTATGTAAGTTACAGGTTTATTTCATCATGATGTAAAAATGCTGCTCTTAAGGAAGCAGTTGCTTTGCACTCTGACCAATGTAGCAAAATATCATTAAATGGAGTGTAAGGCCATACCAATTTTCTGTATGTATATATAATAAATTCATGTAGGAAAGATGGGGAGGTACCAGTTTAAGGTGGGTAGGGACAAGATATGTAAGCATTTTGTGATCAAACTAGGGTGTGCCATGTTCTGTATTTCTGTAGTCACTCCTCTGCTCTTGAGGGGAGACTAGCACGAAAATTAATAAGCATTTTTCCATTATTTTTTCAGACTTGTGTTAATGAACATGTAGAGGTACTCCGAGAGCACTTGAGTTGCCCACTTCTGTCTTCCTTCTTACCTTAACTCCAGTGATTAATTCTTAATCTCTGAATACTTTTCTTATCTCCTGTGAGATGCTGATATTTTAGCATGTGCCTTGCAAGGGAGAAAACTGAAACAGCTGAGTATGAACTATTTCAATGCCTGTTGTAAGCTTATCTGAAATTAAAGGGAGGTGAGTTTTGTTCTCTTAACAGCAGATGCCTCTCTCTCTCCTCTGCATAAGAGTTGATAAAACCGGGGGAGTTTTAATGCCACTGCTTCCTTCTGAGGTCTCACTAAGACTGACGGAAGAAAATACTCTGACCTTGTTACCTGTCCTTTCTTCATTTTGAACAAACTTGAGAAAATAGCTGTATCCTGATTTATTTATTTATTTTCAACAAGCACACACACGCGAAAATGCAAAACTAGTTCCTATCTGGATTTGGTATTTACAAAAAAGCATTGATAAATGGGCTCTGATGGATGGGTGTGTCAAGAGGGTATAATCCTCAGGCGTCTGTCCTGCCCCTTTGCAGGAGGGTCTGTCCCACAGCTGTCTTGGCCTGTGTTGGCAAACCCCATGTTTTTACCCTGAGCTCCACTAGAGAGTGGAGGGTGACTGGTATTGCCCTCTCTGGGAGGGATGGGGCAGCCAGTAACATGCTCCAGTGTGGCTGCTAAACCCAGCACAGCTCGTTTGTCAGAGCCCTTGGCTGTCCCCGGTATAAACAGCATCAAGGCGCTGTTGTGTTTTGGAACAAATGAGCTTTAGTAAGTCAAGCTTTGGAAACAAAGATTTCCTTCATACAAATGGCTTACAGATGGGAGAGAGACAGAAAATGGGACAAAACAATGGCACTACTTAACAGGTTTTTTTTCAACAGTTTCGGGGAGATATTCTTAGATACTGGATTTCTGGGGGTTTCACTAGTAAGGTGGATACTTCAAGGAAAATAAGATAATATTTATCAAGAATGTAAGGAAAACACTCTCTAGGTACTGAACTATTCCCACTTCTATTTGTCTTGTATGTTTTCAATTGGAAAGTATTCCTGCTGTGCGTGTGTATCTCCCCTCCAAAGTAAAACCAAATGTGCGATGGTTGTCCTGAAGAGAAATATCTTAAGTATTTTTATTTTTCTTCTAAAGATAAATTCATTTACAAAACAATGTAAATGAGTGTGCGTTTATAGTTGGAAGGGAGGAATTCCTGGGTCCTCCCCTCCCTTTTTTTTTTTTATTCACTTAAATGTAAGTTTTTCATTACTCCTCATCTGTTTTAACATAGTAAGCATGATATGCTGTACATGGTGGTAGAATGTGAGTAGACAACACAGTCCATAAAATGTCATGGCCCACAACGACGTTAGCCTGCTTATGGCTGTTGTTTTATCTCAGGTGTGTGGTTACAAACAGCTGCTTGGGACAGGCTTGTGCATCTTCAGGATTCGAAGGCTGCTTCCAAAGTGGTGTTCACCAGTGCTGCAGGGATGGTAAACTGCGATGAAATGCACTGTGACCTTTGCATGTCAGGCCATTTTGGGGTGAAGTCCTTAGTGTGTTGCTTCATCTTTACATCTCTATAGATATCTTAACTCAGTGAAGTTTTACCGTATCTCAAACGTGTGTGCATGGCTTTTAGCACAGTTGCCTTCTATTTCAGTTCTTTTGAAACCATCATCTCTTTCCTGCAGCTCAGTAAGTCCATGGAAGAAGAGGTGAGGTCTGGCCGTGATCAGTGCTGTCAGTATGTTGTGGCCAGACTCAGGAACCACACAAACTTATCTTTTTGCGTATGAATTCAGTTTCACGTAGGCTTGAGATGCTCCAGGCGGTGCATTTTTCAGGGTAATTAATTCCACATGCATGTGGTGAGTGAAGTCACTTGGCCTTTGTGCCTTAATCTCTGTGTCTGTCACCTCAGATGCCTCTGGAGTTGAGCTGTGTCTCCTGACCTACCGCACCAGCTGCAGGGAGTGCAGTGCTGGTTGCACGGTGAGGTGCTCTGGCGTTGCAGTGAGCAGCAAGATGGAGCTCAAAGGCAGAGTTTAAGCACGACACATTGCCCTTCCCAGCAAGGGGGAGGTGTATTACATACCTGTCTCTCCAAATCTCACATAACATCACTGTTTAAACCTTAACGCTGATTTCCCAGAAATTCCAGTTGGGATGCTCCCAAAGCTGACAGATCCCCAGCACAACCTACTGTCTTGATCTGATCTAAGGAGGGATGTATCAGTCATGGGTTTGAAATGCAAGAGTCTTTCAGCTGCTCTGTCAAGTCTAGTAACCCTGCTCAGTGCTGGAGGGCTGCGAAAGGGCATCAACCCGGGGGTGGAGCTGCTGTTTTTGTGGTTCTCCACTTTGAGTCGGTTAACTTAAGGATTTGTCAGCTTGGTCTGTGCTGCTACTGAGCTTATTTTCCCTGCTTACTTCTTCTCTAACCCTGGAGTTGGAAGTATGCAAGTGTTCTGGACCGAAACACAAGCAGGTTTGGGAAGGGGAAGACAGAGAGGAAAGGGTACAAGTTCAGTGTGAACAATGGCAGGGCAGGGTGTTCCAAAGCCCTCATTCAGTTGTTTCCCCAGCCTAGGCAAGCAGAAGGTAAAGGAATTTGCGTTCCCTTCTGCTAAGATTTTGTTTGGTCAATCTCTGGCTGAGCATTTCTTGTAGAGCTAAGCTCTGCTGCTGTGGCCGATAGCACAGGCCATGGTTACTTAAACAAAACATAAGGAGATGGTATAATAATAGCCGAATTCATTAGTGGTGGGGTGGTTTTGTTTTGTGGTTTGTTTTTTTTTAAACTTACATTCCTGACTAAAAAGTGAGTTTGATGGCAAGTGCAGGCATCAAGGACTTGCCAGGATTGATCGTTATATTCCTGCCTGTGACAGATGTGCAGGTGTCCCTCACCTTTTGTGAGCAGTTGTTCAGCAAGATGCATTCCCAGCACCTTTCCTATGTTACAGAGGCTGCCCCTTCCCATGTCCTTTCTTTATTTGCTGGTTTCTCAAGCTTTGTTTTTAGAGGTGACGCTGCCTGTGCTTTCCCATGGAGTAAGAGGTATGGTACAAGTCAAGCCTCGTGAATTCTCTTTCCAACCCCTCAAAGACAAGCAATGGTATTTAAAGCCTCAGCTCCCAGGAAGACCATGTGAAGTGGGGCTGCAGCTGTGACTGCACCTACTGCAGTGAGGAGTAAGTACTACAAGCTCCCATGCCTTATACTAGTCTTCATCTGCTCTTCCTTCCTGATCCCTGCCCTCACTCTGCTCTTGGGTAGGGAGCTGAACTTGTAGAACTTCTAACACTGAAGCCTTAGAGGAGCAGAGCTGGCCTAGAGGCTGTGGTCACAACAGTTGTGTTCAGCTGTGGCACATGACACGCTCCAGAGCTGGTCCTGCTCCTCAGGGGCTTGTGTGTTGGTTCTTTAGCCCATCACGTGCAACCGTGATGAGGGTACTTCTACAAATGTGGACGTGCATATCCAGGAGAGGTGGTTCAGGCACCGCCCTTGGCACAATCTGTTCAATTTTGCATAGTTCTAGTTCGATAAAGGTCAGTGTTTGGGGATTAGGTGTCAAGCAAGAAACACTGAAGCCCAAGTGTCAATCCTGCTATCGTTGGAAGTCGCAGCTGATCTCCACAGGGCTGTGACAGGGCAATGCTGATTTAAGCAACGCTACCATCAGGCCCTCCCTGTAATTGTGACTGCAAGGTTGATTCCAGGTTCAAGCCTGAGCTGTAATTTAGTGCTCAGATTCTGTGGTGTGCTCAACCCCAGGCAGCTGGCTCAGCCAGTCTGCAGCCCAAAGCTTGACTCATGTTTTTGTCGGACAAGGAACCCAGCTGTGCTCCAGCATCACCAAGTACCTAAATAAAGCAGACATCTCCTCCCACAGACCCTCTGGGGAAGGCGATTTCAGCTTGCTGTGGTGCCAACAATCCTGGGAGCTGCTTCCCAAAAGCTTTAGCAGCAAAAGCTACTTGTGAGCTCTGTGTCCCTCAGAACTGGCAGCTTCAGGCCAGCTCTACCTGCCTCTGCTTGTGCCAACCTTGACTCATCATGCTTGCAGCTCAAAGCCAGAGCATGTAGTTAATGTTGGTACTTCATGCCCCAGCCAGGCTCGGCCAAGTTCCCTGGGTAAGTGAAGAGAGTGTCCTTGTTTGGCTTAAGCTACTTACACAATTCAAGTGGCAAATCTATAAATAAAAGCTAATGTCAAGCCAGGCTGATGGGTTATTTATGGTGGTATCATCCTATGCCCAGGAAAAGATGGATGATCTTATGCTGGAAGTGCTGACATGCTTGAACCTCAGGGTACCTGGGAACACATAATAGGGTTTTATATCCTCTCTCCTTGCTGAGAACGGCTGTTGGGATGCTGCTGAGTCCCTCTCCCTTGTGCTTTTTGTGGCTGGCTTCTCACTGTTGGTAGGAGTAGTGGCAGCACTAACCACAGCCTGCGAACCCCAGCAGTGATGCTTTGAGTGCTGATGGGATTAAGCCAACATGAAGCCATCCCTGTCTTCCCCCAAAGTGGCAACATCCCCTTGTGCTGAATCCACCCAGTGCTCGCACCTGCCCCGTCCAGGTCAAGCCCTGGCTAATCCATCTCGAGCTGGGAGCTGGCCCTACCTTGGAGTGGGCTTCAGCACTGCTCCAGGAGCAGGAATATTGCAAGCATAAGACTCCCTTACAATTTCTACTTGAAAGCCTGACAGTCAAGTGCATGAAGACCGCAACTTAGGTTTGCTGGACTTGATGGCAGTGATTACTTAATACAATCTCATAATTACTGCTGCCAGCTTTGACTCTTGCATCATACCTGTTAGTGCTGTCTGCCTGGAATGCCAGAAGAGTGATGTGACATGCAAACAAACCTCCCCTATTGCTTTTCCTTTTCCTTCCACTTCTCTGCCAGTCTATGCCAGGATCCTAAACTGACAATTTAACCAGTAATTTCCTCTGCTATGTGCTGAAACCATCCCTCTCTTTGTAGACTGCCGTGTGGTTTGTGTCCTGTACCAGGAGCTTTGGTCCTTCGCTGGCAGCATGATGCTGGGACATCGCGATAGGGTGAGTGAGGGCAGAGATGAACCAGGAGAGCTGTAGACCCTACAGACAAAACGGTCGGCCTTCCTGTGCACAGGACACCCACTGCAAGAGAGAACACAGCCCGGGACTCCTCACCTGGCTCAGCCTGTGCTTCCCATTACCAAGCTAACTCCACTATCTCTAGTTCAGGCTGTACACATCAATGTTCCCTCGGTGTGAGTTCACCTGAGGGCATCACCCAGGAGCTGCTCATCCTAGCAGTTCTCAGAGAATGACTTGCCTAGTGCAAGCACCAGCATCTCCTCCTCAGCTGCAGGCAGTGTGGAGTATCTCTCAGCAGATGCCCCGTGCAAAACATGCAACAGCTCCTTACTCATCGCCAGGTTCACAACAGCTTATTTCTTCTGGGGACCTCTGCTACACAACGCTGTGGGAGGAGAGTGGGACTATAAGAATTTGATTTCCAATAAACAGCTGCTATATAGCTGGATCACTGAAAAACATGGAGGCCTGCAGGGATAACAGCTAAAAAGTCTCTTTCTCTGACTTACGCTGCTTTGCTTTCACATGAGAGTCAAAAAAAGACCTTGTTGGCCACCCTTGCCTTCCTCAGGAGTCCTCCTCACGCACACTTTGCCATGAGGACATTCTCCGGGTAACTGTTATCCTGCCTGCTTGGGAGCAATGGTTTTATTCACATATTTTGCCCTGTATTTCCCAAGACACCCACCTGTGCCAAGCCACTCAAAGTCTGCAGAGCTGAGGAACTTGGCCCCATAGAAATGAACATTTGAGTGGGTAAAGAAGGGAGATGAGCACAGAAAAACGCAATATACTTGAATGAAATAAGAGACTTGTATAGATTCATTTGAGCAAGAGATGTGCAATTATCCTGGAGAAATAATTGTTAAGGAGAAGGAGATGAGGGGATGGGAAGACTTTAAAGGACCTGAAGTAATTTTGAAGATGCTAAAATTAATGAATATTAGCTTCTGCTTTGGTGTTCATCCTAGCACCCTGAAGAACAATCAAGTTTTCTCAATTTTCTACTTAAATAGTATACTGTCTCCATACAAATGATGGAAATCTATCGAAGCAGGAGCAGCACAAGATACCCCTTACATCTCCCTCTGAGAAGAAGACAGGAGCGTGTCAAGCCGTTCCTAGCAGGGAGGGGATCGGACACTGCTTTCACTGAGCTCTGTGGGATGCTCCGGCAGGGCAGGACTCCTGCTTGCAGTTACCCAGATGGAGATGCAGGACGTCCAGCTGCCGGGCAGGGACCCCAGACCTGCAGCCGTGCTGGTAGGTTGGGATTTGAGGGAGAAGGGGTCCATACTGTGTTACCTACTGCTGCTGGTAGCATGGTTTTGGGGTAAGGGATGGGGTACTGAAAGCGATTGTCTGTCTTTGGCACAGGGATAAGAACTGTGTTTTATTAAGGAATGGTAGTACAGTACAAAAATATGATTGTATAAAATCTGTGAAAAATATGGCACAATTTAAAATATCCTTTTTTCCTTTCGTATGTTCCTTTCTTTTAAAATATATATATATTGTGAACACTTCCAATCTTTTTTCCACCAGCATTAGGAAATGAAGCAAGGTCTTCAAATTACAGTTGAGATAAAGGACAACCAATAGTATAATTTAAATTGTCTTAGATTTGCCTTAAAATCAAAGGTCTTCAGAAGAAGCTTCGGGGGTGGGGGGGGGGAAGAAGTCTGGAAAAGTCTGGGGAAATCAACAAAAAAACTTTTTTTTTTTTTTTTTTTTTTTTTTTTTTTTAAATTAAAAGGGCA
>JAVJGJ010000061.1:58215147-58230964 GCA_035590215.1 Microhierax caerulescens | reverse complement strand
TGCTCCCTACCTTGGGCAGTGATGCTCGGGAACCAGAGCTCTGCGTGGTCATAGTGAGCACTGTGGTGATCCCCAGGCCAACACGAGCAGGTGCAGCATCCATATTGATCCAGAAGGAGATCCAGGACAGAATGACAATAAGGAGGCTGGGGATGTACATCTGGATCAGGTAATAGCCCATCTGCCGCTCCAGGTGGAAACGAGCTTCTATACACGTGAACTTGCCTGAGAAGGATGGGAGGTACGTGGAAAATTACTGATAAGGCACAGTGAGACCTCTGTTTTCAGCTGTGGTCTGGGGACTTCCCTTGCATTGCCTAGAACCTGAGCCTTGTTAGAGAAGGAAATTAACAGCTGCTGCCCAGTTCTGAAGTATGAATGTACAACATCACCATAGCAAGGAAAGCTCTTGGCAGCGTGTCCTTTGTCACTTAAATTTCACCGGCTCCCTTGCATCAAAGACAAAAGATGCTGAGAGAGAAGGTCCAGGCCAAACACCCTTGAACTGATGCAGATGTTACTGGGGACGAGAGGGTTCCAGCATTTGTGTCTGTTAGCTTTTTATTTGCTATATATATATGTATATTTACTGGCAACACACCTATGTGTATTTATATGTACGTTGTCCTTAGATGTGTAGGACAAGGCTTGCATCGTTAGAGTGCCATCAGACAGCAAGAGACTCTGGCAAATGCACAGCCTGAATTCCTCTCTAATGAACCCAGCAGCTCAGAGTAAATACTGACCTGTGTTGTAGTGCTTTGTGCAGTATCTCAAGTCTTTTTCTTCTTTGAGGATAAACTGAGGCAATGTCAGCCCATCGGCAACTTGCACGGCTCCTTTTTCTTGCCACTCAAATATGAGATCATTCATTGTATAACCAACTGTTGAGAGGAGGGGAGAAATACCACGTGAAACATATTAAACACTGATCTGGACTTGTAGAACAGAGCTATGCTTGGAGGCAGGGGCTTATCCTGGCCCTCCTTGGCAATGCTGTAATGAATGGGATTTGGGTTGAGGCAAAACTGCTTGTGCATGTGAGAAAAGCTGGGGCAACGACCTGCGCTGGAGCTGTGGTGGTGTGCAATGAATTGTCTGCGATAAATCACATTTTTTCTTGAATTTGGCCTGTTGAGCTGTTTGCTGTTTTTTCAAACCTGACCTCTTTCTCTGAAAGAAGCTGCTCATCATCTTTCCCTCCTTTGGGATAAGCAAGATGTACAAGGGGCAAATGTTCATCCAGAAAGAAAAAACCCTATTTGCAGCTGAAAGCACTTTCACCTTTCTCCTTCAAAGTGAAAGGCCAATGCTAATACAAGCAAGCCAGGGCTCCTCTTGTGGGATCTTTTAAGGTTTGGCTTCTCTAAGAAATGTCACAGGTGCTGAATGAATGGAAAATCCTGAGCAGGTGGGTCTTGAGCAAGCAAGTGAAGGCTGAACGGGGAATGGGTTGCAGCTGGGGAGGGAGACGGCAGGGGGGAAGGAAAACACATCATCTCCTCTCCAAAATGGAGATGAGCGCACGACTCACAGCTTTCTAACTGCATGATGCACGTCTGTACGTCCATGGGGAAGTTCTTCAGGTCCATGGGGCAGGCCAGAGTCAGCGTGATCCTGAGGAGAGAAGACAGCACAGGGGAATGCCAAACAGTTTGTGGTACTGGTGAGGGGATGAACCCTCTTGGATACCCAGTGGTGCACACAGGCTGATACATTGTCCGGGACAGACGGGTGTGCTGCGGGAACGGCTGATCATTCACCTCTTTCTTGCCTGTGGGGTTGGAAAGCGTCAGAAATGTCGAGCATTTGTGTCTGTGATACGGTTCCCAGCAGAGTCACCTGCTGCAGATGGTATTTCATTGCCATGTTGTTTTGGACTGTGCAGAACAAAGAGTTCCCACACCAAACAGTTTTGCCACTTTGGTCCTCGTTTCTTGCCTCAGGTTCGCAACAATCTGGATTAGCAGCAAGCCCAAACCCATTCTGTGGACTCCCCAGACGCATTTCTAGAGATTGGAAGCCTTTGGAACCCTTTGAACAGAATGGTTCTGTCAGAAAAAATTCCAAAGTTTGGTCAAGATCACATGTTGCTGTGGGAAAAAGAGATACTTTGGTAGGATTTTCTGCGGGCAAAATGCCCTGTGGTAAGTCAATACGAACCTGTCTCTTCCTGAATTCCTGCTGTGCCTCTTGAGACCTCTGCTTTTATCTCTCAAGCTCCATTTTCCATGAGACACAGGCTGCATTTTCTGGGGTATATTGCTGTGCTGCACTAAACCATGATCTATGCTCAAAATATTTGCTTGGTTCAACAAGCTGATATTAAATGATTTGCTTCACATAGCTAGACTTGCGTTATGGGGTTTTGTAATACTGAAAATGCTGTTCCCTGAAATGTTTAGGTTTTTCAGCTTTTTGCCTTTATGTAGAAATAGTGGAATTTCCTGGGGGACAGGAATTGAATTTTTCTATCATCAGACCTACAAGAGACTTAGCAGGAGGGAAAGATACTTTAACTTAAATCCTTATGTTGGAAGAAATTATCTGCTAGAGTTTAAAGGCATGTTGGGACAGAAGATGTGGCAATAGAAAGAATCAACCTGTTCAAGCTTCCTCTTTATGAAAGCAACTGCATTTCCTGTGTTTAAACAGACACCTTACTAGAAGAGTGTCACCGCTAGCCTTTACCCACTTTGTTTTTCTCATCACATCTCTGATCAATCAGAAAGATAAGCCTTCAATTACATCTTCAAACGAGCCCCTTGAGAAGAACTTACTGGAAGTATCTGCCAGATGTGAAACAGGGGTGACTGTGGCTACAACGAGGTCACGAGATGCTGAGCACATGCTGGACAAGTGCGTGCTGAGAAAGGATCAGAGAGTGAAATCCTCAAAGGTGATTTTGGGTGAATGTGCTGAGTCTTGGGTCCACAGGACAAAGTCCACCTTATTGTAAGTGCCTTGATTCAAGTCTGACTGTTGCAAATAGTAGTAGCAAAGATCCAGTTACAAAATGGCAGAGACTTTAGATGGAAAGTTTTTTTTAAAAGGGAAAGGCTATTACTCCTTTTAGAAACTCTTTGCATTTACATTGTGCCCTTCCATCCTGAATGTCCTCTTTCTTTTTGATTTTCATAGGAAAATGTACTTAAAAAGAAACCAACATTTTCATTTGGAGATGAGGGAGAGAGGAAAATTCTTTTTATAAAACAAGAACTGAAGTGTTTTCAACTTTTACCTGGAAAATGGTGATCAGCTCAGCCACCTTGCTCCATGTCCCCTGCTGAGCCTTTGCTCTGTTTTGCAGAGCAGCCCCAGGGCTGGGGTCACCCAGTATTCCCTGTCCGTGCTCCTGCAAACACACCTGGAACAGGGCTTTGTGCCATGCTCTCTGCCAGGTTGCTGGTGGCAGTTTTATTACCTGCTTTTTTTTTTTAGAAATTAAGAAATGTGAGGTTTCCGTGTTCAGCCAACAAGCATGGCAATTCTCGTACTGTTTTGGTCATCAGGGAGCCGGTCCTTGGGCTGGAACCACCTTGATGTTTGATGGATGCTGTCTACATTGCAGCATCAAGCTGCTGATTTTCTGTTTTACAGCTCTGTGCTGCTTTTTCTTCCCCATGGCTACCACTGGGAGCTGCCGTGTGAGATGGGATGGTGTGTGTACCTTAGGCAAATTTACATTATACATGAGGTGGAAAAGTCTGTGAGATAGAGTTAAATTTCCCTGCTTAAGCTCATGAAGTTTGATCTTTATGTCATTGGTTTAAAATAAAGAGTAGATGGGGTTGGAAGTGAAGGTGGGGGATTGGACTGGTTTCCTGTGGGAAATTCAGTACAATTAGTTCAGCTTCACTGATGGATTCTTGCATCTGGTGATAAAGGGATAAATGGGAAGAGTTACGTGGAGGCAAACCCACGGAGCTCTGTTTAGCAGTTTCCCTAATCTCTTCTCAGGAAATGCTGCAGCTTTCACAACATAGTTTTCATGGGCTTCTACTAGTTTCCACATAGCGCAGCTAGTTTTAGGCTTGTGCTAGTATAACATCTCAAGTAATTTTACAGTAGGGATGTGAAGGAATCTACTAGTGAGGAGCAGAAGTCCTTGGACTGAGAAAGCTAGAGATGAGCTAGACTCCTTCCCAGACCAACCCCCTGTCTCAATATGCTTTGACTAACACCTTCCTGGTTATTCCTTTACTACCTGTTGTGGAAGCAGCCGCGAGTGGGGACCGTGTGGCTGAAGTACCAACATCCTCCTGCTCCAGCAGATTCAGCTACTGATGTGAGGAGGCAGTTCCCAGGCTCTCCTTATCACTCAGGTTTTTTTCTCTCCCTTCTCCAAATGAAACTGTTTCTGAAAATACATTTCCTAGTGTAACTTTGTCTTAGCAGGTCTTGAAGGCAGGGGTGCCTGGGGGTATGGAAGTACCCCTGGATGTGTAGTGGCCTCTGCTGTCCCAGAGGCAGCCCAGCCCATGCTGTGTGATCTCAGTGCCTTTCAGAAGCACCATCCTTCTCAAGATCCTGGCTTCTAGAGGGAGGCATGAGGCACAGGAAAATTTCTCTCTCTCTCAAGCTCTTCATTGGTGTGGGACAGAGTACTGCCAGGCTGCCCAGACCTTTGGGATGGGTGTCGTCTTATTTAACGATGATGAAAAATAATGGCGTTTCTTGTGTTTTCTTTCAAAGGGAAGCTACTAATGCAAAATTAGGACTTGAAGCTCAGGTAGCTGGTGGTGCTTTCTCAGAAGGATTCCACACTTCTGCCAATCTCTTCTTGAGGTGGCTGGAGAAAGACCTCTTCGCTTACAGCACATTACTCTGCTCCCACGAGGACATGCTTAGACATGCAAACAGGGAACTGCACCTCACTGCTCTTAACCACAGGTTAATGCTGGATATAAAGGTGCAGATGAAGGAGGTGCTTAGTGACCTCTTTCTTTCTTTTAGCTTGAGTAGCTGAATTTAATTAAAAAAATCCAAAGAAACAATATTTGTCAGGGAAATAAGCATGTGTTTCATTTTTCAGTGCTTTTTGCGTGAAGGAATCTGCCCCAGAAGGAGGATGAAACACCGGCACAGGCTGCCCACAGAAGTCATGGGCACCATCTGTGGGGTATTTCGACTTGGCCAGACAAAGCCACACCTGACCTGATCTATCACCAATTGTCAGGATGAGGTTGCATGGGAGACTCCAGAGATCTATTCCCACCAAACTGCTATGACACTGCTAATTGTATGAACTCCTACTTTAAAAAAACCCTCAATTTCTTTTATCCAACGGCATGCTCAAAGCCTTCACTTTCTCATTTTAGGCTTGCACAGTGGGAGTTTAGCTCTGCCCTCCCCTACCTTGGTGGAGTCTTCCCATTGAGTTACCTCACCTGATGCTGTAGAGGACGTTGCCATTTCTGGAGATCCTCAGAAGCTTGTTGTCTGTTGTAATCTCATGGAAATGTGCCCCTTTCTCATTAGCAAAGAACAAGTCAGGCTTCCAGATGGAGTCCAGCATAGAGGGGTCCAGGTCCAGGGAGTCATCAGGGTATTCGTTGTACGCCAGCCGTGGGTCGTTCCACTGCTGTCGCAGGAAGATGTTCACCCTGTAATCCTGCAGAGTGGGAGCAGGGAGCAGAGACAGGCAGTTAGCGCTGAAAATGCTGAAAACTGGGAAGCATGTACCAAAATCATTCTTAAAACCAAACCACACCTAGGCCTGCGTTCCCAAGCTATGGCAAGCCTTTTTGGCGTCATTTCTCAAGGAGCTGTTGCTAATCTTTAGCTCGGTAGCTTACAGCTATCTCATAGCATGAGCAGATGCCTATCCTTGCATCCCTCTGTCACAGCAATTGTCAGCTGTGTGTGAAGTGTCAGGACCTCTAGTGTGAACCCCGCGGCTGCAGAAGTGATGCTCAGCTGTGGAGGCTGAAAGGGCTGGTGGCAGCACGGTAACTGCTGCAGAGGATTAAGGGGAAAGGAGGCCAGAGCCAACTCCCTTTCAGTGCTGAACCAGCCCATATTGTGACTATCTACGGTTCTTCCAGATTTGTGAAAAGAAAAGGCACAGCGAGACAGGCCGTCCATGGCAGAGGCATTCCCTGTGTGTCTGCTCATACAAGGGTAACTCAGACGAACAGATGGGAGCAGCTGCCCTTGGTGAGAGTGTGTGAACATGAGAGGGATGTGCACGAAGTCTGCTCTCCTGATCCTGAGCGAGTGTTCTGGGTTACCCCCTCTAATGTCAAAATGCCACAGATGCTACAGATTTCATAGGATGGCCATCTTCTTTAACTGAAGCTAGTCCCCCAGCACTAAGCAAAATTTTATCTGCCTCATAACCATGTGTCTTACAGCTCCCCCGAGTTCCCCAGGCCAAGGTTGGCTGTTGAGGTCGAGCTCAGACACTCTTCTGGACAATTAAAGGCATTTTCTGTTCTCCCTGTCTGACCAAAAGCTTCCCAGGGTGATCTGCATGCCCCTTTTCTGCTGACATTCACATAAGAAAGTGAGCCAACAAATTGAAATGGGGAGAGGATGTGCCAGTTGTCAGGAGAGGGATAAAAGCTCCCTGTCCATAAATTAATTGACATTTTCTAAGTATAGAGGCAGACTGTGTCTGAAGAGCAGCATATAATAAACCAATTTCACTGCCCTGGCCCAAACTAATAGTTGCTATCATGATTAAGGGTTTCTTTGGTGCCTTTCTAATACTAATGTACTTTGAAGACTTTTATTAAGAGATGCTTAATGGAGGGTGTCTGACGTGCTTGACAGTATCTAATACCTGCTGCAGGCACTAGGACATCGCTTTCAGTGAGACCTGGCACCTCTGAGGGGATCTCCCTGACTCTGCCTCAGGTCTGTTCTTTCCATCTGGAGAACACAAAGCTCTGGAGTGGAAGGGTGCATGTGGGTGGGAGTCCTTCTGATGTTGCTGCCTCAAGTGCTTGCTGGAGTATGAACCTACAGCCTCTTGTCCAGGAGGACATGACTCTTGTGGAGTCCAGTCACACCGGAGGGCAGGGAGAGGATCATGTCTTGGGTACCTTGTGCTTTGGATGGGGCAGTTCATGGCCAAGCCCATGGTCTAGAATCTGTTTCAGGCCACTTAGTGCCATCTTCACCCTCGGAGCACAGAAACTGCTAATGACAGTAATGACTGTGACAACAGCAAACGGACCAAGGACTTGATGCTAAAAGGAGCAGACCTCTGAACATGAAAAAGAGTTGCAACGCTCTCTTCTGCTGCTGATACTCCAAACGTCACCTTCACAAGTCCTAGTGCATCCCTCTGACTTGATTACTCATCTCTCTTGACCCTGGATAATGTATCTTGAGAAAATGCAAATAGCTGTGGACAGATAGGAACCAGGGTCTCAGTGCAGGACTAGCCAGCCATGCAAACCTGAAAAGGGAAAGTGACCCCGAATTTCTACTTCCCATGGCACGCAACAGCTCTCTGAACTACTTGTATACTTCCAATTCACCCTTTTCTGTGTGTAAGGATCTGCAGCCATTGCAGTCAGGGGAAATCAATGTCACTGACCTAATAGGTAGAAAGCAAAAGGTTGTTTTGCTTATTCAGCTACAAATAAGCTAGACGCTAGCAGGTCAGCTCCAGTTGGGGGCTTATGTCATGTACAACACAAATTAAACTCATGTTTGGAAGAAACTTCAGTGGTAGCTGCCCAGAAGTGTTCTCAGCCTGATGGAGTGTTGGAAGCTGGTGTGTGTGTGTGCGAAATGGAGCCAACCTCCCTACTGCAGCCTGTGTTGCCACAGATAAGCTTTGTTGCTGGAGTAAATTCACTGCTTCAGCTCCAAAAATTGCAGAAAGGGGAAGGGAAGGGAAGGAAAAAGAAAGGAAGGGAAGAGAAGGGAAAGGGAAAAGGAAAGGGAAAGGAAGGGTGAGAAGAGAGGCGTAGTGCGATTTAGGTTGCCACCGCAACAGGTGTAAGAGGCCATACACAGAAAGACTGCCATAGTTCTTGTCACCATGATGAGGAATCTTAATCACGGCTTGTGGGGCAAATGAAAATTAACTTCTCACAATAGATGCCTGTAAGAAAGCCCCTCCTAACTCGTCTCCAGAGACCAAGTGCCCTGTACTCGTGTCCTGCATGGGAACGGTGCAGGGGCATGTCATGGACATGTGGTGTGAGAGGCTGACCTACCTCCATTCAGCAGTGTGCTGAGCAACTCCGGTGCGTGCTACTCTTTGTGGTCTTTCTTTGGAGACAAGTGTTTGCAGTGGATATTTTTTGTTTTGGAATATGAACAGCTGAGCATTTATGCTGTGACATAAAAAGAGGCAAGGACAAAGAAAGGTAATACATGCACCGAATGCAATTCTTTGCCATTTTATGGCATTAGTATTTTCCCTATCTGTGTGTGTATGTGCTTATGAAGATCTTCCTTCTCAGTGGCTTTGTTCCGCAGTCCTGACCTGGCCACTGAGGTTGGTTGGTCCTCCCAGATGCCTTTTCCCTTATGACAGAGAGCTGAATGCACTGCGCTATTGAAGCTGAGCAGCCCTTTAGATGTCTTGTGCCCAGGCTTATTTGAATGTAAATGTAAAAACAAGCTGCAAACTGGATGTGGCACTGCCTGAGGAGCCAGCAGAGGCATGGAGAACAAATAGGGTATGTCTGGGGCTGTGATATAACCTAAGATAAGGGTTACAGTTTTCTGTACCAGCTAGAGGATCCCATGTGTTGAAAGCTTTGTGCCTAGGCATTGCAGTCAAGCTGAGAGGTGATGAGCCAAACAACACTCATTTGTTGACTATCTGGAGATATACAGTGTTTATTCTGGATGCTGTTGTATGACATCTTAATTAGCATCAACAAGAAGTCCTAAATTATACCTGAATGATGGACAGAATGGACCAATTTCTGATGTGGACTTTCAAGGAGAGAAAAAAAAAAAAAAAAGGTTTTACTGGGGCTGAAAACTCAGCAAAAGAAATTTCTTTCTCCATATCCTTATTATCACTTGAGTTCCTCATTTGTGTGCCAATCACATTCAGACATTGATTATTTTGTGCAGCCTGCCCCTCTGGATGGCTTGGGAGTGGAGAGCAGCAACTTTGTGTTGTGGAGGCATTCAGGAGCTTTGCAATCTGGCACAAAGGGATTTTACTCCCAAGGGGAAAATGACACGGGACAAGAAGAAAATAACTGAAGTGCTCAAAGTAGTTCAATTTGATAATGCTGAAATGAAATTCTGCTCAGTAACCTCACAGGGAGCCAATGAAACAGAAGATCAATTTGAGGCTTTTCCTTCCCAAGATACTCCAGTCTCGGGACCTGACGATGAGCAAGCTGATGAAGGCAGTGGCAGGCTGGAGATGACACTGGGAAGAGGGGATGGAGGCTGTCAGGGAACTCAGTGTTTCAATACCTGGCTCAGGGGTTCTGTCAGACCAGCCTCTTCACTGAATAGTTTTGTTGAGAGACTTCACTTTAATAAATTTACATTTTGTTGATGGAAAAAACAGGGCAGGGAATGAAGTCCTCTCAGGAGGGGATTCCATTGTCCCACCTGGACAGCAGCACACAAGGGACTTTATTAGCATTGAGTTAATTCTTAAGGATGGGATCAAAAACACTTTTAAGGCTAGCCACCCTAGAAAGGAGCACTACAACTGGCTGATTAAAAAAAAAACCCAAAAAAACAAACCTAAAACAAGCGACACCTGAAGCAGAGGTTGGAAAGGTTAATCAGGGACCTCGTTACCTTGCCACAGCTGTAGCCAAGTAGAAAATTTGAATCTTGATGTGAAAACCACAGCTGGGCCAAGGAGGGAGGTGCTATGACCAGTAGTTGTGTTAGAGGTGCCGCTGAGGAGGACGTCTGCTGCTTGAGGAAGGTAAGTTTGTGGTGAGAGCAGTAGTTTTAATAGGTGTGGGGTTTTGTGCTGGAGCTTAAAGCAGCACTTTTTGCTGGGTGCCTTTATAAAAGGGAGGGGAAAGTATATTTTTTTGGGCTGAGGATGGAGCTGCTGGTGGGTGGGCTGCAGCCAGCATCCTGTGTTTCAAAATTAAAGAGTTCAGTAATATGGTCTTGTTCTTCGGCTTGTAGGTTGGTTGTTTGGTCTTTTTTATTTGTGTCTTTGTGTTTGAGTTGTGTAGTCCTGTTTCACAGGTTTTGGTTTTTTATTTCTTTTCCATTCAGCACAAATACAAACTTCAACCTCATAGACAGCCAAAACACTGCAGGTCTAACGTTGAAACTGCGGCGGGCTGTGAGACGTGAAAACGCTTTCATTTTGTGTCGTGTGACTTGTTAAATGTGTGACTTGTTAAATGCTTATCGTCTCTGTGGGGCCGGTGGCTAGTTGTAAGAATGACTGACTGCAGGAAATTGAGCTCAATACCTAGCCTTTGCTACAGGCTTTGTGTGTTGGTATTTACATTTTTTGCTGAACGTAGGGTGAGTGGGCTCGGTATTAACCCTTACGCTTCATCAGCTCCGTTTGCTACCTGCTGCGCTGTGGCTTGTGAGGCTGGAGTAAATTGCTGTCTGTTTTGCAGGATGGTTTGTTACCTTGTTGGCGGTGTTATATATGGGTGTCTCTGAACAAGTATTAAATGTTCAGATAGTTGCATTCTCCAGCTTCTCCTGTCCTTAGGAGATGTTGGAGGACCAATTGTGGCTGTGTTCCAGCTGGTTGGGAGGTCACATTTGGTTTAATCTTTCTAGATGGGATAGCTATGGCATGAAAGCAGCAAAAATAAATTTGCATGTATATCCCGTGCTGGCTGTTTTGTCATTTTCTTTGGTTTATGCTCTTGTTTGCTGCATGTGGGTCTTTTTTAAAACTTGAAACTGAAAGAGGTTATCTTAAGTGTTGAGTTCAGCTCCTAGCAACTTTTAAGTGATGCCTTCACTGCATACAAAATGCTCCCAGCTGCCTAAGCCAGTGAGAAAGCCATAAAATAGCAGCTTCCATTGGAAGAGAGATCAAGGCCATAGCTTAATTTGAAGTTTACTGTTACAGTAGGAAATTTGTGAGATTAGATGCTCAGACAATCCTACCAGTTGTTTCATGCTACAAAGAAAAGCCAAAGCTGGTGCAGTCTAGTCACTTATAACTAAGACCCTGTTTCCTAGATGCTTGACTTCTGCTTCATGTTGAATGAAGAATTTGTAGCTTTGCTTATAGGTTTCCTACTCTGGTATGGTTGGAGGGAGGGTGTTTATACTGTTGAAGAGCAAAAAGGGACTTAACAGCTTGTGGTTGGGGGTTGTTTGGTTTTTTTAATGAAAAAAAAAAGCAGATAGAGTGGATGCATCTTGCATTTGTCCTCTGGAATCCCTTGCTGTCGATGCTATTGCAGTAATGCTTTGGGACAGAAGGAGGCTGGTTGCACTTGTCTGCCTGGCGTGGCTGGTAGTATCCTTCCCCTTGAAGCACTTGTTGGGTTCACAGGGACGTGTTCCCAGTCACAGGTTCCCTTGTCCTTAGAGCTGATTGCAAGTGAGGCTGATGGATATAAGCTGTGAGTGCAATGTAACATGAATGTCCAATCAATTATGTGCACCACTGGAAGCTTTTATGTTGGGTCTCCAGTTCTGTGGGATCCTTAAAAGAGTTTACTTCCCTTGCTCTAAGTCAGTTGTGCTTTGGGGAATTTGGTTTGCTGGATGGCTCTATGTGCCTTTTTTATTTTTTATTCCCTCTATCTTGCAGCAGTTTTCAGGTCCCCATTTCTTGCCTTGTTCATCTTGAACCTGTGTGGGGCAGATAGCAGCTTTATGCCCACTCTAGGAATTCTGTGCCTTCTCTTGGCCCCAGCTTGTAATCCTCCTTTCTGAGGTTTGTAGACCCAAGTGGCTGCATTAAATACTTTAGTTCTATTTTCCTGTATCTTCTCCTCTTCCTCTACCTTTCATGATGCCTCGAGCTGTGAGTGTTCACCTTCCATTTCTCTATTCCTCTGTATGGTGGCCTCATGATTTACAGATTTGTGAGATTCAGGCCATGTAAACTTTAATAGTAGCAGCAGTATTTGCTGTAGAAACTATCAGCCCTACTACTTTACACTATTTTAAAGTATTCTCTAATTGCTTGGGTGGTATCTGTAAACGTGTGACTCTCCTCCTGCAGGTAGTAGTGCAATAGTAACCAAATATAGGATGATGTAGTACTTAAACCTGAACCTGGCCAGGCTTAGGGTGCCTAATGATGGGTGTCTAAACTATCATACTCTTTCACTTTTCACTTTTGGCCATTGAAGCAGCTGGGGGAGTGTTACCATCGTCAATCCTAGGGGTCAATGATGGACTAGTACTTTCTCTGGTAAAATGTTGAATTGCCTCTCCCTGCCCCAGCTTCCCCCTCTTGCTTGAATTCAAAGTAGTTGGGTCTCCCTCAAAAATCCCTTCATGGCAGGACTTTCTGCCCTTCCCAGGGCTGTGCTGGGGAGCTGACACTGCTTGTTTGACCTGCTGCATCCTCAAACAGTGGGGAGGGACTGGCTTCCCTGCAGAGTAAATCTCAAATTGGCAAATCCCAAAGACTGCTCTAGCTTGCTGAGATCTCATTTTTAAATGTTTCAGTCCTTGTGTTTCTTGTATTCTTGTCAGTGTTTACAAGCAGTATTGCTGTCCCCAAAGAAGTGCATTATATTAGGTTGTGTGCAATGCTGCGTCAGCTTGACATCTGGACTAGCTTGTCAGAGCTGGTTTGGGTATTTCTAGACAAAGCAATGTGCCCAAAGGGTGTTCTTGGGTTCCCATGGGAATTTTTTCTATGGAAGATAGACTATGAAATGAGTGGCATCTGGAGAGGATAGCGACTCCCTGCAGCATGTCTTGAAGGTGGACTGCATCTCTCTCTCTCTCTCTCTCTCTCTCATGCTAGTCTATGCTAATTTTATGGAGCATCCTGCTTGCAGGAATTCTCTGACATGTTTGTATGGTTGTTCTGATGCATCTTGTGATGTAGGATAGGTATTGAAAACCATGTCACCGTAATGTGTTCTGTACGGTGCACAGGGATCCCTTGTGGGCCTGCCCCTCTCCCTTGTGCTCTGGATAGTCTCTGCTAGATTGTTTAGGAATAAAATATTTATTGCTTGCAATACCAAAGGAGGTATCCAATAAAATAGTACATTAGGAACAGATGTGTATTTTTTGTTTTGGGTTTTTTTTTTGCTTTCTATACAAATATACTTCTTGACTATGAATTCTGACAAATTCTGCAATCCAAGTACAAAATATGTTTATCTGTGCTTGAACAGAGTAACAGCTTTTTTTTTTTTCTACTACCAGGACTGAACTGGTCCCAACCCCAAACATTTCCAGAAGAGTGGAATAGTATCAGAAGAGACTTATAATTCCAGATACATAGCTATTGATATCCTCTGATAGTGGTGTGCATGAGTAACTTGTTCAAGTTGAAGGGGTGTGATCTGTATGTAAAGCCTACAATGTCCTGCCTGAACACACAGAATGCCTGAAGCTGGAGCCTTGCATTCTTAATTCAACACCTTTCTAGAAAAAGAATTACCAAAGAGTAATTAAACACCGTATTTCTGGATTATCTTTAATTAGCACAGAGGCAAGGCACTACACCTCCAGAGTTTTCCTTTGCTGTTCACTGATTATGTCACAACCAATCTTTAATAGTTCTCAGGTGGAGCAATTATCTCCTGTTCTTGTGATCCCTGCTCCTAGTGTCTTGCCAATTAGATACAGCTTTTAGCTGTGTTCACTGATTTTGTTGGAAGTGAGCCTTAACTTGCAAGTACTGGGTTTGACACTTTTTTTTAATCAAAAAATCATTGTCTAACAACAATGTCTCCAAGAAAATAATCATGCAGCAATTCTCGTAATCTTTGGGAATCTGAAATCTGCTGCAGACTGAATTTGAGTTCAGCCTGTTTCCCTTCACTTAGTGTTTCAAACTTCTGGATTTATATGCATTTCAACATAAAGTATCTGCAACTGACTCTGTGCTTGGAGCCTTAGGCAAGTCTTCAGAGAAGACTGTTTCCTTTTCTGACCTTTATACTCCGCCTGTACAGTGTTTTCATAGAGACACAGATAGAGGCTGTGATTTTCAACTACCTGCAATGTGAGAACTGTGTGATGATGATCAATTTACTCAAACCGTGGGCAAACTTGGGAACACAGACAATATTTTCTTCTGGTCATACCTAAGAGGGTGATGCTGCATTTGCTGGGAGTGCAATGAAGCTGAGCAGCTGTGCTGTGATTTCTTTTTTTTTTTTTACTTACCATAGTAGTTTCTGCAATCGAACCAAAGCTGTTGATGAAAATGTTGCAGCTGACATTCACTGGTGGGCCTGCATGACAAATAGAGATTGGAACAGCAGTTCACTGTGTGCCTGTAGGACAAAGTATTTCCACTCTGTAGTGTTAAAACCCATTGTGGGATCAGGGTGAGTGAGGGAACAAGGCCCAGGTGACCTGGCTTAGTCCAGTCTTGGTGCTGGTGCTAGCTTGACATCAGGCAAGGCTTTTGCTTTGCCTCCGATTCCCTGTTTGGGAGGGTGTTTATATATCTATTCTGTGAACTGTTTTGATGAAAAGGAATAGATCACAGCCAGGCAAGACAGCTTTCTAGATCTCTCAGCATTGCTGTATAGGTGGCAAGCTCACCTTGAACATGACAGCAATGTATCCCAGGAAAAAGCTGAGAGACTATTGACAAGCCTTCTTGTTTAGAGCTCTCTACTTTAAAAATACTGGTTTAAATTATCTAAATCCTTCAGATCTCCCTATGGAGCCAGTGCAGCAGAGTATGCTGTGGGGCTCAGGCTGGGCAGAGCGGCAGGCACTCCATGTGATAATGGTGGTGTCTGCTAAGGCTCACAGCTGGGCAGAAGACTCCAGGCTCTGCCAGCAGAAATTCCCTGGCTGTCCTGTTTTGGGTGAGGATACTCCCAGACTTTGGGCCATGCTTCTTCCAGGCTTTATTTGCTTTCAGACAGAAGCTTTGCTTAGCCTGCTTGTATTAGAAAAGCGAAGGGACCACCGAAGATGAGGGGCTGAAGAGGTTGTGGTTAGAGGGTGTGGGGGTCAGTCTGTCCATGTGGTGCTGGTGCCCAAAGGGATTGGTATGCTTGGAAGTGGACCACAATATTGCCTGGCAAATCTGAGGTGGAAATGTTGCATCTGCATGGAGGGAGAGTCCAAGAGCTGAGTTGGGCACAACACAAAAAGCTGGTAACCAGTCTGGACCCAGAGCCCTACCTGGTGCCTGGCAAACCGGCGGCTTGCCCACGTACGACAGGATTTCTGCAGAGCCTTAACAAGGGCAGGGGAGAAGCAAAAGGGGCCCTCGGCTCTGGGGGCTCCCAAAGGACCTGCTACTGGTGCTGCCCAGTATGTGTAGGGAAAGGCAAGCCGGGCAGAGAGCAGAGGACACTGTCCCAGGAACCAAGGTCCCCCTTTAATACCAGGGGAATTAATCTTATATCATCCCTGTGACAGATGCTTCTGGGAAGACAAGATCTGTGGAAGTGGTGAGTGTGAATTTTTAGATTATTCCCCCATCCTTCATGGTGACAAGGATGGTGTCTGCATTTCAAACACTGCCTGATGGCTCAGCCTCGCTGGGGAGTGACGCTTGCCCGCTAAGGTCACATCTGCAGTCTGGCAGTTGCTGCAAGATGAAATGCTGGGGGGGAGGAATGGCTGTAACAAGAGGCTTGTGCCTCTAATCAGTGCAAACTTCCTCTGGAAATTAACAGAATTTCCTGTTTACTAAGTAACACTTGGAGCTTGGTTTGCTCCTCTTCATTTCCCTTCCCCCCCCCCCCCTTCCGACGTCAGATTCTTC
>JAVJGJ010000061.1:58190238-58206686 GCA_035590215.1 Microhierax caerulescens | reverse complement strand
TTGCTGTGGTCTGTTTAAACCAATTCTAGCTTTTGCACCAGAAGAAGCTGCATTGCAGTAGTCGCAGGATGGGAAAATGCTCGTGTATGGTGAGATTGGTGAAATATGGAATTCAAGAACCTGTGAGAACATTTCATTCTGAGAAAGAAAGGTGCAATAAGCTATTACTTATCCCTATTCATGGTGGGAGGAGGGGGACAGGAAAGAAAAAGTAGGCTTGTTAAATGTTGCCATCTCTGTCCTGGATGGCTGTGCTCTGTTGCTGTGGTCTGTTTAAACCAATTCTAGCTTTTGCACCAGAAGAAGCTGCATTGCAGTAGTCGCAGGATGTAATCAGTTAAAATTTTAACCCAAATGATCCCAAAACACTCTCAAAGGTCCTGCACGACACTGGTTGCCACCGGTCTTGGTGGCTGTATGAGAGGAGAGGAGCTGGAGGTACTTTTCCATGGCCCTCAGGGGAATTAACCCTCTGCGATTGTTCCCATCCAGGGGAAGCTGCAACAACGTTACTGGAGTGAGAAAAATCTCTTCAGACTGCAGCATTCAGATATCTCTGTGTTCCACATTCCTGTAGCCCATGGCTCCTATGCCATATGGCAAAACACCCTGTCCAGAACTATAAAACATCCCAATTACACTGATTAACTCTATGGAAAGACACCAGCACTTGAAACAATTGCTGGCGCTGCCTGGACAGAGCAAAAGAAAATAATAAATGACTAGACAATCCCCTGTGGAGGGCAGGGAGAGAAATCTGTGCGTTGTATATAGTTGAAATGGGAAGAGCACTGAGAGACCAGCAAATCACACGGAAATAGTGCTTGGTTGCATGTAAAATCCCTGCTTTACAAGGACTGTTGTTCAAACTGTCATATGTTGCATGGCCACTCTTGCTTATTGCATATTAAAAAAAAAAGTGTGTGTTAAATTCAGTTTTGAACCACAGGCATTCTCTCTAGTGACATTCTCAAGTAATGTCTTTTCTAGAAACATCTACAGTTCTTGGAACATAAGTACTCACTTTCTGGAGAGGTATGATCCTCAGCCACTGAGACAGGTTTGAAAACAAAATTCAAACATTGGAGAAGCGCAAGTCAGTGCTCAGGTTTTAATCAGTTGTGAAATAAATCCAGCAAACATCAGCACTGACTCTTACGTGTACATATACTGAAGGGTTTTAAAAAAAGTTATAATTGCATTTTTCGTTGGAAAAACAAAGGGGAGGAAAAAAAAATCCCTGCAAAGACAAAAGCATGTGTCTACCTTCACACACACTGAATATTCCCTTTAAAGTCAGGGGGGGCTAGTCAGATATTTAAAGTTATGCATAAACAACCTTCCTGAATGCAGTAAATAAAGGGGAAAAATGTCTTTACAAGACAAGGCTTCGTATTCTAGGTAACAATATTCTCTTCACTGATGTGCTCTTGATTCAGTGTTTGGACGGAGAGCTGTGGTGGGAACCTCAATTGACGTCAGGAGGTTTTAGATCACAGACTAGACAAGTGTCAGAGAATTACGAGAAATCGTGGATGCTCTTCTATCTATAGCTCTGCAGTCGCACTATCAGCCGCGTTTTCATCAGTTCAAATACCTTGCTACAGCAGCTTTTTAAAAATTAGTTTTAGCTTAAGGATTTATGCTGCTCGTTAGGATTGGATAAGAATATTGGTAGCTGCTTTGTTCTTTTTTGATAAATCAGAGGTGGTATGAATAGAATTCTTTTGAAAAAGAGATGTAATGTGCAGTGCAGAGTAGTGCTGAGTTTTTATCTTCTGAAACTTTTTGCTGCAGATCTTTTGAAAAGACCTCCTGAGCCAACAGGCATAACCTGCCTACAGAACTGTGGGTCCCATAGTAAAGCTGGGGCTGATGAGGATGCTTTGTACTGTGCAAAACAAGTTGCGTGGTAGAAGAGCTCATTTTGATATTTGCTGATGGAATTAGTTGTCATTGCAACACAAATACCCTGCTGGAGAGGAATATTCCCTGTGTTCTGTCTGTGATTCCTGGTGTAATTTATCAGTTTTTTTGTGAACTATAATGAATTGTTACTTCTGGAGTGAATGGCTAAGCTGTGGGTCCCCTGCCCCAGAGGTGTCTTCTCCTCCCCACCCTGGCTGCCCTCTGGCTCTGGTTTCTTCAGCTCCTGATAAAGAAAAAAAATCTTTTCAACCCTGGCAGTGCTGCAGGGCCTGTGCTGGTGCAGGAGAGCAGGTTGTGTTTGATGAGGCTTGTACTTTGTCAGCCCCACTGCTGGGAGGAGACTTCTAAGCCCATAGCTCTGTGTCAGGGTGTGATGGATGGGGCTGGAAGCTGGGGGATGTTTGCAGTTCTTGGGCACGTGCGGTGACAGGAGAGGTGGGATGCACACATTCTGGTTTGTAAACCAAATCTTGGGGACTCTGGTGGAGGGGAAAAAAAAAAAAATCCATGTGTGTATGGATGTGCCAGGAACTATTGCCCTGCTCAGCAGTGCTTCTAGAGGGTAAAAACACTGGGAGTGAGCAAAGAGACAAGATGATAAAGATACCCCACAAAAAGTGACTTTTTTTGGTCCACAGCTTGTCTTTGAAGTTCTTGTAAGATTAGAAAAGGCTGCCTCGCCCGGGAAATCGGAGCCTCCTGCTTCCCTACTCCCAACTGTGGTAATACACGTGGTGCACAGGTCCTGCTGTAATGGGGACTTGACCCATCTTGCACAGGAGCTCTTAACACCAGCAAGGGTATTTGGAACTAAGGATTTTCTAAAGGGTGCTGATAACAGCTGACCCTTGTACGCTTTCAGGTTTCATACCCCCTCAATAAGAGGAGAAGAAGGGCCTGTACTTGGGGCTTTGTACAAAGCATCTTTTCACTTGCATAATCAGAAATAAAAGAGAAAGGGTTGAAATAAAATCAGGTAAAGGTGAGAAGTCATGAATTTTGTTGGATTTTTCTGCATGATTCCTGGCTCAGCTGTGTTTTGTGGCTGAACCAGATGCATGTGATAGTGGTCCGATCCACCATCAATCCCACTTCTATTGCTATTTATTGATTTGTGTGTTTGTCCAGCCCTGCTGGGGCTGGGGAACACGATCTGCATCCTGGGTGACTGGTTGTAGCGGCAGGCACTGCTTGCAGGGCAGGCGTGTGAGGGGAGCTGCTGTCGGCAGCCTTCGTCTGAAGGCAGTGTGTGCCGTGATTGATGGCACTGCAAGCGCTGCTGCTCCGTGCATGCGACACTCCTCTTGGCAACCTCTTGGTAGTTTTTTCCCTCCTCACCCACCCTGCAACGAGGCACTGATGAAAACAAGAGAGTTCCCTGACCGTCTGCTAAGGCATTTGGGGGTTTTGTCTTTTCTTTTTTTTTTTCTTTCTTATCCCTTTTTTCTTTCTTTTTTTTTTTTTTTTTCCTAGCAGAATATGAGCCACATTGGAAGGATGAAGAGAGAGGAATCGGAAGGAAAGCAGGTGCAAAAGCGTGTTCTTTTGCTTCCCCATCCTTCTCAAAACACAAATTTTGTGGGGTTTGGTAAATTAAGATTTCTCCTTCTTTTCTCAGCTGGCACTTAGATCCAGCAGAGATGTATTTACAGGATGCCAACTGTGTCTATGTACCAGCCAGATGTGGTGCCGTCCCCAAATCAGCAGCTTACCATGGTGCATTATATGGATGAAATAATTGGCTGCATAATGGGGAGTGCTCAGCGCGTGTAAATGACGGGTGCATCTGTCTCTCTCTATTTCTGTGCTCTGCAGGCCCTCTCTGTGCTTTGGCCTTACCGAGAGGACAAAAGCTGTATTGCTGTGTTTGGGGTTGTGTGGAAATTTTTTTCATTAGTTTCTGTGCATCAGTCTCTTGAAGTATCAGGAGAGATTTAGAAGCACCTTCATCTGTTTGATCCTGTCAGATCTATAACACCAGTGGGATCAAGGCATTCAGACCTGCAGGACCAGATCAGCTAGAGCGTATCAGCAGTTTTCCAAGAGGTTACAGGGGGATGGGACGGGACAAGGGGACACGACACAGGACACTACATCGTTTTGCACTAACAAATCGCCTTGGCTAGGAACTAGCAATGCAAATGGTTTTCCCCTCAAGGTTTCTGTTGTCTGGCTTTGTAAACACAAATGTAAATTGTTTGGATGCTTTGGGGGAAGGGTGAAAGCAACAAAGAAGAGGTGACTTTATTTCCCCCCTCCCTCCTCTTTCAGTGGAACTGACCTGCTGAATTAACAATATTTTGAGTGCAATGCAAAACCTCCTCTTTTCTAAGGCTGCGCAAGTAGGTCTGTAAGTCGGCAGCCTGACCACCTGGTGCTGAGTTTGCTCATGGCTCCTAACGACCCCTCCAGTGCCTCACACTGGAGCAGGAGGAAGATTCCCCACTTCTCTCGCTCCTTCCTTTTTCCTTCATTGATCCCAAGCTTTTGGGCTTGTTTCCCCCTCCCCCTGCAACTGAAATTATCAAAAGCACTTGGAATGACTTTTTTGCCAATCAAAAAATTGAATCAAAACATGGTGGGGAGGGTATGCTGGGATGATGTTTTTAGCATGTGAAAGAATATGATGAGCCATTTCTCTTGAAAGGTGCACAAGTGTAACTGTACTTCATAAGAACAGAAATCATAGTGCTCTTGCTGATAGATAAACATCAAAAGAAAGTATGCAAGGTAATGATAACAAAAGGCTAATTTACTGGAAATCATGAAACCCTATTTAATGTATCACAACAGTGAGAGCTGATACAGGCAAACATAACAGAAGTCCAAAAGCGTTATCAGCCTATCTGTTCTCTTAATCCTAGTCACTTTGGGACTCTTGGAAAAGCTCCAGGTTATAAAAAATGAGCAAGTGAACCTCAGGGAATAGATTTAGATGATTTGACATGTTTAAATGTTGTGGGTTTGATATGGATGTTGTGATTTTTAAAGCATTATTTATTTTTAAAGCCCTTTCATCAGTACTGAAATAGCAATTAAATTCATTAGGTGGTCTGACATTTTGTTCTTAATACTGAAATTTAGAGAGCCCTTTTAACCTGCATGCCGGGATGAGATGAGAACAGACTCTGCTGGTTTTCTACCACAGATGAATGATCACTGGTTGGTGCTGCGATAACAAAGTAATTTCATTTTGGACACTGATTAACATCGTAATTCAGATGTTGGGATCTTTTTCGGCTCAGGTCAGCTCATGAGGATTTGGTGAGATGAATTTCATAAGCCAACAAGGAAAGTGTTTGCCCAGAACCAGGGGAACTTCAGCGTGTTGTGGCTTACAACTGCTTTCCTTTCTGACTTGATTCACTTGGTTGGTAGCAGAATGAACTTAGGCTTTAGGCAGTGCTACTAAATCTGAGATGCTTGAAACGAGTCAGAGGGTGCTTTGCTGCTGATTTGCTTCATACATAAGGGTCTCTAGCACCTCTTTCATGGGAGAAGAGGAATAAGGAGGACTAAACTCCCATGCCTAAACTCTCATTCTTGAAGTCTCCATAGAAAATTCATATGGTGTAATGCCCTTACATGTAAGGGCAGGATCCTACCGTTCCCTGCATGTATTGATCTCGTTCCAGAAGCAGCTCCCTTCAGGTTTTCAAACAGTAAATGTGTCTTCTGCCAGCGGGGCTTCCCGCAGTACAGGGTAACACTCAGCAGGACTCGAGGTGGACAGCCAGTCTATATTACCAAAAGCCTGCACAGCACCAATGGCTCTGAGATGAAGGATATTTATAAGTGCGTGTGACCAACAGCAACATTTTTTATAATGTTTTTAAGCAAAGTGATTATCGGTGGTCTTCCTACTCCTTGCACCCAGCATCAGGGGAGAGAAATAGTTTTTGCCCGGACATCTGTGGAGCCTTTCTTTTGTTCAGATTTAACCAAAGAGCCTGTTTGGAGTTAAGGCAGCTGTTTAGAGAGGAAGGTTAAGATTAGACTGTTAGAAAATGTTTTGTGTACTTTACACTGATCTGCCTTGAAAGCCTAGAATGCAGGTGAATCGTGATGGATGGATGGAAGTGTGTATCAAAGTCCCTGCAGAAAGCAGGGTAACAAGCATTTTGTGCTTCTACAGGGATGACACCAAATTAATCTTTCTTTGTGGAATGATTTATAAGGGTTTCTAGCTAGAATTGTCTACCTCATCACATTTTCAAACCTTGAATTTGTAACCCTTTTAGCAGGGTCTCTAATGGGGCTATTACAGGTTGCAGACCAAAGAAGCTAAAGAGTGTCCTTAGAGCCATCTAGTTCCAGCCTTTGCTAAATCATTTTTATTTCACTGGGGAGCTGACAGACTCAGCAGAGGCACAACAGGTCATAAGGCACAACTTCTAGTAGTTTTTAGTTAGTGTGAGGAAAATATCTTTAACTATGGAGAATATCTGCTATGTTGCTTAGCTTGTGGCTCTGGGAGTCTGGCTAGTGCTTTATTCACAGGTACTTCTGTAATGTTATCTAGCACTGCAGAGCTATAGCAGGAGGTTTAGAGATAACGTGCACATTACTCTCCTTTTCTTTCCCCCTGCCTTTTCTTTTGCTGTATTTTCAAGGGTCTGGAATCAGCTTGTCAGGTCTGTTTTAGGAAAAAGTGTCTGTCTTTCCACAAAGTTAGGTCATATTCAGAATAGCATCTTATTTTTTTTAAAAAAAAACAACTGGCATTCAAGAGCTCCTATTACTGATGGGAGGAAAGAGTTAGAGCAATCCAACAGTCTGAGGTTGGCAGCAACCTTTAGCCTGTGAATTGCTTGGAGCAGTAGCCTTGCAGCATCCTGCTAGTTGTCAGATTGCTGTTGAGAAGGGGCCAACTCGGATCTTGAATCAGTGAAGGTCGTGCTGCTGATTCCTGATATGTGCAGGTGCAACTAGGACAAGAATCAGGCCCAAACAATTTCAAAGGCTCACAGGCCAGTGAGTGCCTAGTTGTGCAAGGTGCCACTTCTAAGCTATTTTTTTATCTTCTAACTTGCACAAGGTTCATTCCTACCCCCAGGCTTATGCGGTGGTGTTTCTGGACTGCTACGGCTATTAAAATGTGGTGGTGCAACAGAAAGTCCAGACAGATCATCACAGGGTAGGGGTAGCTTTTTGTTCTGCATGAAGGAATTTGCAACTGAACACGCAGTGTATGCAGTTAGACTTCGGGAGAATGTTTGTATATATCTCCACAGATAGAAGCAGGACATCTGGAAGTCCCTGTGTAAATGTTGTTCAATCGATTTTTATTTTCAAGAAACAGCATTTTGCCTCGCACAGATATGTGTAAGGAAAGGTTGGTCAAACAGCCTGTCTGTCAGAAGACAGTCTCCCACCCCAGCCTGGTTTCCATCACTGCCTCTACCCAGGGTCTCAGTAAACGTCTTAGTCACAGCTAAGTGACTGCGGTCTGAGAAGGCAGGTAGCAAAATGGGAAATGCCCTTTCATAAATAAAGGTATGTCAGAATAAGCCACTTACTGCAAATTCCTTCTAAACCACCCCAACTGTAACAGAAACAAATATCATATTGGCAATACTGTAATGTTTGCATTCACACACCAGCTGTTACTCTTTCCCATAGGGTCTAGTTTTTTACAAAGCTGGAGAACATTTTTGTTAAGCAACAGATCTAGTCTTATTTCCTATATAGGCTGTATCTAGTTTTCCTTTGTGACTTTGAATTTTTCTTTGTGTTTTGTGGTGTATATGCTAACATATAACGGATTATTTCCAGAATATTTTTGACAGGGTGACAATAAATTGTGGTACACCCTGTAATTCAAAGCAATACATACTTCTGTTATGGATTATGGGATTATCAGCTTGTGTTTTTAAAACATTATGTATGACTGAGTGCAGGAGTAATTGGCACACTAAATTTATGAATGACTGTTAATGAATAAACTTCTCTTACTGAAGCTATTCCTGGACCAGAAAGGCTGATAAATTTTTGTTCTGTAATAAATTGAACACACAACATGAAGTGGGAGAAAAAAGAAAAACATTGCTTAGAGTCAGTTCAGAGCAGAAACCACTGAATTTTTTTTCTTGTTTGAAAAATGATTGTAGTATATAAAACAATTTGGTTTCAACATCTCCCTGTATTTGAATTAAAGCATTTTTAAATTTTCTTAAATGTTAATTTCAGGAAAACTAGACTTCTAGAAATACCATTTGTATGCAACATGACATAATTGTTTATAGCATGCATATATGTATATGCACACCTATATAATTTATAACAGTATAAACATCTACATTAGAACCTGAAGGGACTGGTTTACCAAGGTTTTGGATGCCCAGGACTTTAATTGATGTGCTGAGAATCTGTAAGTGCTCATGTGTGTCGTGTAAGTGTGTATTATAGAACAGGATCAGCAAGACAAGTATGTACCAATTTCACTTGTTCAGGCAGTTCTGAGAACCATATGGATGCTTTAAGGCCAGGGCCATAGGAAAGTCAAGCCTGGAAATGTTGTGTGGTTTTGGTTTGTTTGTTGGTTTTTTAATTTATTTTCTTTTTGCCTTCTGGCTTATTTTTGGACATCATTCCCCACAGCATTTATATGTTGTTTATTGTCAAGCTTTTTATCTCTATGCTTCAGCATTGTTTAACTAAGAGTTTATTGCACATATATATGCTTCCTTTTAGTCCACCCCACTGTATTGTGCAGAGCTGCTCTACACTTGTGACTAAAATGAGAAAGGATGGCTCTGAAGTATTGGGTGTTGTGCATTGCTTTTCAGATATTGATGATTTTAGTTGTTTCTAGAACTTCTTTCTTTGTTTACCTGACAGATAAACATTAAATGCTTTGATTTCATGTTACAATCTTGCTGTCTTTGACTGTGGAATTACAGAAGTGGGGATATCATAAATTTTATGCCTCAAAATTCAAAAAGAAAGAGACTGCTAGCTAGAAAAGTCTGGCCAGTATCAGCAAGTATGCTACTGTGATTTGTAAAATCAGTATTATAGTAGTGATGTATATGTAAATAATTGTTCTTTCACACAAAGCTATAAGATGAGACTTTGGTAAAACACAGAAATGCAGAACTGAAAGCCATGCAGATGAAATGAAGTCTAAGACTGATGAGCAAGCTCAGGGCATGGAAGAAGGTGTTTTGTTTTTTTTTTTTTTCCCCAATTGCATGTATCTGACATCTATCACTTGCTACAGCAGGCTACAGTATTTGTGCAAACACAGAGGAGCTTCTACCTTCTAGTATTCTTTTTATGTTCATTTAATAAAAGCACTGCAAGGAGAGATGGACCCAAAATAATTCTTTAAGACTAAAACTGTTTCTTCTCCTACCTTAGCCTTAATGAGAAACTGAACACGTCTAAAACTGAGTCAAAATACATCTAGGCAATATTGGCATAATAGCAAAAAGCTCCCCACATCGCCTTTGGCATTCAATTAGACTCTGCAAGGGAATGATGTCGAAAACAACATGAAAGAAAAAAGTTGGGAAGGAAGGGGATTATTTCTTTGTTTTCAGTGACTTCAGACATAGCAAGCTGAGGCAGTGGGGTGAGCCCTCCTCGAAAAGGAGTCCTACGATTTATCAAGATAGCATAGCTAAGCAGTGAAAGCATCCCACGGAACTCACCTTAACCTGCAGTCTGAGGATGGGGAGGGGGCGAGGTGGGAATATTTACCCGGGCAAATTCAAGTGCAGCATTTCCAGCCGCCACTAGTTGTCACTTTGCAACCAGCCGGGGTCGGTGTTTTCAGCACTGCGGTTAGCGAGATTGCGGTGCTAATTAAACGGAGTAACTCCCAAAGCCGCGGAAAGTCCCGAGCCAGGGGCTGTGCGAGAGCCAGTCTCGGGGAAAAGAAAGGAGGCGAAAAGGAAGCTCGAGAAAGGCAGAACGCCGCTGTCCTAAGGCTGAGGTTTTGCCTAGGGGCTGTGCCCCGAGCTTGGGGTGGGCACGGCAGCCCAGTCTGGCAGCGCCCGGTGCGCACACGCTCCTCCCGTAAAGCTGAGCCTTACCTGAAGAAAACGATCGTCTCCCACACGTAGACTCCGAGTGCGTTGACGTTGCACATTTTTCCAGCTCTGGCTGTTTTTTTTTGTACTCCGTGAGGGGTGGGCCGGTGGGGTTGGCCAATAAAGTAACCCGGCACTTGGGGAGAATCGGTGGGGGAAGCCAGTCGCCCCTCCCGAGGCGGGCTGGGCAGGGGGAAGGCCGAGGGGGTCCGCTCAGCACCCTGGGCAGCAGCAGGGAGAGCGACCCCGGGCAGCGCCTGGCGGGCGGCCCCGCTCAGCACCCTGGGCAGCGCCTGGCGCGCCCCGCTCAGCACCCTGGACAGCGGCGCTGCGCGGCGCTCCGCGATCGCCTGCGGAGCGGCCGGCGGCTCCGCTCCGGCGCTGCCTTGGCTCGTCCCTCCGCTCCGCCTGTGCCCCCGCCACCGCCACTGCAGTGGTGCTCGGGGCCGGAGGACCAGGCTTCCCGCACCGAAATCTCCCTTCAGCGGAATCTCGCTCCGGACATCAGGCTGGCGAGAGGGGGAGACGCAGGGGGTGTAGGTTTGCCATCAGGGCGGTGGGGATAAAATGGGAGGGGGGGACGACCCTCAACAACCCAGGATTTTAATCTCCGCTGCTAGCCGGGGTGTCTTCCTAATTACATCCACAGGAATTTGTCAATGTGGAGCCGTGCTGCAGTCCCGGTTGTGTTGCTCTTCTGCCCGCCGCTCGGCTGCTGTTGATTCCTGCTTCCTGGGCTATTTTCCTCCTGAATAAGTTATTGCTGCTGTAGGGAAGGTGTCCCATTGCTCAGGGCTAGAGCGGAGGGGAGAGAAGGGGAAGTTTCTTGGGAAGCACTCCCATTGTGCTCAGAAAGAAAGTGGCTCAGTGTCTTCCTAATGCATCTCATTTCCCCTCTGCCCTCTCTCCCCTACTAGGGCTCGCCAGATCTTGGGAGTTTCTTGCTGCATTAATTTACTAAACTAAAAAAAAAAAAAAAAAAAAAAAAAAGGAAAAAGACAAGAAAAAAAGGAGGGGGAGGTGGAGAAGAGGGAAGGCAGAGGGGAGGGGGTAACTCAGCCTCTCCACCATCCCAAGGCCCTCCTCTTAGCTGTGCTCATTGGTCTCGGGGCTGAAAAAACTACTCTAGGACGTGGTTGGATAAACGCATGTTGTTCAGCAGAAGCTGTTAACCTTTGAAGCGCTGATATGTTTTGGTTTATTTCAATTTTTTTACCTGAATTGCTGTCTTTTTAAGAAGTCTCTGAAATAGTCTCCCTTGACAGGGCAAGCGTAACATGCCTTAAGTCTCCGTCTCGTGGAAGATCTGCTTGGCTAGCAGTTGCTATGTATTGCTGTTGGCTTTTAAGGAACATCTCTGTGTTGGGTTTCTTTGGTGTTTTTTTTTCTTCTTTTCTCTTTGATTTCCCCCCCCCCCCTCTTGTATTTGGTTTTGCAAAGAGGTTTGGCAAACGCCGGAGCCATCGAGGCTAAGGCAGGTAAGGAGCATTTGGCAGTTTCTTATCGCAGCTCCAGTTGCTAGCGGGGTGCTGAGTGTGGTGGTCGGGGGTGGGGAGAGGAATGGGCTCCTTAGTCACTTCATCAGCATGCCACTGTGCTCGGCTTCTCAAGACCTTCTGAGAATTGAAATTAAAACTTAGCTCTCCTAAATAATCTAGGATTACTTTCTTCTCTCTTGTCCTGTTGTAATGGGGTTTTTGTTCTTTAAAGTTCTGTTTTGTTTACTTGTCCTGTGCTTTGTGAAACTCCCGATGGCAAAGAAAGAGTCACTTTTAACCCCTTTTTAGCTGTTTTTTTTCCTGTTCTAAGACTTGTCCCATCCCACCTTGGGAGGGCGAAGGTGAAATGGACTGCTTGCTCCACCACTACCGTAGCCCACCCACCCCCGGGCTAGGAAATAACCATGTTTTCTTCTCACTTTGCGTTTTATCTCAAATGACCTTACTGCCATGCTAAAATTCACTGGATGGTTTTGGTCTCCTGTTTTTATTTGTTTTAAAGCAGTATGTTTACTTAGCTAAGCAGACAGAAATATCCTTTGGCTTATCATTCAAAACAAAAAACAAGAAAGACCTGCTTGGCTTCTAGCCATTGATACAGATGGAGTTTAATCTGATTTACTCCAGCTACTGGGTCTCAGTGTCTAGCTAGATTAATAACAGGCTCTGATTTCAACTCGTGGAGATTCCTGGGGACACGATTCCATGCAGTGATTCCCGCCTGCTGCTCACTGGCTCTTTGCTATACTTTCTCTCCTGATATTTATCCCCACATGGATGAGCCTCTGTCACTGTGCTTTTCTAGCCCCCAGTGTGCTGATGGACCAGAGGAGCAGCTCCAAACTGGGAGTGTTAACAGGACCAGTAAGAGCAGGAGAAAAATGATGTTTCCCTGCATTTCACAGGGAAGCAGGACAAAGAGCAGGAGGCAGAATCATCTCTTGATAACTGTGTTATAACTGTGTTAAATCTAGAGGCCAGTTAGCCTTCTGGTTTCCTTAGAAATGGGATCTGTAAGGGATTGGAGTGTTTCATGTGATTTCTCCCTTGGCTGTAAGTTTGATTTTTCTTTGCAGCAAAGGAATCGAGACTTGTCTCCTTTTGTACCCACTTGCTCTCCTTGCACTTTCTTGGGTTAGAGAACCAGGGTGGCTTTGCATAAGATCAAGGAAGCAGATGAGTGTGTGTGTGTGTGTAACACAATGAATCTTCACAGCTATTCCTGTTGAAGGGTCTCAAAACTGCTTTTACCAGGGAAAGAATTTACCTGTTTTGCTGTCACTTATCCTTCTGGTGATGGTGACTGAGTTGGCCCAGGGACTCTGCTGGTATTCAAACATTTCTTCTAACTGGGGAGAAATAGAAGCATTATTTGTTTTGGCATTTGAGGATATGAAGGCAAAACCAGGTTGCAACAGATGCTTGGAGCAGGTCTAGGCATCAAGATAATTTAGACCAGGGAGTAAAATCAAAAGGAATGTGGATTTAAGGAATGTGAGTTTTGCATGTTTTATCAGGAGGATTCCAAATGTTGTCTTATCAGGAGGATTCAGAAATTCCACCTTCTGCATTATGTGTTGCTGTGATTGAAAAAGGAATGTATTTTGGATAAAACTTTCCTTGTCTATTCCTTTTCATTTCTTTTCTTTCTTTTTTGTAGATATCTGCCTCTAGACTGTATGCTCTTGTATCTCTTCCTGGTGCCAAGGCAGTTGTCACTTGCTTACCTTGGTCAGACCCTGTTCACGGTGGCTTCACATCCTTGGAGTTACCATCCTCTGACTTAACCCAGGTGATTCCAGAAACAGCCAACCAATCCCCACTGAAACCCATCTATAGGTATACCTGTGGTGAAGTTACCCACGTTGGTTCTGTACAATGCCTGATTTTTAGTTTCCTTTTGCTATCTAAGAAGCTAAGGGCAGATAGTCTGGAAATCAGCTCTGGAGATCTAATAATGGCTGGAAGTCAATTTTATCACCATTACTGTAAGTAACCCTTGTCATCAAGTACTGGTTGGCAGGACTCCTCTCACTGTATCTGTCCTGGCTTGCTCTTAGATTGGGGTTTCACTCTTTGCTTGGTTTTGCTGCAGTGTTTTGTGATTATTTTTTTTTTCTTCTTTTTTGAGGGTTCACTTGCCAGGTTTTTTATTTTTCAAGCAGACTACAAATGGATTTTTTCTGGTGGCACGTACAAATGATAGAGTTGAAGATAGCATCATGAAATCAAATAAGGCCTTTTAAAATTAGAATTACTTGCTGTGCGTTCACCTCTTTGTGGTTTTTATTAGCTTGTTTCAAAGCGGATGAGTCTTGTAAAACTCACTGTAGGTGAAGCTGTCTGGGAAGCTTCTGTGTCATCTTCTTTCTGGGCTGTGAGTGATGGATTCTGTTAGATGTAAGATACCACAAAGATGTTTATTGCAGGGTAATTGCTGGAGTAGGAAAAAATGTCCTCTCATTTGAGAGGTCAGTATTTACATCAAAACTTTCAGGAGCAGGTCAGTATTTCAAAAGTTGTGGCTGACAGTGAAATATCACTGGTGCAACAACCAACAGATGGGTCTGAATTCTGTGTGGTTCTAGGTGTATCTTGTTGGAAAGCAAGTTACTGAGGCTGCTGGATTTGGGATGAGAACACTTGTTCTAGGTCAGCGCTAGATCTTGACTCTGTCTTACAATAATCTCACTACTGTCTTTACTGCAGATGAATTTGAGGGTTTTATCCTTCCTTATGGTGATTCAAACATTTCAGTTTGTACTGATGGCTGAGGACACTGTGATGACTCAGTCCAGCCAGTGCAGCTGGTGGGTTTTCTGTTTCTTTCATTTTTTAGTGGTTTAAATAGATGGAACTGGTTTTCATTATTTTTTTTTCCAGGTATCACTGGCTTCTGATGTTTTTCTATACGAGATCTTAATCTTCGGTGATATTGTGGTTGGCTATTCCACAAATGCTGACTACTAGAAACAGAATATGACTGTAATCAAGAATGTCCCATTAGGTGGTTGATGGGATGAGATGCAGCTGTGAAGGGAGATGGTGATGGGGATAGGACAATTCGTGAAATAATACTGTTGTCTTGGGCTCCGGGGGGGCTGAGGGCTAACAAAGTTAAAGTGAGACTCTCCAAGGCAGTGAGGATTGTGACCTTGAAGAGTACCTTCAAGCTATGACTATTCAAGAAGAAGTAGCTGCCGTTATATGTTTCTGGATGGGCATTGTAGCCCCAGCACTGAACCATGGGACTGTCATGAGATCCCCTGAAAGCCAAAGTCATGTAGATAGAACAAAGGGATGAGCTGAAGCCATGGTTAATTTTATGAGGCAATTGTACAAGATACCTACCTCCTCTCCCCAAAGCTCTGTCTGAGGCTGTCTGAATTTTATTCTTTATGGAGTGGCAGGTAATGAATAGCAAACAATAATTTAGTGGTTTGTTTACTTGTTACCAGTCAAAGGCTGGATCTGATCCAGAGAGTTACTGAAATGCACCTATAACCGTAAGTCTCTTTCAGTATATCTTCTTTTGATTCCTTGTACAGTAGAAGCAGATCAGGCATTTTAGTAGGAAGAATCAAATCAGACTTCTCAGGGAATGCAAAAGGAGCCACAGGAAACAATGTGTTTGTTTTTTTTTAAAAAAAAGCATCATGTATTTAATTTCTCTTTAGCGCTCAACTAAAATTTGGGGACACCTGCAGAAAAGGGCGTGCATGAGGACTAGTATGTAATCCGATTACATGTCTGTCAGTAGGTACAAGTCTTCTGTGGCTGAAAAAAAATCTGCTTTCTAACTGTGCCTTTTTCTTTCTTTCATTCTTTTCCTAGCTATGAGAGTCTGGGAATATTTGGCTCCCCTAGTTTCCCTCGTATGGTTCGTCCCTGATCCTTTCCCTTTGAAGGATGCAAGAAACGGATTTCTTCTCTGGGAAGAAAATGAACCTTTCAATGTTCCTAGTAGTTTGTGAGTTAATTTTTCTTTTTGATTGTTGATAGAATCATTTAAAGACAAGGACCACCCAGAAGGCCTTTGAAATCACTCTCTGTCAGGATGAACGCATACCCTATGCTGAGAATTAACCTAAAGCCTCATTCACTGCAAGTTGATTTCATTCTTGATCTGTTTTTTACTTCTGGATTTTACAGCAGGTGGAGTAATTTTTCTTTTATTTTGCTTGCCCTTTTGAAATTAAAATTTTGATACTAAATTCATACATAGAGGTAACCTCCTTCAAGTTGAACATGCACACACACTGCCTTCCTTCCCCAAATAAATTACAGAATTTTCAGTGAAGCAGTGGCTAGCATAGCAGCAAAGCACACTCAGCCTATCTTGGGAATACTAAATCCATTATTGTCAGTTTTGTTCTTTGGAGAATGGCTAATGAGGAAACAGTGCCCCAAGAACTTGGATGGTGCTTCCCAAGACAGACAATCAAAAATTACTACAGCAGCATCACTGGCTTTCTGACACTGAACAAATGAAAACCAAAATGTAAATTAAAGTTAAGTTCAGGGAATTCTACAAAGGAGTCTTTAAAGTAAATTCCTATTTAGTTAATTTCCATATATAGTAGGCTATTTCTGTGCAAGACAGTACAACTAAATACAATTTTCTTAGAAACTTGAGAATCTTGGACACTTTTTTTTTTTCTTAATCTTTACTGGTAAAATGACACCCTAAAGTTTCTGCAGTGTTTGTTTTGTAAAGTTAACTGTTAGTTCAAGATTTTTTACTGAAGAGATATACAGATAAAAGAGAATTCACTGGAACTAGTGTAAAGGTTGATCTTATCTATATTTCCAAAAGTATGTTTAAAATTGAACTCTGGTGAAAAATTTGATAAATTCTGTTTTGATATGCAGCAAATTCATGGAAAACAACCACTGGAGAGTTTTGCATAGGAAATTCAGCAGAACTTGCAGACTAAGGTCAGAAAGCCACCTAGGGATGGAGCTGAGAGATTTGTGGAGATCG
>JAVJGJ010000061.1:58149808-58190138 GCA_035590215.1 Microhierax caerulescens | reverse complement strand
AGCTGAGAGATTTGTGGTGTAGGTGATGGGTATTTTTGGTTGAAATTCAGGCCAAATATCATTGTTCACAGTATTTTGCCCTGTTTGTTTAAAAAATGATAGGTTTAACCACAGAAATGGAGCTTGTCTTAGAAAGAAGAAACAGCTGAATTCAGTCAGTACACTGGAGCTTATTGGTTATAAAGTACTCCATCATACATGGTATATCCTTATAAAATTATTTCTTGGTTTCATAAGGACCCTTTCTTAGGAGCTGCACCCAGAATAAGAAATGCTGAGAGGCACAAAACTTTAAGGGACATCACCGGCAATCTGAGCACTTAATGGGATGATCCAAAGCTGAAGGTAAAGAGCAGATGAAAATTCGCGGGAACCAGGGGCCAGGCAACTATTGATTAACTACTTAACTTTTTAATCTGGAGGAAAACTTACCTTGACACTTCGAGGAACCAGGGAAGGTTTTTACTGCCATCTACCCCCACCCACCCAAGATGTGTTGTTGCTATATACAATATTTGTGTTCTCATAAATGTAATAGTCATAGTATAATATTCAAGTGGATGTGTCCTGTACAGAACTGCTGAGGTCTCTCTATCCTGCTTCTTCCTTACAGGCAGTACAGATACTCATATGAAGTGCCCACATGGTGCATCTAAGTTTATTGTCCTATTTCTACCAGTGCACATAAGATTTCCCTTTATGTAAGGGCGTATATGTGCTGTATGCTGAATGTCTTAAACATGAAGATTCGTGCCCTATGTCGTTCTCTGTGAAAAGAGCGGGTATATAGATTGCCCTTGATCTTTACTCTACTGGGCAATGCATTTCTTGACAAGTAGATTAGGGGCTGTATTGGTTTCTCATCACTGGAAACACAGCCTTCATGAGTCTAGTGATATCCAGTCTGGGACTGTAGACTCTTTGGAAGTGGTGTAAAGCCCTGTGCTAGGATGACTTCATGGGAGGCTATATGTTTGCAGAAGGCCAAGTGACGTGCTTGCTGAGTGCAGCATTCAGGTCTTCCTGACCTGAATATGTGTTTGCCCCCTGTGTCAGGTGCATGAATCAAGTTAAGGTAGTAATCCCTGAAGGAGAGGAAAAAATAGGTCATTTTTCCCCTAGCAGTGCTGATTTATCAATAAATTTCCATGTCTCATATGTCATATAATGACACTTGACTTGAACTGTGAGTAGTCTTGCCACATATCGTAGGCTTGTCGCTGTTGTAATTTGGGTAGTGTTATGTAGTAAGAAAGCAGTGCGGACCCTGTAGCCCTAAAAAAATACACTGCTACTTCCATTAGAAGCTTGATTTGAAGGTCATAAGTTAATTATTTTCTGACCTGTACAGATTAATTACCAGGCAATCCCAGAGAACCCAGAAGTATTATTTCTTTCAAAGATCTTGGCTAATAAAACTTTTTCAGTTACATTACTGTGTGAATAAAAAGAAGCCAAATTTGCTTTTATGGCCAATCTTGCCAGAACTTGTCAGGTGCTGAACGTCATGCAGTTGTTGGAAGTATTATCTTTGGTTTTGCTTTTGTGAAGCCCATTGCTCCTGCCTTAACAGCCCTCAGCTGCTTTGGGAAATAGAACTTTTCTACTCTGTACCTTGCTTGTAAATGAAAGAAACCACCTATTTATTTTGAGGTGAGCAGACGCCAGGTTTTGAGAGGTGCTTACACAGAGGCAGAGCATACAGGGCAGATCTAGAGCTATTCACATCACAGTCTTCATTCCTGGTGTCATGGATTAAAAAAAGAAAAAAAAGAAAAAAGAGGAAAACAAATACATTGCATGCTTTCATTGCTTTGTCTTGTGAATTCAGTAGAGCGTGTCAGGGAGACGTCAGGAAGTGGAACCCTTCAGAGGAAAATTTTGATTGCAAACAGCAGGCTCAGAAAGCAAATCAGAAGACAATAGCTGGTGATGATGAAGTGGCCCCTCAGTGTCCAAGTGTTTAGATATTGCAGCTTCCTCTTACATGCCCCAATTCACTCCCAGGACCAAGTAGCATAATTTATCTTGTGGAGTGAAAGAAACAAGCTGCAGCTCGGTTTTTTTTTTAAGATTTTTGTGATGGAAATATTTGCATGTCAGACATCTAAAGGATAAAAAGAAACCCTGTAGGATCCCTCTTCTTTTAACGAATAAAAAAGGTCTGATCCTCCAACCACTTCAATGAAGTTTTTTGACTCTGAAGGGAGCTATGAAACTGCTCTTGTTAACGATCTCAGTTTCCATTGCACCAGAAAGTGCTGATAATAAGGTAAGTTTTCACATTGCATTAGCAGAAAACGCTTTTCACCCACCTGAGATGCCCTCAGGTTTGATAGCATTGCTGAGATGTCAGGTATCAGTAGGGGCCTCCCTCTGGCAGCACGTTTCTTGCTTTGGTATTGCAGCCCTCTTGAATTGTCCAAGTTAGTGGATGTGGTTTGAGGTTGTTTTCCCCATGAGGAGCAGCAGCAGCTCTGGCTGCCTCATTGCCATCCAAAGCAGTCATTCCCTGGTGGGGTAAGTGGTGATTTTGGGAGGTCATTAGGCAGATGACTTATTAGCCAGCTGTATTTTATCTGATTGTTTGAAACTGCAGCCCTGTGGACTTGCAGAAATTCACTTGAGCATCTCTGACTTGAGCTACTTCTTGGGCCTTCCTAAAAACATCTTGCTTTTACCCCTCTATTTCAGACAAAGAGCTGATGTAGGGTTGGGTTACTAAGGACACTTCTGCGCTAGGTTTACTGATAACTGTTTCTGGAAATCCTAGTGGAGGTGAGAGGTGCCATTTGAAAATCTCAGCAGGGTTGTGTGCAAGTTGAGATGCTTACCCCACCTAAAATCCTTGCCTCAGGTGCAGTGTCTCATGCCTCAGGTGAAAGAGAACAGAGATTGTAACACATTTGCTAAGTACCTTGTTATTGCCTTGGGCTATAGATTTCTTCCCAGCTTGCTGAGTTGAACCCTGTGACAGGTACAAGCCCTCTTTTATGCCTTCTCTCAGCCTCCTGTTTGGCCAGGCTTGGGAAAAATGTCCCCCCCCAGAAGGGCTGCAAAGTTTGTTCAGTGTGCTCTGCTCGCCGTGCTTTGTGTGATAGTGTTGATTCTCCAGGTGGGGAAGCGTGTTAGACACGGGACTGCTCCCTGGCTTCAGCAAAGGGGATCTGGCAGCCACTGTCACTGACTGTCCTCTGCCAGGTCTGAACCGAGGGAACGCTCCTCCTTGACACAAGCTTGTACTTGCCTTGTTTGATCATAGCACTTGATGAGGCTCCGACTCTAAATGACTGCCACTGTTAATGAATGGAATTTGATTTTCCTAAGATACTAATGATTAATGACTTTTCTCTTGCACAGTGAGTGCTCCTAAAGGCATATGGAGAAGGACTGTGAATCTCCTAGACCACGATTCTTTTTGCCTTAACTGCAAGGTTGTTTTTTTCTACCAAATCAAAGTTCACATCCCTCTTTAAAATAAGATTCTCAAGGCAGATGGCTTTTGTGCCTACAGTTCGGCTAATGCAAAGGCACTAAAGTGGTGCTGGTTATAACTTTGGCACCGTTGTTCTGTTGCTGCCTTTGCTTGCTCACGCCTGGCAAACAAAGTTGCAAGTCCTTTGCAAATTCCTGCTAAGTGTCAGTGGCCTGTATTTATCAAAAGAAACAAAAATGTAAACCCCAGGATGTAATCAGAATGGGTCTTTTTGTTAAAAATATGGTAGCTCCGGGGTTTTTTTGTTTGTTTCAAGCACCAATACAATTCTTTATGGTAAAAAAATTGGAGCGTTGTCATGCATTTCCTTCGGACAAGTCGGAGAGAAGAAATTGCAGCCTATTTGTGACGTTGCACTATGCCAGCATTTTTCTTTTATACAGCTTTTCCTCCCCATGAAAATAGTTCTCTACCAAGGCAATTGAATTAGACAAAGTGATTTATGTAGGCTGTGCAGAGAGAAAAGGCTTTGTTAGGTTTCAGGAAAGATATGGAACACTGAGGGTGAGAAACAGCTTGGCTGAGACATGGGGAATCACAATCCTCTCATTAAATCTCCATACCTATGACCAGACGTGGCCTCACTTTGCATTTGCTGCTTGATTACCGAGTCTATGAAGCTGTCCTCTGGAAACAAAAGGCAGTAAATCAAATAAATGGGCATCTTTCAGTGGGAACTTAGGAAGCTTGTGGTGTCCTATTCTCCTTTGGCTCATAGTCTGAATGTGGCAGATGCTAAAACCTGTCTATGCGCATTTCTGCTTGCACATGGAAGTGCAAATATAACTCAACTTTTTAATTTCTCATGTAACATTTCATGGTCTAGGAGAGGCTCCTCCTTATGAAAAGAAATCTCCCCCTCTCCTCCTAGATAACTTAACCATGGGATAATCAATCCCTTCAACTGGTGAGGAATTTTATTTGACAGCATTTTTTTTTTTTTCCCTGAAACCATCTTGGGCTGTGACAGAGTAAAGCAGGGCATGATACTGGTTTGAAGCAGTCTGATTCAATATTGGGGAGAAACATAACTGTGGTGACTGTCACCTGACTCTGTGTGGACAAAAACATTGGAGATATTTCTGATATTGCACTCCTTGTATTCATATTATCTAAAGTGGAAGAACACTGTCAAAGAGCCAGAGCTTAGTTATTGAATTAAATTTTTGAGAGCTTTGTTGTGTAGACACTAGATACTCCTTCACAGGTGCATTAGAATAACTATAATATATGTATATACACATACAAACATAACATAACATATATTTGAGTGTGTGTGTATATGTATATACATTAGTGCATGGACTTTCTGGATAGAAGATACCAGCTGAAACCACAACATTATTTGTCATTCTGACATGTTGTGCTGGGTTTCCACAGCACATCATGGGTCCCAAACCCTTGGTAGCATGGTATGTAATCCATATATATCATCACACTATGCATAGTGTCATATGTAACCCAGAGAGCAGTTCTGCATGTAGAAACTTACCTGTAGATTTGGTAAAAGTTTCCCCTTTCTAAACCTGCACCAAAACTGTGTGAACAGTTTGTTTCTTCCTTTCCAGACAGGTGTTTTGTTGCACCTCAAAGTGATCTGCTGATGGAGTCTCTTGCAGGGAAAGTGCTTGTGTCCTGGTTTTGGCTGGGATGGGATAGAGTTTGTTTTCTTCTTAGTAGCTGGTGCAATGCTGCGGGTTAGATTTAACATGAAAATAATGTTGATAGCAACAACTGAAACATCGGTGTGTTAAGTAATACTTACTCTGAATCAAGGACTTTTCAATTTCCCAAGCTCTGTCAGTGAGTAGGTGTGCAAGAAACGGGGAGGGAGCAGAGCCAGGACCTGAACTAGCCCAAGGCATGTTCCATTCTACAGAACGTCATGCAGACTATGTAGCCTGGGGGAGTTGGCTGAGGGCTTGTCGATGGCTGCTCAGGGACAGGCTGGGCATCAGTCAGCACGTGGTGAGCAGTTGGACCGTGCATCACTTGGGGTATCTGTCCTTTGGGTCTTATTCCTCTTTCTTTCTCTCTCCTTTTCATTAAAGTTGTTGTTGTTGCTATTATTATTATTATAATATCTTATTTCAGTTATGGAGTTGTTCTTATCTCAACCCACAGGTTTTAAACTTTCTGATTCTCATCCCCATCCTGTGGGGGGGTGGTGGGTGGTGGTGAGTAAGCAAGTGTCTGTGTGGTACTTAGTTGCCAGCTGGGGTTAAACCATGACAGCTTGCAGATCTGGGATGGGTTGTGCGACCCACCTCAAGGATACACATGTTAATTCCCAGAAATATTCAAGAACTTCTAAGGCCTCGGGAAAGTGCTGCCAATCTCTTCAGAAGACCTTTATCACTTCTGGACTTCTAAACTAGAAAACATTCCTGTTCTAAAGTTGTTACCTGCTAGATTACAACTGTCCTACTTGCCAAATTCCTCCGGACAGCCACTGGAATAAAGAACTGACATTCAGGCTTGAACCACGTCATGGTTTCCCAAAGTGAGCTGTCACAGTGCTTTATCCTACATGCAAGCAGTCCTTGCAACCTGGGGATGGGCTGCTTCTCATTTAACTGGTGTTGCTGGTAAATCCAGGGAATCCTAGAAAAGTCTCAGCATTCCAGAAAGCCCCAAAAGTCTTGTGTATGAGAACGTCAAGGCTGTGCAGGAACAACTACATCTGGTTGTGTCTTTGCTGTTCTAAGGATGTGCCCAAACAGCTGTCCAGTTCCAACTGAGTAGAAATTTCTGAGAACTTCTATGACCTTACGGGAACTGAGGCTTTCCAAGGACTCTTAACTTGCCTGAAGTTGGACGGGTCTCACTGGGAAGTGTAAGAGGCACATCTCCCAGCCCTACCAAATCTAAATCTTCACTCGGAATTACTGGGAACAGGTTAGTGCCTATATAAATTACACAGAGGTGCTTTTTTAGCACTGGTAAACCAACATATTTTCTTCAAAAAGTCTGCATTATTTTGTTGGAAAGCTAAGGAGAAATCCAGTATAGAAACCGTCATAACAGCAGAAGGTGGACGAAGTAATAAACGTATGAAACTGGGTGTTACAATGGGCTTCAGGCAGCCTGATGTATAGGCTCTGCTCCTGCCACTGGGTAGTATGATGTATTGTCTTGTAAATTCCAGTTAACATTACATCAGCTATCTATAGAGGGTGTGTCCGTGCTCCCATATAAAACCTGAGACCTTTGGGACCTTGTCTGTTAAACAGTTTGTTGACCCAATAAAATGACTCACGCGGCAGTGCTGTATGTTAGAAATCAATACAGCTGCACTTTCCTTGGCCTAGCAGAGGAAGGGAAAGCTCAAGGGACTGATTAAGTTCTCTTTGCTGAAGAAGCTTCTGCATCCTGAAACATTTTAAATAAATGTGTGTCTACAGGTAGTTCAGCATTTAATTGAGGCTTTATAAGTGGTTTGCTGTACACTAAATGAATACATCTTGATTATAAATAGCTTATTCACTCTAAACATGTATCTTATTTCATAGTCCTTAAATGTCATGACAATAGTTTTTTTTAATTAGTATGATGAGCTGTCATAGTGAATTGTCATTGGCCAGATTTTCTTGCTGATGTTGTGTCCAAGTTCAGCTATTCATTTGCCATCACAGCCCCAGAAATAGTCATTTAATTATGGAGTGTTTTAATAAACCAGATAATGTACATGCTCCTTTTCACAGGCTCAAAATTGTTTTACTTTTTGTCCAAAGCCCTCAATGACGTCAGCTGGTCAGACTTTCCCCTGGGGCTGATCCTTTTAGGAAGGAGAATTGCAGTTGTCTCTGGGAAAGCACAAGCGATGTGTGCGTGGAGTACATCTGACAGAGTACCAAGTTTGCGGGTGGTCAGAGATTTTGGTGGTGAATGGGGGTTTTTAATAGGGACCAGCACTTCTTGCTCTGTTGGACCTGTGGTACCCCTGGACACTGCTGTTAATGAAGAGTCAGACTTGAGAGCTTGGAGAAGTTTGGCTGCAGGGGAGCATGGGTTTTTACGTGGTGATATGTGTGCTAGTGATGGTAGTGTGGGTACTTTCTGCCAGCTCTTGTGATGCTGAATGCAGGTGACGTGTCTGATTAGTAGGGTCTGTCCCTAAATACTCCTTAAGAATTCAGAGCTAAAATATCAGAGGACCTAGCTGGGAAGGGAGCTAGAGCTGCCCCAGGGCCGATGTATGTGTTTCTTTCCTGTTCCAAGGTCTAAACTGGAAGGGTCATGCAAATGGGGATGCACGTGCACGCCCACACTTGCTCTAGTGTTCTGTGTGCATCTATTTCTCGCTGAACAGCAACAGCCCCTTCCTCCCCACAAGAAATGGAGACAAAATAGGTCTGTTGATTTGTACTGCTAAGTAAATTGCTCTATGCATGTGATTCGTGTGGTTCCCAATGAGCGTCCTCATAGGAGGAGCGGAAGGAGGGAGAAAAGGGGAACCTGCCTTCTTGGTAAGATGGGAGTTAATAATCAGTTTAATTTGCAATCTTCAGCTCTTCAAAGGAGTTGCTAATAACTGTTTGTCTTCTCTTTCCCTCCTGCTCCTTTCCCCTAGGAGCTAATGAGAGAGACAGACAGCACTGATCACAGAAACAAAATTGTAAAGGAAAGAAGAAATCCCCAGTGGAAACTCTTTAATCTGCCTCTGGAAAGGGCAATTTGTGTTAATAGGACAAAACTGTAACATTTAATATTAATTAGAGAGATTTGGGGAGGAGCATGTGAAGGATGGAGGCAGAGAATAGACTGGAAGGAAGGAGAAATCAGACTGCAACAGTCCTTTTGCTGCAGTAGGAAATAGAGCAGCCAGATGAGCCCCGTCTGTTCGATCAGCCAGGGGGAGTTTATCTGAGCCTCGTATCAAAGGAACTGTGGTAGCAGAGAAGCTTCATGGGTTGCAGACAGACCCAGTTTCTCTGTGTATTCCTCATGGGGTTGCTGGAGATTCCTGAGTTCAGTCAGCAAATAAGGTGTGTAAAAGGTGAGAGAAAGCATGTGGATTTGGTTTCATGGCATGGAAGTCCCCGTTTACTGGGGCTTTAGCGTGTCTCAACACGTACAACCTTAGCACACTGGAAGAACTGCAGTGAGTCCAGCTTCAGCCTAGACTGCTGTCTCAGGCAGGTGCCAGTAGTAGATGCTGAGTGAGGCAGGGGTGCATGGACAGGGCAGGCAATTCTAGGTACTGCCTGAAATGTCCTGCAGGATCTCTTGGTGAAACATGGGTGACAAGCCAGAAGGTGTAAGGCAGAAATCACAGTGGTCCCAGGGCTCTACGGGATACTGCTTGTTGTCCCTTGGCCCCTTCTGCTGGGCTGTTTCCCACTGCTTACTGCTGCTTTTCATTTGCATCAGGGCACTGAGTTGGGAGGCATCAGTTTGCAGCTACTAGTGCTTCTCTTTGTGATCATGTTTGTTCTTTGTCTTTTGTGTGCTTTGTCTGTTTGAATGCTTCCAAAAAATCCTAATTGTATTTAGGCCCAATTCCCATACAAACACACAAATTTGGATTTCATTACTATCAGCCACTCAAGCCTTTGCCTGACAGCTGAGGATTTTCTCAGGTTATGGTCAAGAGGTGACATTCAATTACTGTGCCCTGGGGCAAGGTGAGCACGCAGAACCTCACTGACCTCTAGAAGAGAAAAGGGAAGATGGAAAAAAGGGGGTCAGCTGACTTGTCTGAGATGTCCAAACACCCAGGGAACCTGACATCCCCCATGGACTGCCTCTAAGTGTTCAAAAAGTGTAAATGGTGGGAACCAAGCTGGGTTTAGCAGTGCATGTGGAATTTAGGCTACCTGGATGTGGCTACGTTGCCATGTCCTGAGTGGAAACAGCCGCCTTCGGCACCGAACCACCCCAGTGTTTCGGTGGGCTGTTTGGCAACGCTAGCAAACACCTTGGAAGCGGCTGCCTTCCAACAGTCATGTCTTTCAGTTCTGATCTAAAATGGGGCACTGCCGGGGGGGGAGGGGGAACAGGGGAACCACTGATCCAACATATTAAATGCGCTGCAGTTTTTTCCTTTGAGTTTGGATCCCTTGGTGGCACACAGCTTGTGCCAGCTATGAAAAATTTGCTTCTGCCGCAGTGCAAACACGCTGTTCTTCAATGTAACTTATCCCATTGTGAAAAGGGAGAAAAGGTTTTTATTTCATTTAGCAACCTAATACAACACACGTGTAAAAGACCTGGTATTTGGTTCCAAGGCCACTCTATGTAACTTGTGGGCCCAATGTCGAACAAAGGGATGGTGTGGGATGCTGAACTGGGCTGGCAAAAAGCATCTCAGGTACAGAGCAAAGGAGGAGGAATGTGTCGGAGTGCAGCAGTAACTTGTCTTATACTCTTCTCTTGCATGATTGAATTAATGCAGCAGTATCAGTTTCAGCTCTTGCTTCTGTTGCTCATGTGAACGCTGCATTTGGTTCCTATTTCTGTTCTCCAGAGTGTGATAAAAAGATGATAGGAGATTTAATTTCCAGAAAGGGACACCCAGGCAGGCAGCAGGATGCCAGCTATTGGGTAGATTAATGTGGGAAGGTTTCCTATCAGATGTTTAGAGTCTCTGTTACAGATAAGCAATTTTTCTTAAATAAAAATACATATAAATGCTCCTTTGCCAATGAAGCATCTTGGTGATGTTCCGTTATAAGCAGGATGAACGTAAGCTGGATTTCATCTGACCTTTAAATTACCTCCATTTTATCAGTTTCATTTTATCAGCAGCTCTTTAGAGAATGAGCTCCTACTTGGAATTAATAGATTCCTGCAATGAAGGAATCTGACACAGGCCTGTGAATAGCCCAGCCAGAGTGTCTTTTTCCAGAAGAGATCACATCTGGAGCAGAGGAGTACACTGACATATAGGAAGGGTGCTCAGCAGGGTTGCTTTTGCCCTGATTTGCCTGTGTTCCTTATAGAAGAAAGTTCATCACAGGCAAACAGTGATGTAATATCCTAATTCTTTCTTCTCGCTGCAGACCTGCAGAGGCAGAAGATGGACTCTTTCCTTAGCATCCAAGAATAAAAGAAAATAACTTCCTAATTTCTGGGGAGAGAAAGCAAATAACTAGGTGTGTGAAGAGGTTGGATCCAGGGATTTGTAGGGAATGATACTGGAGATTCTTGTTTTCTGTGGTGCCTAGTGCTGGCTGACATCTGCAGTAAAGGTGGTTGGATGTGGGAGGAAAGGCAAGCAGCCAAGTGCAGCCCTTGCAGCCAAGAGGTTTCCTATAGCGCAGCGTGGGGTGCACAGGGATGCTCTCCCTCTCAAGCTTTCTTCTACCTCTTGTTGGCACCGTTTCTGGGACATAAACTGACCCCAGGAAACATCAAGACTTTGCCACTGCCCTCATAGAACAGATCAGACCCAAGCCATCATGGTAAATGCAGTTTTAGTTCTGCAGAGAGATCGTGTCCGGGGGATTAAATGCTGTGGAGGAGCTCGCAAGGATCAGACTGGCTTGCCTGGCCACAGTGGAGCTGAGGATATGTTCTGTATCTGTGCTCATGTTAAATTTCAGTGGCCTGATAAGGGGCAGCCCTGTGACTGTATGAAAGAAAAATGATGTGAGGCTGGCATGAGTTTCCAGTAGAAAGTTGCTTCATATTTAGTTGAATGCTTTTTCTGACTGACCTTTTGTTGTGAGATTAATCACTGGTGTATGCATGGAGAGATGATTTTTGTTTTCTAGGCTGTGTTTTGTCATATCAGTTCCTGGCAGCCTCATCTGTATACAAGTTAAAGTTTTTTTTAGTTGTACTATTAGAAAACTCCAGAATAAATCATGGTCATAATGTCATGTGTTTTCTTTCACAGTAATTTTCAGATTGATCCATATACTTACGTAGTAGGATGTCACCTCTGTCTCTCCCACCTTGGATCACCTTAGGGCTGCTTTAAGCAATGCTACTTCTGCACTTGGTGAGGAAGATGGAGTTTTATAATGGAGAAGTATCCTGTTGATAGTAGTTAATCTGCTTGTTTAAAAAAAAAGTAGACTCACTTCATCTTCTAATTTAATGATAAATTGCAGTGATTTGTCAGAGAAGGAGGGTTTATTAATAGAGAGGATAATAAATTGGCTGCAGACAGATAGGAGAAAATAGTTTTGTCAAATAAGGGGCTCAGGGGAAAAATGCAACGCGTGAAGTCAGAACTGAAATCTTCATAATCACTGTTATCTCTCTGTACCCCACACATCACCACAAGGACCTGATCTCCTTGTCTCGGACTTGCTACTTTAGGTTAGATTTATAATGTAAATGATAGAAGAAGAAAAATATCTAGGGCTTCTTGGCACGCTCGTCAGGTCAGTGGACATGTTTCCAGAACGGGCATGAAAATATTCTGTGTGAGGGGAACTGAAACCATCTATGAATTTGGGTTGAATTATGGAATTGTTTCTGACAAAGCTTCCAACTAAGTTGAAAAATAAAAAATACTTAATTTTTCATATGGAAAATAGAATCTGGAATTCCAGGATCTGGTATCCGCTTTGTAGATACCTTGCAGGCAAAGTTGCCCACGTAGTGATTTCTATCCAGTACCCTGAAGTGGGATTCTTCTTAGATTCAGGTTAATTGTAACTTGTCAAGTTTAATGTCTGTCCCCGCAAATGCTGGTTACGTTTGTTGGGGACAAAAATTGAAAGGGGTGTGTGTGTGTAGATTTTCCCAAAGTCACTGGTGAAGTCCTTCTTGTTGGGAAATTTTGTTTAGACGTGCAAATACAGTTCATATGTCTCCAAATGGAGGGGAAAAAATAATCCATGTAATCCGTGTTTCCCCTTTTCTGGCATGGCTTTTATTGAACAAGGGACAGGCAGAAGCTGTTAATCTCTTGAGAACATCTACCCCTTCAAGTCCTTTGCTTCTCTAAGGAGAGACTGAGGTGGAACATTTTTCCTGTAGGCCACTTGAAAGATTTCATTTGGTAGATAAATGAGATGCTTTAAAGTTCTGGTTTGGTGATTAAAAAAAAAAAGCTAAGTTTTGATAAGATGTGTGTCATCTTTTTCCTGTTTGGGCCAGCAGCTAAACTGGTTCCCCAGCATTCAACTGCTTTCCAAGCCCCAGTGCTGGTTCTGACCAGGTAGGCTGGCAGTAGCCCAGCATTTCTGTTTGCTGCGGTTGTGAACTGATGAGTGATCCTCCCGGTGCTCGTTAACAGACAGTTACTAATCATACTTGCTTTCCATCTCCTCTGATAGAAGGAAAAGGTTGGGAGGTGTGGTACTCTGCCTGTCTTTCCCTTGGAGGAGGGGAGAAGATGGGTCAGGGAAAAGCATCACCTGCCGTGGGATGGGATAGCTACCGATGTGTGTGATGCTATTTGAGGAAACAGATTAGAAGAGGGGAGGGAGAGGGAAAACCCCTCTATTAATGAACTCGTTAGTGCTGGGAAAAGTCAAACCAAATTGCCCTTCAGAAAAGGGCTGTCTAGCTGGATTTATTATTCTCTGTAATTAGGGCCAAAACAGGATGGAGTGTGGTACAAGCAGGAGCTGAGAGAGGAAAAAGTGGTCTTTTCGAAGCCTAATTACTCAAGTTGAGAAGTGACGTTTGCACCAAAGAGGGAATAAGGTTACAGTGCTATTGCCTCACCTAAGGAGCTTTGCTCACAGGCTGTCTGTAGATCAGAAACACAGGGAAGGAGAAGGTTTAAAGGGATTTGAGCACAGCAGATGAGAGGGAGGATGCCTGGACATGTTTGTACGCTGACAATTAGCTTGCACCTGGACCTGCCCTGGTGAGGTACATATACATCTTCATTGAGTCATATGGACGTAGCAACAGCGCTAGCTCTGGGAACCATTTCCAGGCTGGCAGAGGTCAGGGGTGGACATCCTCAGTGAAAAGATTGAGCCTTGTGTGGAAGGGATCCCAAGCCTCAGCTGCAACTCCTGTTGGATGTCACACTGCTTCCCAGGGAGGCCTTTCTCTGTTGGACCTCAGTTGAGTGCTTGGTGCCCTGTGGTAACTGCTCTGGCACGGAACTGAACCTTCTAGAGCAGGGAACATGCATTTGGGCTTCGTTTGCCTGAGCTGAGGAGTCATGGCTGAGCTGGCAGCAAAGTTGTCCTTTGCAGAAACTCGTGCAGAAGGGAGAAAAAATGGGTTCCCCAGGGAAAACTGCCCTTTAGTCGTGTGCCCAGGAGAGCCTCTGAAGACTGCACTAGCTGCAAAAGCTTTTGTCTCTGCCTCTTCAAAGGCAGCTGCCTGGAGGGTTTGCTTTGAAAGAGGCTGTTTGGTGTGTTTCTTTTAAGTGGCAGGAGTTGTGTGTTTGAGCTGCAGGTGGCCAGCTTGGAGGCTGAGCGGAGCCTGTTTGTAGGGGCTGGGTAGTTTGAAACTCCATGAGTAGAGAGAAACATCAGAGACATTTAAGGTTTCTTTGTGCCAGGACGTGGCCCCGGACTTCGAAACCACAGTGCAAATTTAAACTGCTTTCATCAAAGAAGTATCAACCTCTCTGTGGAGATTCACAGCTGGCTCTAAAAGTGACCTTATTTAACGTAAGGTATTGATCACAGTGTAATCGGCTTAGTTTAGTTTAAGTCTTCTCGAGTTTAGCAGTGTCTGTTTACTATGTATTTGAAGCAAATAAGATAATAAAAACTTAAGCTGGTATCATTCCTTTTCTCCTTTGCCTCCCATCAGTAGGCAGTTGTACTCTTTATCTCGCAAATCCAGCTCACGCTGTCCTTCTGTGGACATTTCTAACCATTCCTTACATGTTTACTTCTCCATGGACCCTCAGCCCATGGCTGGCTATGGGTATGGCAGTTTGAAAGCTCTGCAAAGCTCTCCCTGAACATCAATCAGTAGCTGTCCCGCGACTGGTTTGAACTCCCCTGCAGAGCTCTGGTGCTTTCTGTTCCTTAGCTGATCCTACAGTAGTTGTTCTGAGCCGGAAAATGGTCCAGCTATGAGTGCTGCTCTCCAACAGCATCAGAAATGGATGCTTGTGGGCGAGCTGGGAGATTAGGGCCAGAGTTTCCAGCAGTTTGCAGCTCAACAGCTGTTTAAACTAGACTTCATAGTGTTTGTCTTGATAGGGCTTTTTCCACCCGAACTTGTCCAGCTGCTTCCTGAATCCTGGTGAGCATCTGGCATCCCAAAGCTCCTGTGGCAAGCAGTTTTGTAGCTTAATGAAGCTTCTCCTCTGGTCTGCTTTGAACGTGTGTCTTGCTAGTCCATTTGATGCCACTTTGTACGCTGGGAGAGGCGATGAACCATTTCCTCCTTTACATTGCTCGATATTATAAATTTTGTGCTCCTGCTCAGCTATCTCTCTTTCTGCTCTTCTGAGTGCTGCGCTGCTTTGGTATTTGTTGTGCAGGGGCTCAGGGGGATTAGTAAGATTGCAGGGAGTGGGCTGGAAAATGGGGCTTGGCAAGAGCCAGTGTGTACGGTGCTGTGCAGGCTGGATGGGAACATTCTTCTCTTATGTTTCCTTCTCTTCTTGGGCCCCCTCACCAGGAGGCAGCTGCTGTCTGAGCTGCAGAGCCTGCACTGCAGTAACTGGCCCTGATGGCGTAGTCGGAAGGAATAGGGATAACTTCTATCCAGATGTCACATTGATCTGCATGGAGGGGAGGGAAGGGAATGTCTGTGTTCAGCAGGATGAACAGAGTTCTCTCTCAATCCATTAAAGGTCGGTTTCCCATGAAGTGCCAGAGACATGTATGCACTTGTTCACTCACGCCTGGAAAAGAGCACAGTCCTCATGCTGCTCCCCTTGGCACTGTGACCTGGTTTGATGCAGTCACTGATGCTTGTGGGCATTTATGGGTAACATAAATATCCATAAGGCTACTCAATTAGCTCTGCGTCTTCCACTTGTACAGCTCCCATTGCTGTCACAGCTGAGTGCCTTCCAAAGTGTCTCACAGCAGCATCTGACACAGCCCCTACGATGCTCACATCGTTCAGAGGAGCCTTGTAGGTGTCTGGAGCCCGTGGCTAAGAAAGTGGCTGGTAATACTAGAGATGTGGCAGAGTTTGTAGAAGTTGTTTTTTTCACAAAGTATTATTTTCAGGAGTGGGGGATATATCTTCGTGGCAGAGAAGACTTACTGTCTTCTACTTCAGGAGCATCAAGCCTCCCAAGGCCCAGCCTGGTAACTGGAGAGTGCCCTTGGCAGTTCCATGTGACGGACGTAATCCTCATAGAGGTAGAGAAGCAGTGTGGTAGCAGGAATCAGCTTCAGCAGAGATGTTGGTATGCAGCTGGGCTCCCTCGGTGCTACTGAAATACTACATTTTTCTCAGCAGATAAAGACTAGAATTTGTGCAAAATTCTGCTGGAGTGGCACAGCTTCAAAGCGATTGACAAAACCCCTGCTTTAACCAGGCAATACGTGTTACAGGGAAATAAAGAGTTCATAAACCTTATTGCCCTTTCTAGCGAAGTTGGCTTCCTGCTCCCGCATCCACCGGACCTGTGTGATGCAGCACGTACAGCTCGGTGCTTTTTCTGTTGTCTGTGGTGCTTGGAGACACCAGCCTGTCTCCATGGAAGTGAATTTGGAGGAAGTCGCTCCGTCAGTTGAACTTCTAGTGTGATTTGAAACTGCTGTAGATATGGCCTCTCAGCAGGACTGTTAAGTGAGTCATTTACAGAAGTTTTTCTTGTATAATTCATTGTGGTCTTCTCCTGAGCTTATGGTTCTGAGGCATTTCAGAGAGTATTAGTGGAATTACCCATGGTAACCTTGCTGAACCCTCTTGTTTGAAGGCATGATTCTTCCACTGTGATTGAGAGTACATTGATAGCATCTAAGTACCCAGGCACCTTTATAGAGGATTTATGACACTGTCTGCTGTGATTTGTCCTTCATCATCCTAGATCTATAGTGTTTGATTTCACAAGCAACAGAGTCTTAGCAAGTGAACCAGGGCAGCTCTTGTTCAGGTCTGTTAGCTTGTTGCATTCCTGTTGGTATGGCTTGGGGGTGCTTAATATATCCCTCATAACTCTAAAACAGGGATGCAGGGTGTTGACCTGACAGCTCCTCACTGGCATGTTCTCTATTCGTCCACTACAAAAGTGTCTCCACCAAAGATCTGATGCTGCCAGCGCTGATTGCTCCTGTTGGCTTTATTTCCCTGTCCTAGTTGCACATGTAAAAACCTGGCCTTAGCCACAGATGTTTCCTCTCATTCCTTCCTCCTCCGCCCTTTGGAGGAAAGGAGAGGTTGTGCTTGAGCCAGAACCATTTGGTAGGCTAAAAGGGCTCCAGAGAAGATGCTGTTAATGTGCAGGCTGCAGATAAATCAGCAACACGCAGTCCCATACTTTTTTTGCCTTCTTTTTATTGTTTGCTGGATGTGAATCCTGCTTTTGAGGCTGTCCTGCACAGAAATGGAGCAGCCACTTCACCATTCACTGTCCTAGATGGTGTCAATGCTGCATACGTTTCCCTATAGTGCTGCTTCTCTGGATATATCAGTGCTGCAGCATAGACAGCTTTAACTTGCTTGGATCTTGGTAGCTGTCAGATGTTTTTGCAGCAGTTTGGTGCTAGTCTCCACGCTGCAGCACTGACAGGACTGCTGTGTGCCAGCCTGTGTGTCGTGGTGCCTTTGAGTGCCTCTGTCCTATGGGAGAGGATGAGACTGTAGCACAGGTCCACTGGCTGCCAGAGCTCCGGCGTTGTGGTAGGTAGGACTGTGTAACAAAGCTGTGCTGATGTTACCTGAGTTCTTGGTCTCCACAGCGTGGGTAATGACAGCAATGAAGACCTCTCAGGCAGCCCAAATAGGTATGCTAAGGTCCTTAGAGAGTTCCCTTGCACGTGTCTGAAACTCTTTTCACTGTCCTCAGATGGATTTAATCCCCTGGTGTGTAGGACAGAAAAAGTCGTACCTGCAGCCTGGCAGTTGTAAATGATGAACGACACTTCTGTGGAACGGTCTCTGTGCTAAGCAGGTGGTGCTGGAGTGGAGGAATTCTCTCATTTTGCACATCCCTGGTACTTACAGACTTGAGAGATGTGAACCCTACCCTAGTGCACCGGTTAACTCTGGTGTTAGTCCAGCACCTTGAGCTTGCAGTTCAGTCCTCTTCTTTCTCAGGATACCTTGCGGCTCAGCAAATGTATTAGGAAGGAAAAGCTTTCTGTCTCTACCTCTTAGGTGCTTAATGTTAAGAGGACGTGGTGAGATCTAGTTTTTGTGGTGGTGGATACATCTTTCTGTTTGGAGACACGTCTGTACCGCAGGGAGCTGCCGGGCAGGAGGCTTGGCAGGGTGGATTGCTGCATTGTGGAACTCACCTGGTGCTCTGCAGAGGCACCACTGCAGGGACTGGGTACAGCACCAGCTCAGACATCCCCCTGTGTGGTCCCAGGAGAATCCTGCATCTGCCTCTAGCCTCTCCCTGTCCCTCCTCTTCATCCTTGATTTAACATAAAATTTCTACTAATCAATTTGCTCTTGAAGTCATGTCTCTCTGCAGCACTGAGCTGCTTCCAGAGATGCTCTGAGTACAGTGAGGGGGAAGGGAGACAAGTTTCTTATTGATAATAGCTATCTTTAACTCTACAAATACCCCAGTCTCTGGGGATGTGCTTGAGCTGATGGAAGGATGGTTTATATTGGTCCAGTTCTGTGCAATGCTTGCAAATTAATGGAGAGTAATGCAGAAAATGTCTGTCTTGTCCAGGAAAGCAGAGCATGACTCGGTGCTTTCTTATATTTCCTTCAGAGAAGACGAGGTTAAGAGCTGATTGATACAAAAAGAATGGAAGAAGAAGAAAGAAGGACCAGTGCAATACGAACAAGGCTAAAGTCATGAGATGGTTGCAAACTAGTGGGGCAGAGTACAGAAGAAACTGGGTGCTGAACTTCTATAGAGCTGAGCGTATCAAGCACCTGTAACTTTTGCTCTTTCTTCTACTGGCCAAGCATCTAGAGAGGACATGTTACAGCAGTCAAGGAGCTTGTTCAGCCCCTGGAAAGCACAGATTTTGTAGCTCAGGACAGCCAGCCAGAAGTGAGAGAGGGTTGACCAACACCTGGAGCCTTGCAGTAGTACAGGCAAGGCTGCCGTGTAACCACTGTGCAAAGGAATCATATGGGATAGAGGGGAATGGCAGAAAACAGCAGTGGTGTGATACGGTAGAGGGGGAGAAGGTGATTGAGTCCTGAACATCTTTATTTTCTGTAGGATTGGATATGTCTTGTCTGCTTTGGCTGCAAGTGACAGGACCCTGAGTTACAAACTTCTGCCAGGTACTGTGTGACGGTTGTTATTTTCTAATCAAGTTCCTACTGCAGCCCATCAGAGACTAATAAACACAGGTTTTTCATCAGTCTCCATTCACATATGATCCATTACCCTGGACTTCTGGGAATTCAACAGCTAGATAAGTGGTTTCTGGGGGAGGGGTATGCTTGGGTATACAATAAAAGTAGGAATAAAATGGTTGTGTAGAGTTAAATCATGACAACATAATGAATGAACCTAATTCTTTAATTCTGTAGAGGCAAGCACTTTTTTTTTTTCTTTCTTCAACTTTAGTAAATGTCCAAAATTGTTACAATATGCCCTTAAATTTGACACAGATCCACAAATTGTTTGCAAACTGTTCCCTTTGACCAGGTCTTGTGCTATCCATTACTCTTGCTGTTTGAAGGGCCATTTATAGTCCATGGTATCATTAGTAAATCTGGACTGGAAGAAATCCAGACTAAATTATGTCTGGACTATTATGAAGGTGGTGAAAGAAATTGGCTGTTTCAGATGGCTTCATGCTAGCAGTATTTATGAAACTATCTTTCTGTTTGTGCATTTGTGAGCTCTTTACTGTCTGTGACTGGCTCTGTGGAAGAAAGGCGTTTCCGTGTATGTTTGTGGGTGTTGTATAATAGCACAATAAATTTAGACAAGTCTCTGCTCTTATGCTTGTTTATGAATGTTCCTTTTCTTTTTTTCTCTTGAACTTCTGATTCCAAGGGTTACTTGCAACGCGTGGGCTAAAATCTCCTTCCCTACTCCACTGCGGTAGAAACACTCATTAATAGACTCATTAATAATCTCCAGCTGGATACTACCCAGGGAGACCTATGTGCTCTGAGTTAACATGTCTGTGGCTGCCTCTGCCAAGTGGACATCTATTATTTTCTCACCTCAGCCACAGAAATGGCTCCCCTGACAGAGGCACTTTGCTATGCCACGATACCCGGAGATTGCTGAATATTCATTGCATCTGACTGCCGAAAGTGCTTTGCCAGCATATGGTATTGGAGCCAAGATGTTTTACTACCTCTTGCCTCTTGCTTTCCTCAGAAAGTGCTGTGGCTTGTGTCGTCAGCTCAGTTAACTTTCTCATCTGAGTTCCTTCACTTGTGCTTCGAGAAAGGTATCAGAGGGAAAACCTCTGATTTAGCCCTAGTGCTTTGATTCCACAAAAGTGAAATGTACAGCCCTGTTAGTTTGCTGGAAGAGTGATTAAAGAAGACAAGTTCTGAACTTTGTTTCAAACAAGAGATGGTTGTAATAGCTGTAATCTTCTGCTTTATATTTCCCCATGTGAAGGGGGAGGAAGTCTCTGTCACGGTGAAAATGAGGGGTGTAGGTGGCCTGTGTTCAAACAGCAGCAGTCACAGGTCCTCTTTAAACCTCTCAGGATCATACGTGGCCATTTTGTGTTGCTTTAACTTAAAGCTAACCCACATTGCTTTGTGGACTTCTTGCCTGATTAAGGGTGAGTGGCAGAAATGACCCTACAAATCTGTTGCAGGATCACTGTCTACAGACTCCATCTTCCAGCAAGGAGTGCATCAGTTTCCTGGTATTTCCCAACCCCTCATATTTGCTGCTGATTTAAGAATATAAAAATGGATATACAGAGACAGTCTGCAGGTCCGTCTACGCAGAGTATTGTCCGTGGTTAGCAGTAAACAATTAAAACAGGCAAACAACAAAAAAAGTCTGTGGAACTGGCTATATACATAGTGAGCTTTCTTCTGTTCTGTTGAAGCAAATGCCAAATCCTTGTGGCCAAACAGCTGTGTACTCTTACAGGCTTATGCAAATTTACAAAATTCCACTTCTGACAAAATCCTCTTTTATTCACTGTCATTGTAAGAAAAGGGGAAAAAAAATCCAAAACCCTTGAAATGCATCTTTGATCATTATGTAATTACTTAAGCATTTCTATTCATGTAGAAGATTACTTTAAAATGCAGTTTTTCCTTGCAGCCCCCCTGCCTATGGTTGAAGAGGCTTAAGTTCCATCCTTTCCTCTGGCTGAATGGGTTCAAACCTGCTTGAATTGTTTCACAGAAGACTTCCTCGCTAGTGAAGTTGTAACCAGGGTTTTTGTCTGTGTGAACGAAGGTGAGAACTCCGGCCTCAGTAGTTGTACTTCATGTACAACACTTAAATATTCAGCAAGGGAGAAAGCATGTCTCTTCCCTGCATCGGGCAGTCTGGCATGTTATGGGCAGCCCAGATGCCACATCTGGTGAGCAAGAGCCCTGGGGCATTTGTGGCTTGCTTGGTGGTTTGATGTGTTCTTGAGAACTGTGACTTCAAATACCATGAAGTAGAAGAGGGAGCTGAATCCCAGTCCTTTGCCTGCAGTCTGGAACATGAAAGAAAACACTGTCGTTAGCTTATTGTCTGATGTATGCAGCCTTTAATGCCTGCTTAAAGCATATGGCTCGAGTCACTGATAACCTGATAGGCTGTGTCCACTGTTGTGTTAGTTCTTTCATGATTTCTTTTGAAATTCGAGGGCGTGCCAAATGGATTTAGTATTTGCACTTGCCGAGATGCTGAGAATTATTTAACTCTATGCAACTGTTAAGGCTCCATTGCACTGATCAAGGCATTTTTCACAGATTGCGTAATGAGATTTGATTTTCTACTTTTCCTTGTTCTGCGATTGATATTTTCCCTCCTCAAAAGGAATTTAGATTAACAATAAACATGGGGATGGAATGACAAATATGTCTTATTTCTTGTATACTTTGCAGAGATCCCTTCATGCAAAATTTTATGTGCAAGCAGTACAGGCAGAAAGATGTACACAGAAAATTGTATCGGTGGTGGTAGTTATGTGAAGCTACTCTGTTTCATACTGGTTTAGATTGGGGGTCTCTTGACCTTACTGTTGTAAGAAGTTAATTCAGAACAATTCTGCTATATTTCACGCTCCGTAGATCCTAGAGTCAAACCTCTTCCACTGATGAAACCAACCATGTTTCCTATTTCTCAACTCAGTAGATACGCCTTCGTAGTTAGAAATGAAGTTATCTAGGATTTCAAAATACATTTTCCCTACACTTAAAAACCTCCCTAACAGGTTGTTTATGGAAAATCTGTTCCAGCTATAGAGGCAGAATGGAATAAGCAATCTGTGTGTCTGGCTACAGGCCTCATAAAAATCCAGTGAAAGAACTGCATTCTCTAGTTACTTATTCAATGTTTGCCTTCGCTATATTTAGCCACACTTTGCAAAATAATAGGTTCATGTACTCTCTCTGCCAACAGTATTAATATTTCAACATTACACAGCTAAACCAGACTTCTTTATTTGTTTCAGTATTAATTCTTTCTATGCAGGTATTAGCTTCGTGGTGCTCTGTGGGGTGCCTGTATTTTGGCTCGGTTCAGGTTTCCTCTTGGACTGAGCTGGTCACTGGAGGGGATTTATGGTTTTGCTTTTCAATCTTAGGCACATCACAAATACACCTTGGGTTACAAGCGAACTACAAGCTTGTCAAGTGACAACATAGTAATTCTCCTAAACTCAGATGGAGGAGGTATAACTGGAATAGGTAGTGTCCGAGTCTGCACGTGAACTTGCACGGTATTTATGCACCCATGGTGATGGAAAAATGGGCTAGATTGCTTTCCTTGCCTGTAATTCAACTGGTATTTTGCTGTGCAATCCTTTGACACGTGGGTGTGCTGAGTAGTTCTTTTGATGTCTTTTGGTAGCATGAAACCTTCCTAGGAGATCCCAAAGCTCTTAAAACAGTTAAATGCACACGTGAAATCCCACAGACATATAGAAGACAGCTGTGAAAGGGCTATCCCAGGGCATGATCTGCGACATAACGGCACTTCCCTTGACCCACGTGAAACATCGGTTACATCACCCTGCTTGCTTTATCCTTACTTGCTGTGTGGGAAACCACTGAGCTTCTGCCCCCAAATCTTTTCAGCTCAGCGGTGTTCCCTTTCTCTCCCAATTAAATCACTTGATCTGATGGTTTTGCACCTTCTCCATGCCAGGTTTCTGTGGGTCATTCAGATGTGTCAAGTCCACTCCCTACAACGCAGACTTCTGACATTGAAGGCTCCAAGTGGTGCAGCAGCCCTGAATAGCAGCACAGGTTGGGAAATTACGGAGCCCTGCCTTGTTCAAATGTGGGAGAAAGATTAAGTTAGACACAGTGTATTCAAACAAAACTCTTCCTCGCAGTCATTAGTGGTGGCATGGAACTTAAAGCCTACAGAGAAGCCAGAGGCATTTGCAGATCTGGTAGGTAGTTGATTTCACTTGCACATCAGCAGATGGATGCTGGAGATCTGCATTTATTGCCTCCTTCCACAACAGATTTGGATTATTTATCATGTTGATTTTTTTTTTTGTGAAAAAATTCTGTTTCCTTTTGATGCAAGAAGGTTTTCTGTGTATTAAAAGTTATTTCTTGTTTCTCTGAGCATCCTGCCTACGTCCATCCAGTACACACCAGTAGAGACCAGGACGTAGGTTTGACTTAATGAGAACACAAGCAGCTGCCCCCCATGCTTAGACAGGCCTGCCTATCAGCATCGCTACCCACATCTCGTGCATGAGGCAAGATGCAGGGAAACAGAGCAACACTGTGTGTGAGGGTAGAAACACGCTCTTAATTTCTGGACCAGACTGAACGTGGAAATGGGCATAACTGATAAAAGTGGATAAGCCACCCAGTCAAAAAGAAAGACTGTGTCCGGGCTGCCCGGGGCCAGGTGTTGGGAGGTTTAGTCATATTTCAAGTTTCCATTTTAGTCGCTTTACAGTATTGGAAATTTACTGCCATTATGTGACTCTTAAAATCCAAAATAATTTAGGATTACCTTTGGGATCAAGATGTTCTTAGATTTTAAATTTTTTTCCATGGGTCAGAAATATTTAACTTCTGAAGGAGCAATGCCAAGCTTGTACCTTTTATAACTCGGTATATTTTTAGCTAAATCACAACAGCTAAGCTATCTTTTTTTTTTCTTTCCCCGCCTCATGCCAAATACAGGATTTTTCCTTCAAAAAGCATTTTCAAATAAAAGCCATTTCCCTTTACTAGTAGGGAATTAAGCCCCTGTGGGGATCCTTTGATTTCTTCGGTGTACTAAAGGTAGGGCACAGGGGATTTTTAATTTCATGGTTTGTTTGGTATTTTAGAAGCAGAGAACGCTAGTGGTTAGATCAGCTGATAGTAAATCAGAAATCAGGACATGTTGTGTAGCTTTTGTCCACTCCTTGAAGTATTCTTTTGTATTATTAACCCCTTCTGACAGGATGTTATTTATACCCTACTTGAAAATGGGGATAAAGCCTCACAAATGGCAAATTCACAAAGACTCAGCAGAAGATTAAAAGATTATATGTAATGTAAAGTACAAAAATGAGAGGGGATGGACGAGATTTACTCACGGACTGGTGCTACTAAACTGTTGCTCCAGCTCCATCTTGTTCAAATCCACTCCATGGGTGGATTATTTTCTCTGAGGTTAACTGGGGACACTTGGACCACGCAAGTACCTCGTCTTCTGCGGAAAAATGTCTTCTGCGAAGTGGGATGATGTGGATAAAGGGCTGTTCTGGGACTATGTGTTGTACTGGCATTTCCCACGTTGCATTTGCTTTCAGACAGCTAGAAGTAGTCAATTCCAGGCTGGTAATTGTCTTCTGTCCTAAGTAAATCACCTGAAAAGCCAACATGTTTGTGGTGGCTGGCTGTTTTGGGTTATTTTCCCCTTCCCCCAAAACCCCCTCTGTGTGTGTAGTAGAATTGGAAAGGAAAGAATTGTTGAATAACCATCAGTCATTAAAATCTCTTTCTTTCTGTACTTCTATAGCCCTTATCCTAGAGGCTCCTGCTATCCACAACTGAAGTCACAGAGACTGTGGCTTCATGTCAGATGAAATTATCCATGATGCCACGGGCTGCTTTTAGAAACAACCCACTCTTCTTTGGGATGATCAAACTCCATCCTGACTGGTCTAGAGAAGGGTCTTTTTTAGATGCCATAAACAGTATAAATAACACTAGTCAAAAAGGGGCAACAATTCTATGAAGAAATTAAAATTTATTCTGAATTTTCAGAATTAGATTCTGGTGAAAACTTCTGCAAAATTTTTAGCAAAAAGCAAATGCTACTTTAATGGTTTTTATTTTCAGAAATAAGGTATGTCAGAATCAGACGTGGTATGATAATATTAATTCAAGACCAGGACTCTGACAATGATTTTGGCAGAAGTCTCTAGAAATCTTAATGAAAATTAAACCCAGAAAAATATAAAATGGTGGCAGTTTTCCAGAAGAAAATTGCCACCTTTTCACAGAAAATACTTTACCCACGCTGCTGCATACACTTATGTTTATAACTCCACAATTATTTACGCTTTTATTGCACTCCATATTTTAATGACCAATTGACATTTAACTACCTTGTGATTACTAACTTAATTAAGCTTTCTGTGTTCCTTCCTTAGTTGAACAAAGGATTCCCAGATACCATAACAAGACCATTTCATCTCCTTGTAGCAGGACTGAGTCTGTTGCTGTTGTATATTGAAAATCAACTTCAGTCAGTGTTCCTATGTGAAATGAAATACACAATAAATATTTACTAGGTTTTTTAAATGTAATCTGGAAACTTTTGCTGCTTCCATCAGCACTCAGGGGCTCTGATTTGTTTCTCTCACTGACTTCATGCCGCTGATTTCAGAGAAGTTGCTCCTCTATCTGTCTACGTGTGAGGAAAATGAAGTTGTTCTTGCTTGTGCTGGGGCGTCTTTAGACCTGGCCAGCAACGCTCCCTGCTTGCTCTCGGTCTGAACAAGGTCACTGAGGTAATGAAAGACCCGCATCGAGCTTATGGGTGCTGTGTCCTGCACCCAGTGTCCCCGGTGCTTTGGGTGCACCTTGCTCTGGAGCTGTTTGGGGTGGCTGGCTGGGGATGGGCGATCGCCCAGTGCTCTGCCAGTGAGGGACAGCCTTGCTTGTCACCGCACTGAGCTTCGCCTGGCTCTGCACAGCAGTAGTGATACCAGGATTGGTCCCAGGCTTCACACCCGCCTATTTCAGGAGCGGGACCTTTCCATTTCAGGAGGGGGACCTTTAAGCCTGGGCTCCAGAACTGCAGTCTGACCTCCAGGGCATCCCTCCAGCACTGAGATTGACACGTGGCTAATAGAGGATTATGACTTCAAAATGAGACTGAGCAGCAGGAGCAGATGAGTGTTTAAATAATAAAGAGTCTCTTCTTATGCAAATGTCCCAAGCAATAAAGAACAAAGAGAGGGTCTCATCCCTCTCCTACCCTCTGAGAGGCTGGGAAGTGTAAACAAATTGCTCCTACACAGAAGGGGAGGGCTTTGCTTTTGCTGTGTGCTCTGCAAGAAAAGCAGAGGGGAGATGGTGAACATGAGCCTTCCCTGGGGTCTGGTTTGGAGGGAGGAGAAGCAAAGTAGGAGACAAGGCTGGGATGAGCAGTCTAGTTCCAGCCTTCTCCCTCTCCTCCCTTCTTTGGTTGAAGCAGCACTAGATTTATTTGTTCACTTGCTGCCCTGTATGAATCTTCCTTGCCTCCAAAACCAGAGGGCTGTGTAACTGCAGCAAGAAGCTTCCAGAATCTATAGCAATAATGAAAGAATAGGAAATATAAAAATTGAATTAAAAGGCATCTTCAATTGTGGAAGAGCTTTCCCTCTCCATTAAACTGAAATAGCCACAGTGCAGAAGGAGGGTCAAGGTACGCGAGTGTCAGAACCGAGCACAAAGCTCCGCCAGCTTTCACGTCTTTGACAAGGACTTCAGTGAGCAGTGTGACTGGCTTGTGCCATGCCCAGGGCACAGGGTTGGTGACACCTGATGTACCATCCAGATCATCGTGAGCGGGGAGGGTCTGTGGTGGAAAGCTCTCTGCCGACGAATTGGTTTATAAACCTAGAGCCCTCTCGTTCTCTGAGGGGCACTGAGCCCCTCATTTCTTCTAGGACTGGTAGGAAATCAGCCTCTGAGGTAGCTAAAGCTTGGGCTATTGCTGAAGATTTGAGCCAGGATTCATGTGTGTGGAAAGTGAAATATCTCTGTCTCGGCTGGGGATGTGCTGCTGGCCCCCCTCTCCCTCTCAGCATCCCTCCCTTCACCTCTGGCAGGAGGAGTTTTCTTCTGGGCTGTGCTGTCTGTAGCCACTGGGTTTGGGGAAGGCTGAAGGGTCAGAATAAAACCACAAGGCAACGCTTTCTCCACCTCTGGGTGTGACTAGTTTGACACTTATTCCTCAGGGAAGCTTTTATTGTAGCAAAGGGCAGTGCTGCGAGCCGGTGCCCTTCCCACACTGCTGCTCATCATTGGAAAACTTTCTGTACCTCCACCTGATAGAAAATCTCATCTGGCTGGACAACAGCTGATTCACTTATCGGCTGCAAAACCACCACCACCAATTCTGTTGATGTAGACGGTGATAGTCTGGAAAGGCTTTTTTCTGCATGGGGAATTTTGACTGAGATTTGATTTTTGGAAAGGAGCAGGAAGAAGTTACTTTTATGGTTGTAGAGCAATAATGTCCTGTGAACAGGCTGTTGGAATTCATGTGACTCTTCAAGTGCTTCCAAGTTGCAAATTTTCTGCGTGGTGGTAGTGGGGAACTGTCCCTGCTCAAAGGCGCGTACCTGAACTGTAATACAGGTTGGTTTGTTTTGGAGCACACATTTTTATTTACTCTGTTTGTAAATAACTCTCTAGCACAATGGGATTCTCTGCTTAGCCAACATGAAGATGTTACCTCTGTAAATATTCTTGCCGTTCTGCATGCATGCCTTCGAAATGTTGCTGGGATGGAGTGGCGAAATCAATCAGAGTTTCAGCAAAATCCATAGGCGGAGGGAGAGCTGTGCTGCCAGTTCCCATGGGCATCCCAATCCCCCAGGCAGCTTTGATAATCTCAGCTTGTAATTATTATCAGTAAACATTTTACTGTTGGGAGCAGGTGAGCGTGGCTAGAAGGAACTGGCATATACCCAAGGAATTCTTATGCCACCTTATTATCATAGCAAGTGTAGTAGGGAACAGGCAGTGTGTTTTCTTATTACAGTTCACAACCTTGGTGACTGAGACATAGAAAAGCCCATAGTCAAACCAGAAATCTCTGTTCATTTGGAAATTTGAATAGAAATGTTCCATATTCCAGGCCGGCACCCTAATGTACATCTTTCCTCTGTGTTGTCATGTATCAAGGAATAGATGAATGATTTCAGTAGGTCTTTTTCACAGGGAGTGTTGACGTTTCATTATTTTTCACTCCAAATTCCTACAAAACACTTTCTCAAATTTTTCCTTGTGGAAAATCAGGCATCTTAGAGTTTCATTATTTTTTTGTTTTCTTTACAATCAAGTTTCCTTACCCTTTCTATGTTAACCCATGGTATTTCCAAATGTGAATTTGTTCTGTTGTAATTTTGATTTACAGTAAAACAATATTTTAATTCAGTCTCAAAATTTGCCCCAAAGAATAATCTTCAACCAAAGTTTTATTTGTAATTGATTTCATGATATTTTCATGTAAAAATAGAAAAGTGGAAGTGTTGCAAATAAGTGTAATGTTAGCGTTCCAAAATAACAGAAAAAATCCCAAAGCACAATTCCAAAAAAAATCAACGTTTTTTTCATTGTTTCAATAATATTGTATCAGTTTCACAGAAATCAGTTTTGTGTGAATAGCTTTCCCAAAACGAATCTGTTAGATGAAAAGGTTGCAGTTAATGTTGTCTAAGACCAGTAAAAACTAAACTCCCACAGAGCAGGTACAAAAGAGTAGCAGTAGTATTTTTATAGCAATAACCAGAAATTCACATACAAAGTTGTTTGTACCTAAAAGTTTTTAAACAGATCAACGATGAATATAAACAACAAAACTGCTACTAGTACTTTTATTTACCTTCTTCTGCCATCCCCTCACCTTGTAAATCACTTCATGAAACCTCATTCCTTCTGCTTTTGCAGCAATGAACCTGGTAGGAAAACTGAATAAAAATCAATTTAATATAACGTGGCTAATTGTGTCCCACCTCGATTCCTCCACTGCTTTCAGCATCACAGTATCCGAGTGCCTTCCAGGAGTGCAGTGAACAGTGTGACTCACATCTGGCGTGTGTTTGTTCTCTCGCTCCCTCCTCGGGGGAAATTATTCTCAGTTGAGTGATTTGTTAGGAATTCTTTTTAAATATGTGCACGCAGGATGCTAAATACTTGCTAGAAAAAGGCCAGGCCAAATAAATTCCTCCTGGAATGGAGGAAAACAAAGTTTATAGGGATTATTATGTCTCATGAGAGTTAATACTGTAGTGATTAGGCAGAGCAAAGTTATTACCTGCGCAGAGGAGACGTCGCGCTGCTGACCACAGCTGCAGCGATCGCCTCAGGAGCCTGTTAGGCAGCGTGGGTGGGTGTCATTGAACTTGGGGATAAGGACCAAGACCCAGAGAGTGACCCGTGCTGGCGGAGAGATAAGCACTTGTATGTATTTGTGATCGCCCAGCACTACTGGCAGGAGCTGCTGCAGAGGGTTGGGATGCTTCAGGTATGATGGCAACGAAGATCAATCCACTGGGTCCCCTGCTGTCTTTGGAGCCCTTTAAGCCTCCTGGTGTCCCCTGTCCTCTGCCTGGCTGCATCGTTACTTCCCAGTGGCATCGGGGCATTACAGGCAATGGCAGGCAATTTTTGTGTTAAAAGCTGTTGAGCATGCTTTGGTCATGTTTCAGGTTTTCCGTGAGCCGTTTCCCCGCTGGGCCATGGCAGTGCCCTGCCAGCAGATATGGATGGCTTTTTTAGAGTAATCCAAATGCTGGAATTAATGAGGTGCAGATATTAGGATCTATTAATCTGGTTTAAACTCCACCTACCTCTGTTAGCCTAGTGGTCCCTAGAAGGGCGTTGAATGGCCCTATTTACTAAGGCTGTGTTTAGCTAGTAGAAAACGCTGGGCTTGAGAATCTCAGGGGAGTTTAGGATGGCTTTGTATGCTCTTCAGATGATTCATGTTGTTAAAACAAAAACTCCCCAAAAACTGCTCCGCTTGCCCCCAATCCTTTAATTGGAATTACGGATGATTTAGAATTTTCCTGTACTTCCTAAATATTCCTTTAAGATGTTGAACTGCTGCCTGATTCCACTGTCACTGAATTGGATTCGTATCTATGCAAAGAATTCTGCTCCTTTCAAAAGGAAAGCCCATTCCACCCAGAGATTTTGATGGTATGTTTCAAAAAAACAGGTGGGGAAAAAAAAAATTTAAAAAATTATTATTTATTTAAAGAAATACGCAATATGTTTAAATGAAAATGGTTGCCCCGTACTCAGCATGAGTGGAGGAGCTCCGAAGTAGTGCCCTGGCTGGGAGGCAAATGTCACTCACAGGGTCTCACAAAGGAATTGGTTTCCAGGTAGTTTTGTTCTCAGACTGTTCTCGGGTTATCCAGCATGTGATGTAGAAATAGAACTTGTTCCTCCTGAAACGCTGTGTGTCGAGGGCGTTGCACAGTAATGACCCCTGTGTGTTTATGGCCCTGTGCAGGTTTTTTTGGCATTACCATTTGTAGCGCTTTGTCCCCAGCAGCTGTTGGCAGCTGTCTCCCCTTTTGGTGGCTGGAGGGGTCCTGTGGGACCCTGATTGTGATCAGCCATCATAGCTCTGCCTTGCTGATCCTGCACCTACCCAGAGGCACAGCCTGCCTGGGAAGAGTTTTCCTGTCTCCTTTCCATGTTTTCTAGGGAGGAAGCAAGGGGGTACGAGGGGGCACACAAATGCAGGATCTGACGGTGAGCATTTCGCTGCTCTGTGCCTCAGCATCCATAGCTGTAAAATGGGAGTAAAATCTCCTTCACTGAGCTTCGGCGGGGTTCAATGGTTGAGTGTTCACAGGAGCAGATGCTACTGTAGAAATAGAAATTTTTTTGAGTGTTCAGTTACTTAATGCAATTATTTTGAGCATTCAGTTAATTAGTTGCTTTGAGTATTATCACTGCTTTGAATGGGATTTTGCTCCGCACCTGTTTTTTTTGTCCCTCATCCCTCTGGCAGCTTGGTTTCCCCATCAGCAAAACGTTTACAGGCACTGTAAGTGCTGCTTGCTTGCATTAGTATTTTGAGGGTAGAAACTGAAGGAATTGTTTCTCACTAAATAAATACTTTGATTTGTAATAAAAATTATGAATAGGGTTAAACATTGACATGTAGTAGAGGTTTTTGAGGCTTGGGTAGTGTGAGTGGTCACTGGTGTTTATTTAGGCTACAAAACACGTTGGGATGATAATTTTTACTGACTTCTAAGTAAAGTCTTTTGACCCTCTTAGCAGTACAAGTTCTTCTTTGGGAAGCTTGCATCGGAACAGTGTGCACTTCTGTAACAGGACAGATAATTACATTCAGCAAGACTGGGTGTAAAAATATAATCAAAATGAAGAAGGTGAACTCTTTCTTATGTAGTCCTCTTGCCTTCCTTTATTCGCCATCTGCTAGCTGCTGCTGTACCAAGCACCCATCTGGCTCTGTACCATTCTGCCTCTGGTCCAGAGAGCTGCTCTTGCTTCTCAGGAGGGCTCTGGGCTCTGAAGCGCTACTTGAAACTGCTGCGGTGGTGGAGTTGTTCGTGGCATTGCTTAAAATGAAGTCCCTGGTGCCTCTCTGTAGAGGAATTAAAGGTCATAGGGAGCTCTTGGGAAGAGACAAGTAGCATTAAGAGATGGCACCGCTGTCCTTGCTGGGTTCTGTGAAACACTGGACATTTAACTTTAAAGCAGTCTTGACTTCTGGGGGCTTTGCCCTAAAAGATGCTCTGTTCTTATCAGACACGACGTGGACCAGTCACAGAAACGTGCAGGATTCTGGCTGAGGCTGTTTCTTTTAAGGCTGAGTGGTTTCCAGGGGCAGGGGAAAGCACTGCTCCCTTCCTTCTGCTCGGCGACTTGCATGTGTTCACACGGACACTTCTATCCCTCATCGAGCTTTCCAGCAACTAGAAATGGGCTAAAGGGGAAACTAAAATCAGGAGCTTAGCCTCAAATGCCCTGCCAATGTGATACTTTTTGATAAAATCTTTTATAGATGTTATGAACAATAATCTCTCTTTCTTCAGGCTATATTGACTTTCCTATAAAAAGCAATGCAGAGCAGTGTCGTCCCTCGGAAATCTCGAGGAAGTTTAAACACCACCCTCTGGGAGGGCCTTGTTCTCATCTAAGTATCATGATTTTCTGACTAATTCAAATTTACCCTTATTCAGCTTCATTGCTGTTAGGGTTCCTACTCAAAATAGAACCTTTCCATAGGTGAAAATCACCAAATGCTGAGCTAGCAAGAGGCAGGCTTATGCCAGATCTTTTTAAAATTATCACTCTATTTAAAATTCCACTTTAAAAATGAGTATAGGTTAATTTCAAGATGATATTTCTGTATGAATTGGCTTTCAGGCAAGGAGTTTCTTTTCTGCTTATGCTCTCCCCCCTCCTGTATCACCCTGTGCAAGCTCCCTTTGGAATTCAGTACGGCAGGATAACGTGCAGTCAGTAACTGCTTCCAGGGTCATGGGAATCTTCAGTGCTGAGGTTGTGGTAGCCTCTCTGCAAGGCATCTAAAGGGAAATTACGTAACGTGATTCTCTTCAGTATCTTTTAAAATATGATTTCACTATTTTCTGGTATCTTCTTCATAGAGATCTCTTCCTTTATTTTGTCCTCAGTGAAGTTTATGATTTGCTGTACTAGAAAATGTGATGTTTTGCAGAGGGGCTTGTTTTGTTAGATTCTATATGTTTTTCTGCTTCTATTGATGCTGAAGATGTAAAAAAAAAACCCCATAATTCAGGGTGTCAGGAGAAGAGACGTTATTTTCCTTGTACAGCAAAAGCATCATCTTGAGTGAATTTTGGGGTCCCCCTGGCCCAGGTCTCCTTGAGCCTGGGGCACAGTGGCTTTCCCAGCCCTGTCACTCTCCTTCGTTTGCTACCCCGTCTCAGCTGTTGCTCAGCTTGCCTCGCTGGTGACATTATATCCAGTTGTGGTGAGCTGAGTGTGAAGTCAAGGGAAACAAATAAAACTTGAATGAGTTGTATGATCTGGCTAAGCTGTCCCCAGATAGCAAAGCTCTTATTTTCCTCCCTAGAAAAAGGGAGGAGGATGGAAGACAGAAGAAGCAATGATAGCTGCAAAGCTGAGTGGTTTTCCAAAGGATTCTGTGAGAGATTAGCTGCTTTGAGTAAAGAAAGCAGAAGCAGAGAATAATTTTGCTCTAAAACTGAGTTCTGAGCACTATCTTGAAAAACTGTGATGCACTGTGATAGTCACGTTTATTTCTCAGCATGCTTGGCTAGTAACACACTGTTGTCTGTCCAGTCTCTATTGGCTTTGGGGTTTTTGCATCATCCTTCCCTTATTAGTAAATGACCTACAACATCCATAATGTTTTTCTGAAACAAATTGGGGATGAGCCTAGATCAGGGAGCATCTGGATCAGCAGTGACGGGCACTGTGCAGTAGGAAGATGCTAGGAGCTGTCTTTCTGATGCATTGGTTACCCAGGGAAGTGATTGAGTCACAAGCCCTGGAAGCATTTAAAAGACATGTAGATGTGATGCTTGGGGGCATGGTTTAGTGGTGGACTTGGCTGTGTTAGGTTTATGGTTGGACTAAATGATCTGAAAGGTCTTTTCCAAACCTAAATGATCCTATGATTGGTGTCCTGGCTCAGCTTACAACTCTGAGCTTGATATGTGGGTCCAGACCCCCCTTTAAAAAAAAAAAAAAAAAAGATTCTCATGTGTTCAGTAAGGGCTGAACCTGCACTGTATTTTCTCTTCAGTGGGAGTATTAATAAATTCTCTCTTCTCCCTGGCCTCCAGTCCTGGTGGGACAAGTCAGATATGGGTATCTCTGAAATTCTTCTCCCCTTTTCAAATGTGGTTTTAAATTTCCAAAATAATTTAAGAGGGATTGCTAATCTATATGTGCTCAGCCACTGGCTTCACTAGGAAGTTAGCCTAAAAATATATTAAGGTGCCTCTTTACTTGTTCAGCTGATGTGGGGTTTTTTTTAAATAAATATGTCCTGATTTTTCTTTCTAGGCCCTCCATGCTTCTACTCTTATTGATGCTGTTGATCTGGGTTCGTTGTGTGGTCCCCTGAACTCTACCAAGGTGCAAAGTTTGACTTCTCTGTTGCTTCTGATCACATCTTCTCCAGTGCAAGAGATGCTTCCTCCGGTCCTGTCTGGTAAGTCTCCTTCATTTCAGATTCAAATATTTCTTAAAATATTATAATATTTATAAGAGTAGGTAGATCCAAGGGAAATCCACTGTAGAAATGGTAAAACAAAATGTTTTCCCTTTGTCCAACATTTTCTTCGTTGAATTGAAGGGGGGAAAAAGAGTGAAGACTTATTACCTTCTTGCGTGTAAAGCTTGAAACAAGCTGAGATGCCTAACTTCAACGCATTTAACGTGTAGATTAAAGCTCTAAAGAGCTTGATTAAAATCTAGTGAGGTTACTCAAGTTTGTGAGAAAGATCAAAGTGAATGTGTGTGAATTGCTTGCAAATCACCTTGTTCTCTGATGTCCTGGCAAAGCAGCAGCAGCACTGCGCTGGCACCCTATCTGGAGGAGTCCTGGACGGTCAGGGCTGGCTGAAGTGATGGTTCCATCCCTTCCTTCCTTTCCTTATGTTTTTTTCCTAAGGGCCATCTCAGATGGTCACCCAGCGAAGAGCACGTAGGCTTTTGACTGGAGGCAATTTCTTCTTGGTGTTGGATGTAGAAATACTGACTTGCTAAGTAAGGAGAACGTTACGTGCTTGTCTGAGGTCAGTGTGTGATTTCTGCACGTTTCTTGTACGATACTCAGAGCTATAGGGAGCTACTAATGTGGATTATCTGGGCAGCTGCTGTCACACAGCTATCATAGCTTCACATAAATGTCTGTCAAATACGCCAAACTGTCATATTTGTCATATGTGAAGAACACTCTGCGCCACCTCTCAAAGGGTCCAGAAATTTCTCTTGGTTTGGATATCTAGGAAGCTGCTGTTTTTGCCCTGCTAATTTCTGAAGATGAGGGTTTTGTTCTAAGATTTTTAACAGCAGCCACACCTGGGACTCTGTTTCGTTCAGTTGAAGTGGGAAAGATATTAACCTTGAGTGAGCAGAGTTTGCTTTTAAAAAAATTAATCAAAAAAGTATGTTTTGATACATTAAAAAATGCATGTCATAAACCTGCTGTCTCTGTGCCTGCCAAAGCCAAGAACTGTTCAGGCGTGGGAAAAAGCATAGAGGAAAAAAACCCAATAAAACCTACCTAAGCCTAAAGGAAGTATTAGGAAAAGAGAGGAAAGACAGCTACCTGGGATTCCCACGAAACAGCTGATTTTAATCCCCTGCTGGTGCTACATGTTTCCTTAAAAAGGGAATTTATAAGTAAAGGAAAAATTGCATGGAGGATGTGCTTGGTCGCTTTTGTAACCCTCGGCTTGGGGCCAAAGGCTCTTCTTCCAGGCAAGAAACAGTGTTTTCCTTCAGACAGCAGGAATTCTCCTTTCTCCTGCACCTCTTCTGCAGAGCTGCTGGTGCTTTAGCGAAGGAGTCCCGGCTTGCAGTTTTATAGAAAGAAAGCAGCAATCGTCACAAATGTGCACAAGGAACTAGTGCAACGGAACTACTTAGGTTTTGGGAAAATCTTGTATCTGAGAGAAAATTGTAACTGATCAGAAAGACTGGGAAGAGTTTGGAAATGGTCGCACCAGCTTCGTGCTGCTCAGATAGAGTTTGCAATAGCGCGGGGCTTATGAAAACCTTCAGCATTACAGCATTTGCCCGTATGCAGCTGTATGAGAGTTTGGATGGTGGCCAGGATGCCATCTGCAAGTGTCCAACAAAGTCCCAAACGCTTTGTAGAATAGATATTGCTGTCCCTTCACTCCCCAACAACAGTTTCAGCCAAGTGGGAACGGAGGAGTTTTATAAGATTAGCAGGCTACAAGCAGTGAGCTAACCTTGTCTGCCTTCAAAGCCAGGGGTATAATCTCTAAATTAAATTTATGTGATTTATCACATCTAGGAAGAGTGGTGAAACAACCAGAAATACTAGAGGAGAAGGGGAGGCAAGAGGGATAGCCATTGGACTGAAGGGGTTTTCTCTCATCAGTGGTAAAATGCACAACTCAAACCACTGCAATGAGATTTGTACTGGGTCCCCAAACCAAATTTTTCTGGAACACAGAGGTGTTTAATATATTACTATCAAAATGCAATATCTAAGGACAGCATCCCATCTGTTATCATGGAGGAATCGGTTGGAAAGTGCATTAGAAGTTGGAATTCGTCCCTACTGGGAGAACTGCACTGAGTCATGGTGATGTATGGGATCTGTGCAAAGGGAAGAGAGAAAATACTCTCCCTATGATTTATGTATTGCATAATCACTGCCACTTTCCACAGCATTTCTGTTCTGTTGGCTGCAGCCAACAGCAAAGACAGTTTCCCTCTGACTCCTTTGCAGTCTGATTGTAGGCGTTTCAGTGGTAGAGGAGCTCTGTTAGGACAGTGGAAGTGTGTTTGAAAAGCAAGGAGAGAAACTAATACAAAAGACAAAGGCCAACAGAAGCTGACCTAAGAGAAGCAATAGCAGATTTGATGCCTTAATGTATAGAGTTGATACATAGAAGGATGGTTTCATTAAGCATCTCCTGTGTTTCTTCTTTGCAGCCAGCTTTCGTGGCACCCCATAAAAGGCATTGTGCAAATGTAAATCCATGGAGAACTAACGGGCAATTTGGGCTGTGCAAGACCAGGTTGCCTTCAGAACAGCATGGGCCTACAGCCAGGCTCAGTCCACGGGTCTAGAGAGCTAAAGCCACACTTATGTCTGTGTAGCTAAAATAAGAACTAGACCCGGGACGGTTGAGTAAATCTAGCTTCCAGTAACGACAGATCAACAGGATAAGGGAAAGCCTGCAAACACTTCACCCTTTGCTCCCAACATGGTGCTGTCTAATGGCAGAGTTGAGTGAGTATCTTCTCTCTGACGTTGGACCCTGAAGCATAATGGCGAGGTGCTTTTCCTTTCTGCAGCTGCAGGGCTTTTGGTCCTCGCAATAAAACTCACCATCTTTCCTCCTCCTGCACCATCGCTTTCCACTGCTACTTAGCTGTAGAGGTAGTTTGCAGTCATCCAGCTATACGCTTCTCGCTTTACTTTGCTGATTCTTAAGTAACACCTACAGCTAAGACAGGAATAAACTCACATCCTGAAAACTTACCCCACGCCCTCTGCAAAGGGACTGATTAAAACTTTCTTGTTATCCTTAGGAAATCTGGCTACCTCCTAAGGAAGAGCTATGATATATAGTTTCCCCTCTTCACCGCTGTGATCTTCTTAGGAATCCTATCATATTTCATTTTTATTATCTGTTATTAGAACTACTCAGGTGGCATATTGAAGAACTCTTGTAAAAAATGTAGCGTTGTTCTTTTATCAGGAATAAATGAAATCTATCTCATAACCTAACAATTCTTTCTGAAATTACTACAGAACCAGGCAAAGAGGAACTGAAGATAATGTATTTTCTTCATTTATTGCAATTAGCGTTCATCATCTTTCCTTGTATTTTTCCATCTTTTTTCAATAACCCCTCCCAGGTATTTAAAGGCTAGTAAAGACCATCTTGGTTTGTTTTGGTTTGGTTTTGCTGAGTTTTGCTGGTTAGCTGAAGCTGGCAGATGGCCAGCCTCACATCCACATAGTCTCTCTTAATACCTGTTGGTGGGGTGCTGCTCCAGGGAGACACCTCGTTAAATTCATGTTGGCAAATGTTTCTCACCTTCCCAGGAGCTCTGCGGTGATTAAGGCTGGGATTTTCCTTGCCTAACTTCATCTCTCTGAGCATGTTTGAGACAGATCCCGGATCCATGCTAACAGGCACTGTCACAGGTATCCAGGATTACTTGCCTTCTAAGGTGTCTTTCTCTCTTTCTGCTGTTGAAGGAGCCTGGGTGACAAGCCTAGGTTACGTACTTTGTTTTTTTATGCTTAGAATAAGATGACTTCTATCCTCCAATTCCTTTAAAGCTATTTACTTGATTTTTCTTCCCTGGCTGCCTCTGGCAAGAGGCTGTTTCAGATCAGTTCTTCCCTGCATGAAGAGATTCTTGCTCAATTCCTCCCAGGCTTGACCTTTCTTGAGCTTTTTCATTTATGCCACCTGCTTCCCACATTTGACATAACTCTAAAGAGAATTCATGAGATGGTACAAAACTATTTAGGTCTGTTTTACCTCCCTCACCTCTGCATCTCCTCTCCCAACAGATACAGGTCATGTTAGCCTAGCGCTTCCACTTGAGGTACCAAGCTGCTGAATCAGTCCTGTATTGCCTAAACTCCTTGCTCATGGCAGCATCCTTGGGGCCATGCTATTGCTTGTTCAGTGTGAGGGAGGGGAAGGACATGAGGAAATTCTTTTTCCTTGGCTGAGTCGCTTGTGCTGGAGGAACCTTAGTGCAGCTGAATGTCTCCAGGGATGCAAGGAGGTTGTTGAAGGCACTACAGTAGCTCCATGAAGGAGGTTTATGCCAAGTTTTATATGTTGGGAAGTTTTGGGAAAATGGAATGGATTAATTGCGCTCGTTTGGGGTTTTTTTTCTCTTTTTTTTTTTTTTTTTTCTCCTCTTCCCCCCAAACAAACTTTTGAGAACTTTAGGCACACTGAAGAGGAGCGTGGAGGATTAGAGAGCAGCTTCCAAGCTACATACGCATTTTCCTCATCTTTTCCTATCCAGTTACCCTGAAATTCACTTTCCTTTTTTCAGATTGTTTCTTTAGCTTGGAAATCAGCATATTGTGGAAGGAAAGGCTGTAAAAGCAGAGCATGGTTTAATGTTCCCTGAAAGACACCGTGATAACATGCACTATAGTTTGTCCACTTTGGGGCTGGTTTGGCATGATTGTTTATCCGGCATTGTGTATTTGCATAGCGTGAGGCACGTTGGGCACAATCTTAATTTACTGCTTGCTGAAAAGTAATTCTGTGCCTTTATGTGCTCTCAGGAGCTTTTACCTTAGGTACACGCTGTGCCTGCGCACAGCAGTGTAGGGAAAGCTGATACAAAAAAGGTAAAGAGGGTGGGTTTTTTGGAGAAAAGGGACTGATGAAGAAATTTGGGAGAGGAGAAGCTGATTAACATCCTGGGTTTGCTCAGATGCATGGAGAGAAATCAGTCTTTGCTTTGATATGAGGGATAAGGTAGGTCCATCCTGTCCCACTCCAGCTTGTCCTTCCACGGTCCTAGCCTGTCCCTGAGCCCCCGGGCTGAGGGCTGCAGTGCAGCCACCTCGTTAGCTCTGTCCCTGATGCTTCAGGAGTGACCAGATGTATCTGCCAGAGCGAAGTGATCCTGTACCGAGAGGGGGAAAAATATCCACTGTAAACCTCACCCAGGACATCAGTGATCTGGAAGAACAACTTTCAGGAAGCAGGTGAACGAACGATTTACCACAAGAGAGTTTTGACCCTTGGCAGGGTTGTCTTAAACACCGTCTTTCTTTACAGCTGACTGTGCGCAGCACTGGGAGACTGGTCACAAGGCAGTGATATACGTTTTACCCATCTTACTCTCCGTTACCTGGGATGCAGTGAGAGAATTTCAGTCTTTGAAAACATATTAGAGAAAGCTTGAGAGGAAAGGAACTGTGCAGTAGGGACGGTGGCTTGTGCCAATTAATGGAAGTTGTTTATTTGGATTCTGCTTTATTTACTCATTGGGCTGATGCAGCTGTGGAAAGTCTGCTGATTCCTCACCAGCAATGGATTTATATGTAGACACGTTCTGGTTAGTTCCCATAGAAAGAGGTAAAATACAATAGTTTTTAATTTGGAGCGTCGTTAGCTGCTGCTCCCCAGGACAGGAGAGATTCCCTACTCTTTGGAGACTTTACATTAAAAGCTGATGTCTCACACCCCAGGTTCAGCCCACCAAACTTGGGTCCTGAAGCATCTATGTTAGCCTCCACGCAACCTCCCCTTTCAGTCTGCAGTGTGTGAAAGGCACCTACACTGGGCTGACCTCAGAGGAGCAAATCATCGTTTGAAGACATCTCTCTGCCCCAGCAAGGGCCTGGAGTGACTAGTTACTATTTCCATTTTCAGCATCCCAGTTAAATGTCTCCAGTCTTATGGGGTGAAGCTCTGTCTGTCTCCCAGTTAAACTACTGGTGTTTAATGAAGCCCCTCGCTACAAGGCAGACATTGAGGTGCTGGAGTGCATCCACAGAGGAACAACAGAGCTGGGGAAGGGTCTGGAACATGAGTCTTATGAGGAGTGGCTGAGGGAACTGGGGTTGCTCAGCCTGCAGAAAAGGATGCTCAGGGGGGACCTCATTGCTCTCTACAGCTGCTTGACAGGGGAGGGTAGGCGGTGTGTGTGTGTGTGTGTGATTCTCCCAAGTTACAAGCAATAAGACCAGCGGAAACGGTGTCAGGTTATGCCAGGGGAGATTTAGGTTGGATGTTAGGAAAATTTTCTTCACTGAAAGGGTTC
>JAVJGJ010000061.1:58132513-58149708 GCA_035590215.1 Microhierax caerulescens | reverse complement strand
TTAGGAAAATTTTCTTCACTGAAAGGGTTGTCAAGCACTGGAACAGGCTGCCCAGGGAGGTGGTTGAGTCACCATCCCTGGAGGGATTTAAAAGATGTGCAGATGCAGCGCTTGGGGACTGGTTTATGGTGGACTTGGTAGTGTTACGTTAATGGTTGGACTCCATGACTGTAAAGGTCTTTTCCAACCTAAACAATTCTATGACTCTGTGTGGGCTTTCCAGAGGCAGGAAGGGGGAACCTTTTAATTTCCACCTCGGAAGGGAGGTGTCCCTTGTCCTGTGTTTACAGAGTGACAGCACCCTTTGTACTGTAAAGGCTTTAATTTCATGGTGAGAAAGTAAGAAAACACTAGATCTTTGTCTATGTAAAATCTTTGAATCTGCTGAATACTTAGGAGGCAACAAAACTTGCAAAAGGCCTGGAAAGGGGCTGATTTACAACTGCTTTGTGGGCGTAATTTTCTTTGCTTACTGGTCCTAAGCTTTATTTGCTTTGGGAGAATATTACTGTGCGTGTTTCATGTGACATTTACAGTTTTCCTCATGCAAATTGGCCCAGCGGCAGCTCGGGGACAGCAGACCATGAACTTATCAGGGCTGGCAGGGAGAGTGTGCGGCGAAGTCAATACGGGGGTGTGATTTCTCCTCCCTGCAAGAAGGGAGCTGGATCGGTTGCTGTGCAAGGATGCTCTGGAGAGCTGATGCAGAATTATTTTCTTTTTGCTTCAGTTGCCCTTTTTCTCAGCAAAATCAAACTAGTATTTTGGGGCCGTGCTGCCCAGTTTCAAGCCTTGAGGCATTTTTTTCACCAAATGTGATGCTATTTACTTTATTATTTATTTGTCTGTTTGGGTCTTTTTAAGAAAAGTTGTGAGAGTATGTATTGTTCCTCCCTCCTTCTTCCCCACTTTCACAAATTTGAAAATAATCTCATATAATTTTGTTTAAAAGATGGGAAGAAAACTCATTTTGGAGCAAAATTTGAATGTCTATCTAGAACAAAATGTTTTGTAAGCAGTGAAAAGCAGGTTTCATAATTGGAATTTATTTTTAAGGTTCACCATGCAGTTTGCTCTCAAGTCCCCATGGCAGTGCAGGGAAAGAAGATGCAAAATAGGAATAGGGATGGTACCAGGCACTGCAGAACTGATGGGTGGCTGTGGTGGCATTATAAGCAACAAACCCGTGGTGTGGCTGCATGCTGCAGTGTAAGGTGAGATACTGCAGTTGTCTGAAGAGATGGAGGTGCTAGCTTTGCCAGCGTCTTGGAGTAAGGTAAACTATGCAGCAAGAGCTGGCACAGCTTTTAGTTTTGGTCAGATATGGCACTGATTTATATCAGGAAGGAGTTTCATGCAGCGGGGCGCTATAGGGAGGCAGTTGCTTGTGATTTACTCTGTGGCAAACTTGCTTTGAGTGTTATTTTTAAAAACCCTGTGTAGTCTCTTTTTCCTGCCTCCCTCTCCTGTGCTGAGCAGCACTAAACGCTGTTTGCCACTGAGGACGTTTGCACTAATTTTTGAAAAAGCGCTGATGAGGCACGACGCCCTTTTATTGCTGTCACCATATCTCTCAAGCTTGCTGCCTTGATTGCGTTTGTAAAACACCGACCTTAATAAGTTCAAACCCCAAGGAACGGATGGTGCAGACGGTAGCCCCTGAATGACAGCCCATCTGCTTGTGTGTCTTGCAGGCCAAAATGACTTCATTACAAGGCAGGATCGAGCTGAGCGCAGAGGCTGGCAGGAAAGCTCAGCTTTGCTGTATCTACCGCTATGCTCTTGCCCCATTTGATCCCTTGGTGCGTGCCAAGGTAATTGGCACACCAGTTCTGTCCCTCCTGCTGGGAGATGCTTTCATTACACAGCATGTTTCCTGCAAGCGGGGAAACATGCGCTTTGCATGTCAGCGTATTTGCACGCTGGTGTAGGACACAGATGGACGACTGCCTCCTGACGAAGGGTGCACAGGGTTAGCTAAAAATTTAGGCTGCAAGAGAAGAAGGGGGGGAAGGGCATGGTGAACGGGCTACTTTAATGCAAGGAGACTTCTATTCCTGATGCCCATCTTTACCTGCCTAGGAAGCTTTAAAAAAAAAAAGACTTTTCAGCTAGATGCCCTCAGTGCTATGACAAGCAAACACTGGAAGTTTGGGGACCCTGCTCAGGACCCTGTAACCATACACTATGAGTCTGGAAGACTCCTGATGCACGTAGGTCAACATCCACGTTGCTCAGAAGTGAATGGACACGCACCCTGGCATCCAGCAGTCCAGGCTGCCGGTGGCTGGGAACAGCCAACTGACCCTCCCCCCCCCCGGAACAGTCCAACTCAGAAGGACTATCAGGTCTGTCTCTTCTGAAGAGGAGGCAATTCCTTAGGCTGAAAACCATAGCATTTAGCCTGCTGTCACAAGTAAGAAAGGTTTCTCTTCCCTTAGCTGGAAAAGGCTTGAGCCAAGTCCTCAGTGTGCTTTGATCTCCTGTTCAAGTCTGCAAATATGCCTCAGCTCCAGCCTGAGGCATCTGCAAGTCAGCCAGTCTGCAGCGCTGTTACTCTTTTCTGGGTCTGACCTGCAGGTATGGTGCTTCTGACTTCTTTGCCTCTCCTGAAATTATTCACTGTGTTTATCCCCAAATTTGTCACTGCCACCCTTTTCCACCCTGGATGTCCCTTGCCCTCTCAGTCCTGCCATTGCACATATCTCCCAGTCAGAACCCTTCCCTGGAAGCAGAGGTGCCTCTGATGAAGCTGCTGGAGAGGTTCATCTCGGTTCTGAGCTGCAGCCGTCTCTCTGTGCACATTTACGATGGCAGCACACTCTCCACAGCCAGAGGCCCTGCTATTTCAGTCCTGGCCTTGGTCTGGGAAGACTGCGGTGGCAGATTATGTTGTGATTCTGTAATAATGATAAAAGGTTGGGTGGGCACGGAGCTGTGTATGCTTATAGCTGACTTAACAGGAGCTAATTAATTTTCCCAGCATTGTGATTCACTGGGGCAGCATTTTCTCCGTCTGTGGCTGAAACCCTCTCCAAAGCTTTGTCCTGTCAAAGTCACTGACATGGGATGATATCAGACACACGTGTTCTCACCCTGTGCTTGCACCCTTTAATTGCTGCTTCCTGTTCCTCCATATACTTTTTGGGTCCAAACAAATATGGAAGTTACCTCCGAATGAAAAAGGATTGAATCTACTAAGTCTTGTTGGGTTTTTTGCATTTAGTATTTTCTGGGTTATTTACAGCCTCTCCCTCCTGAGGCATCTTGGTGACAATGTTGTGCCTACAAATCACGTCTTGGTGAGAATCAGACCGGGTACTGGGTCCTGTCGGGGAATCGGTAGCTGGGGATAGTGACTGAAGTTTTCTGGCAATTTGCTTTCAAATATCTTGGCAACAGGAGTAATTTTGGTCTGATGAAATAGATGTAGAGCAAAGAGGAGGTCATCTCCCAGGCCAGAAAGGGCAGCTTATATAATTTGCTCAATACTGGCTTTAAGACAATCCAGTTGTCTTAGAGCAGAAAATCCTGTGGGTTTCTTCTCCCTTCTTTGATCTTGGCACTTACTTGGGAAACAGAGGCTGCTAGAGGTGTTGAGACATATCTGGGCTCTTAGTCTCAGTGGGGTTCTTCTGGGGCTGGATAAGTGAGGATAAAAAACCTGATGGCACAGACCATCTTCCTTTGCTATTGAAAAAAACTGCAGGACAGTAAAACCCAGGTATTTGTTTGCAGGTCATTGCACTATTTCCATGTGAGAAGTATGTTAAGGTGCTTCTAGATGTTACAAACCTGGTTCTTCCCTGGTGTGACTCGCTTTCCCCTCTTTTTGCTACATGCAGCGAGGTGTCAAGCATCTACACCTCGCAGCAACAGCTATCAGTGTAACAGCATATGTGTGAACAATCCCCAGCCTTTGTCTGGAGGAGAGGGAACAGTAGGTGACCTGTCTGAATTTTCTCAATCCTCCCCAGAGCCCAACTGGTACACTGTTTCCAGTCTTGTTTGGCTAAGGAAGCTGAGGATCAATGTTTTTGACTTGTCAGTATTCTTGTCCAGCTTCTTTTTTTTTATCCTCTCTCTTACTGCTGTCTCCATTGCAGTTATTTTGTTTTTGCTTCTTTTGATTTCCACCTCTGCTCCTTTGTGGCACAACCTTTCCACATCTTTAAGCTCATGGCCCTTGTTCTGTATGTTTGATATGGTTTTAAGTAGCTTTGTAGTTTCTTTTCCCTCCTCAGTCCCTCCAGAATTGGTATCACTCGGTCAGGTCATAATTTTTTTTACTCCCGTGGATTCTAGCTGCACTTCATCCTGCTGTTGTAACTAAGGTCTCCGAGTCCCAGACTAACTTGCTGCATCCTGGTCACAGCTTCTGCCTGTCTTTGTAATGATCCTTCGTTAGACTGCTGTCAGCAGCTCAATGAGTTTTCAAATATTATCCCTCTCTCTCTGCTGTTGCTGAAGCTTCGTTAGTGAATTCAGCCTCATACCCTGGACTTCTGAGTGAGGAGAACAGGGTCTTTCTCACCCCTGTCACTGATCCCAGCGAAATGGCTCGATGAGAAGTGGAGATGGGAATTAAGCGTTGATTTCTCCCGTGTCAATGCCATGATCATGAGAGTCTCTGCTGCTGCATGGGATATTGCTCTGGAAGGAGGCAAGAGCTGCAGAAAGTGCTCATTTACTGTGGTTTGCTTTGTGCCCTTTGCCTCTCATCCTGACTCTAGGCACCACTGAGAAGAGTTTGGTCTCGTTGTCTTTACTCCCTCCGCCAGGTATTGGCACACATCGTTAAGGTCTCCTTGAGTGTTCTCCAGGCTGAGCAACCCCAGCTTTCTCAGCCTTTCCTTGCACATCAGGCGCCCCAATCCCTTAGTCATCTCCACGGCCCTTTGCTGGACACCCTCCAATGTGTCCATGTCTCTCTTGTTCTGGGGAGCCCAGCACTGGACGTAGCACTCCAGATGTATCTCACCAGTGCTGAGTGGAAGGGAATGACCACATTTCCCTTGACCTGCTGGCAACCCTCTGCCTAGCACAGGCTATGATGCTGCTGGCCCACTTTGCCATAGGGGCACACTGCAGACTCGTGTTCAACTTGGCCACCAAGACAGTGAGGTGCACTGCATGCTTCGGTGTCTTTCCATTTAATTTCTGTCATTAGTGTTTCTTCTGGCCGTTGGAGCCATTTCTGTTTGTATTAGGGTGTTCTAGTTTGTACTGAGTATTATCAGATTGCAATTTGATGCGAAATGGGCAAAAGCTGATTGAAGGGCCAAGGCAATTCTCTCCCTCATCATCTTCCGGAATAAGCACTGCTGTTGTAAGCTCCAAAACCACCTGTGAATGAAAGAATGTTCTTAAATTCTTGGATGACTTCCAGCATCTATCTGTGGGGAGGATAATCTTTCTGTGAAGAAAGGATGGAAGCCTGTGTATATACAAAGGTGACATTAAACGGAGCTACCCTTCCACTCACATTTGTTAATAATCCATCGCGTGTGTTTTGGAGGCTTAAAGGCCCAGTGTGAATTTCTTCTCAGGAAGAAGAGCTCTGTACAATATGGTTTTCTGGGCCCTAGAGACAAGCAAATCTTCCTCAAATATTTTGAACCGTTGGTGGATATTTGTTCCTAGCTTTAATCATTCCTGGCATACCAGCCTCGTTTCTACCCAGGTGGCTGCTTCTTGTGGCAGGAGGGTGACACAGTGGCACATCCACATCAGAGCGGAGATCTCTCAGCACAGCTGGGAGTCCCCAGGGCTTGCCTGGGAAGCGACTTGGATGCTCTGCACAGCGACAGGATAATAGGGGGGTTTGCCTCTAAAGTAGCAAAAAGGGCTTCCCAAGCTCCTTCAGAGACCTGTCGCTTCATTCAGATTTCCACGCTGAACCTGAGAAAAATTTCCAAGAATTGCAGCCTCTTCAGTGATCCCTCTTCTTCTGTCACCACTGATAACTGGCTGTGCAGCAGGCATGGAAAAAACTGCCCAACCTTTTTTTTCTCTGTCTGTGGGAATCCTGAGATGCTCTCGCATCCCCCCCTCCCAGAGCCACCAGAAAAAGCTGGTGTTATTCTCAAACAAAAAAATCCCACCCAGAAACATAAAAGTTTTTTTGCTGTGGAGGGTCATCAGTAGGTGGATTACAGCCTGAAAATCCCCTGGCAGTTCTTGGAAAATAGGATTTAGATCTTTGTATAAAGGCAACTTTTATTAAGCAAACTGCTATCCAGTTGGCTCCCTGGAGTGCTGAGCTAGGTGAATTTAGGAAGTTTTTAGCCGGGAAATTGGAGGGACACAGTTATCTGTCACAGACCTGAAAATATTGCTGGTGCCCCCAGGGATGATGCTTTGATACAGATGCAGGAAAAAAATCCATATGTAGTCAAAGCAGTGAGGAGAGGAGAGTGACTACCAGGTGATAACATTTCCATTTAAAGTCAAAAGGAAAGTCCCCGATTTATCCCGAGTTTCTTGGTTGCTCAGCTAAGAACCCGAGGTCTTTCAGGACTACAGCTTTCTGTATTTGCCTGCATGGTTGCTCTGTTTGTGGTGATTGCTTTCCAAAATGTTGACAGTAAAGCATTGCTGGTAGGTTTAAGAGCAAAAAGGGCAACAGCCTTGTTTCTGAGGGCAAAAGTGAAGAAAGTATGGCTGATACTTTGAGAAAAACTATACGTGTGCGTGCATGTGCATTGTATATTATAGAACGAACGTCTGTGGCTGAGATGCACGCTGCTGAGGAAGACCTTGTCAGTGTGGCCTTTGGGTTTAACGTGGACTGATTGTATTCTTCAGGGTAACGTAAAAAGCCTGAAGGTTGTCATGTTCTACCAGCTGCCAATAGCTTCAGTGGCCTCGCCGGAGACCTGACAGCTCTGGAGGATGGCACACTTGACCCCTTTTGTGTGATCATGTTTGCCTGTGCTTGCTACACAGCTTATGGCATTAAGAGCTGCTGCATTGGCAGCAATCTAATCAGAGATGCTTTTATGGTTTTGTTTCTCTAACAGGGCTCAGGGCTGCTTGTAAAGTTGAGTAGTAGTGATCTTGCCCTGGAAAGCTTGAGCATCATGGATAAACTCAGCAGGGAGCTGAGACTTCTCCAGAATTGGAGCCCAAGTCTAGAGAAAGATCATCTGAGATCAGGGAGATAAATTCTAGCTGCAGGATTAAAATGGACCCTTGTTCCAGACTAAACCTGATTTATATATTTTTTTTTTTCTATTTTTTTTTTCTTTTTTTTTTTTTTTCTCTCTCATGGTATCTGGGCCTCTCTGTCCTTGTCCAGAGGAGATGGGCAGCCACTGTTGTGCCTGCTTCACTGCAGGGCAGATGGGGCTGGTGGGGGCTAATGGACAGCACTGAGGCCACAGCAGCATTGCAGTCACCTCCCTTCTGTGTAATGGGAGCAGACAAGGACCAAATGGGTCATAAACGTGCCCCTAAGCTGCAAGGGGGGGTGTACCCTCTGATGCACCCCGAGGCGCCTTGTTCTTAGATCATCTGGATGGGGGACCTGTTAGATAACTGACATGGAATCAGAGAACAGCTTAGACAGACAAACTTGTATCTGGCTGCTGAGAAATGCCTGTGGGTCTCACAGCTCAGAGACAGCCAGCAACACCCTGTCTCCTCTCATCCCTGTGGAGAGGCGATGCTCAGCAGAGCCGCACAGGTCCCAGCCTGTGCTGATTTCCCTGCCTGCGGTGCTGGACCCTGCCGCACACCCCCCTGGCTCCCCCGGGCCGTTACTGCTTGCAGACATTAATTGCACATTAACATCTCCCCACAGAGGTGCGGCAAGGCTGCATGTTGCCTTTGGTGTGCAGAAAATATGGGTAGCAGGTGATTTTTGAGTTAATGAGATCTTTCAGAAACAAAGCTCTTTCAGCAGAGGTAATATACCCCCCCTCCTTCCTTTCCCCTCCCCTTCCCCCAGTGTTCCCTTATTCCTATTCCAGGTGCTTCTCCTTCTGGAAAGACATTTATCATTTCTCCATCTTTGACGGTAGATATTTTTTCCCCCTCTCTTGCTCTCTCATTTTATCTTGCCCAAGGGGTCTGTGCTACCTTTTATTAGCTGACACTTCACTTCTGCAGATGGAAATGACACTAATGGAATGTGGCTGAGGCTTTATTACAGAAATGCTGTTCGCCCTGCACAAGCAAACTCCAAATAATCTTGTGGGAAAGGAATAAACCTTGAAGGCAGGTGCAGGCACTGCAGATGATAAAAACAACAGGAGGAAGGACTGATGGGTTAAGGAAGGAGGAAGGGGAAAAAACCAGGGAAGAGAAAGAAACAGGCTAGAGCTTATCACCGTGCCCAAACAGAGAGCAAAGGTAGTTTAACTTAGAACCAGCTGCATTTTATGTCCAGGTTACTGGCAGTAGTTTCTAAGCGAGAAGATGGGGCAGTGGCAGGCCTCTGCCTGGTTGGCACTCCTGCCATTGCCCCAGGTTCTTGCTTAAAAGCTGCGCCGGTAAAATAACTGTTAAGGATGGTGGATGCTGCTGTGGAAGCTTTGGTGTTGCTTCTGTGAGCGAGCATAGGGCTTTCAAGCCAAGGGGATGTCCCACCGGGCATGCTTGTGCTAACCCAGGCTGACAGGCGTGGGTCTTTTTGTTTTTCCTGAGCGTGAAAACCCACCTGTGACATACTGAGTGGTAAACATCACTGTCCTCCTGCGCTCTGGCCCCTTTTCCCAACTTTAGTGAGGTGGGAGCACCCCTCTGCATTGTGAGACGTTAGCACTGGCAAGGGGCTCCTCAGGAGGCACCCTTGAATCTCACCCCTTGGCTGCTGACAGCTCTAAACCCCAGGGCATAATGATAAACAAATGATTGAAGAGATAAAGTGCTAAAAGAGAGTCAGACAATAATCATCTGGGAAGGGAGGAGGGCAGCTGGTTGGGAAGACTCAGAGGATGTGAGGGAAGTGACATTCGCTTAACAGCAGCCTCTGTCGCTGTTTTTCTGTATTATTGATGCTTGCTTTTCCCTCCCTCTTTTATTTTCGTGGTGTGTCTGTTACGTCTATGGCTCATTAGGCAACAAGATGCTAATACTGTCTGTAAAGCTGCAGGATAGATACCCTCCCCCTCCTCTATTATTCTCTTTATTTTTTTTTTAATTCAATATCTATTTTAGCTTTGTTTTGTTTCGTGTCATCTTCATCTGGCTCCCTTCATTCATATCATAGTTCAAGGGAGGATAATCTCAAGAGCTAGAAACTTTCTTTGCTTTCTGTCCCCTGCTATAGGAATTCTTCCCACCTCTTAAACCTATTAACCCTATTTTTAAAAAAACAATTGGCTATGTGTTGAGAGATATTACACTGGAGAGTGATTCTAGCAGGAGTAGCCTGTGCATTGGCCAGTTTGAAAGGGCAGAAACCCCAGATGAGGGACACGAGTTAGTTAATCCAGTGAAATAAAGACTCAGATATGATATGGAAACAGGAACGTTTGCATCAGGCCATAGCAGAAAAGACAAGATGGGCAGCATGTTTGCAGCTGGTGCTCCCTTTCACTTGTGGGCTCCCAGCCTGGTTGGCTTTTGGGCTGATGTGAAAGAAGTTTTGTGGGAAGAAGAGTTTTTGGGCTGGCTCACCAAGGCAGTTGCCAGATCAGACAGACATTTCAGAGATCGTCAAACACTGCTGTGCTTTACCTTCCCTGAAGGTACCTTCTGGTACAGATACAGAACTGAGGGCCAGTTCTGTATGGAAGCACAAGTCAAATGACTCCCTAGTTTTGAAAAAATGGGTGAGGAGGTACGACAGCAGCCTTCAAACACACGCACAGGAGCTGCAGAGGGGAAGGTGGTCACTCTTCCTCATTTCCAGTGGGCATAGGGCAATTGGAAATGGGCTGAAATGGCAGCAAGGACTGTAGTAGTCAGTGGGAAAACTGGTATTGTGAGACCAGTGTGGGAACAGAGCATCCAACACGGCTGTGCTGCCATCCCTGCAGGTCTTTAAGGGCTGTTTAAAGAAGCTTCTGTCACAGTACTGAGTCTTGTGACAGTGCTGTGGGGGTTACTTTGCCTTCAGCAATCTTTCTGGCTCTAGTCCAGATGATGCTGTGCACGTTTTTATCAGGGAATCCCCCTTATAAGTAACTTCTTTTGGACGTAAGCCACTGCCAAATACCCTCATCTTTACAATGACCCTGGTTCTTCCCAGTGCAGCTACCACCCAACAGAGGAACTGCCCGTAGGTACATGTGTGCAGTCACCCTCACGCATCCATCATTTATGTGCCTTTGATTGTAGATGAGGATTTTATTTATAGCACAACCTTTCTTTCTTCCTTCACCAAAGCACTTAAGGGTATTGTACATCATCGTAATAAAACACATTACAATAAAATACTACCTCTAAAATCTTTGAAAATGAAAGCCAGGCGGAGGAAGTCCAGAGGAAGTGGGAAAACAAAGGGTAGGAGGAGAGAATGGGCAGTTTACACATGTGAGGTACCAGAATGGCATGGCCATATTGCAGCTAGAGCCTGGGGACCATATAAAGCTCGTGAGGGTCTTTGCAGAAATGGGATGAGACAGAAGCAGACAACGCTTTGATAAAACCGGGGTGGGTGGGGGGTGGGGTGGCAGGGATTGGTTAGCTGTGCTAATGCACCCTGTACCTGGGAACAGTTTGGAAGAACGGCTGATGCTCAGAGAGAAACTGTACCTCTTTCCTGATCTTTCCCACCTTTGTCTAGTGAATGCTTCCTTATGGGAGGAGCTGGGGTGAGTTTGAGGAGGGAGCTTGTATCTGTCGTGGAGCCCACCGTGATAAAGTGGCTGCAGATCTGGGCTGTGATAGCGGGATGTATGAACAGATGGGGACTAGACCTGACCCAAACGATCTCCTTCATTTTTCCCCCGCTATTCTTTTTTCTTATTTCCTCCTTCCCCTTATTTCTGGAAGTCTTTTGTGGATGAAAGAAGTATTTCATTTTCAGTTCTCAAAGCTATTCTTTGGTGTAGTTAAGGCGCTTCTGCACACCTCCCTGAGCAACGTGTCTTTGTGCTTCTTGTTTAGGCTCAAAGACACACAGGCGGCTTCACCTCCCTTGCCCCCTTCTGTTATATCCAGATCTGTTTATTCCCAAAGCCTCGCGCTGTTCTCTCGAACGTTTCGGGCAGCCAAAGTCTGGCTCTCTGGTGGGAGGGCTGTGTATCTGTGACTGGGCTCTGCCCACAGCAGAGGCAGTGCTTGTTCATTGTGCAGTCATGAAGAGACATCAGGGAATATGCTGACCTTGTTTTAATTAATGGATAGTGGGGTAATGCTTCTGCGTGACGCATTAGATACAGAAATGGGATCCAACACTTCTACATTTAGGGTAATTGAAAATCTGAGACATTTATTATTTTGGGCATACTACAGTAACTTTGGTCTTTAAATCTTAAATTAATTATTTCAGACACTTACAGGAAGAAAACAAGTGGCTGGAGCATAAGGGGCACTCAAGCAGTCTGTTAACTGGCCATCCCAGGGAAGGGCTTTACTGTTATGTGCTATTCCCTGTCTGAAGGTGAGAGACCTGGGGAACTGGTGGTGGATCAGCAAACCACAGGTCTTTGTTGAGCGTTGGGGTGTGCTGGCCAAAGACTTCATCAGCAGAATGCCTGGCCAGGACAATGTCTGAGGAGAAGGTGCACCAAAACAATACGTGGGCTGAGGGACCAGCCAGATCCGAGAGCTGTGGCTCAGGCAGCTGCTGGAGCGTGTGTCTGGGGCATGCCCAGCTAGAGGAGAGCAGCCCCCCTGGGCTGTGTGCTGGCAAAGGTGCTGTGCTACAGCTGAGAGCTTCCCACAGTTTAAAGCTGATGCTGTGAGCTGGGCTGAGCCATTTCCCTCTCTGTTCCCCCTTGCCAGAGATGAGAGCCTCCCCGGGGCAGCCTTGTCCCTGGGCCGTGCTGATGGTGACATTTGCGCGGTAGCTGAGCAGTGCTGCGGGCAGCCCCGGCGTGGTGGCTGCAGCCGCGCACAGCACGCCTGTTGCTTCTCCCCGGGCTCCTCGGAGGCCTCCCAGGGTTACTCAGGTGAGCAGAGACTATTTTTTGTGAGAATCGCTTTGCCATTCAAGTGCTCCGGACTGTAACAACCTGTCATTACAAGCCTCGCCTGTTATTTGTCCATATAGCTGCTTGCACAATTAAGGGGATAGACATGTAATAACCAGCCAGCGAAGTAAAGGGATTGGAAACCAGGCTAATAAAATCCATTTCCCTTAGCTGCTCTGTTACAGTGGTACCCCAGCAAGAGCTTTTGCTTCACAAACAAGGAACCACATTGTTTCACTCTAATATTTCAAAACAAGCAGGCGAACAACTGTTTGCTTCAGCATCCTCCTCATCCTCACATGTGAACATGGGAGGAGGTGGCACAGAGAGGTACAAAATAGAGAAAATGGGTACGGGGGGATGAAAGAGGAATCCAGAGGAAATACAGAAGAGAACTAGACAACTCAAAATCCCTATGAAAGTTATTTTTCAATGCTCCACTTCATCTCTTGCCTTAGAAGCATTCCAGTATCAGCTCCCCATAACATACAGCTACTCATTTTAGATGTAATGACTTTTACGTCCCCACATGGAAGAGATCTACAGGTTGAATGGAGAGCGAGCGCTTTGCTGTTGAAACGTGGAACCCATTGGCAGATGATAATGAGACTCATTATTTCTTAATGCTGTTTAGATTGGTTCCACCAGTGCTATGGAGAAGGTGTTGGCTGGTGTTTTAGAGGCAACCCTATGCAGTGTCACCTTGGTTTGGGTTCAGAGGGTCATAGGGCTGTGCTGGCTGTGCCTCTGTTGCATTCATGAGGACAGCCTGTAAGAGGTCAGGGAAAGGGGGATAGAAGAAAAGAGGGAAGATAAATTACATAGCTATAGAAGATAAAGTATAGTGATATTTTCTCCCCGCTTTCCCATAGCTGTCTAGGTACAATGGACTCCTGATGAGAGTAAGTGTGAGTTTTCTTGGGTGGGAGAAAAGTTAATGGTGGGAGAAGGGAGAATTCAGATATCTAACTTTAGGGAGTGAAACAGTATGCCTAAGCCAGGATGGCCAAGCTTCAAGCATAGTTGTACTGATCTTCAAAAAGGTGTCTTTCTCCATTAGCCATACAGGGAGGCAAAGATTATTGCTTGTAACCCCTAAGGGCACATAGAAGTCCTACCAAAGTTTCCTGTTTAACTTTTCTTCCATCTTCCTCTTTTTTTCTTTCAATCCTTTAAAGTGTAATCAAAGAATTGCTTTATTCTCCTCTGGATGGCACGTTTCATTTCGAATTAGATAGTTTTCTGCTTTCAGCTGCCACAGACTGGATTAAAAATGTTAGATTTGAAAATCAAAGTGGTGGTAACAGGGGTGGTGTGCTGTCAGAGATGTGCGCTTACTGCCATTCAGGCTGGGTGGAAAAGCCAGAGGGAAAATAAATATAAATAGCACTATTATGATGTCCTTGACTGGCCGTGTGCAGGAAAGAGCCTTGGCCAGAGCCACTAGCACAATGGGGTGACAAGAACAAGGTTTGCTCCTTCAGTCCTTTCCCACTTCATTCACAATTTCCAAGTGAGACACTCAAATACATCCTAAAACCAGGAGGTTCTCGTATTTCATGGTCAGTGTTGCCTCAAAACAAGGCTAACAGTCATTTTAACTCCTCTGCAATGTTAGCCTCTATTAAATCGGTGTTATTATTCCTAAGGGGCAGTCTTGCTTTTTCTGCTCTGATAAAATCCTCGCTAAAGTCAGTGCATGCATCTAAAATTTCCCAGGAACTTACTAAGCAATTTCTCCCAATAATATTTACAGATTTATAAAATGCAGCAAAAGGTACTCTTTCCTTTTAGCCGTAATCTGCCTGTCCCAAAGCGCGTGATAAGAAGTCAAGGACAAACAGACGGATAGTCTGAAGACTGGCTCAATCACTGCATCTGTACTAAGCGTTCCTGTGCTTGCCTGGGAATGACAGTCCAATTTCATGAATCTGAAATCCAACACCTCCCACTGGCGCTACATCACTTGTTGTTTCTTTCCTTTTGATTTCTCTTTAAAATCCCCACTCATTTCACGGCCAGAGAACCCCCTCCTCAGTCCCCTCTGTTCATCAGAGCCTCCATAACCTGGCATAGGATGAAAGGACTGTATAGATAATTTATGGGAAATCAGTAATTGAATCTTGGCTGTTCTCATAAATCATATCGCCCAGCTATCAAACAGCTGTGGGTAGTGTAACATATTCCAAAACCTGCATAATTGATGCTTCCTTTGCAATAGTCCAGCACACGACTGATGATTTTACTTAGGCTTTTTCCTTTCTCCCAACACTTTTTTCCTTTTTCAATGAGGAAAGCTCAGCTCTCTTGTATCTAAGTGGACCTGTAAACTGAGTGGCCAAAGACATTAAGGAAAAAATGCTGATAAAAGGAGAATGTAATCCAGATTGATGGGCAAAATGAATCCTTCGTGCTTTTTCTTAAAGGGATTGGGAATGATAAAAGCACCTGAGGAGGGAAGCTTTATCTCTGAGACTGGTTTATGGCTTGTGTTTATGCAATAGAGAGGTGCTTATGAAAATGGGACTGTTGTAAGGAAAGCTAGTCATACCTGGGCTCCTGCCAACAGCAAACACACCGCAATGTGCACCGGTTGCCTCAAGGCTCTTGCTGAAACCATCCCCTTTGCAAATCCTGAAAGCAGATCCTCACCAGCTGTGGGCTGAGTTCAAGTGCCAGTGAAGTGCTTTAAATTTATTTCATCCAGGTCCTGATGTGGATCTGAATGCTGGTGTCTGTAGAGGCAGCTCATGTGTGTTTGCCACATGCTGTTTTCCTCTCCATCTCAGCTACTGCAGGAGCTCTGGTGAGTTAATGAGGCCAGGAAGGTTGAGAAAACCATGCTTGAATGTCCAGCACTGGGCAGATGTAAACTCAGGCTTTTTGATAGTGTCCCTTAGGATGTGATCCTGCTGTGAAAGTAACTACCGACTTCACCTGCTTTGGGTTCTGGAGCTCACCCTGCAGCCCAGATGGTCGCACGCTGTCAGTGTGTAACAAGCTGTTACAGCAAGAGCTTTTCTGCTGTTTGCTAGCAAGGGAGAAGAGAGTTTTTGTGCCCCAGCTAACCCTGCCTCCACAGCCCAGGGCTGTGTGCTTTGTGGCTGAGCCTGTAACAGTGTCTGCAGCTGTCATAAAAACCTGCAGGCTGTCTTGTGCACTAGAGCTGCTGTAGAAAATGATGCTCTGTTCTGGCAGAAAAGAGGTCCTGCAAGCCAGGACCAACGCACATCATCAGTGATGTGTGACTTTTCCCATCCATTTAACAAAGGTGTTTGCTGAGGCCTGTTGGAAATGTATGGCAGATTTACAAGATCCAGAGAGACGTGGTAATATAGCGGTTGGTATATGCTGCTGCTAACTGGGTGTTTGCTGAAGTCCATGGTAGTGCCTCTTAAACACAGAGAAACCTGCATAAATTACCCCATTTTTCCTGAGGGGAAAACGATTTTGCTTTCTGTTGATCCCAGTTTGGAGCTTACAGGCTCTTTGTATAGGAGACCAAAAGACCAGAGGCCAATTTATCTCGAAGAAGTACTTTCAGGGTGTGCCTCCCTTCGTGTGCTAGTTTGGCCTCGGGGGCATGCTTTGCAGGGACTCTCCTGATGTCGCTGCCTGTGTGTTCTGCCTGCCTTGAGTGGTGTGGAGGCACAGGGAAGGAATGGTTCTGGAGAAAGGACCAAGCTTTATCCCAGTGAATCCAGGCTCAGTCCAGCTGGTTGGTTGTAATGTGACACAGTGGACCTTGGAACTGAACCTCAGCATAGAGGAAAGGTACTCTCTTAGCTGAGTTAGACATGCCAACTTTTTCAAAGTTCAGCTTTAAAACAAATTGGCTACTTGTTTTTATGAAGTGCTCACAAAAAAAGTAGCTCCCAACCAAAAGAGATTAACAGTTGCCTATACTTGGCCATAATTCAGCCTGGAGTGATAAGAGGTTCCAGTACACTGTGGACTCCTTCATCAAGATGTAGCTGGAGCATCTCTGTTCTGCATCTCTGCCATGGTCCAGGACACTTGCTCAAAAATGTGTCCTTTTATCTACTATTTGCCCATTCTTAGGTGGGTGCTCTGTTCACCGGCACTGTTGTCAAAGGGAAAATCAGAAAGATGCTCTGAGGTTCGGGGCTCTGTCCTAAGATTTAATTGAAATGATTTTGCTAAATTTGTTTGCCTATGTCTAAAATGAGAAAAGTCCCCTGAAGGGAATAAGACTTTTAAATTATACCACTACTGAAGAATTTACATGCTCTGAATTTTAAGTTCTGGGTTTAGTTGCTTGCATTAGTTGCAGTGAAGCCATACGTAGATTTTCTTTTTCTCATGGCCGTCAGAAAGCACTGCCTTCAGTGTCCCCCACAAGTTCTGCTGTAGAGCTGTCTCATCATGACTCTGTATTTCCAGAGAAGTTTTCATAAATTCACTCCTTTCTTCTGTGCTTCCTGCAGCTTTCTCCAGGGAGGAACCCTGTGACCTGTCCTAACCTCTCCTCTCAGCAGTGCACAAATGTGGGATGCCAACCTTAGAGAAAAGATCGCAAAACTTTGTTAAACGAGGTGACTCAACAGAAACGAATGAAGTGGAAAACACCAAGTGACATGCCATGGGCCGCTTGCACATGTCAGTGGGAATTTCAGTAGTTTTAATATCAGTCTGTAACACATTCCTGAGGAGAGGTAGGGGGGTGTTGAACTGCAGATATTAAAAATCATGAGGGGCAACACTGCATTCCAGGGAAAAGAGGAAATCCAGAAGTAACCACATCACTGACTGTGAGGAGCAGAACGGCAACGTGCTCCCCATGGCTACAGCTGTGGCCCAGCTCGCCCACAAATGACCACTGCAGCAGCGCTGGGACTGCAGAGGGGGGCTGCGGGGGGGCTGCCACAGGGGAGAGTGGCAATGAGCTGGGCTACCTTTCCTATCTCAGACCCTCCCAGAAAAGTGAGCTTGGGTCTCGTGCTAGCTTATTTACTTCTTATACTTAGATACAAAATCATTAATAACCCAGCTTAATTACAGCTGGTTTTCTTCAGTTGCAGCCTAATGTAAAAGATTCCAATTAAGGGTCATTACACTGAAGATCTGTGGAGTCTGTTATTTCACTCT
>JAVJGJ010000061.1:58113920-58124107 GCA_035590215.1 Microhierax caerulescens | reverse complement strand
GCGGTTTTGTTTTCCAACTTTGTATTAAACAAATTCCCCCACCCCCCCCCCCCCCCCGCCTCTCTCTGCATCTCTTTCTTTTTTTCTGGTTGCTGTCCCTCAGGGGAATTGTCCTTCTGAGCCAGAACAAAAGAACGGGTAGATTATGAAATTTTGTTATTAGGATCATAAAGGCTTTTCCTCTTATAATTTCCCTCTCTTCCTTCATATTTCATGTCCTTCGTTTCCCTGTGTGAGCCTTTGTTGGAGAGAACCACCAGGGCTTTACATCTTTTTCTTCATTCCATGCAAAATCCTGTTTGGAGTTATACAGTGCCTGCCCGGAGGTGAAGGAACATGGGGTGAGCTTGAGGAAACCCTTTCATCTCCCGCTGAAAATCCTTGAATTGGATTTTTACTCATGGTGGCATTCCCAAGGGATTACGGCACAATAACGTGCTGGTAGTGATTTTGTTTGAGAAGGCGTGCTTTAGATTTGTCAGGGAGTTTTGATGTCTAAATAAACCAACAGAAAGCCAGTATCAGAGCTGCTGGTGTATTTCCAGCTCCACCTACCAGGACCGGAATGTGACTCGAGGCAAAAATTCAGCAGTCTTGGGGGTCCTGCAAGTTGCTGGCACTCTGGTCCTGATGTGGCAGAGCACCCTCAGATTGGCAGTCCCCTGTGATCACTCAGATTGGTTAAAAAACAAGCATGTGCTTATGTGAATTGATGGATGGGGAGTGAGAGAACTCCATTGCTTACGGATGTTGGCACTTCCAGTTTAAAAAATACTGCAGTGGGGACTTCCTTTGGTTGGCAGGACAAGGATGCTCAGGAGAGGAAGCAATTGTTTCTGTGATTTCAGTGAGACTTCCTTACTAATACTTTGCAAGAGCCTAGATCTCTGTCTTGCTGTAGGTGAAAGCTTTCAGTCATGATTTATCCATCAACAACCGCATTGCCCTTACGACTATTGGTGCTTGATGCGGTTTGCAAGCTGTTTGCTGTTATTGTGCGAGGGTCTGCCTCATTGTGTACTTCGTACTGAAAATATCAGGCTGCGCTTCTGGTCGCTCATCTCACACAGCATTGCTTCTGTTCTCTAATTGAACGCATACAGCTCGTGAAATAAAATTTCCTCTGCAAATGTTTCTGCTGACAGATTCAGAAAGGGCTGTCTGGAAGCTTTCTTTGCTCTCTGTCTGAAAGGGATCTGTCCTAAAAAGATGCCTGCCTGTAAGTTTGTTGACTTTGAGTTCCCTTAAATATTAAACAATACAAAGAGGATGTAAATGAACTAATTATTTAAAAAAAAAAAAAAAAAAAAAAAAAGGAAAGAAAAAGAGAAAGCATTTCCTGACATGTTTTAGGTGACTTAGTAAGAGAAACTGCAGACAGTTTGATGCTGCTGTTTCTCTTCATGTTATACAGATACTTTTCAACTAATGTCAATGCTGGATTTTGATCTCCAGCGTGTTCTTTCCACATTCTTCACTCACCTTAAAAAAAACCAAGAAAAAGGGGGTGTTTCTAACAGAGACCTGTTACTTGTCCTTAATGCCTAAGTCCTTAGGATTGTTCCACTATGATTTGTGTGATTTCTGAAAGAATGCATTTGTTACTTTGCACAGCTAGGGAATATACAATCTGATGACTGGTGCTTTGATTCCTCTGGCAGGTTTATGTTGCCTCCTTATGACAGGCAATCCTTAACCAGCTGCTTATTTTGTGCTACGTATATGAGTTAATTCCTGCCTGGTACCCAAAGAAATCAAATGCTCTCCTTTTCTTTGCGTTATGTTTTTTCTATTTCAAAACAATTTAATCCTGAGGATTTACAGTGGGTCACTATACCTAGTAGTAGCTCGGTAGAGGCAAGATAAGTTGAAGTACAAAAGCTTTGTGTCTGTATTTCAAAGCTGAAGGCAGAGACACGGTGCATGGGTTGGGCTCCACAATGCAGAGAAATAATTTTGTAATGTTTCAGACTCAGTCACAAGAGGAGGGAAAGGAAGAATCTATTTCTCTAATGAAGTAGGAGTCCTCTGCTTCTGTTTATCAACATTTAAAACACATCTCTAACCGTAATTTCCAGCATGCCAAATGAAATTCCTACCAATCACTCACTCTGTTGCTATTAGTGCTGTTAATAATGTAATTTATTCAACTGAAGGACTCCCACAGAAATATATAATAGGGAAGATTTAAAACCTGTTCCCTGGAAAGATACATAAAAATTGACTAATAATACAGGAGCTGATTCATAAAATCGCAGACACCAAAGGTCAATCTTCCCACACTGGCTGTGTCGAAGGACCCTCTGCAGGATTTCTTCGGGCAAGCTTGTCCCACTCAGAAGTGATCTACTGGGTCAGAGACACCGTGAACCGAATGGCTCAGGAGGGACACACAACGTGTGCTGCTGCGTTACAGCTCTCCAGTTCTCTCCTCCAGGTACCCTTAACTGCCGTCTTTCCTGCAGCCAGGTGATTCTTTCCAGTTCAATCCCACTGGATGAAATCGTGCGTGATCTGCCGATCGAGCGTCAGAAGAGTGCTGATGAGCTTTGTCTGTATAATCCTGTCTAATCCAGGAAGCTCAGGAAATTACATTAGATTATTTGTACACGATAAGAAGGACCTCAAAAGGTTTAAAGCCATGTAATTCTTTACACCTGAGGCAAAGCTAGGCATTGACTTTTCCCATTTCTTCTGGTTTAGTTGCCAGTCATAAGGCTCATTACAGTGACGAGCTCATTTTGTACTTGTGGACTCTTGAACATGTGGCCCTCAACATATTTCCCAAGTATTTATCAGTGCTGCTAACACCTGCTCCTCCACCCTTTGTGTTTAATTTAAAATGTGTTCTTCAGCCACTGAAATGGCTGCGCTTGGGCCTCCCGCAGCGAGGCGTACGAGTGGGCTCCGGAGCAGGCAGCACTTGGAGAGTTGGAGAGTGAAATCTTGGAACTTTAAGGGTCTCGATACATGGACACTTGCTGGAAGAAAATCAGCATTTTATGTGTCCTGCGGTTCATCTATCACTAGTAATTCATTCTACAATGCATTAACTGACCTATGTCTGCTCCTGTTGTGCAAGAGACAATCCTTTTTTCTTGCCTTCACTTCCCTATAGTGTGTCAAGGACCTTAACTTGTTCTTATTGCATTTTTATTTTCTCTTGTTTCGAAACTGAGTGTTTAAGGGCTAGTTTTCACAGCAGCAGAGCATATGCAGCAATAAACATCTTCTCCAGTTGATTAAGCACCGTAGCTGAGTTGTTCAGCTTCCACAGAAGCTGTTTATTGTAAGTATCCTCCAACTCTGAGGACATCATTTTAATTATATTGCATGAGAAGGAGCAAAAACAATAAACCAGAACATTAGAAAAAATGAGAAGATATAATTTTCCTTCCCTGTGAGGAACTTTTCAGTGAAGGTTAGAGTAGATTGTAGGGGTTTGCGTAGCTGAGAAGTTTCTGAAAGCCCATTTCCCAGTAGGTGTTTCTTTTCAGAGGCTGCAGAAGACATTAAGGATAGGATAGGCCATTCCGACTGATCTTCTGAGGCCAGATTGTGAAGTCATTGTGAATCATGCTGGTGATTTCAGAGAAACGTATTGCACAAGCTCATGATTTGTCAGTCCAAATGACCTGTTTCCAGCTTGACCAGTGGAGAGTCTAGCCTTAACAGGGTGATGGTGATGGGGGTAGCTTGCTGAGATTTACTTGCTATCTGCTCTGAAAGATGTGAAAACATTCATTTCTATTACTGCCATTCTGAACCCCTTTTCACTAGCTCCAGATACCAGTCTGGATATCTGTCTTTCCTACCATTTGTTTGAGAGGGGCAGTGAATAACTGTAAAAAGAAAAAAAGAAACAAACCAAACCCCAAAAAGCCCCAGCTATAGCATGACAGGCATGGGAGGACAATGTCAAAATGAGACATCTCAAGCACATCAATCTCTTATTTCAGACACACACTTTGCATTTCCAAGCTGCCAGGTAACCCCAGCACTGCTAATGCCTCTGGCTTGCTTGCTTGAGTAAGGTTGTTGATGTTTGAGTAAGGTTGTTGATGTTTGACCCAGCATCTTCACTTGACTGGCCCTGAGGGAATGATCTGTGTTATCTCAGAGGGTAACTTTTTTCTTTTCCTGAGTCTTATGAGCATCTTCTCTTTTGTGAAACAGTTAGTTTAACTGTCAGTTAAATACTGCCTTAACTGAAACAGTTGAGCGCTGCCTAATGTTCTAATAAGCTACAGCAGTGAGGGCTTGGCAACAGTGGAAGTCTAACCTAAGGGCAGGCTTGTCAGGTTATTTGTGCAAGGTATGTTGAAGGTTTGTGAACTTTCCAGAAAACGTAGTTTTGAACAAATCTGGGTTGTGTTAGCCAGGTAAAACATTGTCTTCACACACCACTATTCTGCCTCTGTCCCCTTGCTGCCCAGCGTGCTCTGAACCAAATAAATGCTGACAACTTCCATGGGGCTTTTGAAGGTTACTGATTTGGCATTATCTTCTTTTGAACAGAGATTTTTACCAGCTTTAGTGAGAATGATTGGGAGGAAGATTAGACAGAGAGTGGGACAACAAAGTGTCCACAAAAAGGGTCAGCCAGCAGCACCTGCTCCCATGACCAGACTATGAGAACCACTTTCCTTGTCCTCCCCCTGTGACCCCATTGCATTTTAATTGATACCTTCCTTACCTGCTTTATACAGAAGCACTCCCTGCAAACACACACAGATAAACACCACTACCATCTTTTCGGTCCCCTTTAAAGATCCTCTTTGTTGCAAATGTTGTTCAGTACAAAGCTGGTGGAGATGTGTGAATTTGCTCCTCCTGAGAAAGAGTGTTCCTAAAGCAAGAATCCAAAGTTTTTCTGGGGGCTGTGATCATCTCTTACGTGCTGGTGTGGGCCCCGAAGAGAAAGAGCCTGTTCTGTGATCATACACCAAATTGTACACAAAATGTACAAATAAAAACCAGCGTGTAGTCATGTTACTTAATGCTAGCAATTTTTGCTACATCTATAAATCTGCTGTCTTCTACCAGCAGCTAAATGACACTGACGTTAACATTATTTACTCCTTGATGCTCTTTCTCTAGCTATCAGTGCAAGCATTTTGAGAATTGAGTGCTACCTTAGAGACAAGTAGAAAAGGAGACCGTGCCCCTCCAAGTAATGCACAGTCCTGTTGTGGCTTATTGCAAAGTTGTGAAGACCCTGCAGGGTACAGCTTGCTGTTCAGAGCCTCACCCCAAATACTACAAACTTCCTTGTGGGAACTGCGGGAAGAAGTCCTAAACTCATCACCAGGTGCATTGGATAAGATGATGTTAAATAAAACTGGCCATAGCCCTGATCCTTGTGGATCTATTGCTCACCCTCTTTCCATGGAAATGCCAATCATCCCTGAGTGCTCCTTTTACACCTTTGCTAGCAAGTTGTCCCTCTGATTTGCCGGACTTAATTCTCAGTTTTTGATATGTCTGAATAACATTAGATATGTTGGAATATTTCTATACGTAAAATAGCTATGGGAAAGCACCTTATAGTAAAAGCAAGAGAAAGTTTGTGGTCACTGAGGATTTCTCATTATTTTTCCTCTAATGTGGAAAAAAGTAGCAAAGCAGCAGCTTGTCTGTGCAGAGAAACTCCAAAGCAAAAAGCAATAATGAGGGGGAAACTCATTAGTTTCTACTACTACTATTAAACTACTACTCATAGTAGTGCGGTGACTTTGAGATGCCACTGCTTTCTCAGTGATGGTTTGTGGCCCAGATGACTCCAGCCCACCTGGAAAACACAAAGGTGGCAAAACTTATAAGTTAGAGAGTCTGGGAATTACATATTTTAAGGCTAGAAGAAGGTGATCATTTCGTCTTAAGTCTTTCATCTTGCCAGCTTACAGAGTGCAGACTTGCATTCTGTTACATCTGCACAAGGCTCATCACTTTTGTCTGATCATCCTACCTTGGTTTAAAGACTTTGAGTGAAAGAGATCTCTGCAAAGCTGTAGACAAACTGTTGTGGTGGGTAATTGCTTTTGTAAAAAGCAAATCTGACATTTGTTGTATGTGCTACTTTAGCTTTTTCTTCTGTCTGTGAAAGTATTTATAGCCCTGGGCAGTGACTTCTTTTCAAATTATTGTTTTACTCCATTTATTTGTCTTCCTTATTTGGAATATGTAAAGAAGCCCTACTATGGAATGTGTTATTTAAAACTGTTTAGAAAGTTAGTGTTTTCTAGTTAAAAAACTTGCTGTAACTATTCTTTTTCTGTCAGGCTCTTCCTTCTCTTAATTTGAACAAATCTATGTGTACATGCCCATACAGAGCTAGGACAGTTGTACAACTCCCCAGATTTCCTTTTGCAAACTGCTGGCCACAAAACACTTGACTAAACTGGCTTTTTACAGATGGCCATTCTTTCCATAAGGCTGTTAGGTTATAGTTCCTCCCTTCCATAGTCATTGTCTCTCTTGTTTTTTTTAAAAAAATTCTTTCCTGCTGTCACTGGAGCCAGTGGTGCTCTGAAGACATGTAGGAACCATGAAATCATCATCCTGATTTTCTGGATATATTTTCAGATTGCAGGAATTTTTCTGATGGCCTTCCAACAGTCATATTATTGTCAAATTTTAATGCAAAAGTTTTGATTTTGACCATTCGCACAATGAAACACCTTTTTACTATCATTTATCATAAATTCACAATTATATCCAAAGTCCCATTTAAATATTGTAGAGAGTCTGCCAGAATTGTGATATTATTGTCTGTATTGCTCTTTTGTTTCTGTTTGCAGCAAGTTCAGTGAAAATTTACTTATGCTCCTCATCTTATCGCAGCTACATTTTTTTCAGTGTATGGTACTGCCAAGAACAATGGTATAGCACTTAATAACAGAATTTTGTCGTAGTCTTTATCTCTGGAAACTCTTCCAGTTTATCATTTTAATAGCAAATGGCGTGTTTTACACAGAACTGATAAAAGTTCTTGTAAGCCCCTCTTCTTTTTCCCTTCTCTTTCTCTCTCTCTCTCTTCAGCCATAGCTTTCAGGGACAAGTCCTCCTCCTCTTTTTAAAGCCAAGGTCAAGCCTGGTGAAAGATGCTGTGGGAAGCCTCATGTGTCAGACATGACACAGCGCTTTGAGACAAAACAATACAGCAGCGTACAAAGGGACCACAACAAACTAACAGTGTCATTGTGATGAAGAAATAAAAAGATGATGGGCTCTGATGAAAAAGTCCACTGAGACTGTGCATTGCAGTTCAGGTTGCAGCCAGCTGGCAGGAAAGCGGAGAAGAGATGAAGGCTGTTTCTGTCTTATTTTACCATCCTTATTTCTCTTTTGTAGCGTGGGGAACTTAATCAAGTGTGATTTGTGTCTGTTCTTCAGCCAGACAGTTCAAAACCCAACGAAACAGTCACATAACAATATGTAGAGAAGCAGCTCAGCAGTTACTAGTAAATATATGACCAGTGGTTCACATCTAGAGTGCCCACCTGTCCCGTATTGTGGAGGATGTCCTTTATTTGTCCCTTATACAGTAATAAATGACTAAATAGGCTTCTGATAAGTGCAAAATGTCTTTCCAATCTGTAGTAAGGGAACAGCGATGTCAGGGTTTCAAGAGAGCATGAGGCTTCCTGAAGTGAAACCTGGCAAATAAGTTTTAAGTTTGTATTCCTCAGAATAAAATTCTTCAGATTGCTTCTGAAATGGGGAGGATGGATGGCTCTGTTGGTTGTTGAGAACTAACCTGCCATGGGGGAGGTGAAATAAGGAGTGAGTGATGGGCTAAAGGGAAATGCAGTACTGTGTAAGAAAAGGTCTGCAGTGAGTATAGGACTTCGTGGGTAGGCTAGTGCCTGGCTTGGGAAATTGCCTTGCCCATAGTAAGGCATGGATTTAGCTGAGACTTGCTTTGGTTTAGAACCTTGCCTCACATCAAACTCAAGGTGTGGAAATCCATGCTAAGTAGGAACAGGAATAGAACTGCAAACTGTGCAAACCTGGATGACGTTAACCTGCGTGATGACTTTGTGAGGGTCTCGGGCCGTGCACCATAGACAGCCTGGAGCTGCTGCCAATGACTTGCAGAGCATAATGTGCTGAAAGCGAGTCCTGGACATGGAGGTCCAGCTGTTGGGAACCTGAGCCCCCAGACATGGGACACTGCTGAGTGTCACAAGTGTTTCCTACAGTCTCGTACAGAATGAAAAAGTTGAGGAGAACCTGCTACCCTAGGGTGTACAAAATGCTTTGATTATTAGTAGCGAATGGATTGTTTGCAGCAACAAAATCTACCCAGATGAAGACATTGGCACTTATTTTTCAGGTTCTGTGAAGGTTGTGTGTTCAGATGAGTCTGAAATGTTTCTAATTAATGTTATCAAAAGTGTGACGTTTAATTAACTCAATAACATGTTGAGCCTAATGATAACACATTTTGATTCACCGCAGGCAGCAATGAGCTCTCCTGAGCAACTCCAAAGGTGGGAAGGACTGGGGGAAGGAGGAGACCTGTAGGGCACATGAACACACTTTTTACTGAGGAAAGGCAGAGTGCTGAGAGAGCTGATTATGTTGTCAATCCCCACCTCACATCCGAGACATTTATAAATGAGTGCAGAATATCTGCTATCACATATTAATAACAATGGTCTATTTTCCCAGACTTAATTTTTATTAACACTCATGTGCCACTGAAAGGAATAACAACAGAATGTGTTAGTTTCATATTCTTGAGTCAGAACTGCTCAGTGAAATTATGCTTTTTTGACATTGAAACCTATTACAAACATTTTCTAAAACTGAATCAGCAAATTAATTTTTTTAAATTTGAAATGGAAATTTCTGCTGTGTCATTCAGCTGATCGATAAGAAGTTATCCAGAAGAAGTAATGCAAATGGGAGGGGGAGAGAACCGCACCTCTGCTGTGCTGTTACTGTTGGGTTTGCTAGCGTGTAACTGATTAGTCAGGTAGCAGCATGAAATTTTCTTCTCCACAATATTTATGTAAATTTAAATGCTTTTCAGAGACATCTTATTTAGTTAAAATAAATAAATAAAAAGAGCTAAGATGAACAGGCACTGTGCTTAAGTATCCTGAAGATACTTGATTGTGCAGGATATCTCTGTATCTCAGAAATACAAGGAAAAGAGGCCGTTGGACCTTTAACCCTTGTAGTGCTGAATTTCACTAACTTTTCCACCATGAATATAGGACATGTGTTCTCAAGAAATCTCAGAAGTTAGGAAGGTCATTTGTTCTGCATGCAGATGGATGCCCAAGTGGATGTGGTCAAGAAACTCACAAGTGTAAGGGAAGTTTTATGAAGGTGTTTTTGATGACTCACCCTTCATTGCAGGAAAGCTACAGGCAGGAACGAAGCTTGTGGCTTAAGTATATTCCAGATAGGAGACGGGACAAGAGAAGTGGTCCAAGAGATGCAGGCACAGAGTGGGGAGAGGTGGCAGCTGGGAGAAGAGATTGGGAGGAGCAGGGCAAGCAGCAAGTTCATAGATGTTATGCCTTTCAGATGTGTTTTGTGGCAATCAATTAATCGATGCCCTTTGAGACTTGAGCCTGGCAATATCTCCTGACTCAAACTCAACCTCCCTGGGTTTCTGTTGGTATCAGTTAGGAGTGGCTCCAGATTTAGGGTGGGATTTTAGGCTGCCAATAAGGAAAGTGTTGTTCCTACCTCGTGAATGGGAACTGAGGGTCAAGGGTTTGAAGATGAATTGAGTAAGAAGGATAAGGCTGGCTCCCGCTGCAGGGTCTGACCCTAGCAGCTGGTCCGAGCCATGGGCTCCATCATGTGTGGTAGAGTTATTGCTCTCCAGGAATTTTATTTGCGTAGTAACGGGCAAAGGAGGACTGCAGTGTCCCTGCAGCAAGACCATCATTACAACGTACTGCCGGGGTTACATTTCCCTAGCAAAAGCATGCATATTAAAAAAAGGGGGGTGGGGTGGGGTGTGCGGGGACAACGGGCACATTCTGGCATTTGTGAAATACGTTGAAGGATCAGAAACAATGGAGCCAAGGTCCCTTCTCGGAAGATGTATGAGGGGGCGTTGGACGCCTGAAATTTCATTGTCATGGGTGGGGTTGTTCTTCCTTCTTTTTTTCTCTTTTCCTTGCAAGCGAGCGAGAAAGGGGGCGGGGAGGGGAGGGCGG
>JAVJGJ010000061.1:58101130-58113820 GCA_035590215.1 Microhierax caerulescens | reverse complement strand
GAGAACGGGGGGGGGGCGGGGAGGGCGGTAGCTGCTCTGCTGCTGTGCTGGGTGCCAGGCTTGCTACTGCAGTATCGTACTCAATATTCTGATCACCTTGCAAGTCAAGGAGCCTTGTGGAGCCTGCAGTGGTGTCAGAGTGAAAAACGAGCAACGCCATCACGCTTGGCCAGGCGGTGGCTGCCTGCCCGCAGGGAGTGCTGGGCTGCAGTGTCTTCCTTTGAAAGGACCCCAGTTTGAACAGGGTGGTGGGCTGGTAGCTTGCTTTTTGTTTTGGTATGTGTATATAAGACTATTTCCCATTACATTTAAATAAGAGGTTTCACTGCAGTGGTTCACAATACCGGAGGCTTGAACTCCTTGTCCTAGGGTCTTGGATTCCTCCCACGATTTGTCAGTCATTTGCGAAGAGGCAGGAAGGAGTGGGCTTGCTTGAATGTGGTTTTGGATGCGCTTTCTTCTTCCTCTATTGCTCTTTTACATGGCGAGTGAGCTGGAGGAGGCAGTTCCCGCAGTGAAAGGCAGGAGGAATGCACCGGCACTTTGTATGTGTGTATGTGTACATGTGTCGAGGGAGGAGCAGGCTTTTCAGTAGGGAGGTTTTGCAGTGGCGAGTGCAATACAGACCCCTGGATGCTGCTAACCCAAACTGTTGTCTTTTATTTTATTTATTGTTCGTGGCAAAGGCATTGCCTAGGCAACCATGATGCTTCTTCACTCTTGACTGGCGCATTCCGCGTCATCTGGGTGGGACACGGCAAAGCAGCAGCAGGAGCAAGACAAGTGTTGTTTGGCTCAAGATGCTCAGAGACTGATAGTGCTAGTTAGAGGCAACTAGACGTCTGGAAAATGCGGCATGGGGTCTTTCCCACACTGCTCTGCCAAGTCACTCAGAAGAGGTCTGCAGCACCCCCTTGTTATTGCAGGGCTGGTCTACTCACGGCTCGGCTGAGACACTTTGGTTGCAGCCCACTGTTCCCCCTGGCATTTTGGTCAGGATGTCTGATCTCTGCAGTGTTAGCACACGTCGTTCTTCACTTGCAGCATCCTCTGCTCTGCCAAAACGACTTTGTGCCATCTCCAGGGAGGGAGGCAGAGGGAGTGACTGCTTGCCTGTTAGGTTACATGTTCCATTACTAACACCTTTGCTCTCAGTGCAGATGTAGCCCAGATTCATTAGAGTAGAAATCATTCCTTCCCTTGTGGCTGGACAACTGCCTAGTTATGAAGGTCTGTGATGGTAACTTCAGGGCTGATCCACAAATAAAATAATCCAATTGCTCAGCCAGCCCTGGAGAACAAGCAACCACCACCTTCCTGGAGCTGCATTAACACCGGCATGACCACCCCGCATGGAGGCTCTCCTTTATATCTGTACACTGAGTTTAGGATAAGGTTCCCAGTATGTTCACTGGGAGGGAAGAAACCCTCAACAAAACAAATTTCCATCCTGACTAGGTCAGTGCAAGACTGTCTGTGCACAAGGCATGGACACAATTACTTCCCAAATACAGTAGCCATCTACCAGCTTCTGATAAGACTTGCTTTGAACTGCCGTATTTCAAGAAAAAACAGAAGGAATATCCCAGTCACCAGGATGGATGTCTGTCTGTCTTCTGTCCATCTATCTGTCTATTGTAGACAGAAAAAGAGAAAGAAAGAGAATAAAGGAGGAGAAACTTATTGTTTTCCCTTTAGCTGCAGGTGCCTGGAAATCATTCTGCAGGTTAGTTCGTTACAACTGGCTCAGTCTAATGGAACTGTGATGACATACAGTCATGAGGGCAGAAATTATTTTATTAAAAGTGTTGGCAGATACAGCTAACAATTTAAGCTTGCTAACTATTTCTGTCTTGGGATAAAACACACAATGAAAGGTGGTGTAAAAGTTTTACTGCTCTGTGTACAGGTCACATACAAATCAGCATTCTGGCAAAAGAATATAAAATGTTCCACAATGCAGAATTGCTCTCGTGGGGGAGTTCTGAATGTCCCATTCAGATGCATTTCTTCTTCGAAAATCCCCTTGGGTCCAAGCATATAGCTGAAGTGTTTTGAATTTTTAAAGCTTTTGCATAGCTTTTTTCTGTGATTTTTTTCCCCCCCTGCTTTTGTTTTTTGTGGTGGTTTTTGGTTTTGGGGTTTTTTTTTCTGCCTTCATTTTATGTGTTTGGGTTTTGGTTTTTTTTTCATTGTTCACTGTTTTTCCACCAGCCTGTGGTGGTATCAGTTCAGAAAGTCTTCCTGCAGGCTTGTTTCTCCGTCAGGGTTTGAAAAGTTTCTTGTTTTCCAGGCTGGTGTGCTACTGACATAATTCATGCCTCTTCCAACTAAGCGTTGTGTTCTATGGAAGTGGGAAAACAATATATAATGTAAACTGGTTAAAAAGGACAGATTTTTGGTTCTGGGTGAGAAGAATCAAGGAGTATCTTATGCTGATGAGCTAACAGAATTTTTTTTGGATGTGACAGTGAAACCCCTTCATAAATACTCAATTTGGTCTGTCTGAAGCATTTCATTTCACCCAAAATGAAAGTGTTGGGTGAAATGTGTTTTATTTTAGGACATTTAATCCAAAGTAAAGTTTTAATAGCACTCCCATCCTCTGGTTCCAAAAGAAAAACAAATCTGTACATAACATTGAATTGAAATGTCACAAATTCCTAAATGATACTTTTTGAGGGTAAATAGAGAATTAAAATATTTCAAGAGCAGACGAGTAAACCACTTCTTTTCGATTTGTTGAAAATAATTTCCTGAGTTTGCCAGGAAAGATCAGCATTTATGCACTTCCATCTTCAGGGAAGCTCGTTTTAGGAACAGGTTTTGCAGCGGTTGTCTTTTTTTTTTTTTTTTTTTTTTTTTCTTCGTCCCCCCCCATCTGCTTTCAGGACAGGAGGGTTTGCACTGTCATTTCCATGGGTAGGTGAAATGTTTCTGCACCCAGGGAGGGTGGGAAGGAGGTGGGAGCAGGCGCTGCTGCATCTGAGCCAGAGCCAGCGGCAGGGTAGCCCTGGCCCGGGGCGGGCTGGCGCTGGGCACGCAGCACTCGCCACAAGCTTGTCACAACAGGCTGCTCAGAATTCGTCGTGATAAGAATTTTATGGAGGAGACAGTAGGCCCTCAGGGGGGAAAGGAGTACGACTGGAAGAGTGCCAGGTAGGTGCCACCTTCTCAGGTGGATAGAGGCATGTCCTGCACAGATGGCTACCGGTACTGGCTGCTTTTCTGACCCTAATTATAGCTCTGATGCTGGGCTCAAGGCCAAAGGAATACTCTTAGCCATTAGAAAGTGTGGTCCCCCTCTCCCCATCCATGTTTGTATGTGATGAAGGAATACATGATTCTCTTGGTTCTGGAAAGATGTATGTTCAACTCCTGCTTGAGCTCTGTCCAACACCAAGAAAAAAAAAAAAATATTCCTTTCTAGGTTTGCTTTGCTTCTGTTTTTTAATCTTCCCCTAACGGAAAATGAGCAAAGTGAACTGGAGAGACAAATCCAAATTAGTAACAGGCTGCAAGGGTGCCTGTGGGCAGCAAATGCCTGAGGGGATGGGGGGGGGGATGTCACTCAGTGGGTGCAGGAGCCGGGCTCCCAAGGTGAAGTTGCCCTCCTGAGTGCAGGCAGACTGTGTGTGAGATCCACAGCTCCTCCTTGCTGGGAGTCGGGTGCTTCAGCCTTGCTCTGGCCCTGCTTTTCACCCTTTTGCTTCACTGGGTTGTAGGGGTGATGGAAGGGAATAAAGCTAATGAGGAACGTAGCTGTTAGATACTTTGTGAAGAAGGCTACTCCAGCACCTCCAAATATATGCAGTTTCTATCTGCAGCTCTCTGGACACTTGCTCATTTAATTACTTCTCTCTGGCACGTACAGGGACCCCTGTAGAGACAAATGGTTTACTGACTCACGTGACTTGTGTCTAATATGTAAGTTCAGACTGTAGCCTCAGCTCCATCCCCTTGGCACTGCTCCAGTGATGCAAGGAGGAGACACAGCTGATCAAAAGAGCTACATAGATGTCTTCTTGCATAAATGAGCAGAAAGCTGGAAGGGAATGTCCAGGCCAGTCTGCAATCTGATAAATCTGAATGTTGAAATCACAGAAAGCTGGTTTTGAGCAGCACAGATTACCACAGCTTGCTAGCTGCTCTGTCCAGCGTGCCCAAGATGATGGGCAGAGGGATGGAAAAGGTGTAAAGATGACCCAAGTATCACTGTAGAACGCTTTTCCCATTCAAGGTGTCTTAAAAAAGCATTGCATTTTGTTGTATTAGGAACTTCATCTCCAATTGCCTTCTTGCTTCAGCCCTGACTTCTTGGAAGTAGGGAAAATTGGTGGCTCTGTTACAATTCTGCTACTGAGGAAATCCTACAGACCTGCAAAGGGAAGAGTGTCACGCTCACCTCTGAGCCATCCCATGGCAGGACATAGATCATTAGATGAGGAAGGTGGCTCCAGAGGACTCTTGGAAAGGTTATACATGTGCCCCCTTGACAAGAACTAGCAGAGACACTGCAGAAACCAGGCTAGATGGGAAAAACAGCACCAGCATTTGGTCGTGTCACTTTTAGGAGGTGGTGATGGGACACAAGCGCCGTTCATGCTATTGTGTTGTGAAACCTGCATCCGAGCTGTGATATTGCTTTATTCTGCTTTTCTCTTGAAAGACCAGACAAACACCAGGCTGCTGTCAGGCTGCCACGGGCTGACGTGATACATCTCCAGCATGTCCATGCAGCTGACTGCAGGCAAGCGTGCCTCCAAATTTACCAATAAAACTGCTGTGGCTGCCGCCGTCGTGACCGACAGCAGCAGTGCACACTGGCTCGGAGCTGAGGAGGCTTCTGGGACAGTCACTGCTCTGATTCAAGCGATTCATGCCTGAATAATGTCCTTTCACTTCCAGAGAGAGCCAGTGTGACAGGCGCACGCTCTATCTGTTCTGACAGGGAACGTCTACATCAGCTGTGCAAGGGAATTTGAGCAGATCGGGGGCTCCGGTTTCATTCCAAATGTGACAGGGCTGTGTAAATAAATAATCCCAATCTACATAATTATCTCTTTTTTGGGAAGTCATCACGTAAATTTGGCTGATATCAAGGGATGCTGCATATGGAATTTGTGCATCCAAAGCCGGGTTCTTCCTGGCCTTGCTGCCAGGTGCTTGGAGACGGGGTCCGATTTTGTGCGCTCTTGAACATCACAGATTTTCTTCTGAGGCAGATCAAATGCTTGTATCATTTTCACCAGAAAAATGCCATCAACAGCAGACTTCCAGTGGTGATTGAAAGTGTGAATTCTCCTGCAAACTGATTCTTTTGCATACAGTCATCTGGGAACCAGGACTTTGATTTTCATTTATTATTCTCCCTGGCAGCATGTTCAGTCAGTATGCAGATTTCCTTCTTCATTCAATTTTCAGTGGGCAGGAAGACTACAATTAGTTGTATTATCATCAGTGTGAATAAAATGGAAACACTGAACTGGATCTTTATGAGCCTGCAGTTGCAGTGGGAAGATGCAGATTCATTACACACTAGCAGACGATGAAAAAAGCTTTGGGCCAACTGAATTCGCTCCTTGTCATCTTCCTCCTTTGAGGAACTTTTTGTCTTTTGCTGCTATTTCAGACCTTCTCCCCAGTCAGCCTAGACAGGGGAATCACTGGGTGGGACAGAGCTGCATCTTGAAGTGACAAGGACAAATGAATTAACACAGAGGAAAGCTGGCTGGAAAAGCAGCCAAAAGGCATGCTGAGGAGAGACTATTGCAAGCTAGGCTAGGCTTAAGGCCCTTTCCAAAGGTGCCTCCCACCTGAGCGTAGCTGACGTGGGACCTACACGCTGAAGCACACAGCTAAGAAGCTGGTTGTGCTGCAAGACAGGAGACAAGCACAACAGGCAAAGGGATGCTCCTCTGTTTCACCAGGAGGATAAATACCTTCATTTTACAAGTAGTTTTTTTAGGGATGGGGTAAGGAACTACGTTTTCTTTTCTCAGGAACTTAGTTTGCAGGTTTTGGATTAAATTAGCTGTGTTGAGAGGATGATTAGATTGGTGGAGTCTGTCTATATGCTCCTTCGCATGCTATCAAAGGTAATTTAGGTGTTAATTGTACTTGCTTTCCTCTGAAGCTGTTGGGATCTCTAGGCCACACATACACATGGTGGAACTGATTCTGACACCTCCCTGGGTTAGAAAAAAAAATAATTTCCCTGATTTATAAGAAGAATGGAGATTTGGGAGCTGACCGTAGTGTTGTGCCACGCTTATATTTCCATGCTGTTAATAAATCAGCGAGAAAAAGAAATTAAAGACAGATATTTTCTGTTGCCCTTATGCTGGAACATTATTAATTCACCAGCAAAAACTCATTTGGGACAACCTGGCAATTTCTTCAACTTCACATGTTGACAGTTCCATGGCTTATTAAGTCCATTGGCAGCAGCGTGCTATGACTCCTCATATTGTTGAGGATTCCCAAGGTGCAGATTAGCTGAGTCTCTTACCCCCTGCACGAGGACACAGGGATATAACGTAACTTCACAGAAATCACAGCATAAAAGCAGCAGAACACAGGAGTCAAACATCTTGTGTGGTTTCTCTGAAGACTAATAATATGGAATAGCTGAGGGCTGCGTGCTCAGTAACCCACTGCAACCCAGCTGCTCCCAGAGCATCCCTGTCTTCCTCTTCTGCAGAACACGGGGATGCTCACATCTTTGAGACTGTGCCACCGCGTAGAATTGGGTTGAAATGCGTAGGGCAGACGCACACACGGAGCATGACTGCGTATCTGTCACATCTTCAGGCAAGATGAGAAAGCTTACTTCCAGCAGGAAAATGCTGCAGTGGGCCACGTGTGCTTTGACATTTAGCTGTCCTCGTTATGTGGACTCCTCCCTTTCTCCTCATCAGGATGCTCTCCCAAGCTCCCTTTTGTTTTTCCTCTTCTCCTACGTTTTGGCCTCTAATGGAATTTCCCGATGTGATGCTTATTACACTAATGAATTCAGGGAGTCACATGGCTGGTGGCAGGTATTGACCCTCCTGTCATCACCCTGCTGCTGTCCCCCACTCCAACAACCCAGCTGTTCTGGCTGGCAGTCCGCATGCCTGACACTGATGGTTCATCTCATTCTGGCTTTGTAGTGTGTTTATGCTACTCGAATTTGGGTGTTCTTCACCACCGTTCCTGATGTGTTCTGTAAAATTTGGACTGCTGTCATTAAAATATAGCTTTAATCACTGGCTGCTTCAGCTCTCCACTTTGCCTTAGCTGGTAATACCATAAACTATTCAAGCAGTGCAATTGCAGAGCTAGTTTTTGAAACCCTAGGTGTTCCAATTAATTAATGTGAACAGAAATTATACTAACTAATAACACCCAATCCAGTGCTAGGGTATTTGACTATATCAGGAGAACATTCATAGTATATTTTCTATTTTAATTTCACATTCAGATATATTAGAGGGCCTGGATCAAGTCTCTGAAGATGGGTCCTAGAGAAACCTGCACATCTGGGTGCATGTTACATTTAGCCTGTTCTTCTGGCCCGTGGAGGAATTGAATCTCTACTCCTGAGCTGATGGAGGGGAATCAAATTTGATCACTTTTAGCTTCAGTTACTCTGACTCTGGGGTACCAAATGATTTCCCGAGAGTAAGTTTTGTGGATGATCAGTTGAAACTAAATAACATGGGACATTTTTCCCACCAGATTCCTTTGACCAGGCCATGCCAAATTTCATGATGAAGCACAAGCAATCCCTCCCTTTTGTTACTGAGTTTGTCCAAGAAAGAGCATGTCATCAGCACTGATCCATCGTATCTGCACTCTCTCATCTGCAGATGCTGTTTTCCATTTCTCCTGAGCGCCTTAGCTCAGGAGGTTCTTTTGGATGGGGGATATTTTGCTGGGAGAAGCTTTTTCCTCTCACAGTGCTATCTGAACACCGGCCAACGGTCAGGTATCTCATGCAGATAAGTGCTAATACCTTCTATTTTCAGAGACCAGAAATGCAAAGGGAAAGCAGACAGCCATTTACTAAGCCAGCAACTGAAGGAAGAAACATCAGGATCCTCTGGCGTGGAACAATTTAGACCTGTACTCATGCACATATACCTCTTCTAATCTTATGCTTCCAGTCCTGGACCTGCCTGCTCCCCCCTCCCCATCCCATCTTCCACATCTCCATCTTCAATCTCTTCCCTGCTGCCCATCAACGGTCCCTAAGTTCATCAGAGCTGTTGCAGCAGGGTAACACATGCCAGGAAAGATTATTCTTGACTGGTTGCCAGGTCTTCTGCTCTTGCTCTGGCACGCAGATAAAATGTTAATAGGGCTGAACGCATCTGACACAAAGGGTGAAACTGCATGTTCCAGGCACGGAGCCTTTTGCCATCCATTTAGCAGAGGCACAGGCTGGATCCTTCCAGTTGATTTTTGCTTGCTAAAGAGGAGCTGACTAGGGACTTCCATGTTTGACAGAACCCCGACAGGGATTACACCTGCCTTGTGGCAAGAAGCTTAAGCAATGCCCCCTTCTTGCTGATAGGTACACAAAGAGAAATTTATTTTTCTTCTAAGGGCAAGTCCAGAATTCTTTTTGCTGGGGGGGATTATGATGTGGGAGTGGGAAGATCTCAGTGAGAGCTCTGCAGTAAGTTGAAGCATGGGCTGCATTCAACTCTGATTGTTGTTGCCACAAGTGACGAGGCTTCCCAGCAGGATGAGTGTTGGCTGAGGTCAGCCCAAGTGCAGGAGACACCAGTGTGCACTGTTCCTCACAGCCCAGTGTGGGGCAGGGGGTAGCTACTGCTCAGGTTTGGCCAGCCAAGTCTCTCCCAGTCTTGACGAAGAAGAAGGTCGGAACTTTTGCTGTATTTGATATGACCAGCAAAACGGGAGGAGAACGTTCTTAACTAAACTCTTGTGAGACAATATCTCTGTGCATCTCTACTGATACAGTTGCTTTGCTTTGTTTTCTTCTCTTAAGGGAAATTCCAGCCTGAAACATTCCTGGGTGAAAATTGTTTCCTTTTAAAGTTCATAATAGAGAACGTCCTCTGTAAATTCTAGCTGTGGATTATATCTTGCCTCTGGCAACATCCTTTGAGCGGTCAGGAACGGCCTCACTCAAACCACAGCAGCAGATATGTATGGAGGAGGCATGTAAACAGGGAGCTGCCATTCCAGCAAGGAAAGTCAGGAGGGCTTAGCGGACCTGGTTATCTACCTTCATATCTTCTAGTAGAAGCTAGATTATCTAGCTTCACAGTGATATCGTAGAATTATTTAGGTTGGAAAAGTCCTGTGAGAACAACAAGTCCAACTGCTAACCCAGGACTGCCAAGCCCACCACTGAATCATGCTCTAAACGCCACATCTAGCCATTTTTTAAATAGCTCCAGAGAATGTGATTTCAACACCTCCCTGGGCAGCCTGTCCTAATGCTTGACCACCCTTTCAGTGAAGAAATTTTTCCTAATATCCAATCTAAACCTCCCCTTGCCTCCAGTGCTGTAAAGGAGGGCGGAATCAAAGCCCCAAGACGTGGGGCTGCTGGCAGCTGGACAGAGGTACAGGGTGACGTGTCTGCCTGGAGCTGTGTCCTACAGACATGGTGATGCAAATGACCAAAAAAAAAAAATGACCAAAGTTGCAATCAGGTACAGAAATACAACCCCAGTAACAGGATTTTTCTGCAGAGTAGGAAACAATTTTCCTCCACGAAAGCACACTCACCCAGTTTTCATTGATAATTATTGTGCTCTTGAGGGAAGAGTATTTTTAATGGGGAAGTACATGTTTTTTTCAGGCAGTGTGCAGTTTCTTCCTTCCCTCTCCCTCCATGGTATGCAATAAAATAATAAGATTTATTAATAAACTCTCATGGTGATTTCCTTGAGTACTTTATTTAGCTAGAAAGTCGTCTAGGGGCTGGGCCCTGTATATGCTGAAATCTGTGGAAAATTCCCATCTATTTCAACAAACTGTAGCTAAGACCTGTGCTTAATTAGGGGAAAACGAGCTCAGATCATGCCATGGGCTGGAAGATGAGTATCGTTCTAGCATGAGGTGGGGAGAAGCTTAGAGATTTTATTTATTATTTGCATCGTGATCTCCCAGAGGATCCTGTCCTCAGTCAGGCACACAGCAATCACAAAGCAAATCCTCTGAAGAGCTGCGATCTTAGCTTAGAGCAGTCAGATATGTGATGATTGAGGCCTGGCTTATAATAACTGTAGTGTATAGGCATCTTCCACGGGAATACTGTAATTGAAATATTTCTCATTTGGTTCGGGCAAGAAAGAGGCAATATTTAACATGTTAACCTATTAGCATCCGCTAAAGCATTGTTAAGGGACAGTGCCAGAACTCTGAGCTCTTAAAATGCTGCCCAGGTTGCTCCTGAGCATTCAGGACTGGTCTGAAAAGGCTGGCAGAAATGAATCTCTAACATTTGCTGCGATTAAAAAGGGTCACATTTCTGGGATGCAGGGAGAATTGGAATGATGCATGTGATCAGAAATGAGCTTCAGGAGGTGATGGGGAAGGCAAGTGAGAGCTGTAGGTGGCAGTAGCCTTTGTTTTAAAAAATCCTTTCCTCCCTTTCCCCCTCTGATTTATTCAGCAGTGCTAGCCAAATACCACGTTTGAAGAAATTACTCGCTGAACGGGTACTAGCAGTACGATTTGGTTATGTGAATCCTGGGAGGACGATGAGCTGTGCCTTTGCAAGTGTGAGCGTTTTGAGCCTTGGGTTCCTGTGTTAAGGGCTGCATGTCTGGGCACATGTCACGTGCATAGATGCCATCGGTCACCCTGGGGAGTGTGCCAGGCTTAGCCACATGGCACAAACGCTTCTGGTTTTGGAGCAGTAAAGCTGCAGTTGTGGGGCTTGACTGCTCCTGTGGCAGAGCTGCAGTGTGGGTCGGTGCTAGTTTGTCACTCAGTGCTGTCACACGCTGAACCCTTGCTAGCTGTCTTGCTCTGCTGCTTCTCTGGAGCCACCGTATCAGCTCTCTCAGTCTTCAAAGCCTCCTGACTCCTCACCAAGCTTTTTGCCTTCCTAACTTTTGGCTCCCTTTGACATTCAATGAGTGTCTTGCTTTCAGAGGTCTCCAAGCACTGCTCAGTGGAGGAAGACCTACAGCCCACCAACATGCTGGGAGGAAGGGCGCATTCCCTTTCTCACAGCCCTGCTCCTTGTGAGATCTCCAGGTCTGGTTTTGATACAAAGTGTTGGGGGGAAGGTGTTTAGAGGGAAGCCAGTTCCCCCTAGAATGGATACAGGATTATTGCTACTTTATCACCCAGATTACATAGGTGTCATGGTAATTACTTCAAAATGTAATCACTGAATAATCAAGAGGCAATATAATTAGTACCTGGTTGCAGAATATGTAATTACTGTGTTATATAGTGATAGGGTATTTGCCAAGCATATCTTTCTTAGTTACCAAGTAATTTAAGAGAATTTACGTGGTATTTGTGTCTGAGAGACAGGAAAATACCACCCAGCTGGGATCTCCGCAGAGGACTATAAACTTTCTGTCAGCAGGATTTGCAAGCTTTTCCAAGGTGAGCAACACTGGAGGAATTTGCTTTCTGCCTTTTTTCCATGCAATAGAGAAGTTCTTTGCCTGCACAGCATTACCAAAGGAAGTGTAATCATTGCTGTTTAATTAGACACTTATTTAGGGTCTTTGGGAGGTGAAAAGTTTTCCTTTATTTTCTGCCATGTAGAACATGTGTGGCAGCCATGAGAGTATGTTCATCCAGAAAAGAAATAAATGGAGAGACAATGACTCATTTAAGGGGGGTGGGGAAGACAAAATAGAGTTCCCAAGCTTTGAAAAGTCAGAGCAAACTGCCCCATCTCCATCAGAGCCTGAGCACCAAAAGTTGCACTGAGGCTGAGCACGTGGGAGCTCAGGCAGAAGTGGAGGGGGAGCTCCAGCCGGCGTGTCACCAAGCACAAAGGTGGAAAGTGAGGCTTCCCAGGGTCCCCGGTGCATCACCAGAGCGCCTTCTGTCCAAAACGTCATGAGCTCAAAGAATGGTTTCAGCAGGATTTCTGCTCTGCGAGTGAGAGCCGAGCCGCAGCGACAGCAGCAGGGAACAGCAGGATTTATGGCTGTACCTGTGCTAACGACCTGCAGCAGCAAGGCAGCCATTTGTTTCCCATAGCCTCTGTTCAAGCGCAGCAGCATCTTTCCCCTTTCTCTCGGTAGGAAAGCGAATGGTGTTTACTAACTGTCCTTCTGTCTGCGGTTGGAAATACCCTGCTATGGTAAATCATCGAAGGCAGCCTGTTAGAGCTGTGTGCTCGTTTACACAGGGACCAGAGGGGGGCTGGGGGGGGAGCGGCAGTATCAGACAACATACTTCAGTGAGGTAGCAGTTTTCATTGTTCTACTTGGCCTTAATTACATTATATCACCCCCTCAAGAGAAATCTCTGACTCTTTGGGCTTTTGTAAAGTAATACTTTATCTTCTTTTTCATTAAATAGCAACTACTTGTTAGGGCAATTTAACATTCTGCTTTTCCTTCACCTTGTAATGAAGTTGTGTTGCATGTCATGAGTATAAATAGATGAAGGTTTTAGTATTTTAGCTGTTAAGAATTTGAAGGCTTCACTTAACAAAAAAAATTAAATTACACCCCCCACCCCCCCACC
>JAVJGJ010000061.1:58072154-58087439 GCA_035590215.1 Microhierax caerulescens | reverse complement strand
TCTTTTCTTTTCTTTTCTTTTCTTTTCTTTTCTTTTCTTTTCTTTTCTTTTCTTTTCTTTTCTTTTCTTTTCTTTCTTGTTTTCCCTTTCTCTTCTGGCTGTCAGGGTGAATTTGTATCTTCTGACAGTGCTGGGGAGGTGGGAAAGATGTCAAAAAGAGGATGTAAAGTGCATTTTAAAGTGAGCTGTTAGGAATTGGTTTGACATTTCTGACAAAGGGAAAGGTTAGTGCACACAGCTTTTCAGGTCTTATCTTCTTATTCCTTTTCTTGTCAATCACAATGGGAACCAGAGGAATTCCTCATCGTGACCGGCTTGTCCCATGCACAAAGTTAATCTGGCAGGCAGGCTTGATTCGGCATACAGGCACTAATTACACCCTGCAGGATGTGTCTGGGACTTGGGTACCTCCGTTCTTACCAGTGTCCACTGGGCTTCTGGGAAGAAGGCTGGCCAGTTCAGAGGTAGTCTGGGTCTCCCTCCTCTTTCCCTTCTTCCTCACCATCTCCTCCCTTCTTTTTTTCAAGAGTGAGAAATGCCTACTCATTCACACTTGTGTCCTGCCAAGACACCTTGATCCTTGAGGGAACTTTATTGACTGATTTGCTCCAGAAATTTAAGATTACAGATTTAGAGCCATCTGCATAATCTAGTGAACCTTTGCTGTAGATACCAGAGCAATAACACCGATGCCAAGTTTGGCATCCAGGGCCATTTGGCCTGGCTCACTCTCTGGTCACCTGCTTGAGGAGAAGGAAGGAGAAATGTAGACACAAAGTTTAAAGGCAGCCCACAAACAGGCATGCCAGGACAGAAGGGAGGTGTGCTTTTACTGGTGAAAAGATACGGCTTTTAAGTGCAGAAATGTTTTATTGTTGATGCTTTAAATTGCAAATAAGCTAAGCCTGAGACAAGGGAAATCAACATGCATGAGCATGTACTTTAACTAATAGGTGCTTACATTATGTTTGATTCCTGGATAACTCGGGAACAGGACAAAATAAAAGAATCTTTGCCACTTCAGTTCATTACAAAGAGTAATAACTAGTTCTAAATAGCCACTTATTTCTTCTCAAATCTTATTATAGGACTGGCTTAATAGCTTCAGTTTCCTGGTTTGTAATATTGAAGACTCAAGTGCTTTCAACATTTTGGTAAACATATGCAAACTTGATTGTTTTTCCACAAGCAACTGAAAACATAAACTTATTTGAGGAAGCTCTCAAGTGTCTTTTCTTTAGTGAGGCATTAACATTTTCTGATGTGGACACAGTGGTTTCATTAGTTTTTTTTCTTCTAGCCAGTGCTTACTGGTTAGATGGGTGGGAGGAGGCCAAACCTCCTTAGAGTTTTTGCCTCTTCTTCCAGTTTGCAGCTTTCGGTTTCGCTTTTTGTCTTTCTGGACTAAAACCAAAGGCAACATTTCTAGAGGCCCTGCGAAGCCTTCAGTGTCAGAGCTTTTCTTGGCAGACAGAAGAGCACAATTGCAAAGCAGAAGTGCCTTATTTAGCAAGCGGTTGTTGCTCTCCAAGTTGATGAAACAATTAGCTGGAGATGATGCCGTGTTGCCATTCTGCTCTTTTAATAGCACCACAATGCTCCTTTGCCAGGACAAGCCTCTTTGTAGCTTTAATAAACCAGGTGAAACCATGCACAGCTTTCCTCACATTGGACTCTCCAAGCCTCATAGAGATTTAGCTGGCAAAGTGGAGCGTGTTCCTCCTGAAGGAGGAAAGCAAGCTACCAACAAGAATATTCTCTGCCTATTAAAGCAATTAATAAAACCTGGAGCAAGTCCTCTCCTAAAAATGGCTCTAGCAGCCAGAAAGGAGGTAATGTGGCAGATGTGGGCTTATCCCCCCGTGCTGGTACCAGCTGTGCAGTATGTTGTCTAGTGAGCATAGGGGCGAGAGCTGCTCTGATCCACATAAGAATGATAGTTTTGCACGTCCCTTATGGCCACTACAAAGCTCCTCTGCAGAGTGGTGTTGCCACAGATCAGACCAGTTCCAGCAGTTGCTGGGTTGGGGCGCCGTCCTTTATTTATTTCCTAGTGACTCCTTTCCGTTACTCTTTCTGGAAGCAAGCAGTGTTTTTTGCCTGGCTGCAACCTGAGCTTGATGCTAAATCTGCTGGAAACGCTGAGCAGTGGATTCCTCTTTACCTTCCACGCAGTTGCATATGGATTGGTTCCTGCAAGAGTTTCTCATAAACATTTTGATGGCCCTGTTTTATCAGCCACATAGGAAGGTGATCATAAAAAGGAGAAAAAAAAAAAAAAATCCCAGAGCAAAGGGGATTAAAATTAACAGTGATCTCAATTCCCTGCGTTTCAGTTAAACAACCTCATTAATACCGTCTGCAGTGCATGTTCTATGTCTGTGCTCCCCTCTCTGACAGGTCCCCAAATCACATTCACTGCCATTCATTATGTGCAATGGAATAAAACATTTATTCAAAGTCATGTTTTATTCCTGGGAAAATAGCTATTTCTGCAAGCTTCAGACATCTTTTCAACTATTAGCACTCCCCTTCGTGGCCCTGGGCTGCGTGCCCAGAAGATGAGTCCTGCTGGTCTTGATGGGATCACGCTGCCATGCAGTGTGGCCCTGGTGGGACAGACAAGGGCTTCACGGTGTCTCACGGTTGCAGATAACCCAGCCTGGTTTGAAAATGTAACCGTTCTGGGAGATTCTTGGTGTTTGGTGTAATCCCTCTCCATGTTGTCGTGACAGGGACCTTGTCAGCCAAGGCGAGGAGGGGCACATTATACTTTGCTGAAGTCCATAGAGTTTTCTTTTTCAGTTTAGTGAGCTTTTGGTCAGAACTTGTATTTTAATTTTGGAATAGCAATAACGAAAATGCAGCACCCCTTTACTGAAATGCCCACTGTCCTGTGACCAGGACACGCTGGGACTGACACTTTTTATAAGTGAGGAAGCTGTGGCCCAAAGGTGTGTATGATTATTTAATGGACAGCAGGAAGCTGGACATTCTGACCGCGGCTCTTCCCTGCTTACTTGACCAAGTTGCCTTTTAACTCCTGTTAACTTACCCCAGCCGCCAAGTGCACAGTCTGTGAAAAAGAGCATCCTCTAATTTACCCTGTGCAGACAAAGCACTAGAGCTCATTTCCAGCAGCCCTTTGCCCCTACAAGCCAGCCAAAACCTGAACTCACTTGAAGATGAAACTTAGAGTGCTGAAGTCAGCGGGGAGTGCAAACACAGAAGAAATTCAGGTTTTGAACTTTAAAGCCTGTCCCCAGACCACTTCTGTTATTGACACATTCAATAAATCAGCTCGGCAAAGGTGCAGACTGAGGAAGATTCACTGGTGCTTGGTGACAGTTTTGCTGTACTGAGCCTACAAATCACTCAAGGAGCCTTGTCACCCACCTGTAGGTGCCACTTGGGGCTCTGCAGCCTGCAGTGCCTCTTGCACTGCCTGGCCCAGCGCGAGGCAGACCTGCTTCACCGCTCTGCTTGCTGGTCTCTCTGCTGGAGAAGGGCGTTTCATTCCTGTATCAATGGCTGTACGTAGGGGGAATGCCATGAAGTCATGGCTGTACCACAGCAGAACATTCAGCAAGCAGTGGGTCCGCTATACCCTAGATTTCTATCACAGACTGGTCGGGGTTGGAAGGGACCACTGGAGATCATCCAGTCCCACCCCCTGCTCCAGCAGGGGCACCTAGGGCGAGCTGCACAGAGCCGTGTCCAGGCAGGCTTGGAACATCCCCACAGAAGGAGACTCCACAGCCTTTCTGGGCAGCCTGTTTCAGTGCTCTGTCACCCTCAGGGTAATGAAGTTCTTCCTCAGATTCAGGAGGAACTTCTTGTGTTGCAGTTTGTGCCCATTGCCCCTTGTCCTGTCACTGGATACTGCTGAAAAGAGCCTGGCCCCATTCGCTTGACACTCACCCTTAAGGTATTTGTATACATTGATAATGTCTCCTCTCAGTCTCCTCTCCTGCCTGAACTGGCCCAGCTCTCTCAGCCTTTCCTCATAAAGGAGATGCTCCAGTCCCCTCATCATCTCTGTGCCCCCCCCACTGGACCCTCTCCAGTAGTCCCCTGTCTCTGTTGGTCTGGGAAGACCAGAATTCCTATGTTTTCTCTTTTGTACCTAGCATCCAGCCCCACAGCAGCCCAGCTGCCCTCTCCTTGCTCCATGTCCCATGTGATGTGCCCATGGACACAGGACATGCTGTGACCAAGTCGCAGTGGCCCACAGGGCTCAAGCAACAGCCTGCTCTCACAGTGAGCAAGAGCAGAGTTTGGCTCCTGCCCTTCACAAAACCTGTGAGAACGTTATAAGCATTGAGACTCTGAACCTGCAACAAGTTTCGCTGAAAACGGCCAGCGTATTTAGAAATTATTAGGAGGGAGAGTCTGTATGCTCTGTTAAGCCTTGTTTCCTGAGGAATCCAGGCTAAAATATTGCTCAGACCTCTTAAGGCAGTTATGCCCAAGTGCACACACTACTTTAAATCAGGAAGCATGAAAGCAAATTAAGGTTTTAAATCACCATAGGTCAATTACCAAGTGGCTACTGCAACCTGTTATCTTTGCTGAACTGCTGTGCAGGCATGAACATCTAAATCAGCGCTGTTTAACCCAGAGCTCTCAAAACAGAACTTATTCAGTGCTGCGGAATCTCACCGCACTGCAATCATCTTGCTTTCCAATTGCTGTAGGAACAATAAAAAAGAAGATATCTGTCTGTAAGTAAGGTTCAAGTGTTCTTGTAGCTCTTAACCACCCTCAGTCACCCAAGTAGTAGACCCAACCTGATTCAACTTTCCTTTAAGTATTCAGTAAGTTTCTTGAATTCTCAGGATATTCCGTATATTTTAATTCTTCCAGCATCTGTCATTCAGAGTCTCTACAAAATATCTTTGCCATCTTTCATCCCAGGAATTATTTCTTCCTTTCTTGAAAACCAGCTATCACTGGTCTGAACTGGGGTACTAGCTTAACTGCGTTTATGGTCCTATCTAGACTAGAGTTACAATGAAGTCAGAGTAGAAGTGTGACTACTTATAATCTGATTATGAAACAGCTGAATTTCACGAGGCAGATGGGACCTTAAATTTCTGTTTTCATAACCCCAGATAGGAGAAAATGCCTTTGGGCTTTTCTCATATACAGTGGAACATTGTTCCTATAACCAGAAATGTCTCAATTTAGTTCCTAAAGGGAAGAATCCATCCAAAAAGAATATTGTCAGCAGTAAAATAGCTAACTTCTGGGAAGAAGATAGCACGTGCTATAAAAAACATGACCCCACAAACAAATTTTCTCCTATAGACTGATAACGACTCATTTTGGTGTTGAAAACATCATTGAATTGCTCCTTGCAGCAATTAGGAGAGTCTGTCAATGTGCAGCTACTTAATTGTGTTTTGATACTGTGGACTCTCTGTGGCAGGATGAAAGAACCATTTTGATGGTGAAATGGTCTTTGCTGTTTATTTTTTCGTAAACTCCACCCGGGACCAGAATTTATGGAGATGGGAAAGTGGTGGGGATTTGGGGGCCTACAGGTCCGGGTCTTTCTCAGCTGGTGGTCGGTGCTGCAGTGGCTTGTTAAACCGTTAGCAGCTCGTGGTACTGAACTGTGAGTGCTCCCTGCCCCACCACTCGAGAGGATGGTTAGCCAAGAGATCTGGGTTAAACTGCTTCTGCTAATCCATTTGTTGTGTCTGAAGGAGATTAGGGAGCAATCACAGACACAGCTTTTGTAAAACCCAGGCATCTTAAGAGAAGGGGAAGTGATATATATCTGGGCTGAGGGTACCACGTGAAGGTGGCCTGGGCTCACCATCTGATTCAAAGCAAACAAGATATCTAGAAAATAAATAGAAATATTACCTTCTATCCATCCGTAACAGACAAATGGATAGGCATCCTCAGTGAGGCTCACTCCCTGTGGAAGCTGGTGTGTGTGTCTGGCTCGGATGGCTTAAGCAAAATCACAAGCCCTAACAGGGCCAGATGTTAAAATAGCAAGGACAGAATTCACCTTGTTCAAGTGGCCTGGAGTTGCCTCTCCAGTCCAGGCAAATTTCTGTTTAATGATGTTTTCTTACGTGCTCATCCCAAGAGAGAAAGGAGAAAAAAAAAAAAAAAAAAGGTTGTTACTCTCTTTGCTGAAGGGAGTCTCAGAGATTATCAGTGACTGCTGGGTGGTGTGAGGTACCCAGGGAAAGCAAGCTGTACCCAGGAACATCAGGATTCCTTGTTAGGGGATTGTGTAGGGAAAAGCCAGCACGTCTCTGCTGCTCTGGCTGCCTGCCACGTTTTGAAGTATGAGCCAGCTCCGTCTGGGCAGCTGGATCTGCTTGAGGACTCTGCCAATGACAAGGCAGCCAACTTGTGAGTGAGAGGTGGTCAAGCTGTCAGAGCCCATCTCTTACTTGGAGCTATTATGGAGCCAAGACCAGCACCTTGGGCAAAGAGGCATCTCTGCCCATCAGCTTTTGTGATTTGATATGAGTAAGTGGATGCAGAGCTTTGATCTTGGAATCTGGTGTTTTGGGAAAGCTTCAGGTTTTTTTACTGCATTTTATCTAGCATGCCTTCACTTCAGAGCCACAGAATTATCCTTTTATCTCGAGTCCTATTGTTAGCCAGCTGCAACAGTCACAGGCAGCAGTTAATGTTAACACAGTCAACCTGTGGTGTCTCAGTCGAGCACATTACAAAACCATCAAATGATTTGATTCAGCTGCTGAAACATCCCAGAGGACAAGCTGTGCCCTCCAAACCAGCAGATTTGGAGCTAGATCAGAGTGTCTTTAAAGACCAAAGAGAGTTCAGACTCAGGGCTGCTCTCAGGCCTGGGCAATTGGTGGCAGGGTCTAGGATGTGTGTCTGAAACTTTTCCCATGAACAAAGATGAGTCAACCTGGTCATTTTTGCAGCTGACATCTTGTCTGAGTCATAAGCTATTGGCACATTGTGTTAATAAAATACTGAATTTCACATATGATGATATACCAATATTCTTGCAAGAATTGTTTTGTTGTCATTAAAAAAAAAAAAGAATATTTCTAGGCAAAATGGGAAGACTTGACTGGTCTTGGCTGGTTAGTATTGATAAGTGGATTTGGAGAATTAGGTGAAGTTAGGAATTTCTACTGTCTGGCAACTTCATATTCATTGTGAAAGTCTAACAGAAGTTTCAGTCATGCTGCTTTGCACTGGGAAACTGTTTAGCTCAGCTTGAGACAGTGTGGGAACCATCACAAATGCCAGAAGATGTGCGTGTGATGCCACCAGAGAGAGGTGGGTTTCAGGGGTGGTGATAAGTGCTGGGAGGCAGATGAGCCCATATAATAGCTCAAAGGGAGTCCAAAGAGGGATCCCTCTCCTCGTGATGGGTCAAAAGAGAAGGAAGACAGTCCAGCTGGAAAGACAGACACAAGGCAAACAGGAATGTTTGAAGAATGTTTTTGGAGGGACCTAAGAGGTGTCAGGTGCTGTTAAGAGCTGCGGGACCTACCGTGGCAGGACTGTTAGTGACCGCTGCAGCCGGGGACTGGTGGGATCTGGGTTTGCTGGGGATGTGGCATGTTGGAGCACACGTCAGCTGCTCCCTCGTGTGTGCACAGACTGACTGGCACGTTCCCCAGGGGTTTGTGTAACGTGTCATCGTTTGTGTCACACTTCAGCCCGGGCTGTCGGTGCCTGTTGGGAGGTGTCACGGGCTGTGTTTCTCCTCCAGCTGCATAAATCTGATTTCTGAATGAATTGCTATCCCAAGGTATTTCCTCACAACCAAAGGGACCAACGAACCAGTTGGGTTTTCTGCAAAATGAAAAAAAATATGCATCATTGAAGAGAATAGGTATTTCCCATAGAAGTATTTTGTTGTTTTCACTGTGCTGTAGAGATCGAGAAGGCACTGCATCTGAGCATGGGAAGCAGCTGAGGACTTGCTCTCCTTCCTGATCTGTATAAAAAGAAAAAGGAAAAGAAAAGCAAAGAAAAAGGAAAAGAAAAGCAAAAAAACCCCAAAAAACAAACAAACAAAAAAGCCCCAAAACAAAAACCTCAAAGGTTGTGGGCTTTTTTTTTTTTCCTTTCCTCACTTACAATCCTAACCAAACCCCCAAAACACCAAAATAATTTCTTTTGGCAAATGTACCAATTTACCATTTGGGAATGAAATTCTGAAGTGGCTTAGTTTTACAGTAGTAAAATAAGTCCAGCTGGCATTTGGTGTATTTTCTTTAGCTGAAGCTATTTCTCTCACACCCCTGAAAAACCTCTGCTCCCGCACCAGTAGAAGCTGGAAGCAGGGTTAGAAATAAACTATTTACCTACATCAAATTACTTGCTCCAGTTTCACCTGATCTAATTCTAGGCCTTTGTATCTTTTGTCTCTGTTTCTCATGGTAAGTGTGCTGTTGGTGGAACTGCACAAAGAAAAAGAGGATCCAGTGGTTTCAAATCCAGTAGAGCTTTTCCGTAAGAGCCTCACAGCTGAGAGGTTTAGTTCCCTTCTTGGTCCCAGACCACCCCTGTCCCTCCCTGAAACAGCAGGCTGGCTGGGCTCAGCTATAGGAACTTCTGCAGAAGGTTGTCCCGTTGTCCCCAGGTGGTGTCACACGGCACAGGAGGGGGACAGGAGGGCTGTTTGCTCTGCTTATGCCCAGGACCAAGGCAAAAGAGCTCCCCATGAGCTGTTACCTTGTTTTACCTTCCTGGTGATGGACATCCCACGTTGATGCTATGCTGAGTCCCCCATCTCTTCCTGAGGGAAAGCATCCTCCAAGCTGAACTGAGGTACCGAATAAAAAAATCTCTTGCTTTTTTTTTTAAAAAAATTTGCAAATAATGGTGATACACAGAGAGGCAAAAGTTATTCTCTGAAATTAGCCAGTGGTGTAAATCACCGTTTCTGCTCATGTCCTGCATGTCTGGCTGAAGGCGTGTTTAGTTACTGCTCCATCCACTTGTTTGGCATATTGGGAGTCAGCAGCTATCAGCGGGGAGAGGCAAGAGGTGGATGCAGAAGCAAATGCCTGATGCTGTCCTAGGAGATGATTTTCCAAATCAGGAGGCAGGTTTGTTCTGACCTTTAGGAGGCAGAGCTGATTTGTTTTGTTGCTGTGCTGTGTTTTTTCTTTATGTTCCCATTAATCATTTTCATTCAAATGAAACCTGCAAGCCTGCGATGTGCAGAACTCGTTTCATCCAGCTTGTGTGTGTGTAGTTGTGCCTTTAAAAAAATACCACGGACAATTCTGTTAAATTATTAGTCCTGTATTTCTCAAATTTACTGTCACCCTCAGGTAAAATTGCTGCTGCAACTAAATAAAACCTCTGGAAATGAATTCTATCTCCAGACAGTCCTTAAGCCCTTGAGGCATTTAAATTCTGGATTTAGTGGCAGGATTATTACTTCAGTGCAGCAGTTAACCATGTCTTTAAGCAGAGTTGCCTGTAATAGTCAGTCCCGATTCCTCACGGTTTTTACAATAGCCCCTTTTGTTATGCACTTCTGATGTAAGTTGTGGGATCAAGCATCCCACACTGTTTAAAAGACCTACTTTAAAGTTGCAGCTTGAATTACTTTGCATCTGGCTCCTGCTGCACTGCGTATATACCTCATTTCCCAACTAGGGCTGCCTTGGCAAAAATTTCAGCACACTTTTCTGTTTGTTTGCTGCTGGTGTTGCTTTCCTAATGGCAGTAGCACTGCAGGGGGCTTCATTTTGCTCTTGCTGCTTTTTAATGGTTTCAAACTATCTTTATTGCTGAAGCCATCTTGTCCATCTGCGCCGGCTCGGGAGATGCTAATGGTGCCTTGCATGGCTCAGCTAACACGGCTGTGGCCACCGAGCCAGCAGTGGGATGGGGATAGGGATGGCAGGGGGAGCTGAGGGGAGCTGGTGGGTCAGCTCCTGCTCCCAGATACCAGCAAACAATGATGCTGGAGCAGGAGAGTGAAACAAGCCGGTGAGGGAGGCTGAAGCTGTGCGGTGTCAGGAGGGTTACCTGCTTTTCTTCTTTATTCACGTTAATGCTGTAGCAACAGCCTGGGCTCTACCCTCTGCCTCTTCTTTTGAGACTTGCACCTTGGGCGCCTCTCCTTTTGCAAAGACAGCGTCAAAGTATGTCATCTGCCATTGCGCCAGCGAGGGAGCACACCCTGGGTGACAGTGCCTAAGGCATGGCATTGTGCCTGGGGAAGGACATCCAAGCTTCAGCAACCAGGAGCAGTACAGCCAGCCAGAAGGTACTGCTGATTTACCACTGGAGATAAATATATCACGGGGAAAATGGTGGAAAGACTTATTGATAATATCCGAGGCCTTGGCAGGCAGTTCTGGGATCTGATGTTTAGCAGAAGGTCACTAGCAGAAAGGCAGGAGACAAACGTCACCATGGTCTTTATTCTGTAGTGTCTCTGAAGATCTTAACTCCACATAGTCTTAGTCCTGATTAAACACCCTGTGTGAATACTGATGAATTCATGAGCACTTGGATTCTGAGAGAGCTTCTGGCCTGTTTCTGCTGATCTGCCCTGGTTAACAGTGATGTCTGAGCAATTTGGGTATTCAAAAGTCAGGATGATTCTCTTTCCCCTCCCACCTACATCCCAGCTTTCACTCATTTGAAGATACCATCAGCCTTTGGAAGAAGGAAAAACAAGTCTGAGACTAACCAGAGCCAGTTGCATCAGTAAGGAGCCCGAATAGATTTCTCTCACTTGCTATTTGTGCCCGGCTCCTGATCAGCACAGCTGCAAGACATTTATAAACAGACCTAAAATACATCTGTGCTAATTGCTGACAACTTTGCTTGAGGACCAAATCCTGAAGCAGACCAAAGTGGTGATGGTCTCCAAGCTTCTGAGAACATGCCTGTTTTTCAGCTCACAGGCAATCTTGGTCAGATCCCGAACAGAGAATCTGTAATTCAGATACTTAGCAGTGAGATGCTGAATTACTAAATCTTGTGGGACTTTTGCTGGCTTCCAGCTTGTCCCTCACTCAGGTTCCTGGAGCAGAGGATGCAGAGGCAGGCAGTGTAGAGGGGCTGTTAGGGTGAGGGACAGGGTCAGCTAGAGTTATGAGCATGGGCTTTGCAGCAGCCCCGGTAACACTGCCAGCTCAGTGGGCAGCCACAGCACCAGATGTGTGGCAGCAGCCCCCCCACCAGTGCGGGGGGGGAGGCAGTGGCAGGTAACGCCAGAGGTGAGCAGGGGACCGCAGTGCTGTCTCTGCTCCATGTGCCTTGGCACTCTGGGAAGGTTTATGAGCTGGAGACCAGGGCTGCAGGAGCACTCACTGTGGTGTCCAGGCTAATTATGCCTGGTGATCCTGTGCTGAGCACCGCCACAGCATTGAGTCTCTGCACACAGATGTCTCTACCCCTCACTCCACTGAGCCGCGTAATGGAGAGCTGACTGTTTGTGACAATTTAGGGCAGTGCTCTGGATGGGAGGTCAGTATAAATTAGATGGTGTGATGAGAATAGTGAGGACATAACTGATGGGCTTAGCATTTTCTAGCCAGGAATAAACAAATTCCCAAGCATCGCAAATTTACAATGAGTGAAAAGCATTCGGCCCTCTCCTTGGTGGCTTGTGGATCCCCTGGTAGGCACTAACACAAAATTAGAGGCCAGCCAAAATAGCTTTTACAAACCTTCTGCACAGAGCTGTGCTCAGACATTCTGCATTCAGGCACAGCTTGGGTCTAGGGCAAAATGTCTGCCTACCTTGGGAGAAGGTACCCCTGCTGTGGAAGGCATGCAGACTGTGTGCTTCAGCTGCGAGACTGAAGAATAGGGTCCTGTTGATGTCCAGTGGCCTCATAAAAGCCAAAATAGTCTTGTCAAATGCGGGCAGCTGAGTCCTGTCCCTCGTACAGCACTGAGCACATCTGCCTTCCAGGTTTGGACAATGCTTCTGGGCACCAATGTTGAAATAAATTGTTTCCTGGGACTCCGATTTTAGACGTGGACATTTTACCAGTTTCTATGGAGAGCACATAGCAGGATGCAAAGAGAATCCGTCACAGCCTCAAGCCACACTGCCCAGGAGGAGGAGGGAAGGAAGCCCTGGCACGTAGGACCTTCATGGTTGTTGGACAGGAGCTGGGCACAGCTGGCATCGTGCTCTGCCATGGGAGAGTTTGCTGCTGCAGATCTGGGCTGTGATTACATTGTAGAGCTGAGAGTAATGGCTAATTAATCTGCTGAGTGATGGAGACAGGGGGAAAACCTGCCCCTCCTGGGCCCGATTCCAGCCACAAACACTACAAGGCCCCGCTCTTTGCAAATGCAAAACTGCATAAACAATTAGTGTGCTACCGCATCCCTGCTCAGGACTGTGAGCAGCTTTCCCCGCTGTTCCTGGTGAGGTTAAAGAGAGAAAGGGGGTTTCCTTTCCTTTTCCTCTCCCATTTTCCTCCCCCTCTTCCCAAGCTTAAAATCCAGATAGCTGCTACAGAGGCAGTGAAAAAATAGTTCCTATAGTTGTATTCCCTTCTGGAGAAGTAAATCGTGTGTGTGTGCATGTATGTGCGCCCACACTCACATACAAATGATGCATTTTGATTATCCTCGTGATGAGCAACATGCATCTGGGCATGACTGTGAGCCAGGAACAACACATTCATTTGCTCACCATTGCCTTATCCCTTTTGACCTTAATTTGAATCCCTCCAAGCTGGATGTTGCATCTGTCAGGGCGGCTGTACCTTAACCTGCTGGGACCAAAAGCCTGACGCAGGGAAACTCTGTGCCATCCGTCTCTGCCTGTGGCCTCGCGTTACCTGATGTTCTCCCCGTTCCTCCCTCATTGCCTCCACCCTCCCGCGCTTCATGCGTTCAGTCTGCGTTTGCCCTGATTACTGTAAGCAGGGGCCGAGCACGTGCAGCGCTGTCTCCTGCCCCTGATAGTGCAGCAGAGCTGTGGTTCTCAGCTGCTGGGGCAAGACTGGCTGCTGGGGGGGGGGGGGGCCTGGGGGGGGGGGGGGAGGCGGCTCCGCCCAACGAGACGGGTCCCATTAATTCCACTGTCATTTCCCTGCCACGCAGTGTGGCTGATGAACTTGCCAGCCATCAGATGATGGCAAGACAGAAGGTCAGTCATTGCTAACAATGGCCAAGGAGCTTGACCTAAGTAGCATGACCATGCTATTGTAGTGGGGCTCTGACTCAAGCTGTTCCTTTGCATAGCTTTGCTGCAGAACTTTTCCATCCTGCATCACATCTCCTGCAGATCTTCCCAGCCTAATCTGCAAAATGATCTCCCCCTTTCCGTGAGTGTCATTTCAGCAGTTAGTCACAGTCTGAGACTCTGTAAGCTGTTTTTCTTTAGGCTGAAGAGAATGAAAAGGGATTGGGGTGAGGGGCTGATGTCTGTTTGTGAGGTGTGAGCAAAGGGTTGTTTCCTGAACCCTGTTTCTGAGTGGTGTCTACACAATTTCTTTATAAACAGTTCCAGGCAAGTGCTCCCCATGCCTGAGGGCAACTGGAGACCCCAGATTTCTATAGGGAGTTTGTGAGCCTGGGTTTACAGAGGCCTGGGGCAGTGGGGGGTGATTGTGCCGTTGTTGCCAGCACCATCACCCTACCATATACCTGCGATATCCACATTAGTAACTGTGAAATTAGCCTTAGACTCTGCTCCATGTTTGCCCTCACAGTCTGGTCTCTTCAGCCTTGCCTAAGCTCAGTGCTTTTCTGAATCTGCTCTCCCCTTGCCTCCCTCTTTCCTCGCTCTCCTGTTCCCCCCTCCAGAGCAGGGCTACGGTTAGCATCTCCTCCTTAGCGATGGGGAGGGAGAAGAGCTGGATGTCGTGTCCCAGCCCGCCTTACTTTGCAGAGCTGGTTTTCATTCTTGGCTGATAGGAATTGGAATGTCCCAAGTTGGAGCATCTCCCTACCTGAGGGAAAACAGTCCTGGGGTTTCCCACAACCCACCCTAGGAAAAGATTCTCCGAAGTCCCATGCAGCTTTCCAAGTGGCTACGGTTTATCCCTTCTGCAGCCTGGTGCTGCCATGGGGATAATACCTTGCAGCATCCTCACTCCTTGCCTGTAGCGCTCGCTGCACAGCCCCAGCAGGGATGGCTTTGTCAGGCTAGATGGACCCTGTCATTTTTCTGGCTCTTTCCAAGCAACGCATCAGTGCCGACCTTGCCAGACTGCATCAGAACAAAAGAGCAGTGGCTCTTCTCGCTCCTTTGTTATTTATTTATTTTGAGGCGAGTGGCGGGGAGCCTGGCGGTATTCGGCTTCCTCCTCGGGAGGCAGGGTTAGCAGAAGGTCTGCTCAGATGGTGCGTCAGGCAGATGGCTAGGGGTAACCCCCAGGGCAATGCTGACTAAAGAGCTCAAACTGTGCTGGGATGCAGCCGAGCGGAGGTCTGCATGGGAAAGCAGCGAGCAGCCCCGACCCCGTCCGCGATGTGTACCCCAGCAGATTCCTGCCTTGCTAGCGGCGTGGTCCATAGCGGCACTGGGGGGGATGCAGGCACCATCTGCTCAATGCTGCTGCCCTCCTTGGCAGGAGGAGGTCTGGGAGCAGTGGCTAGGGCTGTTGGTAGACCACGAGCTGCTGCTCTGCGTGCCCTGGTTGGCTCAGCACACGAGCCGAGCTGGAAAAGCCACGAATGTCTTGATGCTGGGAAGGGAGTGAATCATAACAAGATGAAAACTGGGTGATGGTTCGCTCTGGAATTTGGGAACTGGAGGTGGATTCATCGTAGTGAAAATTATCTGCAGTTGAAGGTTGGGTGGTTTTTTTCTCTTTGGCTGATCTGTGATTAATACAGCTGCTTTTATGAAGTTAAATTCCTGAGCTTGAACCTTAACTTCTGAACCAGATGCTGCAATACAGCTGTGACTACAGTCTTACCCTTATCCACTTTGTCTTTTGTATTGATTTCATAAGAAACCAGAGTGTAAAAACACAGTACCATCAAACTTAGATACGGCAGGTGATTTTGCAGTGAACAGGATAATCAATTGCTCAGTATCCCAGTCTCTGCTAACCTTGCACCTGCTTGAACTTCATTTTTCAGTGAAAAGATGGCTGTGCATGATGCTTAAGAAGTCTCATTTCCATCAGCATACCTGGCCAAGGAGAGCTGGAATTTGAACTGAGTGGGAGCTCACTTGCTTTTATCACTCCTTTGCTATTTTAAAGGTTACATTTTCTTTTTTCTTTTCTTCTCTTTTTTTTTTTTTTTTTTTTTTTTTTTAAAAGGCCTTTTGAATTTCTTTTTGTAAAAGACAAAGTGTAAGGAGTTAGGAAATAA
>JAVJGJ010000061.1:58060294-58072054 GCA_035590215.1 Microhierax caerulescens | reverse complement strand
GAGGCGGCGTGAGGCGGCAGCGCGCGCGGGCTCCCTCAGCCCGGGGGGCTTCGCGCCGGGGCTGTGAGGGGGCGGCCGCGCCGCTGGGCCCCGGCCCCGCTGTTCCCAGCTCCCTGCGGGTCCTGCTCCCGCGCTCCCTATGGCTGACGCGGGAACGGAGCAGGGCGAGGCACGCAGGGGAGCGCGGCCAGCGCGGGATGTGTCCTGAGCGGAGCGGCGCTGGGTTTTGGCGGGGAGGTGAACACAGCGGCTCCGGTCACCGGCTGCCGTTCTGCAGCAGTGGGCTAGAGCGCAAGAACTGCCTCTTAGCAAAACACAGGAATGTGCAAACACCGCTTTTCCTAGTGTGTAACTGAGGTGCGGCCTTATGCTGGCAACTGTGGAAGCTCCACTTTCCCCCTCCCCATCCCCCATTATAAATAAATCCCCCCTTTGGCACAGAGCAGTCTGGGGGGTGCAGCCCGTGAGCCGTCTGTGGCGGGTCCGCACCCCGCTCACCTTGTAGGAACTTGCTCTGGCCCGTGCCCTCAACCTGGTCCTGTTCCTGAGAGCTCTGAACGTTGTTCCGTTTCGTTCTGGAAAGCCAGGGGCTTGAATTGCACACAGGTAAATCCTGGGATGTTTTCCCATTGCCCGTGTAGTTTACTCATTTTATGTGATGTCTTTTAACTCCCGAGTGTGCCCAAAAATTTATGTCCTTGTGGCACTTACTAAAATGAACCATCTTGCTTGTATCAGCAGCTGCTGAAAAAATGTAGTCTGCTGCTTTTCATGTAATATGGTGTTAAACAGGATTCTTGTTATTTAGTATTTGAAAAATAAGTTAAAATGAAAAACAACTTGAAAAATTGTGATAAATTATTTAAATGTAATAATATTTGTGTATTGTTGTTGCTGCGTAACACGGACTTTAATGCCCAGAGGATGAAAACTTGGCATTGCACAGGTCACTTGAACCAAAGGAGCGTTGGCGTCATGTATTGTAAAACAATGGTGCTGAGATAATGTTGCCATTTTGAAACTATGCTGAGAGAACTGGAACGCTTCTGTTTGCCAGTACTTCTTCCTTTTGATGCTATCCTGTTGCTGCAGGCCTGTGCCTTGCCTCCTGCCCAGCTAAGCCTGGGACAGTGGTTTTCGGGTACAGTTGGTGGATCTGTGGGTTCTCTGAGGGACTGGTGAGGGATTCTCGAAATGTAACAACATCAAGCCTGCACTCAGTTGTCTAGGTGGTAGCTGTAAGAACCAGCAGGCAGGAATGCAAATCCTTCAACAACTGGTGCTTTTTTTTCAGTATGAGACTTGTTTTAACTGTTGTGATGGATGAAAAGAGCTGTTTATCTTGTGAAATATGTAGGAACCGTTTCTTGTGTTTTGTTAGCCTCGAACGGCAGTTTCAGCAAGGAGACAATCCCAGTGATGTTAGGGTTTTGAGCCTTTTAAATGATTGCAGTAGGAGCAATGGAATAGGAATTCGGTATTAAGTAGGACCCCAAGAGCAAAGATGTGTTGTTCTTCAGGCAGGCTGAGGGACGGGCGTGCTGCAGTGAAGCTGAACCGTGTTCAGGAACAACCTACACGAATCACACGCAGTCAGTGACATTACTCGTGACAGTGGGCTTCCACAATGAAGTATTGTTCACGTTTATCTCCTATCCTACACTTGGGTCAAGACAAAGTTTAATGAATAATAAACCTACACAGATTTATTTGGTGGTTTTCTTTTTCTGGTTTCCCTGAATGTTTTGAGATCTTTTTGCTTTCTGGCAGAATGCATGTAATTCAGCAAAATACAATTTTAAAGATTATTTTTTTAACCATGGAAAAGATCTGTTGTTTTCTTAATGTTTCTGTTGTTATTGTTAGCACAGAGCACTTCAGTGCTGCAGCAGTTACTGTTGCTTGATTCCTTCTTCTAGAAAACCTATTTCTGTGAAGAAAACCATAAATTTTGTATGATAAAGTTTGTATGATGCTACCTTATTGGACAGCAAAAGAAATTCTAACAAAAAACATTTTTCCGAGAGAGCTATTTGCAGACTTCTCCATTCTTAGAGAACCATGCCGAGTGCTTCTTTCTTAGAAGAAAAAGCATGAAAGGGCTTTTATGCTTTAACATTTTCTCAATCTTTACATTGGGCTTGGGGCAGGGGGAGATCCCCAGGTGAAAACGCAGCACAAAGAAATCAGGTACCTTCCAACAAACACCTGCCCTTTTAGATTCTTTAGAGGAGAGTATTTATTCCAACCAGCTTCACCATTAGTTTAATATTCCGGATTCCTTCTGGTAGCAACTTACGTAGCACTGACACAAAAGGAGGTACAGATTTTTTTATTTTTTAATGAAAGTAATATCTTTATTAACAAGATAGACTGTACCCTTTCATTTCTTCAGTTGTTTCTTGCCCATAAAAATCACATAAGAAGAGGTTTCAGCTAGTTATCTGGGGTGAACTGGAGTCTGCCAAACTTAATTCATAAAAATGCCTTCCCAAATATGTCAATGCATTTTAAGTAAAAGGGGTCTTTGCCAGAGTTTCTAGTTATTGCACATGAATGAATTTACAGTTTTTAAAGTCTTTTCCTGTTGTCTTCTAACCTTTATTCAGCTGGTTTGAGATGAAAGATACAGAGTCTCATGTCTTCTGTGCAGGTGGGAAAAAACAAGCACAGTGAAAAGTACTCTGTGTTTTTGTATTTGGTGGAGTTGGAAAACCAACACTGATGATGAAGGGGCACTGTATTTAATGCTCCCTAAATTATTATTTGGATTCTTGCTATCAAAATACAGGGAACGGGGCTGGAAGGATGTATGTTCAGAGCTTATGGATGCCTGAAGGGTGTCCCAGGATTAGAGGATGAGACAATGAGGGTAGCAGAGAGAGTACTGGAGTACAGGGTGCTGAGGGGAGCACTGCGAGTTCCTTCCTTGCAGAGTTGATGTTGGATAGAAAGACCTGACGCATTTGAGAAGACAATGGAGAAAGCCTGTGTGAAACGTGTTCAATTTCATGTGGAAATTAACTGTTCTGAGGGCTCCTTTTAGGTATAGATTGCGGATGTGTCTTGATGAGATACCAACAATGATATTCCTAAATGTTGTGTGAGTTACTTTGTCAAAATGTAACAATTTCAGGAGTGCAGCATATTTCCCTGGGCAATGACAAAGTTTCTCTGAATGGTAAACTAACCAATGAGACCACAATTGCTAGATTTTTGTATGTATTTTGAAAACTCCAAAGGATTCAGTATTTCCTGGACATGAAATTGTGAAGTAGGGCATTCTTTTTTTTTTTTTTTTTTTTTTTTTCTTAAAAGGCCTTGTGACTGTCTTTTTGGAAAAGACACAGTGTAAGGACTGAGGAAAGAACAGTGGTTGAAAATACCTAATTGAGCTATAGGTAAATATAATTTATGGAAGGAAACATAATAACTATCCTAGTCAGTGCATTAACTCATGTCATGACTTTTTAATGGCAATGTTATAGGTTAATTATTATCTGTGCTGTCCTTGTGCCTACCAGAGTTATTCACAAGGGATCACGGTCTCATTAGGTAGGACTCCCATAGAGACAATCCTTCTAAAGGTAGTTTAGTATCTGTGTGCGTGCATGGAAATTTTTTGCTCTTATCAGCAGAAAAAGTCAGATACTAAAGGGACCAGAAATGGAAGTACTTTTGAGTGACACAAAACCTGCACACTATTGACATTCTGATCAGGTGCTTAAAGAGGAATTATTTTCTCTTGTATTTTCCTACACATTGGTTTCCTCAATCTGCTTTAGAAATGAATTCAGGCACTGAGAGCGGCAAAGTGTTTCCCTCTGAAAGACCCTGCTTGTGTTGCTAGCTCGTGTGCATTAGAGGTAGCAGCCACGATGGCAATGACCCATCTCCCTTTGAGCATCACAGGGTGCTCGGTGGTAGAACCGGATTAATGTTGCATGGGCCTCTCAGCCCACGCTGCCTGAACACAGCAAATATCAAAAGTAATGCAACATTCCCCCTTAGTGTAAAGAGGGAAAAAAGGCAGAACGACCTTTTATTTGTGAAAGTGAATGGAAATAGGAGGGTCTGTGTCTGGAATCCAAGAGGCAGAGAGGTCTCACTGAAATGCTACCCCTGGCTGTATCTTCTGGTGTAAAACAGAAGGGAAGCCTGAGAAAAGCCGTGGTTTTGTGCCTCATTCACTGTGTGTTGCACACCTCCGACACAACACATCCCCTCTCTTTCCTTCTCTTTTTGCTTTGCTTCCTTGTAGCTCAGAATTGCCCTGTTCTCCAGAAATAACAGGGTGGATGGGATATCACAGAAGAAAATCCTAGTATCTATTGGAGCTTCCAGACTGATTGTGGTCCTCATTATGGCAGTGAACGTATCCCTGCCCTGTTGCCCAGCAGGTCTGGTTCCAGAGGATTTTGCAACTTGAAAAGAGCTTCCCACACTAAAAAGTAGGTACTGCCACCTTGGATCACATATCTTTGAGAGAATTGATAGCAACCCACACAGACAAATGGAGGGAATTGTGCCTGAAAGCTTCTGTGATGGTATTTCTGTGACCACTGTCAGAGAGATAAGTAGCTACAATCCAGAGGACAGCTGTGCATCCTCATGAACCCTCTGCCACCTGGGTACTGGGAGAAGCCAAGTGTGGGTGAGTCCGGACAATCACCCGTCTCTGACCCCCCAGGTCCCCTCTGTCCAGGGCAGGGATGAAGTCTACTTTGCGGTATGTCAGTGTTACCAGACATGCTTGTAGTCTGCCTTTGCCAGGAACCAGGACACAGCACCCTACATGTGATGGCATTGTTTCTGAACTGGAGCTAACTCATGTTTAACCAGTCTCTGCAGGTGGAGTGAACATGTAATGACTGCAGAGAGATGGTAAAAAGACTTGGTTTGCTGTTGATCCTGCTAGGCTCAGGCTGGAGTAAAAAGCCTTAAACGTTAAAGTTGTGTGTCAGCTTTGCTTTCCTTCAAACAGTGTAGACACCTCTGAAATGAAAAAAGAATTGCAGGGAAGTTAATTTAATTTTTTGACTACTGCAATCTGCTTCATAGAAGAAGTCTTAGCACAAAGAATCCATAAGATTTATAATAACACTAGCAATATCTGCCTTTTACTGTGCTTTCCCCAGGAAAGAATACTTTCCAAGCTGACAGAGACCATCTTCTTTGCAAGCTTGAAAAGCAGATCACAGGCAAGACTAAAGGAAATAGTGACCACTTGGTTTCTGGAGAGAAGCCCAATTGCTTCATTAAAGAAGAGTTGTCACATGCTTGTTTCTTAAATCCTGCTAAATACCTGCTTAGCAGCATTATCGACAGGCTTTTCTCATGAACATTGAGCTGTTAAGCTGCTCCTGGTTTACAGTGAGAGGTTAAAGGATTTCTCAAAGCTCCCAATGAAAGCCTTACTAACTGGATTAACTACTAACATGGATTTAGGCTTTGAGTCAGATTAACCCCCATTGCTCAGAGTGCGTTCTTCTTGTTCATCTTTTCTTCTTTTTTCTTCTCTTTTTCCTCCCAGCTTTTCTCTTGTTGTTTGTCAGGAATAAGGGGAAAAATAAGCCTCTGTGCCTGTGTGTGAGCAGTGGGACACTGTGGGCTCGGGGGCCTGGGAGGAAGGAGGCTGGCTGCTCCTGGGACGTGACCTGTGGGATGTGACCTGTGGGATGTGACCTGCGGGATGTGACCTGCGGGACGTGACCTGTGGGACGTGACCTGTGGGACATGACCTGTGGGACGTGACCTGTGGGACGTGACCTGTGGGACGTGACCTGCGGGACGTGACCTGCGGGATGTGACCTGCATTTGAAGCAGCAGCAGAGGCAGCCCACTGGGCTGGGGGGCTGCCTGGCCCCTTCAGACATGCCTGTTTCTGCAGGGCCTTTAGAAAATGGGGGTAGCAATGATAAGAAGAAGGAGAGTTATTAATTGGTCTGCAGATTTGGCTTCTGCTTGTGTTGGCTATTCTCTTCCTTAGGCTTCCTTGGCAGCGCTAAAATTGTGAACTCTTTTATAAAGTGATTTAACTATTTGCACACCTGGCTGGGCAGTTAGCAGGGAGAGTAACTCGATCAGGATAACCCGTGGTGTTCGTAGCACTTCAAAGACCTGAAGTTATTCTTATTTAGGCTGTAGTTAAACGTGTATTTCTTCAGCATCTTAGGACTTCAGCACTGTCTGTGCTCCTGCTTTGGGCCATGGTTTCTGTGGTTGCACTGGTTTCTGAGCTAATGCACGCATTTGGAAGCAAGCCTACAGTCAGACTACCTACTGCCCCATTCAGAGGCACTTTCCCCTCTCCTCTGTGCAGTGACGTGGCCAGAAGCAGCCTAGATCCCTGATGAAGGGGTGAATCTGGCAGCCCCACTCACTGCTGAGTGAAGGCCATGGTCCTGGACCTGGTCTCTCAAAGTGAGGATCAGCTCCGGCCCATTTCACAGGACCTGCAGTGCAAGAATCTGTTAGCAACTGCTAAAGAATGGCAGGGAAAAGCAAACAGACACGTAGGCTGGAAGGAGCCAGGGTGCAGCAACGTGGTTGCTCTTGCCTGACCAAACTGGCACTCAAGTTGATTCCCAGCCCAGAAGAGATCAAGGAATTGAGCCAACACTTTTTCTATTTCTCTGTCATCTGCTCGCTGCACAACTCAGACCTCTCAATTACCTTTTTCTCGGTGGATGACAAGCGATGTAGTGGCCACGTGATGTTTAGCACACCAGGGTCATGGCAATGTCTGGCCCATGCGAGGAGTCACAGTGCTTGGCTGCCCCGGGGGGGTGAGTCGTGTACCAGGGCCACTCAGAGCCCCCCCTCAGGGTGGTGGCATGTCCCCAGCGATGGAGCTGTCTCTCTTATTTAGTGCTCTCTGTCTGCTGTGCTGGCTCGCAGCTAAGTCCAGCTGGCCCAGGACCATGTCGCTAAACAGAGACTGAAATGTAAGAAACTCCTGCGCAGCGTTTGTACCCGTTTAATATCACCCACGAACGTGTCCAGCGCCTGCAGCCCTGCGTGCAGCTGGGTCTCGCAGCATCACTGAGTTCACGTGCTTTTCAAACAGTGCTGTTTCTAAGCTTGCTGTCAGATGATCCCAGTGGGTACTCAGGAGGTCTAACAGCCCCCCTGTCTCTTTCTGGGGGTTTTATACACCTCTGTTCTGCTTTGTGGCTATCCCCCCCGCCCCCCCCCAAACTACTCAGACTCTGCTCCTCTGACAGCCATCAGCAGGAACCAGATGACTGTGCTTTCTCATTTGCCTTGAACACTGATCAGCTCTCCCATGCACTTCCTAATCTCATGTTATTTAAGTCCTTCCCAGCTGCCTTTGTCCCCATCTAATCCATTTTGTCTGAATTGGTAGCCTCCATTTCTGGGTCCCTTTCCACCTGCCCCCTCCTCCAACGTCTCTTCAGTCTCCCATCCCACGTCTCCCCTTTTCTCTGGAGAGCAGCTCCTCCTCCTCCTCTTTCCTCCAGCACATCATGCTTCTCTGCTTTCTCCCTGGTCTGCACCAAACCTCCTCCAGCTGCTCAGCATCAGCCTGTTCCTGCCTCATCACAGCCAGGGGATACTCTCAGAGATTTTCTTTACTAATTTCTTCCCACACCTCACTAGACATCCCTTAGGGGAAGCCAGGTCACTCATTTTGTGCTTTCCATCAGCAAATGCTGATCTCTTCAAGGCGATCGCTCTGGGTGTGTGACACAACTAATGCTGTCACCCAGAGTCAGTGGTTCTCTGCAAGACCTCTGACAAAGCTTTCAGGTGGTGGCATTGCCTGTCTGCCCTCTGGCAGGTCTTGCTCTCAGCCAGTGCAAGGACCTCGGGAAACCTTGCAAGCTTGGACAGAGTCACATTTTCTCTGTAGTGCTGGTGGACTTAGATGTGCACTTGGGAGCCATCCATATCCTGCCTCCCCGCTTTGGACATCTGAACAGTTAGTTATTTGTGGAATTCCTTATGGTTTGATACTTGGCATTTTACAGCATGGGCTTGTCATATTCCTTTTATATCAGATGATAATAATAACGTTTCCTAGTCCTACAGCCTGCAAGAGAGACTGGCCAAGACTGGGTGAGGGGGGAGAATAAAACTGAAATCTATCAAATGAAAAGCCTGGAAGGATGTGGGTTGCTTATGGGACAAAGGCAAGGCCAGCCCTTATGATCCATTGTGGTGACTGGAAAGGGTTATGGGTAGACGGTCGGTAATGTGGCAAGATAGTGCCATAGCTCATAGCTTAGCACTTTCCTCTCGAGGTACAAATTCACCATCCCTGTGACAGGCATTAAAAGAGAGAAGCTGTAACATGGATCTTCCTTTTTCTTCTTACAGATACCCCAGAGCTCTTCTGAGCTTTGTGTGAGTTGAAACAACCTTAAGTTTCTCCAGCCTCTTCTCTCTATTCCTTTAATTCCCCCTGAGCCAACAGAAGCAAAACCTTTGATGCATTGACAAGACTTTGCTTCCCACTGCCCGACATTCAAATGCCCCTTTACTGAAAATGATGGGCTCTGTCTGGGAAGAGCCCTGCCTTCAATTGCACAGCAGTCGGGAGGCCCCCTGCCCTCCCGATCTTCTTAAGGGGCTGTTTTTGAAGCCGCTCCTCATAGCAACTGTGGCATAAAAGCACTTGAGTGTGACTAAGTATTGGCCTTGATGGATTTCCTAGGTCTAATCCCAGGCGCATTATCCCAGTGTTGGCATTTCAAGAAGAATGATGAATTTTAATAGCAAAGCAGAGGCTTCCCGGTGGTCACGTTCCCTGTCTGAAGGAGGCACCAGGCAGAGCTACCAGCTGTGAGATCTGCAATGGGCTGTGGCCGTCTCTCTGCCTGCATAGACAGCACAGGGTTGTGAGTCAGGGACTTGCTGGTGTAAGCAGACATTGCATTTAGGATCTCAGCCTGCTGAGCCGGTCTCTCTCTGCCGAATGTCCCAGTGGGTTTGCTATGGGACATCCTTCCAACAGCCCTGCCTGTTAATAACAGGAGCAGCTTCTCCTGAAGATGAATTCTCTCCCACCAGCCAGATAGAAACTCAGATGAGGTGACATGTCAAAGCAGCTGGGATTTTTCCATGCCACCTCCTACTGCTAGGAGACCCATCATACTCCCAGGACTCCATTGTGCCCGTAGGAAGTAACCTGATAATTTAATCTTTGGAACAACAGGACCTACTAGCTTGTGGGGCCAATTTCCTTCTAATCTTCTCCCTCAACACTGATTTACATGAGTGCTTTATATTAGTAAACTGTGCAATTTGTGATATTTCATAGTCCAGAAATGTCTGCCAGGTGTTACTGGTTGGGGTTTTGGCATGTAATAGCCAGGGCAGCAAGCACTAATAGATGGTTCTCTCCGACCATTTTCAGCAGTCACCTTGCCTACTTCTTGCTGACACATTTCTTACGGTAATTAATGAGCTGGCACATTCCTAGGAGCCTTGTCAATGAATTAATCTCTGCATAGAGGGAACAGCTGAACACAAGTTCCTCTTCTTGTCTCTGGCAAATGGGAGATGGGGAACCTGCAGGCAGGGGGGGAGGGGTCTGTGCAGCAATCCCTGCCTCAGGAGTGGCCGAAATTGTGCACATTGCATATATTTTTTCACACCTGTTTTTATCCTCTTGAGCTTTCCTGTGTCTGATTAGAGTTTCCTGAGGTGGTTACTTTGCCTGGTGAGGGAGTACAGTTCATTACTCACTTGATGCCACAGGAGCAGAGGAGAGGTTCAGCTCCATCAGTTAAGTGAAGGCATCTGTGTGGAAGCGTTTTATCTAAGTAAGCAAAGAAAGGTGAGATCTTAGAAGCATGATCAACCCAAGGAGCTAGTTCTTGACAAATTGTATTTCATGTGTGCTCACACTCTGGGGCCGAGGCTGGAGGTGAAACAGTGAGGGAAAACACTACCTCCCTGTAGGGCTCCAGAAGTCCTTCACCAGCACTGGAGGAAAGGTGTCCATAAGGCAGCGAAGGAACATGCCCTTCCCCCTCCCAGGCTCAGCAGATTGTAGGGAGCCCTGTGGCCTTGCACTGCTGTCCTTCTCTTCTGTATCTCGTTATGCTCAGAGACTGCAAACTTGAAAGAACCTCTCCAGGCAGCTCCTGACTAACTCTCCCCAAGGACCACATGTCACAGCTGACTGTGCTGCTCCCATTCTGCAGGTGTTTTTTTTAAACATTAGTCAAAGCTCCCAGTGAATTATCACTAAGGGATGGGGAAAGATGAGTGAGTGGTGGTCTCCAAAGTTGTCTTCAGTGTGAATAAAACAGAAAACATGAATGTGAAGAGTTTGTGGCTAAGAACAAAGAACTCTAGCTTGAGACTTCATTGGGGTCTGAGTCTCTGTTGCCTTCCTCGAGCCATCTCCTGGTAAGTGTATCAGTGGATCTTTATAATCCCGTTAGATGTTCAGAAGTCTCTTCCCAAGAAGAGGGGAGGTCTCTCCTTCTCCAGTGTAACTCTCCTAAAGGAGAAGGTTTTGCACTTCTGCAGTAGAGGTTGGAAACAAGTCAATAATTTGGGTCGGGGCAAGCCCGGGACTTCATGCTACTTTGTGGTCAGTTTTTCTCAGTCCAGTAGTGTGGAGAGAGGGAGAGGACCAGCTTCTGAGAGGAAACCAGCTCTGTATTGGAGTGTGTTTTGGTCTTATATGGCTAAAGAAGAGCCAATGAAATCAAATGTTAATGGATGTTGTTCACTCTTCATAAAGTTTGAAGTAATTCTGAAATATCCAGTGCTGCCTCTCTGGTTGTGGCTCACCTGGGCAGGAGGATATTTAACTTTTAAGCCTAGGAGCTGTTCCTTGATTTAGACAGAGTACTAGGCTAATAACCTGGTTATACACTCCATGTTGTATTAGAACTCCCAGGATTGCTGGTATCGATCCCCATATTGGCCTTAAGTAAGTTATGCCTCTGTTAGGAAAGAAAATGGTATGTTTGCTTGAGGGACAAGGTGATCTGTGACATATAAGAAATGGATGCTTCCTTAGCATGTCTAGGAGTGAGACATGGAATTTGTCATCTGGTTTAGTATTTGCTTGCTCTTTCCTCTCTAGTTGATAATCCCAACCAGCCATGGGGAAATCTCTTAAGGCTATGGCGTATCTCTGCTTATTTGATTGTCCAAGAGCTTGCAAACTGGTGTAACCAAGCTCAAGTCCACCCACAGGTAATGAGGGGATTGACCGAGGTAAAGAAAGGATGAAAACTGGCTATGGTGTTGCACTGAAGCCACTGGCTAAACTCTCAGGAGACCAGTTTGATTATTGTCTGGCTATGGGACACTGGCTGTCCCCGGGACTGTGCATGTTTCACTTTCATTGTCACCAAAGACACCTCTGTGATGAAAACAAAAGAAAAGTAGCATGACCGGATTTTATAAAAATGTATTTCCCATTTCAGTTGAAAAGGGGAATCCCCCAGGCTTTTGCTTTTCTAAAATCATCCAGGTGTATCACAGCATTTCCAAGCCAATTTGTCATCATTTCAGGGACTGCCTCCTGCAGTAACAGAGGACGGTTATTGGGTGCTAACCCTTTGATGTACCAGTCTGTTTGACCCAGCTCCAACCCATGGTGTCAGAAGGACTTTCACAGTATTTCTTCAGCTTCAGTGGATTAGGCTGAGCTGGATTCTGCACTGATGTTTCAGTTGTGCTTTTATTAATGTAGAATTATACTAAGATGTCAGCTGGAAGAACATATGAATACCGCACTCATTACTAAGGACATCACTATGGTCAGTG
>JAVJGJ010000061.1:58038086-58055068 GCA_035590215.1 Microhierax caerulescens | reverse complement strand
TGGCAGGTCCTGGCTTCTTACAGGACAAGTTCCAAGGAAACACTTGTAGAAAAACAATGGCACTTTGCACTTCAAGACAGAGGAGAATTCCCCTAGCAGGCATGGGGAAAACATTTCCCTTGCAAAGGAATATAATCAGATGTTTCTGGAACCCTGGCATGACCACCAATTGGTTTTTGGGTCCTAAGCACCATTGCAAAGTAGAAAAATGCTTATGCAGTGTAAGTGGGCAAACAGTGACTGGTGAAAGAAACCTCGGGGTGTGCTCCATAGGGACCTCCTGCCTTCTGGCAAGCGGGCAAAGCAAACCTCGTTTCCCCTCCGTAGGTGGAAGCATAAGTTGCAAGAAGTTCACTCTCAAGACGTGCTTGGCACAACTCATAGTCGAATCCACATTCCTCATAATATAGATAAAAGTGGCTAAATTAAGGCTGCAGACAACAGCACCCTTGAATGAAAGGAAAGCTCTTCCCCCACGCCGAAAGTAATTACATTCAGAGGACCCCAGAGAGCTCCTATCTCCATCACTGATATGAAGAAGCAGGCTGAGGAAGATCAGTCTGACAAACAATAATATATTTATACTGCACTAATCAAAGGGGCGCAGGCACTGGACCTTGAGAATGTTGCCTTTCTCATTTAGGGCCCTCATCTGATAACGGCAGGACTGTTCCCTTGTGCGTTAGGTTATGAAGCTACTCCAGGACATAGAAACTTCTGTACTGTAAAGTTTTGCGTTGGCAGAGGAGCGTATTTCAGTGGCCTGGGACAGGTTTAGCCAGGACACACCTGATCTTCACCATGCAGGTAGTTTTGGAGGTACTGGAGGCTGGGCCGTTGTTTAAACGCCGTGTAAAACAACACGGCAGAGGTTCACCTGCCACCTGGGTGCAACATGCTGCAGGCTGGTCTCGGCAGCCCCCTGGCTTGTGGAGGAGTTTATATGGACTCTGCAATTTCACGGCTTTGTTATAGGTGTCTTTGGCCACATCCTTGGGATATTGTGTGCTCTGGGGTCTCCTTAGTAGATTTATAGGATCAGAGAAGAAACAGGGGGAAAAGGGTTTTAAGAGAGGTTACTTTATCTGTTCCCCCCCTCCTGTAGCAAGGATCAGCTGTGTGTATATATAATTTCAAGAAGAATGCTTGTTCTTTAAAAAACTCCATCAATGAGACTGTACCACGCCCCAGGCAATCCATTCCAGCCCCCTAATCCCCCCACTGGGATGCTGGGAAGCTTTTCCTGACGTCTGACTCTCATATCTCTTGCTGCCACTTAAGCCCATTATTTCTTGTGCTAGCCATCCTGGCCATGGCAAACAGATTCTTTCCTTTCTCTTTCCAATAGCCTTTATAAAATTGATGGTTCTTATGCTCTCTCCACTTTTTTTTTTTCCTTCTTGGTCTGAACCACCAGATCCCTCGCTGCTTCCTTACAGATTTTGTCTTTCATTTTTGACAGTTCATATTTCTCTCCTTTGGAATTTCTGCAGTTGTTTAATTTCTTTTTCTGAGGTCCAGTGCTCAAAACTGCATGAAACTTGAGGTTTTATGATACAGGCTGAGGGAGAGAAATCAGTTATCTTCAATTATAGCTCATGATATATTCCCTTCCTCATCATATACTCGTATGAAGATGATTTAAACTAAGACAGAAATTGGTGGGAAATTATTTTCTTCTTGTGGCAAGACCTACCTAATGCCTTTCAGATGATGCTATTAAGTTTTATTACAACTCAGGTTCTTTCTTCAAATCATTAAATCTCTAGGACAGCTAGTACTGATAAGGAGACCATACTTACATCAGTCTTTGAGTGTTGACATTTGAGTGGGTGCTGATAGCTGTTCCCAAGGAATCAGCGTTACACTATGATTACCTAGTCTCACAGATCCTGACTTTGAAATTGAGTGTTTGGAAGTGGATTTGTGATATTTGTGTCCCCTAAGAGACAATGAGATGGCTGATACTGGACATGTGTTTCCAGTTGAGCAGATGGGAGCCCACTGACCACTTCCCTCATCTTTTCCTGTTGCAACTTTCTTTTGGAGATTCTTTCAAGTTCTTTGAAGGAAAGCCAGGCTAGGAGAATTATTTCTGTGCTGATACAGCATAGGGACAACTTCTTCCTGTTGCTGGCAACAGACTATCACCCAAACGCAGAGAAAATGAAAGAAGAAAGGGCAGTGTGACTTCACCTGCCTGAAGGACTCCTGCGCTGGATCCCCCTCTGAGGCTGGCATAAATGTGATAACGAGACAGCCACAGAAATGGTGAGAAAGAACAATCAACGTTTAAGTCCTCACAGTAGCCCTGATGGCAGAGGATCATGTTTTATACTGTTGTCTTAGCTCTGATGAGCACATGAGGTAGAAACTTCTGTTGTTAAGGGAGAACAGTGGACATGGTAAAACAAGGACAGAGATGAAACTTCTTTCCTCCGAGGAAGTCCCTGACTGTGGACTTTGGCTTCAGAGGAAGGTTTGTAAGGAACAGCTGATGCTGAGGGGAGATGGGAAGCTTTGAAAGGTTTTGGTGTGTTTTTTGTTAAACTATCCTTGCTTCTCCCCCTTGGCATTGTGGCCATGTGCAGGCTCTACTCCGTGTTTGCCTCTCTATGTTCACTTCCCTGGGTAGGAGCCCCTGAGGCTCAGAGATCATCAAAGAACCTGTAATGAAAACAGGTCAGTTTTCCACAGCTTTTGAGTCTGGGTTGACCTTTTCTGCTGAAACATAAAAATTCACAGAAAAGCTTTGCATTACTATCAAAGAAAAGAGGAGACAGACTTTTATTTCCTATTTTTGGGGCTTTGCAGCTGACTCCAACAGATGACAGGTTCCTAGCTCTAAAGGTCTTCAATAAAATCCAAATTTAATCTGTTGAGATTGAAGTTTCTCCTCCCATATCATCAATTTTTAGATACAAGGGTTGCCTCTTATTGCACTGTGGGAATCCTATTAAAAAAGGACCCCCTGACAGTGATGCTTTTTAAACTAGGCCATTAGTCTTGTGACAGTGCACCAGGAGATTAATACTGAGTTAGTGAAGATAACTTTACATTGCCTTTCTTCTCCTAAGAAACTTAAATTCATCTGAGGAAATCAGAAAGGGGACTCTGTAAAATGCATAAATGGGGACACTGTGGATGGGACAGCAGAGCTTCTGGAGGGCTTCCAGCCCTGCATCTGGTCAGAGTCTCTTGGTTTGGCACAAACCTGGTGGTGTGACCCTCTAAAAAAAGTCTCATGGCCTGAGATTTGCTCAGTGCAACCATAGCTATCACAAAGAGAGGTCTGAATCTAGGGGGAGATTCCTCTAGGGAGAGATTCAGGTGCCTACGCTTCTAACACTACTATGGATTCCCAGGAGTATCTGAGACATCCACATAGAGCTTTCTGGAGACCCAGCACTTTCAGAAGTCAGGCAGGAGACCCTCAGTTTTCTGAAGTGGTACCAGATGTGTGTGTGTGCATAGGAACTGAGCCCATCAATGGCCCTTGGAGAGATCTAGAATCTCCAAGGACAATTCAGCTCATCCAAAGATATCTGTAGGAAGTAGAAGTGTGAGAGGACTGAAACTCCAAACCTTGTTTGTGGATTTGCCTTTTATTGCAAATGTACAACTCAGTCCTCACATGGGGTAGTCCCAGTACCTTCTAACCTTAGGCTCTGAACCTGACGATAAATGGGAAGGATGGTACAAACCAGGGACCATAGTAGTGTTGTGCTAAGGAGAAAAACTGGGGCACTTTCAAAATCAGTGTGAAGGCAAATGGGAAGAAACATGGAAATTTCAGTTGTATAGATGTAGTCACATGGTAAAATAAATGAAGAGGGAGGATTTTTAGCTCCCCCGGTATTCAGGACATGTTTTCACCTTAATATGCTGTGATTCAGATTTGCTATGAAACTTCAGGCTGCAATAGAAAAGAATCTGTTTTGTTCTATTTTTCTCTCCCATTTTCTAGCTCACAGCTATGAATACCTGGAAATCCCAGCAGCATCAGAAAAGCACTATGCTGTCCTCATGCTCAAAGGAACATAAGAGAAGCTGGCTGAAGATTGTGTTGACTGGACCACAACAGCCCCAGCACATTTAACTTCAAGACATAGTCAAACGCTCGGTCAGCTCCCCCATATACTGTGAGCTGTAACAAGTACTAGCTGGCAGCTGTGCTTCTGGAAAGCAGGTGTGGGAGCACCATCTCTGCCACATGTGGTCTGCATGTTATGGTCATGATAATTAGTCCATGACCAGTGCTCCTACCCTTCCCAGTCCCATAGATCTGCCATTATTTCATGCCCTGCCATTCAGAGGTGTGATAAAAGGCATTAAAGGCAAAGGGCTTTTTGTCTTATCTCATTGAATTCCCTTGTTTTGTAGGTTGCATTTCAGTTCCAAATTTTATCTGGATTCAGCCTCGTGGGGGGTTCGTTAGATCTACAGAAAGAATGGAACACTGAAAAATAGAGAGAGAGAGGCAAGAGGAAGATCAGCTCCACAGCTGTGCTTGAGCTATAGCACCGAGCGAATGTATCCTTGGTGGTTCAGGTTTTGGGTGTTACAGAGTTCTCACACAGGACAGGCATGTTGGTTCTTTTTCTCAGTGTATGCGAAGAGGATATATATTTATTTTAGAAAAACACTTAGCCAGAAGGAAGACAACATGTAGTGAAAGATAAATTATGCAGATAATGTTCTATTATGCGCACAGAGTAAAAAGTACAAGGGATATGAATTTCCCCAGGGAGTCACCTCTGAGAGGGGAGGCTGGGACAACACACAAAATAAAATAAAGAAGAAGAGGAAGGAAAAAAATGAATTGGAAGTAGTCAGTTCTGGCAGATTTTGCTGGAAGGAGAAAGAAGACTGAATGAGCAAAAGATTGTGCTGGGGGAAATCCCTTCCAAAGAAAGGACTGTGGATTGCCTGTGTCACTTGTCCAGGTCACTGCTTCAACTCCTGAGGACAGTGTTTTGACCCCGCAGGTTTTTACGGAGCGTGGGGTGAGTGACTGGAAAGTGTGAAAAGAACCCATGTAGAAAATGGTTGGCAGCATCTCCTGCTGCAGGAAAGCCTCCAGGCTTTCCCTTTGCTCCGAGGTGGGAAAGGCACTGGCTTTTTGTAGCTCTGGTCCGCACTATATGGCCCGTTGAGGTCTGACAAGATCTATTCCTGTGGGTTGTGTGGCAATGTAAGATCAGATACAGCACGCAAAGCAGCCCCTGGTCTTACCAGAGACAAGGCGAAACTCTGCTGAGGGTGGAGTAATACTTGTATTTGAAGAGCAGAACACAGAGAGAGTCTCAGTGGGCAGTAACACTTACTTCATCAGGAACAGCAAGAAGATGCTTCTCTAAAGTCTCTCTTGTTTCACCCCCAGAGCTGTACCTTGTGTTGCAGGTCTCTCCAGAACTGGTGTTTTGAGCCAGTCCCTGATGCTCCGCTCCACTGCAGCAGTCCTGACGTGCTTGTGCTTCTCCTGCGTGGTGCAGCAGGCTGAGCTGTGCTCAAGTGAACAAACAGAGAAAATAAAACAGGTTGGGGGTTTTCCAACCCTTGAGATAGGCACGGAAGGTGGTGGCCTCCTCCTGTGACACAGTGCACACTGGTTTTCCTCAGTGTGCTCAGCCTCAGACTCTGACCTGGCGCCTGGAGTCCTTGAGGTGATGTGCTGAAGGGACACAGCATTTCACAGGCTTCGCTGCAGCCATCGGCAGACGCGTAGTTGGCTCTTCCCATGGGCTGCCATCACGAGCTTCACTGCGGATAAAAAAAGAGAAATCAAATCCAAGTGCTGGAACCCCTGTGGCTCTACCTTCACACACATGCTTGCGGTGCCCACTGTACCACTGTGCTAGGCACGGACCTCCTGCAGGCAGGCGCTGGAGGAATCACTCCCATTCCCTGTGCTCACCACACTACAGCCCCACGTCATGAAAACCAGCTTATCAGTCCTTTGGGTTTGTGCTGACACTTGCAGGTTCAGAGACTTTTTGTTTGTTTGTTTTCTCTATGCTCCTCGGTGCATAACTGGCCAGATGCATTCCTGTTTTCCTTCCAGCTTTCTACCAGGCATTACACAACTGGAGCCTGGACTAATTTGTTGATGTTGTACAAGGAATTGTCGCTCTTGGAGACCTGGCCAATGTGATCAAAGCTCACAAACTGTGTCGGACCAAAAGGCTGTCGAGGCAAGTGGTTCTGTTTATTTTGGTACAAATCATTGCTGTTCCCTTTTCCTTGTCATGTCTTCTGCCCCCCTGGGTATGTACCTATTTTTTCCTCTGTCTTTTGAGTTGCTGGCTCCTTGCCCTCGGATCTAGGATGGCATGCTTTTCACAGCATTAGTACCACATATTTGAGGGATATGGGAGAAAAGGGTCCAACATATTGCCTGTAGCTAATATGCTGTCATGGCTTGCTTTCATTTTCTGCGACCTCCTGTCCACAACAGATACACCTTGGAGGCCAAGCAAAGAAACAAGTCCAGGTGGCTTGCTTTCTGTTCACCCTCCCTTTCTCATTAAAGATATTTTGAGTGTTTGCATGTGGACTCTTGTTTTTCATAGCTACTGCTGGTTCCACCATCTGTGAATTTGTCTAATCCCAACAGAAGTTATTGGCTTTGACTTAAAATTATTCCCTGTTCCTTTTGTAACAGCTGCTGGCAGAGCTGCTGTTCTCCTGATGGATTTCGTTTGGTCTAGGTTTGATAGCTTACTTATGACAAAGGCCAGCAGTCTGTTAAAACCGTATCATCTCTACATTTAATACTTCTCTGCCCCCAGATTTCGTTTAATCTAAGTACTAAATGTTGTTCACAATGCTGCAAAAAAACCCCAGTTGCTGTTTGCAATATTAGGAGGAAAAAGTAATAGGAAATAATGGATAAAAAGGCAAGTACTGAACATCAGCATCTTTGGTTGCTCTTTATTGATACAGGATAAATTAACTGCTGTCTCATACCTTTCTCCTGAAGATTTCCCTTCCTGACAAAGTGGAATATATGACAGTGAATGTCTCTCTATCATAGTGTGCTATCCCTGGACTTACAGACTTCTTGTATCCGTGCTATTATTTACAAGTAAGATGTTTCCAGGTTTTATCTTTGGCCTTTCCTTGTATTGTGTGTAAGTGTATCTTTTTCTGGCATTTAGCAGTACTTCAGAAAACAGCTGGTGCCCCCAGGGTAAACCTCTGAACCATGTCCTACTCTGACAAAATTCTGCTTGTTCAGCAAACCATGTTGTTCATATTTGTCTCATTGTTTTGCAAATTGCAATTACAAAGTGCTTTTGCATTTAAACAGGGTCTCTCTGACCTAAGAGTTTGTAAAATTTTTAGAGAGGGCACGTTAACTTGATGCTCTAACCTACCCTAAATAGCTGGACTTGCTTCACTGGGGCATATTTTGTATTCATAATGACCTACAATGTCATCAGAATACTTCAGCAGAGATGCTGCAGCTCCAACTTACATGAATATTCTTTTGAAGGGCTAATCAGAAAAGATATACCATCAAGACTGTGCACTTTAAAATACAGTGCTAGATAGCACTGTCCGAGCTGGGTGCCAACAATTAATCAGTTCTGATTAATCAGATCTTAGAGATTTTTGCTGCTGACCAGTTCTCCATGATCTTAATTCAGATCAAAGCTTAGGCTGGAGAGACTAATTTTATGCCGGTGTTTGAAAATCCAAAGCCTTTCTCCAGATCATATAAAATTGATGCTTATGAGGTGCCTTACTGAAGGCACGAGGATACACTTGAGAATTTTGGCTTAAGCTCCTTCTTCAGATAGCTTCCCTTTAAGTCCCTTCGTGCCTTTGCTTACTCATGTGTAGCTAACGGGCTACGTAAGAACAATATCTCATTCTCATTTAAGTAGTCTTTACGCTACAGGGACCAACTGGTGTCTCCTAAGTGTCCAAGAGATAAACCGAATAGAAGATTTTGAAAATAAAACCAGCTCCGTGTGCTGCAGCCAGAGGAGAAGGCAATGGCAGTGTATGATGCTTGCAGCATTGAGTTGCCCCTGTCTCTTTCCACTGAGCAAGAGGCTAGCTGAAATCCGTTGGTGGGCTGGAAAGGGAGGTTCAGGGACAACATACTATGTCATGAAACAAGAAGATCCAGTGTGACCTGTCTCGTTGGGTGAAGGTATAGGAGGCTGTAGGAACTGCGTGTTGCACATAACTAAACAGAGAATGTTCATTTCCATGGCGTTTATTCAGAACCTTTCATGGCTGTTGAGATAAAATGTCAACCAACAAAATAGATGACTTAGAAGAAAATAAAACACGTTTTAAAGCAGAGATGCACATCAATGATTTTCAAGAGAAACGCATGGTGATGCATTCTACAGCAGTGTGCCAGCTGTAGGCATTGCTCTATAGCTTCTGCTCTGGAACAAAGGCTGAAGCAATGGGGCAGGAGTGTGTATGCCAGTGTGGCTGCACGCTGAATATCTTCTGGTCTTGCCTTCTGGTCTTGCAGTCAGTATGTGGGATTCCTCATACTCATACATCCTCATACAGTGAAGAAGTCCCTTCACTGGGACTTCTGTCTGGAGAAGGCACACATGCAGTGAAATATGTTTGTCTGTCTGCTCACATGCTGGAGCTCTAGTGCTGGGGCTGGGGCTGTTGCTGTTTTGAATCTCTTTGCCTGGCTACTTTGTACTTTTGGAAAACAAGGGGGGAAATAGCTTTAATTCTTGTGTTTTGTTGTGGTTGTTTTTTGGGGGTTTGTTGTTTTGTTGTTTGTTTTTTTTTTTCCATAGAGCCAGTTTCCATGACCAAATTTGCAATCAGAGGCCAGTGTTTCCAGATTTCCTTTGATAACTTAGCAGAACAGCATGGTACAAAATTTTACCTTTCCCTCCTTTTTGCTTTTAACAGACTTTAGTTTCTCATTGTATGTTAGGAGCATCTCTTATTAGGATTAAAGTTACCAGGTCCTCCTGTCAGCTTTGGATGTGCATGTGGGAATTCCTGAACCTCAGCTACTTTCTTTGTGCAATTCTGCTGATGAAAAGCTAGTCATAGAAAAGGTTTGTACTTGTAAATCTGTGGCACAGGGAGGTTATTACTGTATTGCTTCCTGGCTGCTGTCACTGAGGTCACTGTTCTGGCACAGAGAGAGGCATGAACAGCTGCAGAAATCCAGTGATGGCCCTGCTGTTGCTTTCTGGAGGAACGAATGTGGAAGTAAGTGTCAGGAAAAGGAAATTGCCAGCAATGCTTTGTCCTGGCCACTTGCTTGTGGGAAAGGGTTGGCAGGTGACCTCTGTTTCTTCCATGGAGGATAGGAGTATATTTTTATTCCTATCTGCTAATTCTCCGCTCAGACAAAACTGCCATAAAATACTTTCACACATGATTATTGACCTCACCCCCAGTTCAGGTCTGGCCTTTATCCCACTCCACGGTCCTGTGAAGGCTGATAATTTTGAGGACTTTCTCCAGAAGCTACACTGAGAAACCATTTCTGCTCCTTTTACTAGGGAGAAAAGGCTGTCCTTCCTGAATCCAGGACACTAGGGAGGAACCATCCCACCTGGCCCTGAGGATGCTCTGTATCCACTGTGCAGCTAAATGCATGTGCTAATGTTCATAACGTGCGTAGGAGTTAGGAACGTAGGAGACAGGGATGGTACGAGACCTGAGAAACAGTATATACATGTGTGAGTGAATATGCTATTGTATGGGCTCCCTGAGCGGGGCACTGAATTGCTAGTAAGCTTCTGTTAGCGAAATGGTCTTCAAAGATCAGTTAAAAACTAGCACATTATGACAGGCATCACAGAGAGGCTGAAGGTGACTGTCCATCACCAGCTGCTCTGAGTGCAGATCTAGCACGGCAGAAAGCTGGGGCAGGAGGGACAACGCTTGCACAGTGCCTGTTGGCCGCTGGAAGCACTGCTTTTTCCAAGCTGTCTTCACACCTTTACAATCCAAGTAAAGTGGAGGAATAAATCACTGTGCATAGTTGTCATTTTCCCCCTCCGAGTACCAGCCAAAGAGTTTAAATGTAGCTAAACCACCCTATTTCCTCCGCACAAACCCTCAAGTCCTCGTCCTGGTATCACAGGAGTGATTTATAAACCAATTATGTCGGGAATTTTATTCTCTATTGTTGCTCTGATAGATTATGGGTCAATTAGGTGTTTTAGTCATGTAGGAACACATTCTGCCATAGAATGTCTGAACTTGGCATGTGGGGTCCATTCTGTCCATCTTGTGAAACGTGTCCGGTTTGTGGAAAGACTTTTGAGAATTGTTTTTATAGCGGTTTGTTTGTCTCTGTTTGCTGCTGAGGGCATTAGCAGGAATGCAGAGAGTTCCTTTCCAGTAAAAAAAATCTTCAGTCTTCTGTCTTCTCATCAGACTTGCAACATGTAGATGATGTTGATGGTGCAGCTGAATCTGTAGATTATTAGCTGTTGAAGAATGGATATCTTGGAGCCTTCAGGGTAACTTGGCAGCATCAGTAATGGGTCTTCAGTAGGGGCCATAAGCAGGTATCTGGAGAAGAACAAGAACAGGTAACATGTTTAATCTTCCTCCATACCATTTTCTACTCTCTGAGTATATTCAGCTCAGGATTTCTCAAGACTGATGTGATTCTCAGTAAACCACACTGGGTTCCTCTTGCAGCAGTTTGTCCAATCTGTCCTTGAACATCAACAATTCTAGCACCAGTCTGAAGAAGGCACTTTGGGTTTTAGAGCAAAACCTGTTATCCCCTACAATGGTGCAAACCCACAGTTACTCTAAGCCTTTAGCCGAGTCATTTTTTATTGGTGAAATCTGAATAAGGAAGAGAATTTGACCAAGACAGTTAATGAGAATTAAAGAGGATATTCAGGGGGAACCAGTTTTATGATTATGCCTCTAAAGTCTTGCACGACTTTAGCAATGCAAATTGATTAATACATTTAAATTCTCTTGCTAATACAGACTTTTCCACTCCTGCATGTTGTTTATGTCAATATAAGCCAGAAAGGGAATCAAGCCCAAGGGTATCATCCTTGAATCTGCTCTTCATCCTTTTTTGCAACGTAGAATAACAATGTCACAGTCCTGAATAGCATTATATTTTTCTACTCCTACAAGCTACAGTCATCTTCTCTAGCTACAGGGAGATTGAAGCTAAAAGAGAAACAAAATGCAATCACAGTCACATTTCTGCAGTGGTGATGCAAGACCCCAGGCAGATGGTATCCTCATGCCCAGCCTTTTTCATGTCCTGGATGTGGCTCTTGGCATCCTGGACTTGTTTGCCTTAAGCCGCATACATTGAGCAAGTCTTTTCCTCAGAATGCCAGGCTCCTTGTTGCTTCTCTCCCCACATTTCGATTATCTAACCTATGAATACAACAAGCACTGCAGTAATTAAGATATCGTAGCATTCACAAACTATTAGAGAGCAATTCCAGCATTGGTGGAATGGAGAAAGTAGTTCAGAAAGAATAAAATAAGCAATGCCACTTGTGTGAGCTGAAGATAACTAACGTCAGTGTACTCATGTAACAGATATACGCCAAGAAAATTCAGTATGTGTGCAAGCTGGACTTGGGGAACATTTTTAGCTTTGTTCTCGCTCTAGGTGAAATAGCACCACAGGTAAGAAGGGTGCATTGAACTCATTTACAGACATGGATGCCCTTCATGGTGTATTTCTCTGAAGATAATCTTTATTATACTTGGCTTCACTCAGCTGGGTGAGAAGTTTAATATTTGCCTGCCTGTTATTGTATTGCCATTTACTAGTTATAATGAGCATTTAGTGTTTTTGAATTATTTGCTGCTTCATTGAAAACACAACAGTCATTGGACACCATTAAGGGACTCTTCATCAATCAACTAAATAATAAAAACAATCAGCGAGCCCGTATAAACAATGAGATTTTTCTGGCTTGGCAGTTAGCTGGGAATGTGAGCAAATCATCCCCACTAGCCATCATAGTCATGCTAACAAAAGCTTTGAGGCACATGCAAAAATGCAGATAGTCAAATATTCTTGGGTTGTGTCTCTGGAGAAATATTATAGCTGGGCTTGGAGAAAAGCTTTGTGGTGATGTAAACTGCACGTCCTTTATGGATGGTTGCTCATAACATGCAGAGTGTCGAGTTTTAGTGTATAAACCCCATTCAGTATTTTCTCCCTGGTAGTATGTTTCCTTCCAGCTGAAATATTTCAGCTACTTGGATGAAAACTGTGTTTCAGACTAAATAGATGGCTTCAAATTTTCCCTAAATATTTTTTAACGATGTGGAATAGGCGTGGCAGAGGCCACAGAAGGAAGAACAAGTTACAGAGGGAAGATGAGTGGGTGACCTCCCAGGATGTCAGCTTCTCCCGAGAAGCCCCAGGACACCCTTTTCTTTGTTTCTACAGAACAGATGCAAAGCAGCTAACCCCTTTTTTTTTCCTGAGGACAAATCACTTCCAAGTACATCTGGATGAGCGTGAAGAATGTGAATATGAATACAGACAATTATGATGGAGTAGAGGCCTTGTAAATGTATACCCAAACTTACCCCCTGGTAACTCATTCATCTGGGTGTCTTGACGGGATGCATGTGAAATAGTGGGACAATAAAAGCTTTTGTTATGCTGAAAGATGTTAATAGTGGCCTCAGGGTGAGCTGGGTTTCCAAGACAATCGCAGATAACACAGATAACACAGTGGAAATTCAGGAGGCTCCGGAGAATGAACACTCAAGCCTTTATTTTGTAAAATAAAGAGATGTGGGCTATCTCTGAATAGGGGTTGTCTAAAGGTATAGGTTTTACAGGATCTTATTTTTATGGAAGAGTACTTCACGGGAGAGTGGGTTATCTGAACTGCTCGTTACACATATGGAAATATCTAGCAAATATGATTATAGATGACTGTGCCTCAGCAGGTTTAGGTCTAGTGACAGGTCCGAGGGTCATGCCCTCCGTGCTGCCAGCAAAAGGAGACACTTGACAAAGAAATATTGCGTGTAACGGTTTTGGCAGCCTTTGGGTGGTTAGAGATGTTTTAAAAAAGCTTTCAGTCTTTCAGAAAGGGAGGTTATAATGCAGGTCTGTCCTCCCCATGGAACAAGGAACAGCAAGGTGGGCAATGAAGCTCCTTTTCCGTCCCCTTTCTGTCTCTTCTCACTGTTGTCCCCACACAACCTGCTGTCTCACAGGGAAGACACTATCGTGATCTCAGGACTTACTGGGAGTGTAAGTTCATAGGGCTGTGGGTGTTTTCTTGTAGTTCCTGTGTCTAAATCTGGACCAGCTTGATCCTGTCTGAAAGCAGCATCCTTTCCATGGTGATGCTTTTGTGAAAAGACTCAAGAATGAACAGCTAGGTTGGATCCACTCCTATGTACACAGGCAAATATGCAAAGATGTTTTGAGTTTATTTCGCCTAGTTTCAATGTCTGCCTAAAAACTGGTTTCTAGTCGAAACAAGTGTATAGATTTGCTCTGTAGGTAGTAGGAATAGAACAACATGTTCAGAAACGGGTCCCCTCTCTCTTGGACAGCCATGTTAGGATGAGATAAATGGTCTTTGGGAGGTGTTCCTGTAGCCAGTGACTACAATAGAAACCAAGATATCTTGCAGGTCAGCTGCCTAAGCTCAGTTGAGAAGAATCCTATCCAGAGTTCAACAGCACTGCCAGGTTTGCTCCATGTACCCCTTTCCAGAGCCTACACCACAGCTGTAAATCACAAACCCCACAACTGTTCTCTGCCAGAGGACGAAAGCAAGGATATCCTGAGGCTATATGCATAGAGGATCCTAGGAAACGCTTACTTGTACCTCAGTTTGGACATGTAACTAGTGGCAAAATGACAGGTGAGCAAGCAAGAAACTTGAACTTTCTATGGCAGTGGTAGCTGTTATGGCTGAGACCCACTGACGTGATGAGCCAAACTGGCAACAACATATCAGAAACCTGAAAAGGAAAAACACGCTCCAGAAATGCCAATCCCAAAAGTTGTGCAAGTGACTTACAAACGTGGAACTGTGCACCACATTTAGGTCTTGGCATCCATAATGTAAGTAGACCTGTTTATTTATTTTATCTTTCACATTTTTCTTGTGCTTCTGTCCTCAAAAGAGATAGTTTAGATCAAGTCACTTAAGTCTATGCTGAAACAAAATGTCCCTTTGTGATTAATACCTATGAAAACTCAGAGTGACATGGTAATATAACCGTAAAGGTTTGGGTTCCTTCAGGGAAATCCAGTTGCACTCACTTTGTTGTCAGAATAATGAGGTCTCTGTTTTGTGGTCATAGAGTGAATGCATTTGATGCATGTAGAACAATTTTCAAGTCACACGGACCTTTGGAAGGAGACAAGAAGTAAAACTTTTTAAAAATTGCTGGGTTTTATGTACCCATATGACACACTGTACAGATTAAGTGTCTGTAAAATGTTGATTTTCTGTAATCTCATACTGTGTTTGAGAGATAGGAAACCATTCCATGGTACAGCCCTGAATCTGTTGTTCCTTTATAATTACGCTGGATAGTGCATGCAATTTTCTGTCACACAGGTTCAGACAACAGCTGAGTGCATATGTTCTTTGAATTGTTGATCCCATTGGGGTTAATAGGTACATAATTAGTAACGTCTAACTTAAGTGTTTGGCTTTTATGTATTTGGTGATTCTGTTTGATTATGTCTGATGAGTATGGACGGATGCAAATGACGTTTTCAATGATATTATCAGAAATATTTTAGCCAATATGGGGGACAAAGAAAGCCTCCACCCTCCTTATAATTTCATTTGTTATCTGTACTGAGTGTGCCAGATACATTGTATTGACTGATTCCTGGTGCTGGGTTGCTGGGACTGTCTGTTGCTGCTTTGGAAGAGCATATATTCACATTTTTGGACAGGCAGTGATGAGGCTGGATAAACAGAAATGTTCTGAAGGTTGATGTTTTAGACCAGGTAAAGGATTTCAGGAAATTCACTAAATGTTCCTTGTGCTTCAGTTCACCCAGAGGGAAAACTTAAGTAAAAAGTAGTAGTCACACTGAGAAACAGATGGTGGCCTTTGGAGCAGGGCAGGCAAAGGACAATAAATACAAGATGATGCAAGTTAGCATCTAACAGGTATTGGACAGTTGCTTTCTGGTCAAGTGTGCAGTGTTTCTAAAGTAGTGCTCCGTCATGAGTTGCCTCTTCCCATTACTGAGCAAAGCAAGCACTAGTGCTGCCGTGTTCTGCCACCCAAGGAAGGAGATGCGATAATATTCACCCATCCCAAACAACAAACATGAGATGCATTGCAAAATCAGTGAGGCCGAGTCAGACTGCTGAATATGCAGCAAGCACACACCGTACAGTGAAGTGCTGTTGTACCCCCTGTTGGAGCTGAGGAAAGGTAGGTCCCTGGGGCAAGCCCGGGGGCTGTTTAGTTCATTTCCACCCTGACCCCCGACTTCCTCCTTCCCTGAGCACTTGCCATCAGATCTGAAGCTACGGTGACTTTCCACTGGAGTTAGGAGGGGAATAAATCTCATCACAGGCACTGAGGGAATCATGGTAGGAACTGCAGAAGGCAGGGAGAGGGGGTGAGATGTGTGGAGCCCACTGGGGAGAGACTGGTGCATACGAAGAAACTGCACATGTAAGATTATACTGAACAGAACAGTGGTGAGATTGATCTCACCTCACTTCAGGTATCTCATCTTCTGACCTGATTTAGATTTTTACTTTAGGATAAGACTAATCATAATCTAAAAAGAGCCCTTTCTCTCCGCTGCCTATAGTCAGTGCCTAGCGCAGATGAAGTTGTCTGAACTGTAGCTGTGTCTGGCGAGCTGAATCTGGCCCCATATGAGCGAGAGTAAATGTCCCTGTGCAGGTTTCCCAGTTTGAGCATTTGGGTATTGCTTCCTCTTTCAGTGCAACCTGCCTGTATAGCCATCTCTACACTCCCAGCAGACTAATTATTACAAAAATTCTCTGTCATTGCTTTGCAACGGTCCATAGCTTAACTAATTTAAAAATGCAAATGAATGCTAAATTGCAGTTGAATCAGAACCATCTTCTTCTCTCCCCCCCCACCCCCCCGCCCTCTCTTTCTTTCTTTCTTTCTTTTTTTTTCTGTGCTGGGAAAAGAAAGATACAGCAGACATTAAATGCTGATGGTGAAAATCAATCTTTCAGGTTTGAGGTAATTTTGTATTAGGTCCTGGTGCCAGGGATAGTGACATCATCAGCGTTGCTCAATTGATCCATGGTTTGAAGAAAAACAGCTTGGACCTGATCCTCCCTTTGTCCTTACAGAGACACTTAAATGCTGCAGTTTTCAGGTCTTTTCATTGGGAAACTCTCATACTCAAATGATTTCAAATGTTAGGAAGAGGCATTCACGGAGAATATAAGCAAATAGGTGAGCTAGAACACATCCCCTTGTACTGCCGTGGTCTTTAAGCATTCAGCTAGAGCTCTGTCTTGCAGTCATGTGTGGGTGATGTGCCCAGGTGGTTATGAAGAAACAGCTGAAGGGGTGTTACCTCTTTAGCATCTGTAATTAGCTGGTTAACACTAGTTAAGCTGTTGGTACTTTCAGACTCTGTAACACAGTCAAGATTGTCTCATCATCTCATGGTCCCCATCTATCTTTACCTGCTGACATTAACTTTTTCTGTGAGACAGTAATTCCTTTGAGGGCAAGGCTGTGCTGTAGCTACATATTTGAAGGGGACATGAACAACATCTAGCCCCATGACTTGTGGTCTTTAGCTGCAGGATCAGACAGATAGTGGTAATAACCATTTGTAGTCAAGTCTTGTTGCTTTGTTATGCCAGCATTGCACTGTAACGTCAACACTGAGACTGAATGCTCAGGAGTGGGACTCTTGTGCATTTAGAGAGACACTGATGGGCTCAAAGTTAGGTATTGGGACTGCTTCCCTCCATGCACAGTGTGTGGCATGAGGGTCTGGTAATCCAAACTGTGCACCA
>JAVJGJ010000061.1:58021639-58037986 GCA_035590215.1 Microhierax caerulescens | reverse complement strand
CTGTGCACCACGCTTTTGCCCATAGATCTCCTCATTGTGTAGCTGAGTTGGGTACCCAGAGAAGATAACCTGAAACAGGAGTCCTCTGTGCTTCAGGGTTAAGGATAATAGACCCGCTTAGGGATTCAACCTCAGCTCAGATATTGATGATAGTCTTCATGATAAATGACATCTTGCTGAGAAAAACACAGCAAATTACAGGAATCACCCCAGAGGGCAACTGGCAGCTCTATACACAGGATTACATTTGTGTTCACAGAGCATTTTTCCTATTTTGCAAACTGATGCAGAGATGAAATTTCATGAGTGTTTGTTGACACTTGCATACAGCAGACAGATTTCTAAATGGGCTCTGCACAGATGATTAAAATTCAAACTCCAATCCCCACTGTGTCCGTTGGTCTTGTACAATTCCATGACATTTGCTGGGCTGGTATGCAATGGGCGGTGAACGTGGTTCTTTGGAGCTGTGAACCCCCTTGCTGGCGCAAAGCAGCTGCTCACAGACACACACATCTCTCCTCCCAGATCCCAGACCAGCACAGCATGTGTGGGAGGGACTGGTTTTCAATTAGGATTCAAACATCACAATGATAGAGTCCTCCTAATCCTTCTACAAAGGTTTGGCTGGTTAATCAAACTGTAATGCCTCAGGCTCTGGGTACTTTGCTTACCATCAGCTTAGTGCCAGATCTCCTGGGACACGTTCACGGTTCAGGATGTGCACCGTGCTTCCAATCTGTGCTGGCCAATTGCATTTAAAGAGGGAGGAAGGGGCGAAGAGGAACAAGAAAGAGCTTTTCTGTCCTGTATTTGCCCTGAGAGGGTTTCTTTGTCTACCCTGGGTTACCCCAGGGGTGGTACCTAGATGTCAGCTGCACCAGCCCAAGGCTTGCTGGCTTTCTGTTTCCTGGGAGTGTGGCAGCCCATGCTGACAAAACCAGTTGTCTATAGCGGAGTTATGTTGTAGTGGTTGCTGAGGGAGAAGAGAAGTCACTGTTGAAAAACCTGGGTCTCTCTAAAAACAGGCTGAGGGTTTTTGTAAACTAAGCAAGAATTTTTCTGAGGTTTTTCTGAGGTTTTTTTTTAATGTATGTCCATTAAAGCCCTCAGGAGTACTGTGACAACCAGAGTCACCAGCACACAGTGAAGGCATGGCCTTGGGAATTTCCCAGACACTCCTCTGGCCTCATGTCCAGATGGAAGGTGACGAAGGAGCTGTTATCCAGGCTGCAGAAGTCCTAATGGCCAGTCATACTTCTTGTACTAGAGATTTGCATTATCAGTGATGCTTTTGTAGGAGCCTTCATAGGGCAATCTTAATTTTGGATGCATATCTAAGACCAAATCCTGATCTTGGTGGCACCAGTGTAAAACTGAAATTTATTATTACATTCACTCAAAAGTAAGCTCTAAGCTTACCTTGGGAGCAGAATCTGACCAAACAATCCCTTCTGGATGAAGGGAGAATTGTACCCTTCACAGTGGCAGGGTATGAGAAAGAAAACCTTGTATCCCGCCGGAGATCCCTCAATGCATGGTGCAGAGGGCTGCAGGTCTGCGTGTGTTTTCACATGTGCTTGTGCGTGCACTTGTGAGAGACAGTCTGTCTCCATGAGCCACAGCAACTCCTCACTACATGCACAACTCCGCTCACTCTGTGTAGGTACCTGTGCCTGTAGCGTGTGTGCTTCTGCGTGTGGGTCATAATCAGCGTGCACCAAATCCATCCCTTCAGCATAAAAACATATGTCCCTTACGCCTCAGAGTCTGTCTGGGGGAAAAAGCATGAAATTGAATCTTCTTTGTGGGTATGTGTCGAAATCAATCAATATATATATATATACACATGTGTGTGTGCACATAAACACACACATATATATGTATGATTCTTTTTTGTGTGTGTGTGTTTATGCACACACACACAGATATGTGTGTATTTTTGTGCTTCCATATTATTTGAGGGTGTCTTTTCTGTGATTCTGTGCTAGTAGGCACAAAAGCAACACTGAAGATTAATTCCATTTAATTGTAGCGATAAAGAACATTGCAGTCAGAAGAGGTTTGCCATCAATGTTGGAGGACATTAAGTATTTGGGGTTTTTTTCAGTTGCAAGATAATAATGTTCTGGTGTAAATGTTTTATAATTATCTCATGAATTATTCACAGTTAACTTGATAACCCAGGATTTTATGGGATGTAGTCTCTAGAGTGCAAGGAGGGAGGGAAAATTTAAAAATAAATATATGTGAAGACAGGACCCAGCTGCAACAATGAGAAAGCACAGAGGCTTCTGATTTATTTTCTCTCTGCACTGAAGGGTGGTTTCATTCTTTCATTTATATTTTTGTGGTGATGAGCCACAGAATGTAAGTGGATGAGGTTATTTTATCTATATGTATATAAGGAAAAGAAAAACTGGGGAAGGAATCAAACTCCCTTCACTGTTTTTTAATCTGATAGTGGTGCTTGAATTATTTCTCCTATTGTTGCAGAGCTCAGAGGTTCTATTATCGTTGATACTGTTTGCATCTGGTGAAGCATTAACACATATTTCTGGGCCTTTTTTCTCTCTTTCCCTTTCTATTCCTTTCCACTTCTCTTCCTTCTTTCATCCTTACTCTAATTCAAGTTCTTTATTAATTTTTCTTCTTTTCCCTTTCCTTTTCAGTTCCTCTAGGCTTGTCTTTTTCTCCCTACTTCTCTCTGATCCTTTCATCACTTCTCATCTTTCAGTGTTTTCTTCTGTCTGTAACTCCTTCTTTGTTTTCTCTGTTGCTAACAGGATCTTGATATCTGCTGAAGTCCATGGGTCTTAACCCAAATCAGCTGAAGAAAATCAGACCCAAGAAGAGTTCCTGCAATTTAACGAAATGTGGTGACAGCTTCTGGAAGAAGCGTTGAAATTCGCACCTGCACAGCCAGCCTGAATGCCTGTCAGGTCTAGATAACCAAAAGACACTGGAAAGAAATGCAGTTACTTCATTGTCGTACCCCAGAGATCAGTGGCACAAAATGCCCAGCGAGGGACTGGAGAGGTGTCCCAGCTTGCCTGGTATCTATGAATCCAAGTGGAAACGAGAACGTGGCAAAGACACTCCATCCTCCTGTGAGCAAAGGCTGCCCTCGTACCCAGAGAAACAAGCAACAGTTAGTACAGGACTGGGAGCTCTGGGGAGCTCTGGGGAGCTGTGCAGGAGCGATGTCTCCTCTGGGGAAGACAAAAGCTTAGCGCAGACTCCAAGGTCTCCTCTGTATGGGCAGTGGGAAGGGAACAGTGTAACGTCTGGAATTACCTGACATTCCCAGCTGGCATCCAGGCTCTTAGCTGTGGTGACGGTTGTTGCACTGGGGTTTCCATAAAGAGCGTTCATCAATCAGGAACGCAGGTATTTTTTCAAAGAAACTCTGGGGGTCTGCAGAGCTTGATGGATATGCTTATAAATTTGAAAGTGGCAGTTTGGAGGGCAATTTGGAGGGTAGCTGGCAAGACATGAACCATTGTGGAAAGATGAATTCACAGGCAGGACGGCTTTGAGAATGAATTTGAGAATGAAAGAGTGATTCCACCAACCTGCTTCATTCACTTATTTAAATTTATGCTATAAAACCACAGCAGAGGAAAGCCAAAACTTGCACTGATGGTTTTTCTTTTTTTCTCCTTACCTTCTTTTATTTATTGAGCTGCTCTGGATACACCTTTCAAGAGACTTTGTTGTTGTTGTTGTTTTTCACTGTTTATTATATCTTCATCAGCCTTGAAATGGGAGCTGCAGGCAGCTTGATAAATGGATCAAAAGGCTGCTTCTGCCAGAATCAAACTAACAACCCCCTTCAATATCCATAACCCCTTTTGTTTTAACATTTCTAAAACAAGCATGATTTCCCTCAGAGCAACACTGAAGAGTGATGCCCCTGTATTCATAAGTGTTTCAGCAAAGGGATTTCTTTATTCAGTTATGTCCAGGGCAGAAGTTTGTCACTGGGTCATGAACAGGACTCAGCCTGCAGCAGGGGAGAGCAAGGGCAGCAGGGGTATGGTAGAGAGAGTCCTTGGAAGGCTGAACAAATCCTGCCTCTAAAATGTGCTGGGCAGGTCGATGGAGTAAATGAGCCAACATGTATGAAATTGGGTCTTGCTCACAGAGACTACCAGCTGTCTTGCTTCCATACAGCTGGTTTTTGGTTGGTTTTTTTTTGCCTAGATGCTTTCTAAATTCTCCCTTTTCTTCCAATCCATCTTTAAATACGGACAGCTAAATATAGCCCAGGTTCAAACCTTTTGTCTTCAGCACACTTACTGAGTTCCACAGTTGGTGCAGCCTGGCAGTAAACCAGGACTTTAGCTACCATGATTTATTGATAGAGGTAAGTGGTTCAGCCCCATCTGTGATGGTACAAAATGTTCATAAGAAAATAAATACCCCATAAGAAAGTGGTAATGGACCATCATGGAAGCTCCCGAACAGCCAGGTGAAGACGTCGCATTTCCCGCTGTAGTAGATCGCATAGATGTTGCAGCAAAGTGGGGGGCGGTGGGGCAGGCATGGGAGGTGGGGGATAAGTTTGGACAACCCAACAAAAAAAAAAACAACACAACAAAACAAACCCTAAAACAAATAAAAAAGTCATGAAGATGTATGACTTGTGAGAGGGAGTAGCAAAGCTCTAGTGGTGGATCTGGAGGGCAAAATGACAGAGGTTTGTGTTCCTGTCCTCATTCACCTTGCTTCACCTCTGCATGCAAAGCTGGTTAATATGCAAAGCAGAGGATGTGAATCTTGGCCTGAGCTCCTTGGTATGTAATTTTCTGGTATGGACCATGCCGAGAACAGTGCATCCTGCTCTCCTAACACAGTTTCCAGAATGCAGCAAGCACCCAAGGGCTGCCGCAAGGATGCCTGATGGGCTCTGCCAAAGTCAACAGTCTTTTCGTCACTGTTCCTACCCACTGCTTGCCTGGTTTCCAACCATCTGGGTCATCAGTGGGCTGCCAGGGTCCTGGGCTGGTTACAGTCACATCTTCCAAGTAATGATTCCAGTGTCATGGTCACGCTTTGCGTTTGTTTATTATTATGGAGATATAATTATCCATATAATTATGGAGAGCCAATATTGCTGACTTATTACAGTGAACTGCTCCTGTCTGTTTTTTTTCCATCTTTTCCAGTCTGTCTGAAGAACTGTCTGCCTTCAGAAAGAACTTTGCTGTTCCTTGGGGCAGGAGGTGAGTATGAGTGGAGAAGGATGGAGAGAGAGCTGGAGGCTGCCTTTCTCTTGCTGGAAAGACACAGCATGCACAAAGCCATGCAGGCAGGAATGCTAACTGGAATAAGAGGTAAGAGATCAGAAGGTACCTTGACCCTTGTGGCTCTCTGGTTGTTTAGAACGCATAATTGGAGTTTGTTTAACACCAAAGGATAACTGATCATTCACAGGAAAGGAGCCAGTGGTGGGGATCAATATTTCTATTGCTGTGCTAGAAAAATAGCAGAAAAGGGATGGTTCTTTACCTTTTACAGCAAAGCAGAAGAAATATATGCTTAAGACTGATGGTAGAAAGAGCTGAGAGAGGGTTTGTTCGGTGCTGGCTGTCATTTCAGTCTTGAGCTTCAGTGAATGCCTGTGGATGATGCGTATCCTGCACTTCAGCTGTGGCCTGACTGGAGGCAGGGCAGAGGACAGCTCTGCACTCCTTGAACTAGAAAGAAAAATTAAGTCACCTTGAAGGTGAAATAAGGAGTATCTGGGCCACAGACTGATGTGTGGAATAGTAATCTGGGGAGATCACAACTAAGCACTTCAATCTCCATTTTCTATGTAGGCCATACTGATGCATATTTTTTATATAGACGTAGGAGTTACCAAGAGCTGACTTCACTTGATAGAGCCAGAGCTTGGTTTGCACTTCACCTGTGGGATCCTGTAGTAAAAGCACAGATTTTTTTTGGGGGGGAAACAAGTTTGTTTTATCAAAATGTTTAGCTGAAGGGGTTTGTTTCCCATCAAATACTTGTTGAGCCTTGCTTGGAGGGTCTCACAGAAGGAGTAGGAAAAAGTGACTCTTCGGGTAGGATTCAGTGTAGAAAGTCTTAATTATAGGCTTTGGCAAGGAACATGGTTCCGAATTAGGTATATCTAGACTTGTGTTGGTTGTGCATCAGTGTTCTGTTCTCTCATCCAGAGGGTGCAACCTGTACACAATTATAATGCCGCTCCCCTGTGAAACAAAACTAAAAGGCTGAGAATTGCCCTGAAACAAGAGTATTTTTCAGGTCAGCTTGGACAAGCAGGCCAAGCCTGACTTGCCAGCTGTGTGATGCCACCGCACACGTCTGCTCTGACCTAAGGACCATTTGGGTTTCCGTGAGCCTGGGCTGTGCTGACCAAACAGCACACACATCTCTCTTGCTGAGCTTATCCAGCAACAGACCGCTGGATACTTCTGAGCAGGGAAAAGAAAAAAGGAACACAAGAAGAAATCTCTAAATGATGAATCAACACCGAGGGAGCTGGAGCAGGTTGTCTCTTGGGGCATGGTGTGCACCACACAGACAGGCTGGTGGTCCAAGGCTGGTGGAAGTCACAGGGCACCCACCACCCCCTCCCCACGCAGGTTTTCGTGGCACAAGGCTGACCTCCAGTGGGCACGGACTGGTGTCGTTGGCCTGTAAATCTGCAGAAGAGGAGAGTACAAATGCTCTTTAAAGGCCACGTATTCAGATTTCAGGGTAGATATTTGCTCCTTGCCCCCTTCAGGCCCCTCTGGCCTAAACCCAAACCTTAGGAGCAGCTTCCTACTGAGCTGATAAATGCAATGTGGTTGCACTGAGAGAGACCATTCTGAAAACGTCCTCACGAAGCAGGGAGGAAATATCCCACCTGTGGCCTCTGTCCCTACAGAGCCAAGTGGCGAGCCAGAAAGGGGCAGCAAGGAAGGGAAGAGCCTGAAGCTTTTGGGGCAGAATGAGTTTCACTCTGAACGAGGCTGTATCCCTCACAACGTCCAGGACTAAGGAGAGGGACCTGACTGCAGTAGCATCTCCTCACAGCCGTGTAGTTTTCTATCATTCCCACTAACTTCATGGGTCAGCCACCGGAGTCCCAGGAAGGCTTGTCCACCAGCTGCACTGCTACCAGGGTTCCAGTTAGTTACCTCCAAGTGTACACGCATGACTTGCAACTCTGCCTTTGTAGGGTGAGGGGGAAACACGTCCCAGTTCAATCTGTGGGTCCACGTTGCAGGGCAGCCAACAGCTGGAAGGAAGTGCACACCTGAATGAGGAGGAACCATCTGTATAAACAGTCACCCAGGCTTCCCTTCCTCCCCCGAAACCACAGGTGTCTTCTGCTGAGGTAGGGATACAGGTCTCTGATTCCTCTCATAACTGCCACAAACCCATCCCTGCCTTTTATATTGCTGGTGGGAGTTTAGTTCCCCCTCCCCTGTGTCTTTACAGGTGGCTTCATATGCCCTCAGTACAGTTCTGTTGGTGGCTGACCTCTCCCCGTTGTGTGAATACGGATCTCTCCCCGTTCTCCTCAGAGCAGCACCCTGCTTCTACCGGTGAGGAATCACTGACACCATGGCAAAACCTGACGGACTTAGGAAGAGCTGTCCTGGCTGGGTAATAGCTACCTGACCTCCAGCAGAAGGTGCAACCTTACCTACTAGAAGGTGAGAAACCCATCAGGTGCTAGAGATAGATCCTCCAGATTTCCAAAGCAAACCTGTTATCACAGGCTAAGGAGAGGATGATGTACGAGGGATGATCGCGTCCAGTTAGTGCATTTTTATCTCAGAGGGGATTTTCACGAGACAGCTATCGTCAGTGTATGGCTTTTGGGCAACCAGAGCTACATTAACCAAAAGACATCTTTGGCCTACCGAGTGTGTAACTGACAGGAGGTTGTCCTGGGCTGAGTACATCAATGTTGAGACTCGCTATGGCTCAGGTTTAGCTCAGGTTTGCACCCAGGGCAGTTTCCAACAGACTTTGAACCTTGGCGCTTTTCACCTACCTGAATATGGCAAGAGGAGGGGGAAAGATTGCAGTGCCCTTGGCATCTGCACCAGAGAAGCACTTACCTGGCAGTTTCTACAGACAACCATGGTGGAGCTCTGGTTGTGATGAGCTTGGAGAGGCTGCAAAATGGATAGACAAAGTGTCTCATTTAAAAACAGCTCAAAGGAAAGGCAGGAGCCGTGAGCAACTGGGAGAGGGGTCTGGAGGGAGTAGGACAGACAGAGCCGAGCTGCCTTTCCCAAAGCCTGCTTAGCATAGGCCAGGGCCCCCATTTGCTATTGACTGGAGGGATGTTTTACAAGTGCCCCTTCTGGCTTAGAGAGATATGAAACCTGTCTGTAATTAAGTTGATTTGGAGTTGAACATGGGCAAAGATAATGAGCTGGAAATAACAAAAGAAGATTGAGAAAGAGGGGAAGGTGTTGCTAAGAAACAGATCTATTGCACTAAATCCTCCCCCCTGCCCAATCAAATATAATATTTTTAGGAGCTGGATGGTTGAATGATGGGGCACACAGAGCACAGGCGTGGAAATGATTGCTATATCAAAGGCTCAGAATAATGAAGGAGATAAGAGGAGAGGTATGACTTGGAGAACTGAGGAAGGCAAAAAGGAGGAGGAAACTTATTTCTTTTGCTGGTGGCATTGGTGGCCAGTACAGTGGCAGAGCAGTGGCTTTGGGATCAGCAGAGTGGTGCCTGGTGCCTGACTTGCCTGCTGGTCTCAGGGAACCCCTCCAGTGCCCTGAGCCTCTACTGGGAAGTGGTCTGAGACATATAAATAAGACCACCATGTCTTGCTTATCAAAGATCAGCAAATAGCCCCTCTTGAAGGGCAGGGCTCTTATCTTCTTCAGCATTTGACCCTGGTGAGTGTTCCCACTGGAGTCAAGCATCAGGGTGAAGACTTAAGACTTGTTTCTCCTTGGCTTTTAGAAATGCTATAAAATACAGCCTGTTCAAGCCAAAAGGAGGATGGAAAAGAGGTCTGCAGAAGGGAGCAGAATACTTAACAGTCTGCAAAGCATAAGTAAATAGACAAGTTATGATCAATGAGTTTGTTTGAATTTGACAGAGCTTTCCTGCAAACATGGGGGAGGGAAGGGGGGCAAAACATTCCCTGCCAGTGTGAGCTGTAATAAAGAACCTGCTGTTTTCTGATTCTCACTCTCTGTGAAAATTGAAAAGGTTAGCCAGGTAATTGAAATCGGGACTGGAATACAAATACGGTGTGAAAACCTTACAGCTGGCAAATAAAGTTGCAGGGAAAAGACTCAATCCTCAGTGGAATTTCTTAGCAGCAAAAAGACAGGATAGATGGCGGGGAGAGGACTCTTCAATATACCTGTTCCTCATGGGAGGGGAGATAGGGGAAGAAATGAGACCTGAAGCAACCCGACTGAGGCTAACACTTGTATGAGTGCTGTTAATGCAAGACACACTGTAAAAAAGTGTAGTGTGCTAAGGCTGAATCATGTATGGCAGTCATTGCTGCCTCTTGGAGTAACGTACTAGGTTATACTGGGAATTGTTAGGCTGCCATGTCAGACCCAGCTAAAGGAACTATTTCTTGTTACATATGCAGAGAGAGAACTTCACACAACTCAGCCCCTTGTGTTGGGGCTGAGATACATAAGCGAACTAGATGCAACTGGACCATTGTCAGCTGCCTGTTCATCTTGGTTGTATGCAGGAACACAAGGTGATTTGCATTATTTTAAGCTAAGGGCAGGGAAGTAGAGGGTTACTGCTGAGCAGCTGAGGTTCCTTGTTACACTGCTTTGTGCTCTATGTGTCCAAGTCCCAGTGGAGGGTCCGGCCATTGTTACTGCAATGTAAATTTGTACGTGTTTCTGTTTCTGTGGTCTGTTTTTCTGCATGATCAGGTAACTTGAGCTGGGAGGAAACAGTGGTGAAGGTCTTGGGGGAGCTGAGGTTTGTGGTATTAGTCGAGTTCGTTCACATTCAAAGCCCCCTCCACATGTAATATTTCCCTAGCACCAAGCCAACCAACAGAAACTCCAGTCTGTATATGGTTAAATAAACATTAACTATACCTCCAAGTCCCTGTGTTAGTGTTTTATTTCCTTCCTCATGTAAAGGCTGGGGAGTTCTTCTATTTCCCAAAACCGTGGCTCTTGTAGTTTTTTGCTGCAGTTGCTCAGTCCTGCCCAACTCACCTGCACTGCAGTCAGCATGAACAAAACTTCTCTTTGGAGCTTTTCCACTGAGTTCAGGCAGCAATTCAGCACATTATCCTGTGGCAGGATAGGTGCCTTTCCTGCCCTCACCAGCTCCTACAAAAGGGAAGGAAAACTGCAAGCTTGCAACCAAATGCTGCAAACCCTACAACTGGTAAAGCTTTGTTTGAATTTCCCACCTTGTGAGAGCAATGGGCCAGGTGTCCCAAAGGCACCACCCCCAGATCAATGAACAAATTGTAAGTGAACCCCTGAAGATGCTGTTCTCCCAGTGTCTTGGGGTGAATTAATTGTTAGCCATTTGTTTTGCTCATCTGGAGCATGATTTTCCTAGTGAGTCATTTCTAAGGGAGTCTCTTGGGTTTTAAAGAAATTAAACAAATTGAAAGGGACTGACAAACATACCTGCTCCGCAACGAGGAGCATACAACATTTCAAGGTGACCTGTACCTAGCTGTCTAGCTGTGTTTTTCAACTGTATATGTATAAAATATGTATACGTTAATAATACGTATAAAAACTACCTGCAAAACACCTAAACTAGATGACTGAAATAGGTCAGCTGAATTGATTTTAGCACAGCTTTTCTTTCCTCCTCATATTCCTTATAAAAGGAGTCCATATGACCTCTGACGGAGATCTTCATGTTGTAGACATCTGAGTCTAAGGATCTTTTGAAAAACCCACTTCTAGCTAAAAAAGCAACAAAAGTTTGTTCCTCTGGGAAGGAGCTTAGCTGCACTTCACAGCATAGTATAAACTGAGGATGTGCGAGAAAAAGTTATTTGGGCTTTTAAAATACAGCCTTCAGTATTTCATTCATGAATTAGCTATCCTAGTGGGAAGCAAATTATTCTAACAGCTTCCAGACTCCTAAAATTAACCCTTCTTTAAAAATTAAGTGTATTTAAGGTAATTTGCCTTAGAAACGACAGCTGCAACTCTTCAAGGTTTCACAAAGTCTAGACAGTAACAGAGTCTTCCACTTCTGGTGGCACACGAGCTTAGCTCCCTGCCCCTGTGTCTGGGTTATGACCAGAGCAGGCTACCGACTAGCCAAAATGTGAAACGGAAAGAAATGTGGAAGAAAATCAGCAACCCTTGACTCTCCAGGTGAGGTTCTTACATTATCGTCCATGCTTATTTCACACATAGCCAATTCCTTTTTTTCAAGTCAGGGAAACCAGTCCTGAATCATGCACAAGATGGTCACTGGCTTTTGGTGCATGAACCTTTATGGCTTGTGATCTACCCTAACAGCCTCAGAAGTGTTGATTTTCCCATCAGGGAAATCTGCAAGGCCCAAACTGGGCAATCCTCTGCAGAGTTTCTTTTCAAAATCTTTTATCACCAGATCACCCTGATGGACATTTGCCATTGTTGTATCAGCTTGGACAAAATTCTAAACCCAGCTTCTAGTCCTTGCAAGAGTTTCTGATTGTTTGATTTCCTGTCCTTTCCCCTTATTCCTCCTTGGTTTATTGTAGAAAGAGAAATTCCAGATTATTGTTCTGGTTTCATTACCATATTTTTCCTTACTTTAATATCCATTTGATATGGAAATGCTACAGCTCAGCAATTTGCTAGTTTGTGGAAAAAAACCTCAGTGGGGAAAACCCTAACACGTATCATACTGAACAGCAGAGAAAATGAGGCAAATGACTGAGGAAAAAAAGAGGGGGAGAACAGACCTGGCTGTTACACAGCCTGGGAGGCAACACTTTTTGGTTTGAGACCTTCTCCTGGCTATGACAACCATGGTGCCCAGTTTTTACCCTTGTCCCCTGAAAAAGCGGTCATGCAGAGCACTTGGATGCAGTAACCACACTGGGATTAATGCTGTATTTTCATGCATGTATACCAGCTGAAATAATCTGCTTTTTTTTTTTTCTTTTTCAAACTACTGTGATTTGTAGGAAGTCCTTACTGTCCTGCACTTGGTGCTGACCAAACACCCAGGGAATCTCCATCTTCTGCTACTCATGTGAAATCAGAGGGAGAAATGAGAAGCACGACTGCTGAAGAATGGACCAGACATAGGAAGAGACTCTAGTGTATTTATTTTCATGTTACACACAAATACATATAAACAGCTCTGCAGCTGAACATTTAGTTTTACTGATAAGCCATGGTTTTAACACTTCAAAACACAGTAGTGTCCAAAACCTCTTCAGATAAACTGAGCAGAGTTGTCCACTTGCTGTCATGGTGTTTTTTCCAGTACCGGACCTGGCGTTAGATCTGAGCACCACTCATTGGTAATGCGAACAGTTCTTCTCTCCTTTAAGTGCTTCCTTGCAACACATTTCAAACTGCCCATGTTTTGCTCACCATGCTGAAGCATTGCCCCAGCGCTCCACATTATCTGCTCACACACTTCCCAGAAGGAAACAGAAGCAGAGAAATAAATCAATAGACAGTTCTGTCTAGGAAGTCATGCTTGACTTCAAATAAATACATTTTTATCACGCTAGACTACTTTGGGGGAAAATAAGTTCTCTGTTTTCTTGCAAGAGGAGCTTTTCTCTAGCCAGTTGCCAACATTTTTTAGCACTTGGCTATGAAAGCTGCTAACTGTACAAATAAAGGAATATCATCAACTTTCCTGACATCTCTATCCATCTTCCCACGATTTTTGTATTTGGATCCAGCTCCAAAATTCAGCCAGGTAAATATCAGAGCAGAGTGATAACACAAGCACTGACCTTTTGGGAAGAAAAACCTCAAAGCCTCCAGTGGACATGGACTACCTTTTAGGTATAAAGTGCATTGACTACTTTCTACAGACCCTCCCTCAAGAACGAAGGGGTACTGAGCTGCACTGTCACAGGGAAGGGAACTCAACCTCAAGCCAGCCCACATTTTTTTCACTGCATAACATAGAAGACCTTTGACTTTCTCTCCCAATAACGCTTTCAGAGAAATTTTGACTTGGTGCAGGACTAAATGTTTTCAGCTTTGCTTTTGATGTTTGTCCAGAAAAGTTGAGTAGTTTTTGGTTATCGGTGTCACTTTTTTGACTGATGTCAAATTAAATGTGATAAAAACTGCTTTTAGGAAAAAAAAAAAAAGTTAGTTCAGAACTGGAGGTGAGTTCCTGGTCATTTGCTTCTAACTATTGTTCTTCCAAAATGTCCCCATCCATGCACGCTTCCCTGCCCATCCACCCTGCCTTCCCCTTCCTCAGAAAACCCTTTGTCTTCCCTAGAAACAAAAATTTGGCTGTTTTGTTTAAGATCACACAAAATCTTCACCCTACAGCTTCACATTCCAATCCTGACTGCAGGTCTGTGTGCTCAACTGCAAGTCAAGAGATGCATTTAACAGCCCTGAGCTTTGCAGCCGAGGTTGCAATTGTCCCATGAAGGAAGGAGTAGAGAGCAGCATCGCTCATGCATGGCTCTTCATGCACCGACACAAGACTCTGTCTGGTCCTAGATGCATAAGATGCATTCAGAGAGCCACAAAATCTTACAGAGGAACATCTCCATCGTACGGTGGATGTGCAAAAATGTCAAATTATACTGCCTCCTCGCTGCCTTGCCTGGGTGCCTAGGAGGGCAGAGAAGACACGCTTGCGGTGGCACAGCCCTGGGATAGAGGATAACCCCCTGAGCTTTGTTAGGGAGTTGCACAAGTGATGCACAGGGGGAGGGAGGAAATCCTGCCCAGCCTCTGCCCAGGTGGTCCCCAGCCCCTCAGTGGGAGCCCAGAGCTCAGTGCCCTGGGCAGCGCGCAGGCAGCCGGGCACCACTGGTGCGGCAAGTCCAGAGGGAAAATGTGCTTTAATATCTGGTGGAGGGAAACCCGATAATACTGAACTGGTTAGAAATGTAAATGTCACTGATGAAACTCATGTGTCCACTTGGGGGTGGCAAAGTATTTCAGCTGTGTCTTCAGGGAACAGGAACTGCCTTTTCTCTCCAGGGTTTGTTTCTCAAGATTGCAGCTGGTAAAACAGGTGTCTCAGAAAACAGAAGATGAAATTCCCCTTATGCTGCAGGGCAAGGTGACTCATCAGCTGCTCTGAGCCCCCCAGGTCTCGCCTCACCCAGGAGTCCCTCAGCAAGAGGCAAACCAGAAGATTTTGGGACAAACAAGGTAAAAGCCCATTGTAGCAGGAGTACAACCTCATCTTCCCAGTGGGAAACATTGTCCAGATCCCCAGTGACCGTAAGCCTTCACGCATACAGTGTACCATCTTTCAGGAATTAGTGTTTTATTCGTTAACAATAATTCCGTGTACTCTGACTACGTAAGTCCCAGCCCCTCGGTGACACACATGGGATGATTTTTTGTGGCTGTGTGTGCCAAGCTTCAGCCCAGTGCGGTGGGTAAACTTAGCCCTGCGTCATGATGCGCAAGGGAGACGTTTCTCTGAAAGACAACAAAAAGGCTTTGGAGCTTGGGACGCAGAGGTTTGTAAAATTCTTTGTCACATAACGGATTCACTCCAACCTCCCTTTTACAAAACTCTACAGGGTCCTGACCCTGCAGTCAGTGGAGCTCAGGAACTCATCCACTTGGATGTAAGTGCACTGTCTTCAGGATTGCATGACTGGGATGCAGAAGAGTTTCTCAGACCTTATATCATGCTTTGTGGCAAAACCTGAATCCAGTACATGCAATATCACTGCAAAACTCCCTTTTTTTATTGCCTTTGTATCAGCTTCTCTGGGCCTGCAGGTCCAGGCTGTTTCCTGGTGGTTACTAACCCCATAGATCTCTTGACTTCTGCAATCTACCTGGTATGGGCAGGTGAGAAGTCTGCTGGAGCAAACCACAAGGCTTCACTGGCAGAGAAACACGTAAGTATCTGAATTCAAGCAATGATAAGAAGTTCTTGCACACTGCAGGATGTGGGGCACAGCAGGGACCCCCCACAGTCCATATGTACACAGTCAGACTCAGTTCAGGCAGATGGGCAGAAATAAAACTCTCTGATGCACAGGATAAGCCCGCAAAGGCTGCAGACTTTCCACATTCCACTCACCAGCTGCATTTTGAGTCCCACCAGGAACACCCCCAGCCCCCAGGGTCTGTGGCATGCCTGTGCCATTTCAGCACTGCGTAGATATTGGCAGACACAGTATGAGGAGCTCGGGCAGTGACCCTGAGACTTGTTAAAAATAACCCACTAAAGGGAAGATTTTTTGACGAAGTGATTCAAGGCATTAATCACCAACCTCCATCTGAATCTTTACCTAGCTCAGAAAGAAAAAGTTTGCTTTACATTTATTTGATAATTATTGGCTCTCTGGTTCTTCTGGCCTAGAAATAGCTGTTGTTGGTCTCTGATATTTATCAGCCCAGCTCAGAGCAGCGCTTGTTCATGCCTACTCGCTCGCTTTGGCAAGAGAGGCTTGCAACAGCCGCACCTGGAGAAGGCTGAAGGACAGAGAAGTGGGACTGGCTTACCTAAAGCTAGAAGTGGGTAGACAAGGCTTGGGCGGCAAGCTGCCCTATTTGAAATTAAGTGAAATCTGATGTTTAAGAAAGACAAGCTGTGTCTCCCTCCTTTGCTGGCAACATTGTGAATGTGCCTCATTTTCTTAAAGCAGCTCTTTGCTGGCATAGTTTATACTCAGTAAACTGAGATTTCCAGTCCTGCTATTAGCCTGAGGGTAATAAAATGCTTCTCAATCACCTGCTAATTACAGTCTCCTGGTTCATTCATTCAAGACCCCTCTGTAAGCTTTCCTGGCTAAAATCAGCCTTTCAGGAAGGTCTCCTCTCTTTGTTTCTTAAAGTAATTTTCTTTAACCTCTGCCTCACCTGGATCACAACATGGAAAGTCACAGCCCAGTGCAGAGCTGAGAGCTGCTGACAGATGTCCTGTGTGTGGCAGGGAGACTTGTGTCTTCAGCAGAGTCCATGAGATTGTGGTCCTCAACCACGAAGACGCTCTGCTGGGCAGAAATCTTGCTGGTGGGATGTTTGGGGGCCCAGTGTTTGCAGCAAGGAGAAATCACACTGAGGAAAGCCATCCTGAAGCGCTGGGACAAGAGATTGTAAATGATGGGGTTTGCGGCAGAGCTCAGATAGAAGAAAACACCTAAGAGAACAAGGGGGGGGGGGGAAGGAGAAAGAGCGCATTTGGGGGTGAAGTGACCGCAGG
>JAVJGJ010000061.1:58008059-58019144 GCA_035590215.1 Microhierax caerulescens | reverse complement strand
TAAAAAATCAATAAAGGTGTTTTTTTTTTTTTTTTTTTTTTTTTTTTTAATCACAGCTGTTCATCTTATAACTGTTGTATCCAGTGAATTTGCCTGATACCCTTCAGGAGCTGGTGACCCTCTCGTCCATGGTAAATAAAACACAGAAGGACTCACTACTTACACAACATCTTGGTGACTGATTTCCTGGACGGTCTCTGAACATTCACAGCCGTTTCCTCCACTTCCAAAGATTTGTCTCCTTTCAACTGGCAAAAGGAGGGAAACCAAAGGAGAACTTAGGCAGAAGCAACATCCCCAGCAGACAAAGCCTGTTTTATATTTTGATAGCTGTATTTTGAGAAGGCAAAATTTGAGGCAGCTCAGGATTCACTAAAAAAAATCTACATTTAAATTTCAGTTTCAGTCTAGGGAAACATTGAAGGTTTAGGTTCAAAACAATCTGCAGACTTTATGCATCTGAGACTGCATATTTACAGCAGATTTGTATTTCAGTTCCCCACTTGTCCCTTCTCAATGAGTCAATATTTGGTTCACAGTTTGTGTTCAATTTCAACAGTATTTTGCTAGGCATTATTTTCTTTTCTAGCAAAATATTGTTTGTTTATTTTCCTAAAAGGGTTCCCCACAATTAAGCACAAACCAATGATCCAAAAAATAACCACAGAAGCTTCACTGAAACACAGCTGTAATCACTGGAAAAATTCCTGTAGAATTCAAGGGAGTTTGTTTTGTGGCCCGAGTGTTTGGACTAATTGATATTCAATCCATCTAATGAACAACCCCCGTATATGCTCTCTTGCAGCCAGCCAGTGTGCATCTCTGCACAGATTCAGCCACATACTGCTCGCTCACAACAAGGTGGGGGGTTCTTTTCTCCAGTAGATTTTCCTGGACCTCTAAAAAATGGACATAAAGAATAACAATCTGATCTTCCCTGAAGTGCTTCCCTAATACGCTTATGGCGAGAGCAGCCGTGCGTTGGTGTTGAAAAGAGCAGGTCTAGATAATCAGGACGATTGCTTTGATTATAAAAGGAATCATCTATGGAGAGTGCATAATTGGATGCAGCTTCCTGAAGTGGGAACTTCTGATTAGCCAACACATTTGGAGTGATGCTTTTGTCAACCGAGAGAAATTGGAACCAAACCTTTTAATTACATGGGAAGGAATATCAGGAGTGAGGGAAAAGATAGAAATCAATCTGTATTTGTAAAGATCTTGTGAAAACATGCTAGTTGTGCCATTTTCTTTTGCCTTCTATACTGTGACTTTACTTCCTGATTTTTGATTAACGATACTTTCCTTTAAGGATGTTCAAACGAGACCTTCTTTCAATCTTCTATTTATTCATAAAACCCATAAAAGGGAAACATGTGTAAATCAAATTATATTCAATTATAGTGCAATTCAGCCTCTCATGTATTACGTTATTCCCTTTGTAACTTTTTGTCATAGCCACTGTTACTTAAGGAAGAGACTCAGTTGATTCGAAACACTTCTAGCAATAAATGTCTGCTCAGATTGATTAAAATCCTGAGTTTCCCTTCAGTGGTTTTCATTCAGTCTCAGCAGTAATCTGTTCTAGGCATTTTCCAAAGCCTCGGAGAATACAGTGCTCTGCTGCTGTAATAAACCAGGGACACATGTATCTTTATTTTTCACCTTCCTCCTGTCATTTTGATGATGTTATAAGGCTCCTTTTTAGCCTCAAGTGATAATGGGTGGAAGTATAACTAGTAAGAATAAATCAGCAGTTGCAATTTAATAAAACAATGAGTTATGACACAGGGGAAGGGGGGGGGGGGGGTAACAAAAAAAAGGAATGGGTCCGTGGCACAGGTTGTAACTTGAGTTCGTGCCAATGATTTGACAGAGGGAGAACTCCAGCCAAGGCAGTGGTTAATTTTACATCACTGTGGATGTATTGAGGCTATGTAGGGCTGCCTGGAGATGAATGTTACCCATTCACTGCAAAAGAATTAAAAGTGTCTGGAGCAAGAAGCTGAAAATTGGATTCTTTCTCCACATCTTTATTAGCTGCAGCATTTCATACTAGAAATCAAAGGCCAGGGTGAAATTAGGGTCTCACCTATCCCCAGGCAAACTAGCGAGGCCACTCAGCAGAAGCAGAGCTGTCTTCTGTAAGCTGCTCGCCCCCCGCCTGACACAAGTAGTGACCCAACTTTCTCTGCAGCCGATGGAAAAGTTGATATTTAAAACCCACACGGCTGGTGCTACAGCACGGGGTCCTGCCCGTCGCAGTGACCTGGCTGCTCTTGGCTCCCCCCCTGCGAAGGGGTCTGTGTGAGTGGGTGCAAGGTTTGCTGAACCGCCTGCACGTTGTGTGCCGGGCTCTGCAGAAATCGGCTAAAGGCACTGGCTGTCCACAGATGGTTCTGGTTTTAACAGCTGGGCATTTAAGGGCATAAAGGAGATTTTGATGTTACGTCTGGAGCAGCTGTGCATTGGCAAGGGTAAGTTGTCTTGGTTCAAAGGCAGCTGGAGTAAAAATTATCGAGGTGTTCAACGTGTTACTGAGGGGAAGTGATACTAAGAGGAGGGCTGGACTCTTAGCAGAAGACTTGTCCTGCCTGAGGTCAGTCTGGTCCCACCTGATCATCTAGATCCCCTCACAGATGTCTGAGGTGGGATGAATAAGTCTCTGGACTCTCCACTCCATTCACTGTCAAAACCCCTCATTAAATAGACTGTGACTTTTAGACAACCAGTGATAACCACCTACCCCTGTGTCCTTTTAGAGATCAGTTTGAATGAAACAGACCTTGCACTGAATCCTGCTGCAACACAGCCTTCTTCCCAGGCAATGCCACCCCATCCCTGCCAGTGCTGCAGGGGTTAATTCCTACAAGCAGCCATCTCCAGTGTTGTCATTTCCCTGTCTCCTCTTCCTACTCAGTTTTTTCCTTACAGGTTGCAACCAGTAGCCCAACAGCTGAACTGAGTTTAAAGAAGAGCCTGGCTGATTGGGGGATTGGTCCTGAAGGCACCTGTGGTGATGTGTGTGCTTATGAAAGAGGCAGCAGGAAGCTTCCACAATCAAGCCTAATTACAATGTAATCATCAGGGTCCTTTCACTAATGCTGGAAATACCTACTCACCATGCTGGTGTAGTATTAAAACATCAGGCCTTAAAATTATAATCAAGTAGGTTATGAAGAAATTGATCATGAGGTAATCATCCTAATGGGTCCGTTAGCAACAAATTTCCCAGTGGAAGACATTTTTTTTTTTCCTTTTTGCAAGGGATTTAATTAAAAACTATCTCAGCTACCATATGACCTGTGTTTACTACCTTCTCACAGGTGCTTAAATATGTCACAGATTTCCTTCTGTATTGCATCCTGAGGCTCTTCTGAGTGCTGGCAAAGCTTGAGAGAGAAACTTTGGTGAGGAAATGCCTTTTCCATGAAGCCTGGACTTGGGGAGGCTATGCCCCTGTCTGCTGAGTTTGAGCTGCTGTACAACCTTTGGATCAATGCTGAGCTTTTCCACTACAGTTTATGAGCAATATGTGACACTCAGGAGACTCTGGAGCATTGCTGAAATTTCATAGATTTCATCATCTGTGAGTAGATAAAAAGTGTCTTCTCTTGAAAAATTATATACATACATTCTTCTATCCTTTCTGTTGAAAAATGTTGAAAAAATGAAATTACCTTGCTTAGTGCAGTTTGGAGCATGATGCAGATACACTCAGGATGGATGGTGTTGCTTAAAATTTGAAAGTCTGAGTTGAATATACAGAAAAGCAGAGGTATAAATGATGAACATTGCAGCCCTTAGGAAAGACAGTTTGAGCATATCCGTGAATACACAGAAGTCCTGGGGGGGCAGCCCTCGTCTGGTACCTAGCTTCTCTTCTGAGACAGGGGTTAGGAATATCTGCTGCCACAAACGGAAGTTATTGCAGTCTTGACGACTTCTTTTTATTAGTTCAGGGATTTATCTTTTTCTCTTTGTAACAGCTATTTTTTTAGCAGTTTTTCCTCCCTTCCAGTCTTATTTTGCAAAATTTTCAGCGAAACTATGTAAAGACCGCACAACAGCTGCTGGGCAGTGGGGATAACTTAACCCATTCATTGCTTTGAAGATCTGCTATGTGTTTACAGATTTATGGCAGTTAATCCTTGTAGCTTTTCCTAGGTAAGAAAAAATTGCTTCCATATAGTTTCAGATAACAGTAAATATCAGCCATCACAACAAAATCATATAAACACCAGCAGACGTTAGTTGAATTTCTTGCACGTTATTTGGTGGGTTCATTTGTCTCCACTAGCACATTGCATCCCTGTCTTGCTCTAAGATCAGACACAGCTTTTTAAACTTCAAGCTATATTCAGTGCTATGAGATAGGTTTTATATTTTCAAAATACATGTAATGTACCAGAAGAAAAAAGTCATCAACGTGCTATGATTAGCAGTTCATTTCGGTGTTGTGCTACATAGTTTTGTAATACTGTGATACCGGTTATTTTATCCATGCATTAAATAGTGAATCCTTCGTAAAACTCGTCTCACTTTCTGAAGAGAGAATCAGTATGAACTCTAAGGTAGCCTTAATCGATGGTGAAACTATGCCATAGTTATATAAAGAAATCACTGCTGAATATGCCAGCTGTAGCAATGAGGTAGCATTTCAGTTTATGACAGCTTTGTGAGTTTTAACAACAGATTATTATCATCATCTCCAGGGAAGGAGGAAAATAAAGTAATGCAATGGAAATTCCACAGTCACAAGAAGAGGGGAAAACAAATAATACTCAAGATTCAATCACTAGCCTGCTCTTTTTTTTTTTATTCTTTTCACGTTTTCCTTTTAGTCCCTACTGCAAAGGGGCAAATCTGAGAGGTTGGATTCAATCTCCAGACTTGGACATTTAAGTTACAGTCAAAAGTGAGCAGCAGTAATGGCAAGATTTAAAAAAAAAAAATTGGAGTAAATTATTCCCTATCATAGCTAAATTAATTTCAGAATGGGATTACACCGAAGAAGTTGGATCCTCTGTTTTCAGAGGTTTTAAATACTTCTACTTTTTTGGGGGGGGAAAACAAATGGGCAAGAAAAAGGTGCAATCACTTAAAAGGCACATACAGACACAAACACACATGGATGAGCTAAGGAAACACTGAGCAGCCAGAGTAGGACTTACTCTCAGCCCCATCAGATAGTACAGCACACTTATTACCCCCATGGGCAGCACATAGAAGAGAAAAGAAGTGATCTGGACAATACAGTTGTAGATCCACATGGGCATGACCACAGTGCAGGTAGCAGAGCCAGGGACCAGGGTGCCATTGGGGAAATACTGCAGCATGATGCCGTGGGTGCCCGTGTTGGGGAGGGCGAAGAGGACGGAGAGGACCCAGAGCACCACGATGGTCCTGAGGGCACGCTTGCGAGTGCTCTCCAGCTTGGCTCGGAAAGGATGGAGGATAGCAATGTATCTCTCCACGCTGACTGTGGTCACGCTGAGGATGGAAGCAAAACAGACTGTCTCAAAGAGTGCCGTCTTCAGGTAGCAGCCGACGGGCCCAAGCAGGAAGGGGTAGTTGCTCCACATCTCGTAGACTTCCAGTGGCATCCCGAAAAGCAGCACGAGCAGGTCGGAGATGGCGAGGCTGAAGAGATAGTAGTTGGTCGGGGTCTTCATGTTGCGGTGCTTGAGGATTACCAGGCAAACTAAGAAGTTACCTACCACTCCGACAACGAAGATCAGGGTGTACACCAAAGCCACGGGCAAGAACAGATGGCTCCGCCTGGGCCCGCACAGGAAGGCCAAGTAATCCTCGGTGCTGTTTAAGTACCTCCTGAAATGTTCTTCCTGTAGAGCGAGGTGATGGAACCAGGAGCTATTACTGATCCAGGCCATCACCGGCTCTGCTGCGATGTGTCACAACTGAGATCCAGTCTTCTTTAAGTTTCTCTGAGCTAGTTTGCTCACTTCTTGCAGCGAGAGGAAGGGGCAGGGGGTGTTGTCTGGTCGGACCTAGATGCACAAAGCCACCGAGAGATGTGCGTGAGCGTGCTTGCCTGGCTTCCCTTAAGGTTTTGCTGTTGTAACAGCTGTTCCCCTGCAAGGAGTCCCTTAGCCAGAAAGCCCCTCCTTTCACACATATTCATTGGCTCGCTAAGTGCATTAGATTATAGAGTAAGAAAAGAGGTTCCAGCTACTTGTATCAGCTCCTGTGGCAAATGCATTTAGAGAATCAGAAAGGCGGGATTTAGAGAGCTGGAGATCTGAAATATAGGATGTGAGGCTAGCTGCAAGTTGTTTGTACTTGTCAGAGGGTGGGAAACCAGAGAAAACACCCCCCACCCCACCCCCATTATTCAGTCCCAAAAGATTTTACAATATTGATGCTACATCCAGTTATGAGCCTCAAGCAAAAGAAAAAATAAAATTCTGGCATGACTTTATTTTTCAGATCTGCTGATTTTTTACTTGCTGTTGTCTACAGCAGCAATTACTTGGGAACAGTTTGATCGGTAGAAAGCCAACCTGGTTTTGTAGTTGTTCTTGTGATATTAGGCTACTACCACGTTTCAGCCTTTTTTTAAACAATGTAACTTTTTTCTCCTGAAATCTGACATAGGATTTTAATTGCGTTTCTTATTGATATAAAAATATTTTCCCACTCTCCTGTTATGCTGGAATCTGATCCCATATTCTTAGCTAGCTTTGTTTTGGGAATATTTCTGAACACTGTATTATTCCAAAGACATATTTATTGCCTCCAGAACGAGATTTACATGAATCTTTATAAACTCTGTTTTCTTCCTGAATGACAACCATTCTGCAAACACACTTTCTGAGCCAAAACGTGTATCCTGCAAGGATGATGGCTGTGTCAAAACAGATCATTTAACTCCTTATGAATGCTTGATTCCTTGCTGAACTTTGTTTTTTCCAAAACAAAAAAAGCTTCTAAGTGCAGGGATGTAATTTTCTGAGATTCACAAAAAGTTTAATTGTTTGGAATGAAAGAGGTGCAAAAGCTGAGGGCTGGTTTGTGGAATTTTTGTCAGCTTGATGTGCAATATGCCTGCCCAGTATCTCTCACTAGCTCTCACTTTTGAATACCTGCCCAGTCCCCTCCTTGGAGCCATGTAAACCATTTACACCCCCAGCATCCTTTGGCAAGGAGGTCCTTGGGTCTGCTATTTATGTGAAGAGGCACCTTCGTTTCTCTGACCCTCTAGCTGAGTATCCCTGGCTGCTAACATAAGACTGCATATTTTTAATGATTCAGAAGCAAAAGAACAGCCCTTTTGGCTGGCAGCTCCTTCACAATCCTGACAAAAGCAAGTTTTTCAAGGAAGATGCAAACTACTCCACCGTAAGTTGCTAGACAGTAAACTCATCCCACACACAACCTGTTTTCTAACTCTTAAAGAACTGAGGCTGGCTCACGTCGTGCCTTCTTTACTCCTTCCCACCTTAACGTCTTGTGGTTTAGTAGCAGTCCAATAACCTTGCAAGAAAAAAAAATATTGTAGTGAGGACAGACCGCCCCCAGAAATAGCAGCAGTAGGTGAAGAACCGAGGTTTGGTCCCATTAGGCATTTTCCATGTGTGGAGCCTGAGGCTTACTGTGCATCTGTTTAAAATGTTGAAGGCATGGAAAGTACCTTGCCAACTGTACTAAAAGACAGAAGCACGTCTCTTGTGCTGACTTTCAGGTCTGCTGAAATTATCTCGCACGTAAAATATCTTAATCAGAAAAACCCTACTCATTCCTTTAAGCATTGCACAGAAGTATTCTGTTCAGCAGATTGAAAGGTTTTATTGGGTTGGTGACCAAAAAGTGTGCTCTTTTGACCTATTTCTCCCTTCATTAATAATTCATCTTAAAGAGATTCTTTGCATTTTAACAATGTTGAATTTGATATCGACCTGCTGTTGGTGTAGCAGGTAGGAACAGAGGAATCATTAGTAGGGTGCCAGGCTGACACTCAAGATTCACGATTTTGAAGCATAATAGGAGAAAAATATTTGAGAATTTGTGCAGGACTAAACACTTTCTGTACCTCTGCTTAACTTTCAAAGTTTTCCCACCCCTCGTAATCTCTCAGTATTTAATTTCTTTCCCTTCCTCCTTTTTGGTCCCCTAGTAAGTTCCACTGCTTTCTATACTGCATCATAACCGTGGTGTGTAAACACTGCTAAAACAGCTACCAAAGTGGTCTTCACTTTTCTTCTTTCACATTAACCTCTATAAAGAAACTGTAAACAAAACCTGAGGTCTGTTCAGCTGGAGCTCAATCTTACAGAAAAGGAAACCGAAATGGACTGAAAAACCTACAGGGCAGCCATACCCATCGTGATCTCTATGAGAGGGAAGCAATGGGCTGTAGAAACACATCAGGTCACTTGAAAGTGTGGATGTGCCAGGCCCACCTGTGTCTGCTTCCCCCTTCTTGATCCTTTCTGATCCCGCTGGGCTCGAGGGCTGACAATCTGTAAGAGCAGAAGTGGAGAGGAAAAACAGGTCTATTTGTCTAACAGGTCACCCCTGGAACCATGTTGCTATGACCACGATTAAGTGGCAGATGGAGAGGACAAGGAGAGTGGAAGATATATTTCAGTTCATTTCTTGAAGCTTTATTTGGTGTTTTTTATGATGTCTGTGTCAATAAGGATAGGAGAGTATATCTAACCAAAGACTAGCTCAGGCTCTGTGTGACTGGAAATACTTTATTTTTACAGCTGAGACACTTCACTGAGGGCAGAAGCGCTGGACCAGGTTGCCCAGAGCAGCTGTGGATGCCCCATCCCTGGCAGCTTTCCAGGCCAGGCTGGATGGGGCTTGGAGCAAACTGGTCTGGTGGAAAGTGTCCCTGCCTATGACAGGGGGGTTGGAACTGGATGATCTTTAAGGACCTTTCCAACCCAACCCAGTTCTATGATTCTATGAAAATAAAACCAGATTTTTTCTTTTGAAAGTCATACTAAAGCATTTGGTATTTTTCATTATAAAGCACACTTCATTGGTGCTTGCTGTTATATACTTGAAGGAAGATGGTGTGCTGCACGGTGGCCTTAGAATTGTGAAGTTTTATGTAGTAGGATCATAATTAATGTAATATTACATTCCATTAATGTAGTGTGATATTTGGTGTCATTAACCTAGACAAATTTTTTTTGGCATGTTAAGTGCCACTGCTAGTCAAGAGTATGGCATTATCTGCTTAGGCACCGACTATGCCCTCATGCTGGTGGTATCTCTTGTACCACATCTAGACTGTGGAATCTTCCCCTTGGCTGACATAATGTGCTGCAGCACGTTCCTGTGTTCCATTAAGGGCAGCAGAGTGCACATTTAAGAAGAGGTAAATTCAAGTGCCTTCACGTTAGCCAAAGCCCTTGTAAGGGCACCCATTAGTGACTATATATTAGGTCGGTACATGGTGGATAATTTTATATTTTAGGAAAAATTGGATACATTAATCAAAAAAGCCAGAAAAGGGTGGAGGTAATCCATAGTACAGCAAATGGATAAATGCTCCGCTGGTGACACAGAGGGATGTACCTTAAAGATCTATGGGCCATTGCGATGGTCTACCCTGAACAGCTGCTCCTCTCAGACTGTAGAATTTTATCCATGGAAAGAAAGCTTTTTTGGATATTTATATCTATATGGTGAGACACAGAGGTTTCTCATCCAGCTTCATATGCTCTGGTTGTGAAACTGGAAGTAATATAGCTGCACTAATGCCATAGTGTGCCACGCTAATTAATACTGTTGATTAGCTGAGCTGCAATACTATGCTGACAGGTCCACTTGGCACCCAGGTCTTGAGCTGACATCTCTGAGCATCCCTGCATGGGATAGTGCTCAGAGTCTGCAAGAAAGTGCCATAATCCTTACTGTATATGCACACTTAGAAAGACATCGCACTTCCCTGGAAGGGCTTGCAGAGGCATGGGGTTTGCTGTAATACTTGGCAAGCAGGTCCACGATTTTTTTATCTTCAGCAATTACAACCCAGCCTTTCCTTTCTAATTTCCTTTTAAAGCCATCAGGTTCTGTTGTTTCACCCTTTCTCCAGTTTGTAGTTACTGAAGGTAGGTGCAAAAGCCTTTAGAAACTCTGAGGGGGCTGCTACCCAGCCTGCCTGAGCTTGCTTTCCCTGCTCCTTTCATGGACCCTTCCAGAGCTGCCCATGATGCAGCGCTGCTTTCCGAATCGCAGGTTCAAACTCACAGTTTTAATCCTTTGAGAACTTGGCAGGACCAAGTATTTCTGTTCCATAGGGATGCAAAGAAGAGGATGTAAAAAAGAGGACACAGAGCAGGTAAGCACAAATGTTTAAGGCATAATACACTGAAGATGTTAACACAATTTCTAGAAAATTATAGCCCCACTCACCTTATAAATTACTGAGCTATAATTATAGATCGTGGATATTTTTTTTTTTTCCTTTTTCTTTTAGTCTCCTTTCTCCTATGAAAGGCTTGTTTGGTTGACTACAGTAGCTGGAATGTGAGTCCTTGTTTTTCAAAGCATATTCAGTGTAACATTCAACATGCCATCAAATGCAGAGATATATTCTGCATATTTTCTCTCCCTCCCTGCTGGAGGAGTGAGCTGCACTATAATAATAGCTGGATCTGCAGCAGCCTTTCCATGCCTTATTGTAAATCATTTTGTAATTATCTAGGCTCTTTGCAGGCAGCTTTTCCATGGCTGTGCATGATAGCTGAAGTCCCCAGGACATCAATCAACACACATAAGAAGTGGATTTTGTTAATTTGGTACAAAATACCAAGGAGTGCACCTCTCTGCCTGGAGCAGCTGGCAACCTGCACAGTCCGTACAGACACAGGCCACTTCAAGAGCGGAACCCATTTTGCCTAACTTCAGTCGTTAAAAACAACAAATGAGCCTACACAGATTGTTCAGGCTCCTACTTCAGTCAGTCATGGAAAGAGGAACCTCCAGAGAGGCATTTGTCCTAAACCACAGCACAAAGTAAGAGATAGGAAATGGAGAACCTTATTTTTTCCTATCAGCTGCAAAAGGAATGTGAGAGTTTTATATATATAGTAATCTTTTATA
>JAVJGJ010000061.1:57973952-58008040 GCA_035590215.1 Microhierax caerulescens | reverse complement strand
CTGCAGCTGGGACGAATTTAGACCCCAGATTTGGGCAGTCATATTCCTTCTCCTCCATCAGGACTGTCTTTAGAGGGAACCATGTACAAGCTTTGTCTGTGAGAAGCTGTTGGGACAGCTGGAAACGGGGCCAGAGCTCCAGCCAGCAGGTGAAGAGCAAGGACAGGGTGGATGTACCTCCTGGTATGGCTTTCAGCAATGGATTGCTTCGTTAGTGTTGGTTCCAGAAATTAGTGGGAACATGTCCTTCCATTTTAGTAAGCATTCCACATGTTGTGTGTGTGCTGATGCTTTGAAGAGGCAGTGGGTGACAGGTAGGGATGTAGTTCAGGCTTGACATGCAGAAGAGCAGTGAAAAGAGCTGAAAAAGAACCCTGATACAGAAAATTTTGTCATACTGAATGCATCCATCGTGACAAAGTGACTTGGATTTACATGGGGGAGGATGAAAGGATTGTCATGGCAGAAAAGTTATTGAAGTCACAAGCATGGTACAGGATGAGTCAGGTCGTCTGAGTCAGGAGGGATCTGGTTCTACAGGACTCAGATTTACACAGGAAGAATCAGATTATTCAGCATCTCTATGGGTTTCTTCATCTTATTACAGTACTAATACTGTGCTGCAGTTTCTTCCTCTCCTTGCGGTGTGTAGGTTTGTCAGGAGAGCTCGACTGACTTCATTGTCTGGCCCAAAAGAGACTTAACTAATTTCTCTGACATGACTTATCAGTATTATTTTTTCAGCTTACATCCATTTGGCATCTGTTCCACACCTTGGGATTAGAGCAAGGATTTTTCTTTACTAGGAAACAAATCCACCTGTATCATAGAGTCTGCATAGTGCCTGGATATGCATTAGACATACGTACTGATGAGACAGAAGGAATCACAGTGACAAGTCTTTACATATTCAAAGAAAGGCAGTGATGCATGGCATTACTGGAGGTGGCAGAAAGTTATCGGTTTGATATGGGAGAACTGAATCCATCAATGAAAATGATAAATGGGAATTGACATAGCATGTACCCTATATAAAGCTAACAGTAAGAGGAATGTAAAGAGAGTCCCTTTTCTGAAAATTGCTTTCTCTAAGGGTCGGTGTGGAGGTAGCCTTGCTGTAAGAATATTAAATTTATTTGAAAAATTGTGCTCTTATTGGAAAACTATATACACTTTTTATTTCTCTCCGAAATGCACTGATGTGTTATTTTATACTCTATGAAACAGTTTGTTCAGAGCTACTTACATCATCATCATAATGATGGCGATGATGCAATGTAAGAACCTGGAAATTAGACAGCATTTTTTTCCTCCTCTTGTAATTTCAGAAAAGGCTTGTTAAAATTATCCTATGCATGTTTAAATTTTCTTGGCTCCAGTGAAAGTCTCACTGTACTCCTCATAAGGGTGACTGGCAAAAACACTTGTCCAGAGTTTCCGTTCCCTCCTGCCTCTGCTGCTGTTCAGATTGCTTTGTAAGTTGGATTACCGTGATCACCTGTCTTTGTGTCACATTGAGAATCAATATTATTTGACTTGGAGTTAAAGAAGCCATCATTATGAAGAAGGATGTGCACAATTTGGAACATTAATATGCTGGCAGATGATGTTCTCTTCCTGCTCTTTTCCCCATTAGACTATCCCCAGGAGTCATATCTGGGTTTAGTTAAATGCAGCAAGGGATGATGCTGTTCTTTTGAATGTCTCCTGCTACAAGGTTAGAGGGAGAAAGAGAACTCTAGACACAACTGTGGTGAAAAAGATACATGCTGAAGGGCTAATTTGCCATAGTTTTCAGGTCACTTAAGAGGTCTTAGACATGCAAAACAAACTGGATCAACTTATTAAAAGGCTTGTTTCAAATTGTGCTGTACACCTCAAAACCATTTTTGTGTTTTGCAGCCCACTCAGTAGTGAGGTGATCCCAGGCAGAACTGTAAAGTAAGGTAAGATAACCCATGTGTGCCCTCGGGCAGCACGAGGGACAGCCGGACCCCATGCAACAAGAACAGCTCCTCTCTGCAGGATGTGGGGTTGGGTGCCCTGAGCACCCCCGTGACCTGCTGATTTTGGATTCAGTGGCTTTACTAGGTCTGTTTGTCACCAGGATTTAGATCAGCGTGCCAGTTCAGGAGCCCTGTTCCCCTCGCTGAAACTGGAGGTGACTGTGAGGCTCAGGAGCTTCCCACGCAGAGCCCTGCAGGCTGTGCTCTCCCTCTTCATTTCAGGTGCAAGAAAAATGCTGGTTGCACACTTCCTTGTAGCACAGGCACCGAGGCCATAGCTGCTGCAGTGCTCTCTCTTCATTCTATTCTAACCATCCCCAATGCTAGTTTTACAGTGACTGCACAAATTTGTCTTAGTCTACCCCTTTACTGGGAGACCACTTTAGCATCCAGATGGATAAATATTTTGCCTAGTCAAGACACCTTCATTACCTGCTCATTTGCAAACTTGGATTCACAGCTAGATCTGGGGTGACCCAGAACTCTATTGATTTGCTCTGATTTTACTAAATGTTAAATATATCGTATATTGATGAACATGCAAACGCATTCTACAATGCCTTCAATAAAACAGATTTCTAATTTGGAGGGAAATGACTCAAATCTGAGTACTGATGTTTAGTAATACTAACTGGGTAGTAATATTCATTCTGAAATGGAACCAGAAATAGATTAGGTAAGAAGAATGGAACTAGAAAGCCTGATGTTTTATTTTTCAATTCTGTTTAAAGATCAATGGCTAAAGATTAATGTTGCATGAAACAAGAAAAGCTTAATGACGTCTGGCAGGACAAAGGAGGGAAATAAAATAGAGAAGACCTAACAACCTTGAAACAACCTGTTAGGAAGATAAATAGAATAACAGTGGGGACTGGAAATGGAAAAGGACAAAATGAACTTTAGACAGGAAATGAAAAGAATACACCAAATTAACAAATTAACATTAATTAACCAAATTAACAAATATACATAAAAGACAGAGATGAGGAAGGCGGACAGAAAGAAGGGAAGCAACCAGAAACCTGTAAAGACATAGGATCACAGGAGCACAGGCTAACACAGCCTTGAAGGGATCTCTGAGGGTCTCTAGTCCAACCTTCTTCTTAGATCAGGGTCTGCTGAAGAGTGAGACCACAGACTGGACCGTGGGGTGACCTCCTAGGTGCCACGGAGGCTGCTGTGAGCTCCCCTGAAGCCTTCTCTTGCCAGGTGAAACCCAGCCATTCTCTCAGCATCTCTTCAAGGGCAAGTGCTCCAGCCCCCAGCATCCTGGTGGCCTCTCCTAAACTTGCTCCAGCTCATCGGTGTCATTCCACTTTGGGGGGACCAGAACTGGATGTAGCATTCTAGTTATGGGCTAATGAGTGCTGATCTTGGAGGGGGATAAACACCTCCCTCAGCCTGCTGGCTATGCTCCTATTAATAGAGGTGGCTGCTGCTGCTGCCAGGCATACAGCTGGCTCGTGTTGAGATTGCTATCTACCAACACCCCCAGGTCCTTTTCAACTGAGCTGCTCCCCATCCAGCTTACTTTAGTATGCACTTGTCTGCCTTTCCCAGCATTCCTTTAAAATTACCTCTAAAATGTTACCACTAAAATTTGAGGAATGGCTCTTTAGCATTGCTATTTCCAAGATAACGCTGTGTATAAATCCGATTAGTCCCACATTGTTATTCATTATTCTCTCTTCTGCTGTTTGCAATGATTCAATCATCCCAGAAGAGAAAGGAAACTGTATCCGTGGTCCAGATTTATGACGTGTCTGGGAGCCCAAGTCTCTCTGGTACTCATGAGACTTCGAATCTTAAAGGCTGTTCAGAGCCTTGGTTTCTAGCCTTGTGTTGCCAGTAACAGAAGCGAAACACCATAATACAAATTTTCCCAGTACTGTGAATGTCGTACTTAAATATCTACCTGGTCATTTCCCTGGAGGATATGATGCATGATGAGGTGATACTCGATAGCCTGCTAGCACTAAGGAAACAACCTATAGAAAACACTCAGGACTTTTTCTCAAAGCATAGAAGAGTTCCAGAGTTAGAACTGAAGGTTTCCACGCTCCTCGCTCCAAGCCTCGTTGATCACCTTTGCATTGTCACAGCGTTGATCGGTAAGTCTCCTAAAACTTTGGGGTGTCCCACAGCTGCCAGACCCTCCAGCATCACTGTAATGGCCCTTCTTGCATCAGAAGATGCTGTGCTTTCTTTCTTTCGGTTGACAATCACCATCTTTTGATATGCATGGTCTGCACACCACTCATTTGAACTGAAGTCTCAGAGCTGACGTGCCAGTGACTTACACAAAGCAGAGAGGGGAGTCACGCAGCAGCACTTTGTGTCACTCCGTTCCATCAGGCTGACAGCACTGTGTGCCTCCAAGCTAATGGAAAACCAGAGAATTTGCTCATATCTATCAAGGTACAAGGTTTAAATGATACCTAATAGATAGAAAAGAAGAAGATCCGTTCTTACTGACTAGGTGGAAACATGTTCAAAGCAGGATACAGGGCAGAAATCTGTGCATCTCTGGTCCCTTTTGTGAACCTTTATTCACAGACCTGAATGGGACTTCTGTGGTGAGTGAGCATCTCACAGTGGCTCTGTGTTAAATAGGTACTTCTCAGATGGAGTGTACTGGCCATGGTTTTGTCTTCAAGGTGTGAGAATCAAGGCCGAGGTATTTTGCTAGTGATTCCATTCTACGGTGCGCTGTGGGTGCTGCTTCAGTGTTAAAAGATTGTGCTTAGTGGGGAAAAAGCTCATCTTCCTGAGCACATCTGCCCTTGCTTTGCTCTACAATTTCTTCTGAGATTTTTCAAGAGCTTCATATAGCCTTGTCCTTCAAAGCAAGATGGTTCTCTCTCCCAGAGAGACACAGAGACGTATAAAGTCCTACAAAATATGTAGCGATTTAAACTTTTGGGCATTTGACCCTGTGCTGCACCAGCAACCCGATGGAGGAAGATCATGAGGCATTTTTGTCTCTTTCCAAAAGAAATGTTGTCTTCCCTTCCACTGATTTGGGAACATCACGTAGACTCTGCTTCGAGAGACATCATGTCTTCCTCTGACCACAGCTGCACTAATGTCAAGAACTGCCGTACGATACTTTGAAAAGTTTTAGATCGCTACCAGATTCTGCACATATTAACTTGAAGGCTTTTTCTTCACATATTTATAGTGAAGTGGGTGATTTTTCTAACTGCTCTGGGCATTTTTAAAATACAGGCGGTGGTAGGTGTTCTCGTACCGTACCCTCACGCTGAAGGCTGAGCAAAGGAATGTAAGTGGTTTCCACGCAGCAGCCATGCTGCTGTAGCGAAGAAGCTGATGTGCTGTTTTGTTGCAGCTGGACTTCTGAGATCTGTAGTCAACTGTAAGATGAAAAGCGGGCCCAAAAGGCCAGGCTTAAAATTAGATATGCTCTTTAATTAAAAAAAGCTCATTTGAAGAGTGCTGTATTTCACTGCAAAGAGGAATTACTTTAGAGTATGTTAAAGTACAGGCACTGCATCATTCAAATAGAAAGTACCTAAATTTGAATCGCAAGATGCCGAGTGTCATGGAAGCATGTGAAAGCACCTCCTGAGGAGCAGGATAAAAAAAACCCCAAAAACAAACAACAAAACAAACTACACCCAAATCTGAAGAACAGCTGCACTATTGAAACCACGTTATTTTCTGATGGTACATATATTAATTCTGGTGAATAGGTGTTTGCCCAGTTAGTTGGGCAAAAAAATTGCGTCTACTTTTCCATTTCAACTTCAAAGATTCGCTGCTGAGTTCAGATGTGTTTTAATCTAGGCTGGAACGCTCAAGATAAAAGCAACAAAGCCACCTCAAAGCAGCTGAGCCGAAGGAACCTGCGGCGTCACAACAGAGCAGTAAAGACCCGTTTCCCTCCCACTCTTGCTGGAGAAGCATCCCCAGGTGTGGAGCACGTGCTGCAGCCCCCCAGGGCTGTTTCCCTTTCTAGCTTCAGTGGGGCTGGAATGAGGGTCCACTGGGCGCTGCTCCTTTTTGGTGGACAGCATCAACCTCACATCTCAGTGTAGACAAGTCCAAATCGCCGGTAAGCATGATGCTTCCTGTGTGTCTGTGTGACTTCAGCAGCATGGGACCAAACTTTGGTAATGTTTCATCCTTTTCCCTTCTACCTGTTTTGTCTTCCTCTGCCGTTCTCTGCCAAACCTTCCTGGCAGCATGGAAACTGCTCCTGGTCCTCTCCTCGGAGAGTTCATGGAGAACCTGTTGGGCCTGACCCTTCAGAATCCATCTTAAGCTCACAAATGGATGTGTAGGAGTTGAAATAATGAAAGCCTTGGTAGGAATCAACTCTAGTTATAAGCTTATGGTTAAAACAGCTTTCTTTGGGGAAATAATGTTTTGATGAAAACCAGGGGGTTTTGTGCCTCATGAGATGCTATTGATTTTGATGAAATTACTCCCCTCCAGAGAACTCCTGAAGTAAAATTTAATCTGCTTTGGAAATGTCAAAATAAAGGTTTTAATATCAGAATATTTTCCTTCCTTTTCATTTCTATTAGTTTGAATATTTCTATATTATTTTCAGGTCTGTCATAAATATTACTTGATAGGCTTTGTTAAGAATGTGTCAAGTCACAGTGTGGAATACAGCCAGACATAGCATGACATTTACATATTTTCTAACCTTTTAAAATGAGTTTTAAGTACAGTTACTGCTGAGTAGAGATTGAACTGGAAAAGTAACACTAAGTCTTTCAGAGTGTTTCTCATTTAACCAAGAAGACAAGAGCAGCACTGAAAGCATTACCCAGGGAATAACAGTTTTCAATAGACCAGTGTTAACTCGGAATAATTTTTTAACACATAAAATTATATTCAGGATTTCAGCTATTCTTCCTTATTTAGAAAGGAAACGAGTCTTCAACCATTAGTATTTCAAATGAACCCAACTTTCTGACAAACTGTAATAACTATCAATTTTCTTTTTTGCAGATTGGTTACTTGCAGAGCTGACGTCTGAGAAGTTCCACAGTCACCGTTGCAAATAGGATCCGGAGACTTTAGGTAGGTAAGGTGCATCTACATACAGAGCAGGTATGCTCTTACCTTAGATGCATCTAAGGGGTGCATCAGCACATACTTCATTTTCATGTAAAACAGACTACAGTTTTACTACAGAAAAAAGTTCTACAGCACTGGCCAGAATTAAGTAACTCTGTGTTTACTCCTACACATTGCATCTTCTGATAAAGCAAGAGCAAACTGCGTCTTTCAAATACTTCTTGGATTTAACCCTTATTATTTGTACTGTTATAAAAAAGGTTTAGCAAGTGAGGCAAGTCCTTAATTATACACGGAAGAGAGGGCAGGAAAGGCAACGCTCGATTCAGAGGTAACCTGGTAAACTGTTAACAAGATAAATCAAAGACACTCTGGACTTCTAGATGTGTGCACTTCTATGTGTTTCGTAGAGTCTCTGTATAAAGGGCAGCTATGAAACTACATACATAGATTTCCCCTTCCTGTGGTTTATTCTAGTTCTAAATATAAAATGAGTCTTTAAAGAAATGGGAAAAAAAAAAAAAATAACCCAACCACTACAGCAAGCGTATTAGCTTATATTTAGACAGACAAAAATGTTTGTTTCTGACTTATGCTTCTGACATTTGTTTTTAAAGTTTTGTACTACTCTTAAACTTCCAGGTATGGGTGGTATTTGGAAGCAAATCAGTGCCTCTTATTTACTGTCTTCATTTCCATTGCATTAAGTGTGTGAGAAGATCTGTGAGGTTTTCTAGGGATTTATCTGCCCAGCTTTTATTGAATACAACTAATCAATCCTAAAATTTTTGAGAATAGCATTTTAAGCACTGTTTTTGCAGAGCTCACAGTATCTACTGCTTAAGATTGTGATCTTAAACCTATTCAGTGCAGGGAAAAAAACAATACTCCCTTATGCTGCTTGAGGACAGGTAAATACAAATACTTTCCTCCTTAATGGAATTTTCCAGCTCAGTGGGATCCTAGTTGAAGATTTTGGATTAGTTTTGCAGTTTTGTATAGGTAATAATTGGGGGCAGTGTATCATCATAACCTAAAATAGTGTGGGGAAGGGAAGGGATGCAGAATGCATTGGAGTTAATTACATCATTCATCCAACTGGTAATTTTTTTTCAGTTGAAAAAGAACTGTTATCAGAAAATATCAGGTTGATGAACTCAAAACCTTCCATGTGAATGCACTTGTTTTAAACACTTACTAGGCAAAAATTTCTCTGTTTCAGGGCGGGCTTCTAAGCAGCACACTGAAGGACTTTGTTCCTTTCCAAGACAAGTCAGTAGCCCAGTGCACTGGGTATTACCCCAGTGTGTGTGACACCAGGTTCAGCTCTCCATTCCTACACCTTTGTTGAATTAATTCCAAAGCGGCCAAAAGTCTGGCTGTGGTGAAAACTCTTTCTGTGGTGAAGAGGTAGACATCTAACCTGGAGCTGTCGGAGAGGAGGTTTGAGCCTGACCTGCAGCCACCTTCGCTACCCTGTAATAGAGCCTGGCAACTCTATTTCTTATATGGTCTGTTTTAGCTCTGCAACTTTATCGTTTGTTTCAGTGCAATTACTGTGGAGAGATTGCCAAGAGGAAAGGAGTTGTTTAAAACTTATGATCCCTGAAGAGTCTGTATGGCAGCTGAGACCACACTGTAGGTAACTAATGAAACAAACTTGGACTCTCCTTAGGCTCTCCATTAAGGGAAAAAAATTAAGATTCAGTGATCGATCAGCTGTAGCTATAGGGTCAACTGCTATAGGGTCAACTATTGTTTGAGACCCCTTAGAAGACTCTGAGATACCTGTAAGCATAATGCTGAATTAACATAGTAACGCCTATTGAAGGGATACGTATGACTTTCCCGAGGAATATAATGCATAAAGACAAATGTGGACTATATAATTTTGTTTGAATGAAGTAAATGGCATGCACCCAGTGCTGCAATAAAGAACACCTGCTGCTTAACGCTATGTTGGTGTTACGGAGCAATTTTATTCGCAGTTTCGGTGACACCATCACGTGGAGGGAGCCCCTACCCATAGGTGAGCAGTCACATGCTCTGAGTTTTCCTGAGGTGACATTCAAATTGTCTTTGTTTTAACTAAAAACTATCTTTAAGTATTAATGTGGTAGAGGGGGCATTTCTTCTCCAGATCTGAAATTTATTTCAGAATGCAGCTAAGATTCCATGATATTTTGGTGAGGATACATAACCACCAAGCACAAGCAAATATAGAAAACAGAGATAGCATTGAAATTTTTCCAAAGAACAAATAAAAATCTTTTTTCCTCCTTTCTTCTCCCTTATATGACAAACAAAGGCCATTTATAATGACAAATAAAATGTAAAAACTTCTGTGACTTGCCTAGGGCTGGAAAACGGGTCAGTAATTCAACTTCTATAAGAATGCAATGTTTATGGTTCCCAGCTGCCTCCTTGCCTCCCTAGATTGTGTTATTTGTTTCCCTTGTATGCTGAAAATGCCCTAAAGTGTAAAGAGGAACTTTTAAGAACCACATGTGATTACATAATGACAAAAATGGGATTGTTTGGAATAATTTTGAAATGACTAACTGAGCTACTGATAAAAATTATCTCCTAATTTTGTTGATAGAGTGTGATGATAGTGGAGAAATACACCTTCAGCAATGACACTGCTGCAGCTTAAAAAGGGAGAATGTAAACATTTTTGCAAAGTTAGGCAGTTTGAAGCAAATAAAAAAGCTGTGGCATTTAATTTACACGCAACCCCCCAAAATGTTACATACATTTTTTTTTTGTTTTTGCATATTTAGAAATAAGTTCTAGTATCTTTATTTGGAAATTTATTCCAAGCAATGAAATATTGTACTAATACCTGGTATCTATACACTTCTCAGCACAGCTACTCCCATTTTTAAAAACAATCATCATAACAGCTTGAATGCACCAGGAAAATAAAAGTCCAGTTAATGAGAATATACTTGTGCATGTTTCAAGATGTTTACATCAAAGCCAGGCTGATACTTAAGACCCTCTTGGGACCAGACCTTTTCTATGTATAGTTCAGGATGCAGATTTCTAGAAGGAGAAAGAGAAGTCAAGGAAGAGAAGGCCAGCAAAATGGAAGTGATAAATAACCAAACTTCTGCAAACTTGTGTTTGCCTCTAACTGCACTCAGGAGCTGATCGCTCCTGCTTTTCCCCTGAACTCAGTGACAAATACCTTGTTTTAATGAATCTGTTAACCTCCATATTATAGCAAAAATGACAAAAGCCAAAGCCAAACAGGACTGCATTTATGAAAACTCACAAATTACTTAACTGCATTCTTAAAATGTTAGCCACAGGACTGTGCATACAAAAGAGGGGGAAGACTCACCTGACTGAAGAGTGCTGCACAGAGCATTAATATGTGTCTTGTCACAGAGGTGCACTTGGGACGAATAAACACATAAGGATGGAAAAGGAACCGTGGAAGAAGAACACAGAGGTAGTCCTGGCTAAACTACCTAAACTAAACCTTCAGAAGTCAATAGAAGACTTCTTGATAGAAGAGAAGGCAGCAATCAGGCACAAAGATTAAAATCTCAGACTTAGAGCACCTGACGTAAGCAACATTGATCTGCTACAAAAGCCAGTTGTGACACAGAGGTTAAGGCAAAAGGCACTCCTGCTTGTGTGTGTGTTGAAGACGATGGTAGTTGGGTTTTTCACTAGCTCCAGGTAACCAGAATTATTATAGGAACCTGTGCTCCTAATGGAGTCGTAGACCTGCAGAAAGAACTCCTTCCTTCCACCCTCCTGCGCACGGGCCACCAGCATCACCGGGCTCCCCGAGTGAACCTACTGCCTCTTTCCTTGTTCACGTCTTGATTTCCTTTTGCTGCCGTTCTATCGTTCTCCGGACCAAACCGGAGACCTTCCCAAGATCCTACCAACATAACGTGCATCCATACTTCCACGCCTCAGCGCAGGTTACCCAGCATGGCGGCAGGACAGGGAGGAGCTGTACAGAAAGCTCTTCCCCTACTGCAGGGCGGCAGGGCTGGCTGGCTCTCTCCTCTCCTGCCCAGCCCTTTGCTGGTGTTCCAGTTGCTGAAATTGGGCACCAGTGAAGTCTCACCCCTCTGAAGTTAGCCATTCCTAGGTAACTTTTTCCTGGATGTGCGCTTGAGGTTTTCACAACCTTTCTGTCTCAGGTGCTGCTAGGAATCCAATAGTACCTGCCATATAAAGCCTGTTAAGTTCGTTTGCTGTATCGACATCGACATCCATCTCCCATTAGCCCTGCCTGACATATATGTTTGTGTGTCTGTGCAAACATGCTAGAAACCCAAGGGGATTAGAACTAACAGTTTATGTATTACGATATATTATGACACCAAGTAAGTGGAGCTTAAGGACTAAAGATGCTGATCCATCATTGCTAAAAAATAACGTTCCAACCGTTCTTCCCTCAGAGCTGACCTTCTCCTCACCTTCTCAGCATTCATCTCTCACTTGCTTATTTTGGTGCAGATGTCTTCCATGATTTAATGTCTTTGACAGAAGAATACATGTAGCATTTATTATTGATGTGTCTCGGAAAGGCAGATCAGCATGCCCAGAGCAGAAGTAGTTTGTTTACTACTTAATGGCAAAGTGGTTGAATTCTAAAAAGGGCACTGATGTTATTATTTAAAGACAAGCAGAGAGCAGACAGCAAAGAGAAACAACCTATTTAAATTCTGCACCGTCTACAAGATAGTAATAAACTTCTGCCATGGTTGAGAAATAGAGGTAATTAATACCTTTAGACTCCAGTTAGAAGCCAATTTCCCAGGAAAGGTGGTGGAATTGCTGTGATGAAGCTTCGAAGAGGTGAAACAAACGTCTGTGGTAGCAAAATGCTGACCCATCCTGAGTCCACATTGGCTAATTTAGTGGTCCCTCAGCATTATGTAAAGAAAAAAATCTGACTTTTCTGTGGAAAAAAAAAAAAAAAAAAAACATTAATTTTGCAGCACATAAAGAGATGAGGGAATGCGAGAGCTTTTTGGAAATTAAATCTTTGCAAACACTTTGCCTGCAAAAATCTATTAGTTTCTTATTGCAGAAAATACTCTTAGGAACAGTGCCTCAATTTCATATAATCCTATAAATAAAGACCATTACTGTTCAGTGAATTTCTCCCTCTGGTGGAGACAATGTGATAAACAAAAAAATAATATTTCTATGAGAAGATAATCTTTCTATAGCCATAAAACTAAGGCCTGGAAAATCCCATTGCTCAGACATGAGTTTCTCTGAAGGAGCCACCCAGTGTGAAGCTGTATGCTTTGTAACTTGGGGGCAGAGAGCTCTGCAGCCTCTGGGCGAGCAAACATTACCAATATTTGCTTTCCTAACAGTCTCCAAGAATATAGGTCTCACTTTCCCACTGTAATCGATGCCAAAAAAGACAATGTCTTTCTTCTCAGAAGAAATGGAACAATGCTACAGTTCCTCTTTCTGCAAGTTTAATTTTGTCTGAACAAAGTGATATTTTATGTACTTTTTTGGGACTCAATTTCAATTCTAGCAGCCTGTGACCATTTGAACTGCCAGAAGGAGCAATGCATGGACTGATGAGAAGCTGAAGAGGGTAGCACAAAGGCAACCATGCTTAGGAGTCCAGTTAGCACTAGGAACCACCTGCTTCTTCAGGACCATGTTCTTTTCCATGGAGCAAGGGTGCCTGCTCTGCTACCCTTTGTGGGATGTCTTTCAAAGCTGCCAGTTGCTTGGCAGGTTACGTAGCTGCTCTTTGGGCCATTTAGCAGACAGCTCATCAGCCAGTATTTCAAAACGAGGCCGTTTTGCAGGAGGCATTTGTGAGATGGCACATTTGTGCCATCAGAAGGAAACGGGGCTCACGTCAAACGTCCCCACGATTGCCAGAGCAGCACTCATCAGCGTAGTATCAGTGCCACTTGCAGCCTCCAAGGCCACTAGCAGGCATGTGGATTTTCCTGGTGAAGAATGCTGGAGAAGGTGCTACAGCATCTCGGCTGCCTTTGGCTAGCTCGTTTATCTGCACATGCCCACATGTTGCTGTTTCACAGGAATGAAGGTTTTGCTACACATGCACAGATCGAGCAACCTCACAGCACGTGCTGCTGGGGGAGGATCTGCTTTGCTGGTGCTAACTGCCTTCCACCAAGCAAGAAGCAAGAGTTTTCAGGACTGACGTTTTGGATACTGGTGCATTATCTCAGGATGTCCCTAAGTGATGCATCCAGTGCACATCCTTATAAATAGCAGGACTTTAGAAGTCATTTCTTGACCAAATATAAAATGGCTTTTCATATAAAACCTCCAAAAAAAAATATTCATGACCACTGATTGTCATTACAAATGTTATTTAAGTCCCACCCCCAAAATTACACCTAATTATAGAGACAAGAAGAAGTGGAAAGAAGAAAAAATTTAAGATCAAAGTCTGGTAAGAAAAGTATTCCAGCAAATTTTAGAAGTGACATCAGAAAAGACAGGAAATAAGGATGTTAATTACACATTTGGCCCTCTGTGAATCTTCTTTCTAGGTGAGTCCAAGTAATCAACTCTCACAATGTTCATAAAATATCTGGGAACGAATTTCAGCCTTGTGAATTCATACTGTGAGAAAAGCACCATAAACAAACTCCCAGAATCATGATTTGTTTCCACAGAGGGCCAGACCACAGGGAAATGTCATAAAATCAGATGAAAACAGTGCCCGAACTCTAACAGGCAGATAATTCTCCCAAATTGGGTCTCTCTGCCATCAAACAATAACTTCAGATGCTGTTTAAATATGACAGTATTGATCTGGCTGGTGCTAATCCCCCAAATCTCTTCTTCAATTGCATATTGCTTGACAGCTTAGTGGCTCCGAGTCATTTCTCTGCAAGCGATGACTGTTCCATCGCAGCAAGGTAAAAGATGTGAGTTATTCCTCGATCTGTGTGTCTGAAGCCAGCACGGCTGTGGCAGTCAGAGGGTGCCTGTAAGGCTGCCCTGGCACCCACGTCTTCCCCTTCCCCCACATGCCTCTTCCCCAGCCCAGGCTAATAAGCCAGTCCCTGCTGTGGCAGGCTGGGGGGATGTATTCATAGCTGACCAGTAAACCCAGTGAGTGGAGTGTGCCTTAATGGGAAATGGAAGATACAGAAAGTTGGTCCCGAGGTTCACCCACTCCTCCCCAGCTGGGTGGGCACAGGGGAGCCTCCTGTAAAAAGGACAGGGGGTCTTCACACGCTGCCACATGCGGAGCAAAGAGAGCACTGGGGTGGGAGTGTGACAAGAAGCCCAGATAAATGCTTTACAACCTTTCACAAGCAGCAAAAGCAGCGCAGGCACAAATGGAGACATACCCTCATCCCTCCTCCATGACCGACTTCCCGATCGGCTTCCCAGTAAACAGATCTTGTCCTTATTTACTCCTGGAAGTTGGTACCTTCTTTGCTTGCAAAGCATTCCATTGCCTTATCAGTAACTTTACACAAAACCTTGTTGCATTCTGGTTTCCTAGAAAACAAAGATTATTTCTGGTTTAGCAACGCACTGTCTCAAGGCACACAGAACTTCACTGGGACGGTTGCACATGCCACCTCCTTTCCTTTCTTCAACACTTGCCAAGTTTTGCAAGATGAACGAGTGCTCTGGGGGAGGAGGCACCAACTGCTCCCCCACACCCCAGCCACACAGTGAAGATGAATGTGCCCAGACTGAGGTGACAGATTGAGCCCACCTGGCTCATCCTAGCTGACCATCCCAAAAGCATTCTTATTTTTTCCTACCATTAGAGGACCAGGGATGGAAATCAAAACAAGCATTCTAGTATTGACACATTCATGCTGTTAACACATTGAATAATTGCACAGTTGCAGAACTTAGGCTGCATTCAATAAGGAAATGAATTTGTCACTCACTGCCTATTCCCACCCCAGTAAATTTGAATTCGATGATTCCAACTACATTTCAAAGTCTGAAAAAGGAATTGAGATCTCACATGTTTGACAGAACTAGCAGCTGAACAGAAGAGAGTCTCACTACTGGTCCTGCTGAAGGAAAAAGCACATGGTTTTTGTTGCCCATTTTGCTCCCCACAAGCACGTTGCCTCCTGACCGGCAGGCTCAGGTGGAGCCCCAGCACACAGCTGGCCCACAGAGGTTATTCCTGGCTGGACTCATAGGAAGAGCTGGGATTACCATCACGTGAGTGGGGAACTGCAGGGGAGGGGGAGGACACAGATCTATTGGAGTGCAGCTTCCACTAGGTATGCTCTTCTTGGCACTACCCTTTTTGGATGGAATACCACGTTTTTTTGGTTTTGTTGATTATTACTTTTATGAGGGGAAGTAATGCTTTACTTGCTCCTGAAAAGCTGTTAATGAGATTTTCAAGCCACATTAAACAAATTCATAGTGTTGCAATTCTGTAGTTAAAGATGAATCGTCTCAGTTTATCATCCGGGCAGCTGTAAGCAAAAAAACCTGGTTTGGTGACATTTACTTCAATGTGGGTCATTCGCACCTCTGCTGTATTTCATAAGAACTTTTCATAAAAGATCCCGTTGGCACGTATGACAAAGTGGAATGATCTGCAGTGCTGGATCTTTTATTCAAGGAGCTTTTCACCTTCCGGTGGCATCCCATGATTACTGGAGGGAGAAGAGATTTTAAAATAGGGTTTTAGAAATTGTTCTTTTATTTCTGATTCAACAGATGCATGATTTCACATTCACTTCACTGGATATCTGTAGATTTATTTGTAGAGACTGGTTGCTCTGAAGTCATTGCACAAGCAGATTATCTTAACACGACAGCCTGGGACTCCTCCAATGCATTTGTATCCCACAGCCACAGACAATTCAAGCTTTCCTAGGAATATTTACTCCACTTCATTTGAATCGCTTAAGTGCGTGTCAATGGCCTTTCATTCCACTTACCCTCTCTCTACCATCCGTGTATTAAGTAATCTTCAAACGCAGCATTTTTAAGCTGTTTGGGGTAGGTTTTAATTGGTCTGTTTCAAGAAAATCAACATTGACCTTCTCCTTCTGTAGTGGGAGTTGGTATGATTCAGTTCCTTGTTTTTACTGTAAAAGCTAGTCTGGGTAAGTTAGATTCAGGTTACATATTGTGTAATAATCTAAACACAGGAAGACACTTAAACAGTATGCTCTGTGAAATGCTAGTTAGTTCTGATGCCTTTATTCCATAGACAAACTTAAAATATTTAAATACACCAAGATCTAACTGTAATCACTGACCTAGAGGCGGGTGGGAAGGAGACAGCCCAGCTTACAAACAAGCAATGTTTGCCTAATATTTGTCTCCCAGATATTTCTCAGCTCTCAGATTGGTTCCTATTCTACAGGGAGAAAAATACAAAGTCTCAAAACGAAGGTCAAAGTGAATTCTAGAGCAAATGCGTACCTTGTTTTTGGGAAATGCAGGCTTGGTTCCTTCTTTCTTATTTCCCCAAGTGCCATGAAGGTGACATACACACCGTCTTCTGATGCGAGATGTACTGACAAACTGCCAAGACCTGGGCATCCTCAGAGGACTGGAGAGCACAAACCTTCCCAGGTTTTTGGCTGTGGTCGCGGTCAGACAGCAGGCCATAGGAGTTGGAAGGCTCTATTGCCAAGCGTTGGTTAGCTAATATGGAAAACATAAAAGACAGACAATAATTTCAGCTGACAACGTAATTTACTTGCTCCTACAGGGTATGTTCTCTATGGCTTTTCATTCTGATAGCGAGAGAAAAATGTTTAAATGAAATAATAATAATGAAAAAATGTCACCATAAATGAAGCCCTATCGGTAGCTCCATTTCTGTGGGAAGGTACCAAGGAGCTGGCAGTTCGTGTGAGGGATCCAGCACAACTACCAGCATCTTAGCTCTGTGGATAAACACAGAAGATCAGAAATGAAGGTCATCAGTTTGACACATTCCAGCAAAGCTAATTTCCTGGAAAAATGTCAACCTTGTTGCCTTGGTGAACTGTCCAGTGTATTAAATTTCATAAATACTTTATCATTTCAAATCTTTGCAATTTGCTGCTTGCCCAGCCACTTAACAGAGACGTCTAGTTTCTCTGAATATTTTTCAAAAGCTCTGCTACAGCTGCTGGGTCTGTTTTGCACTGAAACACAATTACACATTGTCACAAGCCTGCAGAAGTCTGGGTTTCATCTGCACTACTCGTGTCCTTGCTACAGGGCAGAAGTTTCTTTTCTTCTCAGAGCCCTGCGTTACTAGACCTCAAGACAGGGATTTGGATGAGCACTCAATAGCAGTATAGACATGTTAAGCAAAAAGCAATAAAGGTATTTCTTTCACCAAATCCAAGTAGGAAATACTACATAAAGTGATCTATAGAGATATAGCTGTCAGGGAAAAAAAGAAGCAAAAAACTTACCCAGCACTTAGACTGACATTATTAATATAAATAATTCAGCTGATAGATTGGTAGGTTCTTCACAGGCTTCCTTCAACAGGTGTCCAGTTCTTGTGCATCCCATACCGAAGACTTATTTTCACAGAAGGCAACCTTCCTTTGCAAGACTTTTATATTCCAGTGTGGGTATCCCTCTGGACATCTATTCCTGGACATCACTCCTCCAAGGGCTTGACTTATCTCAGTTCTGTCTAAATTTATTTGTATCCTGCAACAGATACATTAACTTCAAAATATGGCTTAGTCTCTCCCAATACTAAAGCATAACCAGGAGTAGCTATCAAGAATAATTGGAACATTTAATTATTTTTCAAAACCTTCAGTGCTGAAGAATCCCAAATGTCCCTTGACATTGTCTAAACCTTGATTTCCCTTAGTCAGATTTTTTTTCTTAACATCTCAGTTAAACCTCTTTGGCTTTGTACTAAACCCCATATTTGTGAACGTGGTGAAGCACAGATCACTGCCCATGTAAAAAAAAACCAACAAAACTCTTTTGTAGAGATGGAGACTTCTGAGGCTTTCCCTATCACTTCCTTTTTGTAGAAGAAAAAAATAGATTTCTTTCCACTTTACATTGTAGTTCGCCTTTCCCAAAACTCGTATCATTTTCACAGCCTTTAGCTGTTAATAGCTCTTCTGTAATTACTGCAATTTAGAAACTGCTCCCCAGTAATCACCCCCTTGATTATTAATAGAGGAAAGTTATAGACACTCAATGAAAAGTTTAATAATATGTCAGAGAGCCTTCTGTGGACAGCAATATCAGAGTAGAAAGCATTGTAATTTCAGTCACAGAATTTGTTTAAAATAGTTTATGAATCTATTTTCATGCCTAGATACAAACTATGGTGTGGTCTGAATCTGAGATGTCCTATAGCTAACGTGTTCAGTGATTCTGAGCTTAACAGCAACACTTGCTGAAACAGTAAAGGTCTGGGAAAAGCACAGGTTTGATCTTGTGCTGAAATGACAATTTTACGAAGCAACTGATTTATCTGGGAATTTCTAGATTTCCGGAAAGTCTGAAATGCATTGGCTTCAAAAAGAAAACCAAAGAAAACCATAATGGTTCTTTTTATTGATCTGACCTAGTGACAACCACTCATAACGGTGGGGCTGAAGTGTCCCCTCTCACTTGATGGTGACTTCATGGGGTGGCACAGCACACAAAGCAACCCAGATCCAAGTGATCTGCCACCTCCGCCCTGACTAAACTGGCCAGAAGTCCCAGAATTAGTCTCGTTATTTTTAGTCTGGATTTTACTCCGCTGGCTCCAATCAGCTCATTCATCAAACACCACTGAAGGTCCTGACGCACAAAGGACTGGCCCTACAGACGTAACAGAAGGACAAGGACGCTCGTCCTTGCCGAGGTAATGAGCTATAGGGTTTTCCAAACAGCTTTTTATTACCATGGAAAACCCAGGAAGAAAGAAAGATCCTTTTGCGATGGCAATAACTAAGGAATAGGATTTGGTGAGAAATTGCTGCTTGCCCAGAGAGTACATAGATAACGCTGCCCACTTTCACAGTCTGCTCAGAGATCATGGGATGGAGTCTGCACAGAGGGTGCCTGCCCTCCTGCTCGTCACTCCCCTGGGCAGAACGCGGACACAGCGGTGAGGCTTTGCCTATGTCTCCATTTTCATCGGTGGTACAAATAGACAAAGTTTCTTTCCATCTCTGCAGCCAGGGACTATCCTCCAGAGAAGTGAGAACTATCTCAAGATACCTGAGGCCCTAATAAAAGCATTGGCAATTTTTTCTATTCTTGTACAATCCTTTGTTCCCAATTGCCTGTGCAACTTCAGAATAAATAAATAAATAAACAAACCCACCAAGAAATTAACAAAACAACAAATAAAAAAAAAGAAAATTTGGGGAACAACGCCAGCCATCTTTAGAACTGAAAACATTTGCAAATTCCTGCATAAGTCTGCTCTGAAAATCTTTAGGGAAGACAGCTTTCCTGGAGCCGTGCTGCCTCAGCCTTTGGTCGCACTCTACTGACCTTTTCATGTATTAAGTTCCCCTGAGAACTGATGTTCTCCAGGATGAATAGCAGAAAAAAAATATGTGAGCGTTCCCTGACTGTCGAAATAAAATGTGCCTTAAGTTGCAGCTAAATTAATTATGGAAAAACAAAATCAAAGCTGGCAAAAATTACAGAAAGTTCCAGCAATGGCTCAGCCCTAAGGAGCAGGGCTGGGGGCATCACGCAGGGGGGCTATGGTCCAGCACTGTCAGCCACGCTGGGGCCTGACTGCATCACTGCGGCTGGAATTATACCGGAGCGAGCCTTGGGCAAGCGAAGGAGAAATTAAGTGCTAATGAGCAGATTGCCCTGAATCACTCCGGTTCAAACAGACTGTAAATCCAGCCAGCTGAGGCCTCCCAGGTGCACACAGCGATTGCTCACAACAGGGGAAGAAAGAGCAAGACAGGGATGCTTGCGGTGCGGAGAGGAACGTGGCTGTAAGAAGTTTTAGGGTACCCTTTCCGTACTGGAAGCCGCCCTGTGATTTAAAATGCATCGCATCAACATTAAGAAAGGAAATTTTATTTAGAAAAAGTTAAATATTCCAGACAGAGAGTTATTTAGGAATATCTGTTGTGTAACTACTGTGAAACGGGTGCTTCCAGATGAGACTGTGCCCTACAGCCAACACAATGAGGCTGTTTATAGTACAACAGCATTTGCGGGAAGTATTAGCTGGGCTGCTGCTGTGAAATTCAGACTTTTTTATCAGCAAATCATTTTCTCCCAGTAGTTTTCTGTTGTGCCAAATTGCAGTGCTGGATCCAAAGAAATTCCTCCTGGCACTACATGTACAAATTGGAAACGCAAGGCTGCCAGTCTCAGTAATTTCTTGATCAATCTGTTGCACTTCTGACAGAAGGAAAGCAGGTGAACATAAAGCCCGGGTGATCCAGTCGGCACCGAGCGAGCACGATGTCTGTTGCAAGTACAACACCCCCAGACTTACCCATGCAACACAGGGCAGGTTATTGGCTGTATTGCTAATAAATATTGCCCTAGCTCAAAGATTAATATCTACCATTAAAGCCAAATCGTATAGTGTGTCTCGCTGAAAGTGTACCTGCATTAATCTGGCTACTCATCTCACCGATGCTGGACACGCACACTACAGACTACATTATTAAGGGATCATTGCTTTACAAGGTGGTACAAGTATGGTTTTGATTCAAACCGAAATATATATTTCTTTCTTATGAGAAACAACACAAAGAGGTTTTTCGTATTTTCTAATTTTAGATATTCAGAAAACAAACAGTAGGAACTAAGAGCTAGACATCAGCTCCACCACAAATCCAGCAGAGCAGCTCTTCTTCAAGTCAATACCTTGACTCAGAGGATGTTTCCTTAGTCCAGTTCAATTCCCACACCTTCCTGAGACCATCTGACCCGACAGCTCTTCCTTCCACAGCCTGCGAAATATCCCCTAATGAGGCTTTTCCAGTCTAACCCGATAAAACCCTCCCATTTTCCATAGACTATTGCAACATTATTTATAGCAGGAACAGGTGCTCTCAACAACATCTCCCTGTTGAGCGATGTCTTTGTTCTTCAACCATACAGACAAAAACACTTTAAAAAAGATTAAAAAACCCATGCATTTTTAAATCATCAAAATGAATGTAAGAATCTCAGTTTGCCACAAAAAAACAAACCAAACCAAGAAAAAAAAAATCCCCCAAACCAAACTCAAAATTTCACATCATCTTTTCCTTTCCAGAAAGGAGAAAAACAAACTTTGGGGTAATAGCAGTGGACTTCTTGGCAGATCCAGTTCACTGTCAGGAAACTGGTAATAAGGGACCCATTCCTGAGTGTCTAAGGCCACACATCGGGTCCCCTTCCCCTGCCTCACTCTCACATACACACAGAACGTTCATTTACTCCTTTTGCAGTCAGGCCATTATTTTGCTCTTCTAGAAGCTGAAAATGCAGGTTACAGAGGTGCTGCTTCCAACCTACCACAGCCTGACTCTTGCCCTCTTCAGGAACCGTACAGGTTTTGTTTTCACTTATTTATCTGACAACAAATAGACATTTGGCCTTAAACCTGACTTCTCCTAGCTCAGCTCTTTCTTAGCCAGGCAATATTACCACATAGTGACAACTGTATTAGCAGTAAAATAAACACTGTATTTCTTAGAAGAAACAGCTTCTATTTTAAAGTTTTCTCCAAGGGCTCAAAAGTTGCTGGTGGAGAAATATTTGAAGGATTTTGTCCTAGGAAAATGGAAATTATTCAATGTTTTCTTACCTCATAAACCCAGAAGTGCAGCGTGGTCGTTCACAACTTCTCAGCAAACCTCCCACCTGCAGCTTAGGACTGTGAACTAATTTCAGAATTCTGCTAAACGTGACAATACAGTGAGGAAGAGTAATGCAGAAAGGGACGGAGGCTGGTGCCCAGGTTTTGTGGAGGCAAGTAATGAGTTTAAGTATTGCATGCAGAAAGCAGCTGAAATAAATCTTGCATTTCCCACAGAACTTGATTCAGGTAATTGCAGAGGGAGAACGACAGTACCGGGTAGCTCAGCTGCTTCAGCTTGACTTAATATAAGCACAGAAAAGTGTAAATAAATTCAACCCACTGGGGAGAAAACTATTGCCTGGGCTGGTTGGGGCTGCTTCTGGCTTTTCTTTCTCCTGCAGCAGTGCAGTGTGTTATCTGTGTTTTCTGATTGTTTCTCACCATTCTTGTTAAAACCTTTGACTCTTACTTCTTTTTGGACATAATTTGAAGAAGTAGTAGAATGGCTTTTTAGAAATGTACTTCAAGCAATTGACTTTCTGGAAAACCGAGAACAGCAAGGCTATCGTACAATGGCAACAGAAAGGAGCAGATGGTGGCATTGATGCTAGTTACTGAGGGGGGTGATGATCTCAGTAACTGATGTCTGTGGAGAGGAGTCACTTCACCTATAAAAAAAAATCTCCATATACAATGTTTTCCTTCTACAAATTCATTTAGTTCTGTCCAATATCCAAGCCTTTTTCTTGTAGCTTCCTGAACCTTTTTGCTATTATAAAAAAAATGCATTTATATTGTCTTGTGTGTGTCCCTTGTATCTGCGTGCACTTGGCTGGTGGAAGAAAACAAGCTGAAAGTACAGCATAAACTGTCAGTAACACTGACATAACTGGTGCACAAGTGCTGTGGTTTAGGAAAGGTGAAGTCATACCTGTCCTAACACACTGTCAGAGGCTGCGGCTCCAGTCCGGGCTGGTGCAGAAGTGAAGACGTGCGAATCCCTGAGCTGTCACAAACCCTCCTCGGAGGGAACTGGAGCTGGCACCGCAGCCCGCTGAGCTAAATGTGCAGAGGTGACACACATCTGGCTCTGCCGTCTCTCCTAGAAAGATGTAACCTCTGGCAGAGGGAGAGGTAGAGTGCTGGAGGTGGGAAAGCTGCTATAAGGTGACAGGGCTGAGCTGTCAGGGCCCTAATCCTGCTCTCGGTCTCACTGTGCCTCAGGAAGTGAAATGCTGCACATGAGAAACCACCTGTGAGACCAGCGGGGCCAGGCAGACGCTGCGTTTTCCAATCAATTTTGTTTCATGTTATGTATTTTCTTTCAAGGGGAGAGAAGGACCAGCAAGTTTGATAAAGGCACCTTCCTTTCAAGAAAAACGAAAACGCGCTCTGATCGAATTTTAGATCAATTTAAAAGTTTTCACTAGACTGGAAAGGAAATACTTCATTTCAAGTTGCTTCACTTTTTAATTAGGCCAGCTTTGAATGGAGGACACTGCTTTGGAACAAATTGTTTTAAAAAGCAGAAGAAAATAAAACTCTCCGCTTTTGATGTTGAAGCAAAACCCTGTGGCATTTGCCAGTGAAACATCCTCATGCTCCGCTCCCTGACCAGCAGACAGCCGGTAGAGCTGGCTTATGGCATCTGATGCATGAAGGTGCAAGATGTTCACAAATTTAGGATGTTAAGCCATGAAAGAAATTAGCTCAGATTCACAGCTACCTCAATGGCAAGAAACAACTGCAAATAAACAAGACCAAACATTACAGTTAAGCATATGAAGATTATAAAGATCCATGATACTAAGCAGTGAACCCACAGTGCTTCCTGAGTAGCCAGGCTTTTCAGCAGAGATCACAGATGTACTTTCAGCACCAGTAATGAGAAGAAACAGTGGGTTAAGGAGTATAAAGATATTAAGAAATTATTTTTGATGTGTGAGTCAACAAGGCATAGAGTATTAACCATGTATGAACCTCATGGGCTGACTCCAGGCTGCATCTCTGGGGGGAAGAATAAGAAAGCACATAATTGCTGGTCCCGGCAGGGAAGCAAAGGAAAAAAGAGCTGTAGCAGCAGCAGAGCTATAGGGGTCCCAAATGTATGAGCTGCTGTGTGTATACCTGCTCTGGGGGGAGCCTGCACAATCCTAGAGCATAAACAGCAACAGCTGTTTGTATCCTCATTCCTTACCCTGGGTAAGGGGGAGGTCTATCATCCCTAGGAGAAATGCTGACAAGTATTGGGAATGGGAATGGAAAACCATCCTATTTTCCCCCAGAAATTTCCAAGTTCTTAATAGGCCACAGGGAAAAAGACCCACAACAACCAAAACAACACAATTCTGTTTAGCCTTTTATAAAAACACATATTTTACAAAATCCTCAAAATCTTTTGTAAAAATTTGAAGTAAAAAAAATAATTTTGTAGCAAAGAAAAGCCAGTACAATGATCATTAGTACTTTCTAGCATTAACCATTGAACTTCCAAAGCAAAAACCTTTAAGGATCTAGTGAGAAGATATCACAGTATAGAATTTAGTTTGAAGTCAAACTAAAACAATATTAAATTTTAATTGTTAATAACATTGGGCTTGAATATGCTGAGTATCAGACAGAAATCCAGCCCTGGATAGCTGGAGCCTGACTTTATGGCTGGGAGCTTTATAGCCCAAACTGCGCAGTTCTCTGCTATTCTCCCCAAGAGGCAACGCGGTGTTTGGCACTGATAGCTGCCAGGGCTTAATTGTTACCTTGCCCACCTTAGGGACCAAAGTCCATGAAATCCATTCATGTTACTCCTTCCATACTGCAGCAGTGTTCACAGTTTCCTCTTCAAATGTCTGTTTTGAGAAATTAGTTTTAAAACTCCCTGCCTTGCTGCTGTCTGTGAATGCTTTCCCTTGGTGATTCCCCCTCGTGCTGTTGACCTGGCATCTCGCTGCCCAGGGCAGTGATCACCCTGCACAGCCTGTCCAGTCCAGACAACCCCACAAGGGTAAAACCCACCGAAGAGGAGTGCTGAGTGGCTTGCAAGTCTCTGAGAGCGCTGGCAGTGAGGTGTGGAGAGGACAGGTATGGCTTGGCTTCCACCTGGTGGCCAGGACATCACCTGTGATAGTCACAGGCTCCAAAGTGTCCACCTCGGTGGCCACAAGGACTTGCACAAGCATCCAAGGACCACAGGTCATGCTCTGGCCATGAAGATCGGGGCAGCACTGGGGGTGGGGTGGGGGGAAGCATCCCACCCTGCCCTGCAGACTGCCCTGGACCAGCTGAGCTCTGGCCATTGCCAGCACCCAGGTGAGCACCTCGCTGCCGCCGGCAGCAGAGACTGGGTCACAGATTTCTCGTCAGTGCATGGTGCCCAGCTCCAGGAAAGAGACAGCTGAGGGTCATTTTTACATTCTCCGTCCTTTAGGACTTTGTTATGTGCTGTCAAGGGGAGAGGATCAGCCTTCGGAGGTTCCCACCCTGCCACCGTTACGTGGTTTACAAGCCTGGGGCAACGCTTTCTGCAGGGCACCCAGCACCTCACCACAGCAATGCTCACTCTGCAGCAGGGACGTGCCCCCACTTCTCAGTGCACTCATAACTTCTGCTGCCAAAATGGGCATGCAGGTGCTCTGATCTCTGATAAATCACAGCACATTTTTGGGCCAAACAGCAGCTGCTCTCAGAATGAACCAGTACACCTTCCAGATGCAGCAGTGGCTTCTCTGCTGGGTACTCAGCCATCCAGCCATTCCCAACAAGAGAACTGCCCACAGTGACTGGCCCCAAGGAGGGACTCTGCTCTGTTTAACCAAAAAAGTGTTCAGTCTTGCTAATACATTTGCACTACCCCCAAAAGTAGATCCCCAGCGAATTATTGTCATGGGAAGATTCACTCTCTGGCAACTGTTGGCAGGATACTTCTGCAGAAACTTTCTGCCAAAGAAAAACAACCACCAGATGTCATTGTAGGATAGACTGTTTAAAACATTCCGACTCAGCGATCACAAAGCAAGGTCTGATTCCTTCACTTGTTCTCATGCAACCCCAAGCAAAGCATCATTTGGCTTGTATGTCCTGCTTTCCTTCACTCGTAACGAGAGGAACCAGTGAACTTGGATCAAAGTTATAGGCTGGATTGGATTTCACACTAAGTTAAATTCAGAGCAATTAGGCACATGCTGTACGGTTTGAACTGTGTTGCTTCTTCATCAGCATAATTTTTTTAATTTACTTTATTCCACTTGTATCAGTTGCTCTATTAAACATTACCCTTGTATATAGATATTTTGATTCACATTTTGGTGCTGCCATGTTTTCAGCACTGTTGTGACAGTGAGAAAAATGTATGTTAGTGAAAATCAATGAATGATACGTAGCATCAGTCAACTATACAATAACAAAATCTTGGCCAAAACCTCATTTCTGCAAATGAGTGCTGATTTCTTCTCCCCATTCATTTCAAGATACAGCTCTTTTGCCACTGTCAGAGTCATCTCCACAGTGTTACCTGCAAAACTTAGTTCCTTCCTTCCTCTGACCTGGAATTTGGGAGGGGAACCCCGAAAGGGAATGACATATTCACCCTATACAGTGTCTACTTCAAGTAAATTCCTCATTCATCCCAGCAGAACTTCCAGCAACCCTGGGCACTACTTAATTGGCACAACATAACCACAGCACACAAAAGAAGTTCAGTTATAACTCTCTCTCCATCTCCGATATGTCTGTCCCAAACAGCTCCTTCCCAAATAGCTCCAGCTATTCATTGTGACCCCCCAACCACGTCCCACAGAATCAGAGGTGAGGGACACATCCTGGACCTCCACCCCTCATGCCGATGTTGTTGTACACCGGAATCAAGCCTTGAGTGGCTGACAGCTTCCAGTCCGTGTGGCTCACAGCTGTGCACCTGAGCTTACGCTCCTTTCTGCTGTCTCCAACCAGATGGACAGCTGGGCTGAGATCAAAAGCAGCTTTCTGCACATGGTGCACCACTGCTGGCATCTCAGAGCTCCTCTGCCAAGACCCGTACTGCTGCACTCTGTTTCTAGGCTATGGTTTCCCCAGTAACACAGAAACCTGTTTTATTGCATGGAGTGAAAGAGCACACATAATTACAAAATACAAGTGGGGAGCATCACCGCTTCGTAAGAGCTTCTTTCATTGGCTTTGCTGGTGATATTCCTGCTCCAAATGGGAGTTTAAATTACTGACCACCAGACGTCCTTTCTGGCCAGCGTTTCTCTGTTTGTACTGTTTTTTCTGTTCCTCTCTTTGTTGAAGGAAAGGAGCTGGCAAGCTAGAAATATATTGTTGCTAGAGAATGAGAATTTTAGTGTTTAGGATTTCATGCAGGTTGAAACCTGTTAACAAGCCGAGTGTCAGAGAGAGCAATTATGGATATTCACATCCCGTTACGTAGGTAAATGGGAAAGTCCTACTGAAAGATGCGTCTAGTCTGTGTGTTCAGCAGTTTTCTGTGTGTCAGTGGGGGGAGAAGAGGGCAGAGGATTTGTATAATGGTACTGCAGCCACATGAAAACACAGGAGCAGTAAATGATTTGATTCCTTATTGAAAAAAAAATATTGACACTGATCTTTGAGCTATTCTTCTGACTGAGTTTGAGGCTTAGGGCAGGTACTACATGCTCAGGAGGAGTTCTGTTAGGTGTCACTTAAATAGATGTCACTCAGGCTGCAGGTGACAATCTTTTAAGTTTGGTTTTGACCTGCTAGACATAAACACAGCACAGGGGTATCCTCAAGCTAACATGGTCTTCTGCAATAAATAAAAATGCCTCTGTTTTGAACATTATGGGACACATCATCTTCTCTCCAGAAGATCTCCCACAAGCCCTGGGACAAGCCCATGGTTTTCTATGAATCATTCTCTCCATGTATACAGAATTCAACGGAGCGTTGCAGATATGAGCAAAGCATCTGTCTCTTGAGCTCCAAATCTAGACCTAATAGCGACATGTTGTACATGCGTTGATGTGTGTTGATTCTTTCTATCAGAAGGCAATATGTTATATAGAAATTCTTCTCACTGATAGTTCCCTTGCAGCTCATCACATCTAGTAGGCATCTAGGATGAGGGAATGGCACCTTTTCTGAAATTTCACAGATGGTAACGTAGCGTGACATTCAAGGAATAAAAATATGTCCTCTCCATTTGAGCTGCCTTGGATCGACCCAATCTTACAACATTCGTATTTGCATGCCTCAGGTGGAACCAGCTTAGGAATAAACATTGTGATAAATGAATAATACAACTTCGGATATAGTTACACAGACAAAGAAAATAAGGGTTGCAAAATAAAACACTGCAAAGTTAGGAAAGGTGCCCTAACTCAGCTCTTTTAGATCATACTGATATGCATTTTCACTAATTGCACAACCCTATGTGTTTCTTTCACTGTCTTGTCAGCTCACAGGATGGATGATGTTCAGTTAGCAAGCAGCTGTTCCATATTGTGCTTTTTCTTCATTTCTCAGTATGTTGTCCTGTGCATTATTTATTGCAATGCATTAGTGATTTGTTCTGTGGTGAGGATTATTCCATTTTTGCCTGAGATCATACAGGGAAAGGGCACCTAGAAATCAACCAACCCTTTCCTTCTTTCCTACCTTCCCTCTAAAAGCAAATAACCTAAAAACTTGACTTCCATGCTGTGAGACTGCACTCTCTCATGTCTCCCAAAATTGTTGAATTATTTCCTTATCTGCATAGATCTCTATCTATACTTTGTCTCCTCGTTCAGACTGTAAATGTCTTGGGATGAAATACCCACGTGCTTTGAGCTTGCCAAAACCCAGCAGTTCTTCAGCAACATTCGATGCTTATAATTTTGTCTGCTAAGAAGTATTTTGTCTTCCTTCTTCCAGGACATTCTTGAGGCTTTTCAGTGAGCTCAGAGGAGCATAGAGTTGTCAGCAGCATATTACAGTGACGGATGATTTAGAAAACTCCAAGGCTGATCAGTTTTAATGGAGTCACGCTAAGCTGCAGCAGGCATGGGGAGCTCCATATCATTCTGGCATGAAACAGAATTTCTCAAAGGACAGCATCACTGAGCTCAGAATCCACAACCTTACAGACTGGTACTGTTTCCACCTTTTTCTGTCTCTGATTCCTGCAATCATTATGTTTATCCAAATGGATTTCCCAAACTGGAAACAAAATTAAAACCCCATCCAAATCCCCCCTAAACCACTGCAACAAAACCCCCATCCTCCTGGGAATAAGGAAGCTTGGGGACCAGAGATGATAAGCAGCTAGACTACCCTGAGGCTCCCATCTGCAGGGACACATTCACATGGGTTTGCTGTCGCAAACTAATTGCCTGTGCTGACTCATTCACAGAACCATGCAGGCCACAGACTGTAATTATCATGTCATAATTATCACTTCAATAGCACAAAGAGTACACTCTTATCTAGTATGATAAAATAGTTCAATTAATTTTAAACAGAGGGAAACACTAGTACATCTTTACAGCCTGGCCACTGAGACAAAGCAAGCTGTCAGAATTAGATTATTGATTTCGTGTTCTCTTCTGGCTTTATTAATTTTTGTTCATGTATTACAGTCCCCGTTTTTCATGCACTTAGGAGATTTTAATTTGGCATAATACAGAGGAAAAAGAGTAAGATTAGGTATAACTTCAGAAGAGACAGAGATAATGGAAAAAGAGGTAAACTATGGGTAATATTTACAGTGGAGGTACCGGTGATTCCAGCAAGCAGGAATCTGTTCCCACTGGGAGGACAAGGTGGCAATGCAAAAAGAGGAGAGGAATTGCTTCTCATTGTCAGTAGTAGGGCTTCTGTTTCTCTTTACAAATCAAAAGAGATTGCTGCAAAATTAAAGTTTATATCTGAAGCAAGGGAATTCTACAATACAATAGAACAAAGGTACCCTTTAATGACGATACTTCCAATTTTTCCAGCTTTGTAGCTTTCATAAGCGGTTTCCTTTGGGCTTGTTCCTATCGTGTGCTCCAGGGGCAGGTGCTGTGTAGCATGTCAGTGTTTCTCTGCAATGTTACCCGATCAGTTAATGAGTTCTGTGCTTTTAAACAACACGGTGAGCCTGGGAACCTCATAGGAAACCTAATGTACGAGGCTGTGGTAAACAAATTCTTTTAGTATCAGAAAACTTTCCAATGAGTGCATTGCGTTACCATGGTTGCAAGACATTTTACTATTCCAGAACTATCGCCTGTCAGCGCCGCTCAAAAAATAATAAAAAAAAAGTCTGAAACAAACAGTTCAGAAAGAAATTGGGGTTAAACAGTTAAGATTAGGGTTAAATTTAGGGTCAGCGATTCTCCTGGTACCTAATGAGAAAGGCGAAAAAAGCCTTGTGAGAGGGAAGCTGTATTTAGGAGTCGCAGCCACAGACGAGCCCAGGCTGTATCTGCAGTGCAGATCTTGCCAGCTCCAGACGGGAAAAGCCGCGCCGCTGCGCGGTGGGCTGCTGGTGCCTGCACCGGCTGCCACCCGGCTGGCACCGGCCTCGAGGGGCTCAGGCAGTGGCAGCACAGGCAGCGAGAGCCTGAGGGATGGTGGCAGAGGACGGCTATCTCGCCAGCCCCAGGTGCCAGGGCTGGGGTGTGACAGTGGCATGTAGCCAGCCTGCGGGACTGCAGCACCCAAGCTACGGCCGCGCTCCTCTGCTGGGCTGCAAGGTCAGGCTTGGTTAGACAAGGTGAGCCCCGAGGTCAGAACCCAAGCACCTAGCAGAGGACTTCCAACAGAGCACAGGCAATTTTTATGAGGACCAAAGGCAAAGCAGTTTTGGTCACAAAATCAGAAGTTAGGTTGTACCCTGAGTCTGCAGTTTCTTTCCTTATGTATCGCAGCAGATGAGCCGAAACCACCCGGACGCCTGTGGCAGCTCTGCTCAAAAGGTCTCAGCAGGTCTTGGTACAACAAACTCCAGGAACTCCAGCATTTCTTTCAGAAAGTAATTAACTTTGCAGCGGCTTGTCTTCCCTCAGCACCCTCACTCTCCACAACACGCCTGACAATCTTTAGTGCAATTATCCTTATAGCATACCTTAGGCAGGCTGAACCTTGCTTTTACAGGCTTCTCTCTATCCCCATGTTGTAGGCAGAGCATACAGCAATTAGGCTCCTTAGATCTCCTAGTTAAACGTCTAAAGTTTTCTGGGACAGAAGCCAGGTCTGAATGACCTAACAGAGCATATCTGAACTTCTGTGATACAGGGACTTTAACTGAGTTTCCCAAAGCTCTAGTAGTTTACTATCATCTCCATCCTAGAGGTTTACCTAGCAACCCGGTGCTGTTCAAAAACACATGGATAAAGTATGCATTTCCCTTTCAAATCTGAACTAAACCTTGGGATGATGCAGTCAGCAATGTAAAGATTTATCTGAGGTACCAGTCCCACTTCTTTCTGCTGATGGAGTCTCATGTCCTGCAATGTTACACATGTTGACAGGAATTCCTCATTGCTCTTCCCTTGGGTGGGAAGCTGACAAACAGCAAGGGCAAGAGCTGCCTTCAGCTAGAAGACAAGCATGAGGTTTGGGGCTGCCATGGACACCTACCAGGCGTATAGCTGATGGCACTGAAATTAATGTGGTTGATTCTCAGCTCATAAGAATTCTGGGCTGCCAGAAGGTTAAAAATACCCCAACGCTTTTCAGTTTGTGCTGGAATTTCTCCAATTTAGACTACAAGGCAATATCTAGTAAGATTCAGGAAAACAAATGATTCCAAAAGCAGGTGAGAGGTTCTGCCCTTTGGCCAACTTGACAGCCAGGCTTTGCATCCAGTAGCTGGCTTCATGTGCAAACCGTTTGCTTGTAATACAAGCTCTGAAAAACTGAGCTCTGCCCTCTATCAATTGACATTTTTTGTACAGCAAATCCTGTCTTAGAGGCAAAGAACAGAGGTTATAGGCTGTAACACAGCATCATAGGGTTGCATGTAGTTCTTGAAGGTAGAGTCAGTAGTGTTCTCCATCATCCAGACGGGTGTCAAATAGTTATCCCCAAAGAAATCCTGTAAAGCCTTTGTACACAGCATGAAGAGGCACTTTATCGATTGCATCCTTCTTTGACCAGCTAGAGAATCAGATACGTACTACGGAAAAATCAGGATACATATCCAGATGAGAGGACAATAGAGCTGTCAGTCTATCAGACCATGGAGCAATTTGCCCTAGCAAAGTTTGTGGGGAGTCAGAGAGGACCCAGCTAGATCCCAGGCCTCCCTAGTGTTCTCCGCTGTATGACACGCTGCTTCCAGATTCCTTTCACAAGGTGTAACACCTCTGGGACCAGTCAGTGTCCTCATTTGGTAGTGGCCAGGCAACTACCAGTGGATATTGCTATGGGAACCCAAGATGTAGGAAATTCAACGCTATAAACTACTTCATCCTAGTTCTCGTCTTGTGCCAACTACTTGGGCATCCTCTGGAGATGCTCCGTTATTAAAGCAGGTACAAGGGAGAACTGATCGCTGCCCAGGAGGTTATAGCATTTCACCTGTAGTAACTTGTCCAGTGGATGTAATTCAACAATATTAACTGAGTGTCCATATTCAGGAGAGAAAGCCGTACTGACTTCTGCTACTCTTCTGCTGCCTTCTGGCCCACACAATATAGAATTCATTGTTTATTTTCCCCACATATATCTCAGGCGCCATGTGGTACTTGGTTATCTCATACCCTGCAAAGTGGGCAATTCATGATGCAGTTTTGATTACTGAGATTGTTGGCTTCTCAAAGATGACATCAAAGCTTAGAAGAAAAATCTAAATCATGCTGCCAATTTAATCTAATTCTCTTAGGCAAAACCTAGTAGCTAAATGCAGCAAGCAGAGATAATGAAATTTGCTTCTGCCTAGATGTAAGAGTCCACCTAATCAATTACTCCTTGGTACATCAGTGTTTAAGAGTGAACATCACTTAATTAATATAGTAAGTGCAGTTATGAAGGCATTTCTATATTCATAGATTATTTTTTTTTCCTGAAAGCAAGGATGTAAAATGCATGAATGTATTTATGCATACCTCACATAAAAAGGGCTTTGCATCCTAGTTGATGTTAATAACGAGCTTCCACTGACTATATTGATACATAAATTTTTGACACATATGCACAAGTCAGGTAATGCATTTGCATGCTAAGCAGGGAGTTAGAGTTCTAGCTTTCTGGGGTAGAAATCACTTTTATTTGTGTGTGATGCATAGCACAAGGAGGCTGACAGTGCTAACCAAAAGTTAACAAGCAGGAAGGATTTGTTCTTTGCCAGCTGAAATTTTGAAGTAATCCTTTACATCTAATCCAGCTTGAGCTAAGGAATCGAAGAATAATTGCAACTGGACTTTTGTGACCTCCTCAAAAGATTGCCAGTGGAATTTCTGCTCTTCCAGAGAGGTGGACATAGTTCTGGTCTGGTCAGCAGAGTAAACAAAGAGGAAAAAAAATGGCACAAAAGCAAACCGGGAAAAAAGTTTCTTCACATTTCTCTAAGTTGACATTTTTTGTTGGGTGACTGCCAGATGCATGCCAATGCTTCTTGGCATATTGTTTGGGATTTGCTGGTTTCAGCACTAAAATGAACAGCAATGGAAGCTCTCAGTGTGTTTGAAGATTAATTTCACATAATCGCAACAAAGCTGAAGTCAACAAGCTGAATTTAATTACTACCCTGACAGCTGGGAGGCAATTAATACCCTTAAACTTTTAAGCGTTCTCTCACTTGTATTTTTCCCTTTGCCTTATTCCTACTAACTGGAAACTTGCTACAGGGTTAGGCTGACCATGGTGCTAAATTACGACCTTATCAGAACCAGAGAAACTTCCCAGTTAGACGTCAAGTCTTTCACCAGTACAAGAATCAAAGCCATCTCTGAACAGTGTGAGCTGCAGAGTACTGCTACCATGTCTGTCTTATGCTATCAAGTCCCACAGCATTCATCTTCTGGGGTGTATAACTAAAGGAATATCCCACACTGACTGTGGGCAGGAATTTCTTATGACCTTAAAGCCTTTCAGATTTCTGTATTGGGTAATGAAGTGTAAGACAAGCTTTGCAAAAGGACATTAGTGTGCCGGCAATTTAGTTAGAACACCTCCTATGGAGCTTAACATACCCCATCGTGCATCTGGAAAGGGTGGGTTGCATATCTCCAGAGAAAGTAAGCATTAAAAACTTTCTATTTCTAATAGCAGCATAATAAGAAAGACCTACATCACAGCATCAGAACCATTACACTTTACTCTGAAATGGGGGGGGGGGGGGCCGGAAATGCTGATTCACC
>JAVJGJ010000061.1:57951079-57973852 GCA_035590215.1 Microhierax caerulescens | reverse complement strand
CTGTATATCTCCAGGGAAAGTGAGCATTAAAAATTCCCTGTTTTAATGGCATCATTAAGAGAGAGAGCTACACCACATGCAGCATCAGGACCATTACATTTTTGTTCTGAAACTGGAAAAAATGCACTGATTCAGCAGAGTACATTTTGGAATTTCATCCCCAGATAAAACTCTATAAAACTCTAGTGTTTGGGTTCATTGTGAATCAGGCAAAAGATGAACTTCTCACAGGATCAGAGATTTTTATGCGTGTTTTGGCATTTTCAGTATTTGAAAATGTCAATGCTTTATTTTGCTTTGCTAGACTGATAGAAACATTTTTGATTTCTGTCAACATTAAATTGCATTTTTCTAATCCAGCAGCTTTCCCAATGCACTTAAACTACCTGCTGAGGAGCAAGGCACCCTGTTGCCAGCCGCAGAGGGGTCCATAACATAGAGCTCTATATGTATGTGGTACTGCCCATTAGACAGCCCATAAAGAAGTCGAAACAACCTTATGTATAAAATAAATTCCCTCGGACACAATATGACAACGCAGTTTAGCACTTCAATTGAAAAGGTTACTTCAGCTGAATGAGGTATTTTGGGTTGGTTTTCCTCTATGGACAAATGATACTTCTCAGAACAGTTAAATTTGTGAAATCCTTAGTGTAAAACATGCGTTTTTAAGGGCTCAGACTGAATACATTTGGCTTGTTTTGAAAACGACCTTCATTGTACCACGAGGTCAGAGGAATGCTGCTGGGGTTGGAAACCTCTGCAGCTTCCTTCTCCTCGGGTTCAGAGGCGAGCTCAGCCTATCTACTGGCAACTCACAGATATTCTGCGTGTGCTCAGTCTTACTGCCATCAGCAGAACAGAATCTGGAAAAGAAACTCTGCCCAATAGTTTTGCTTTATGTCTACGTTTCAGCGAGTACCAGCAATTAATGATCTGCTGGCAAATTAACACCGCACATGGCAATTGACTGTGGTAATGAAGTTATAGAGTCTTCTTTATGGTTTATTAGTACAATAATAAACCACACTCAGCATGTAATAATGGCACATAGTTAAATTAAAGACTTGCTGATGCCTTATAAACCATTTTGAGAAACATCCTTGTAGCAATTGGTAATAGTCTTCCCCGTGAGCACAGGCAGGCTTTGCTCTGTATTCTGCGGATACAGTTCTGTCAATATATTTTTTCTATTACTCTTGCATTACTAACAAAGCAGGTTGGATAGTGGAAAAACAAATTGACTGGAACATTTACTTCAAGTTGAACTAATTTTTAAGCACTTTGGGTGAAAAATAAGCCTTGGCTTCTTCATACTGCATCTATTTGTTCTGTTATGAGGGAATCTAACAGCAGAGTTGTTCATCACTTTCCTCTCCGACAGAGCCACCAGCCGAATTTTACAGTGTTTCTCAACACTTGGCAACTTGAATGAACTATATGGCTTTTTAAAAATTAATACAGGCTATATCTGTGCTCCCAAGTCAGGCAGGTGAAATGTACTGTTGCGACCCAAGTTTTACAACGAGCTCCCCTCAAACGCTCTACTTCATGTGTGCCACCACAATCCTCCCTGTTTAGAGGCGAGGCCTGATTTCAGACTCCCTGACCGATCACTATTTGATCCTAAAGGCAGCGAAGTGTTCACACTGAGCCAAGCTCTGTGCCTGTGCACCTACTAAGCTCAAACCACCCAGAGAAGCCTGGCACCAAAGTGCTTTCAGATCTGCTTTATAGCCCTTACTGTAATGTAGGAGCATCATTTCTCTCCTTCTTGCAGGAATGACAAGTACTTTCCTTTATTCAGTGTTGCAATATAGGATTCATGCTGAGAATGATCAGGCTCTTAGAGGGGCCCGTAATGGCAACTGTATGCTGAATTTAACAACAGACAAAAATATCTGGAACTCTCCAGACTTCTCTCTGTAGGAAGCCAAAGCAATGCTTAGGGAAGCTATTATCTGCCTCTTTCCAGAAAAGTGCATTTCTTTGCTCCAGCTCCCAAGCAGCATGCTGGACATGAGAGGACATCCCAGACCTCGGTGACTGCTGGCTCCACTCACCAAAGCCATCCTGATACCAACCCCTAGTCCCCTTCAGTCCAATATTAGCGTTGAAGCGGTCAAGGTTTTCTTTTTTTCTGTCTGACAGAGTGAATATAGGAAGACAAGCAGTCTTTTTCCTACCTTGTATCTGTCTTGTCTGCTTAAACTGAAAAGATTAGGCAATGGCTAAGTCTGGTGTGAGGTTTGACTGGAGGCCTAGGTACTACCCATGTGCCTGATTTGAGATTTTCTCTTAGTCAAAACACTGAGATGACCTTGTAGTCAGTGTATGCAATTACAAGCAGAGAGGCCGTAATAGAGGAGAACTCTTCAATCGGCAGTTGAGATGCTTGCTTACAGTTCAAGAAGATGCCAGGTCATGTTCCTGGGCTGAACAAGAATAGTCTTTGTTGTGATGATACAGGCTTACAGGGGCCTCACAGGGAAATCTGCATCTTCCACCTCTGTTCATAAAAGCTGTGATTCCAAGATGAGAGACAAAGAGAACGAGGCTGTCAGAGACCCCTGAAACTTTTACATTTTCCTTTTATAAAAGCTAGTATACAGACAAGAACAAGGTGGCCACTGCCTTCTCCAAGCAGTCATCCGAGGAGGTGGCCAACCCATCAGAATATGAGATTAGTTAGGGAGATATGCATAAAATTTCACTTTAGCCAGGGCAAGGAGGCTCGAGTGGGGCTCAGAGGAGCTCTCAGAACTTATTTCCATTGACTGTGGTGGGACACTCACCTTCCCGAACCAAGGCTGAAGATACATCACTCTGCTCCCAGCCCAGAATGGTGTTTAGTGCACCTTTTTTTGTCTACATGGAATTGCCATGATGTAAAACTTCCTTTGTGATAAGCATCTATAAATCCTACATCACCTCCTGCTCATGAGCATTTGCAGATGCTCCACCAGGGCACAGTGGTTTGCAGTAGGTCCCTTTTGTTGCCAACTCTCCCTCTGTTTTATCCCTCCGAAAACATTACTCAGCATTATGTAAGTTCCATGCAAGAGAAAGCTTTTGTCCTTGTGAACACTTCTATAATATTATCCTCTTTAAGATTTCTCCCATTAGGGATTTAAAATCTTCTTGAGGTCTCCAGGTTTAACACGGTCTTAAGACTGACAGTGTTTTCTGGCCACCTCTGACACTGTCATTTCCTTGAATTGCCAAATTCCCCTCTCTCCACTGTTCCTACAGGCACCACAAGGAGTTTCTGAAGCAATTTAAAGAATACCCGACAGATTCTGCTGCAGCTGAATATCCTCACAGGGGAATGGAGCAGTCAGCGGGGAAATGGCGAGCATGCAGCTGCATCCTGCTGTTGTGAGGCAGCCTGGTTTAATTTTCACTGAGCTGCTCCTAGCTGGTCACTTCCATGCCTAGCTTCAAAATGCTAATCCAGAGCTTCTCATTAATTAATGAGCTTTTCCCAGTGGGAATCTGCTTACTGGGGGATATCTGTGCCTGAGATGAGCAGCTTCTTTAGGAGTCTAATATCCTCAGTAGAAGATGCTCAGTAAACCCAACTACATGCATACGCACAAATTAATATGTAATAAACACACCTAGTAATGCCAGTGTTTATAAAGACGGGCTCATAAATACTGACTGGACTCAAGGAGCTGTAACAATTCATAATGAGCAATTATGATCGATGACTTTCTTGTTCTTTAGTGCTTTGGAAAACATCTATCTAGTGACAGTGTGAAATAAATACTCGCAAGAACAAATGGAGCAGCTCAAACTATGGCATCAGTCCACCAGTGAACCCTATAAACAGAATGTTTTCTGTTGTAGCTGATTTCACTAGTGCTTTTTGTGTCTTACCCTTGTCCTGGCCCCACCGACACTAATGGGATGATATTTCATAGGCCAGTTAATCACCACTAGGTAGCAACATCCTTCCTTCTTTTGCAATATGGGAGGAATTTCAGCTGTGTTGTGCTATGGTTCAAATCATATCCTCACTGCCTAAAGAGGTAGCTGTACCTCTTGCTGTAGAAACCGCTGTCACACTCTCTCTGACCTTTGTAAGGACAAGAAGCTACTGATAATAGCCCCTGTTCATTTCAGAAGCACCCAAACACTCACACTAAAATCACCTGGAAAGCACCTGTCCCCCCTTACTCTTAGAACAGAGCCCTCGAGGTGTTCAGTGACATCAAACTGGTGAGCTTTGCAATGCAGTCTGTGTCCCAGGGCAGGCAGATGGATTAGATGATCTGCTGAGATCCTTTTAAAGTAGGAATCTATGGGGCCATGGCCAGAGCAGATCTGATTATTTATTTGGAGGGTGTGAATTTAGAGGGCATTTAGGGTCAGGAATGCAGACTGCGTGTGTTTGTAACACACTGCTTTGGAGGTTACCTGCAAGGATTAAGGCTGGGACATTCAGATTTTAAAGCACATCTCTTGTAGAAAACCAGACATTTGTAACTCCTGTTCCTATTTGAAGGCAGAAGGTAACCAGCCTCACTTTCTTAACACAAGCTGTATAGTGGACCAGAGACAGCTCAAATCTGATTTCAGAGCTACCTCTGCGTTTTAGATTAAGTTACCTGAGAAGCCACTAAGGTTTTCTAGGTTTTGATTGCTGTGCTTGAAATACAGTGACAGATGCTCAGTGCTGAGACCTATCCCTACTAATGAGATGGAATGAAAAAAAAAATTTGGATGTCAGAAGGGTAACATCAGCGACATCAAGTCTTCTGAGACATCTCAAATCTCAGACTGCAACCACCTATCACTTTGTAAGACTTTGATCTGAAGCACCTTGGATAGTAAGTTAAAACACTGGCTTATTTTCATTGATGACATGCCAATAAATACCTGCCCTCCTCCCTGTTGTCTCTGGAAAATTTAATCTCCATTGTTGTTTTCTCTCTCACAGACTGCTCAGACATCTTCATTACAGAAAAAGAGAGAACGCATGACCCCGTGTGTTGGTGGGTAAACCTTTGAGTTCAGACTAATTAGCAGCCTGGTCAAATGATTTCTGAAGGACTAACACACAAACATACTTTGCCAGTGTTTTTGCAGATGGCAATATTTTTTTCTGAAAAGATAATTTAACTAGATGGGACTCTTCCTGAAACATTGGTATGCATTTGGTTATGGATTTACAACTATATTTACCAATGAAAACATTTGAATGTTCTGGCTGCCAAATGAAACTTCATCAGCACATTATATTTTATATTTTAGTTCCATCAGACTGTGTTTTCCCACTTTTTTGGTAGCAGTGTGATCAAATGAGAATAATTTATCCTTAACAGTGTTAGATTCTGGTGTTCTGCCTAACTAAGAATAGTTATTCAGTGACTCACCCCAGACGCCAGACCATGTAAGAGTTGTTAGCTCTAGTGCAGGACAGACCTGAAGTACCACAGAGATCTTTCTGGGAACACTGGAGGAATCAGCTATGTTCAGGAGAAAGGTGTATGGAGAACTTTGATCTTGGATTCTGCTGCAATTGCATTAGAAAAAAAAGGGTCAGACTCCAGCTTCAGGAGGGATATTTTGATATGCCTTGGCTCTCTCTGCTGAGAGGACTGCTCTGTTCTGTCACTGGCCAGGGGCTATGGTGCAGGGGAGTGACAGAGATGACAGCCACATGGATGAATTTGCTCTTCCCTAATACTGTTAACACCAGCTGTCCAGGAAAGCTTTTCTGTTAGAGGAAGAGCAGCTGCAGTCATTATGCCTAGTGAGATCCAGCAAGTAGAACTACCTCCCGTGGTCCCTTATGTTTTCATTGCAATCAAATTCTTCTGAGTCCTTTTGCAGAGGGGAATGAAATCACGTTTTCTTCTGTCCAGACTAATTCACTCATGTTTAGTTGGATACAAATGAATGAAATGTATATGGTGTGCGAGAGACCAAACATCCACTTCTGCTGGCTACAAAGGAAATACTTGGAAGGACACTTTTAGCTGGTCTAACACCAACTTTCTTGTTTCCCCTGAGCTCCACTTCTATTGTCTGACCGTAGTAGAAACCAAGAGTCTGAATATACAGTCTGAAAGGCTGGGCTCCAAACTTCAGCTGTGTCTTCATCAAGAAGTAGTCTGTGATGCTCTGACACCATGGCCAGGTAGCCTGAGCTCTCTGATGGGCCCAGAGATCAGTCCAGCCACGGAGATATTTAGACTTTGGGTAATGGTGCAAAGAGACTTTGTTTCTTCCAGGAAGATGTTTTCTCAGTTCTCGGTACCAGTCATTAGTCACTGACTGGGTCAACTACTTGCAGTCTGGCAGCAAATCCTCATGGACTGGGACCTTCGTAAGGGTTCAACTCAGCAGCCTTACACAGGCTTATTTTGCAGTGAGAAAGATTCAGGTATGTACTAGTGAGGTGATACCGGTCTGTTCCTCACCAACTTTTAAAGGAGAAAGAACAAATGAGCAGCTTGGAAGTCACTCATCTCCAGCCAGCTGAGACTCCAATAGTGGCAGCTAGGCTTAGCTCAGGCTGCAAATCGATTCTTGATTACCATATCCAGTGAGAGCATTGCTATTCAGGTTACTGATGGTGATAAAGTAGGTCGTTAACAATAAGCCAGGACAAAGCAAGTCATTTTAATAGCTGAAATGTTACCCTCTCTAAAGAAGTCATAATAATAATGCAATATTATTGAGCCTTTCAAGTCTGAGGGCATCTGTCATCTGTCTGCCTAAAACTGATAGGGTAGAGTGCATTTGAATTTCTTCTGCAGGAAAGAAATGATAAAGCTTTATCACTGCTCTCTTTTTTCCCTTCCTTCGATGCCTGAACACACCAATAACTGTCCCTTTTCTTCTTTTGTTGCTATTTTTTTTTAAACTTGCTGCACATGGGAACTCATTGCTACACAGGACGATACTGACCTGTTACTACAGATTTACTGGCTAAATTGACCCAAACGGAGGTGACCAGGATTGCACACAGATCTTCTCATATCAAAAGTAATGAAAGTAGTAGTCTTTGTAAAGGCAAATACTTTTATTCCTGGTTTGCGCTTCCCATGCATTTGTCTATGAGAAATCCAAACCAGAAAGCCTTATTCCCGACGTGTGTGAAGCTGTTCGGTGTTCCTACAGCCACTCAGAGGAGTGCTCCTTGATGGAAATCCAGAAGCACCTCCTTTCCTTTTCAAGGGGGGACAACATGCAGCTGCCATAGTTTTCAGTAGGATCCCTGAATCTTCATCACGTCACAAACAGTACAGAAAACACTGGCAAATAGTACTTACGCAAATGGGTTGCCCAATGGCACCTGAGCTGGCACAGCAGGTTTTCATAAAGCTGAGACCCAAAATGACGCTGCAGGATGTGATAACCCATCTCTGGTTATCTGGTTATTAACTCTGAAGCGCAGCAGCACTGGTATTAATATATTACTCAGACACATGCAGGGTTTGGATGACTCAGGACACTGAACACATCTAACCTCTAGGTCACTTGATTTAGATCTCAATGACTCCTGAATCTGGTAGCAACACAAAATGTAGCTCTAACTGTCCCAAGCATGTTGATTTAGAAAGGACAACTTGCCTGTCAAGCTTGATGCCTACCTAATGTATATTTATTCAAGACTTTTTAATGTGGCATTATCTCTGTGTAGCCACAGACCTGCAGTATTAGGAACATAAGTGAACTATTCATGTGAGAACATGACTAAAATGCTGATTTAGGCTGCACCCAGAAAGATGTTGCCTGGATCTTTACAAAAGAAAGGGCTAGTTAATGTTAATGTATGCAAATACTTATCCAGCCATCTAATTTGATCTGCTTTGAAACTTAACACAACCTTCATCATCAAACTCTCTGAGTGACTTTAGCTTAATCAGCTCCTACTGCTTAATGAGTGGGGTGATTAACATACAAGCAGAGGATTTGATGTGCAGTATGTCCAGTGTTAGTGAAGGACAAGACCTAACAGGATTTCTTCTCTATCTGTTTTTCATTTTCCCAAAATATGAGGTTTCTCACATGCTAAGCATAACCCCCAACCCACTATCTATTAGCTTGCTGTCAGTAAGTCATTATGGGATTGCTGTACCTACTAACCTACAGGAACAGACCTATCCTAGAATGTGATCACATGTGATTATAAAATATATGTATACTCCTCCCTCATGACCTCTTGTTAACATACCAATGTCTATCCCAATCACGTGCCTCTGAGTACCAGGTTCTGAGCCAATTCACCTGTCTCTTCTCAGGTATTTACTTTTCTCTGAACAACTACAGCATAGGAGAGCGCCGGTTAGTTACACATTAGCATGCCTGCAGGAGTTCCTGCACGTAGCCCACTGCACACAACCGCTCAGCAATCACCTGCATAATTATGATTATGTGCAGTGGGCAGCACAGCGTGACTCTTCCAAGCCATCAGTGTGTGCTCCGGATAGGGATAGCTGGGTGGGTAGGTGATACTGAAGGAAAATGAACTGTTGTGCCAGATGCAGAAGACTGGAAGTCCAGTCTGCTATTCTTGTGGAGTCTAAGTATTATGGAGTAGATGACTGAATCCAACCAACCGCAGACTGAGAGCATAAGTCGTATCTGGGCAAACAAGCTCCCGGCTCAGGAACCCATCATCAAATCATGTTCTTTACAAGATGACTCATACTTAATGCAACCTTCTGAAACAGTCTTGGTTTTGGAAGATCAAATTCAGAGAAGTGTGAAATCCTACAAACTGCCCCTCATGTCAATTGAAGTGGCAAGCGATCAGCAGGTGTTGAGCACATCTCAGCCTTATGTCTAACCTTACTATAATTTCAACTATTAATAACTGTTTTCCAAAGAAATGTCCATACCACCTCCTACTCACATCCTCTAAATGTAAATTTGAGTTGGTCTTGTGTCAGCTAACAACTGAGGTGCTTTTTGCAAGAACTTATGCTCTCTGAGCTAAACTACACCTTTCAAAACCTTCTGTGGCTTCTAATAATAATAATAATAATAAAAAAGTAAAATTGCCCAGTGATCCTATAAGAATCTATTCTTATTGTCATGTTCTCTCACTTAGGCTACATAATGCCATGAGTAAAATGTCTGCCAAAAGCAGGTACCTGGTGGAGGTGAGATCTCATGGCACAAAGAACTGAGACCCGCTCTCTATTAATGGGAAGTATGAATATTAGAGTTCCTCTTTCTCCTCTGCATGTGCAGATTCAAGACATTTCATGTCCCCTAATGGTGATCCTGAACCTCTGTAACACTGAAACTCTGCACCTATCACTAACTGAATGCTTTTGTCAGGAATATTATCAACTATTGTTCAGTTTTGTCTGTACCAGTAGTGACTCATCCTTCATTTCTGTTCTTAAACCAAGTGGGGTTCTTGTCATCTTTGTACGTCTCCTGTGAACCTAGCATGTCCTAGGACAATTAGACTATAACTGCTGGGCTTTGTTAAAACAGATAATTTTAAACAAAGGCTCTTAAAACTCCTTTTCCTGTCAGGTAATATCTAGATAACACACTGTTTCCAAAGCCTGGAGGCAGATGTTTGCATTTGAAGAAACGCTCTCAAAATGAGTTTGACAGCTGCACTTCTTGTGGAAGAACACACTCATGCAAAGTTATTCCTGCTCATGGATGCTTAACTTCCAAGACCAGGGCAGAAACAACTTTGGACTGAGATCACCTTCCCTGCCAGGCCTGTGTCAGTCTCCCACATGACAGCCTGTTTGGAACTGCTCTTAGACTCCTTTAACTGAAGAGCATCTTTTAAAGCTGTGTTGTTGTTACTCCTCATTTCTCCCTCCTACACAGCATGAAATCCTAACACGCAATCAAGCAGCTAACCCCAGGACCACTATGTTTAATGTTCTCCTAATGCCTGTCATTAAGAAGTATAAATGCCAGAGAGTTGTCTGGGTGCCTTATAAAATAAGTGCATCCATCTTTGGGGACAAATTATACCAGCTCTCCAAAAGCAGAAGAGGCTGCACAGCGGGGACGTGCAAAGGGAAAACTTTGGCCAAAAGCAGCACGATGCTCTGTGCTACCTAAAATGCCTATGCAGAGCAGCGCTTTTATTCCACAGCAGTATTGAAAAACCTCCCATGCAGTGAACTGCTCGATACTTCATTTATCTATGGCGCCTTGCGAGGGTACAGGACTGAGTTAACTCAGCCAAGATTTTCAGTACAGGAGGTTAATATAAACCCAACACATTTATTCCAAGCCCTATTGTACTCAACAACTAGAAATAATAGCTTGGCTGCTTCCTGTACAGTAGAAGCAAAGAAATAGTAAGGCCTTTAGAAGGGGAACCTGAATGCAAGCCAGTCATCTCCCTCCTGATCCTGCCGGCTCTCATCTCCAATTACGAAGGAATAATTCACTATCCAAGCTATTTCTACAGCATTTCAAACTGGCCACTGAAGTATCAGAAGTTATTGTTAGCCTGCCGTGCTCCCGAGAAGGGAAATAAGGAGGAGATAATAGAACGACAGAAATGACCCAGATCAGTGAGATATTCTTTATGGTTTATCACAAAGGAGTTTCCCAAGAGACCTTCATGTCATGCCCCATGTGCGCGCGCACACATGCACGACCCAGAGGGATAATGAGGGAGGGGAAAACGGCAGTTTGCATCAGTACAGGCCCTGGTTTCATTCAGGACATTTATTCCCTTTAAAAAAATATCCCCGCGGTAGCTCAGCGTGCATGGCCATCTGCCTCCTCTAGATGACACTGTGTCTGCTTGGAATCCTGAGCTGGAATACCAGGAGCCCTTCAGCACTGGCAAAGTCATGTGGAAGAAAATTGCACCAGCACCTGCACACACTATTCTTGTCTCCAGCGATTTCTGTACAATTCAGAGTTGCTTGCTTAAGGACTCAAAGCCACTGAATCTCAATATCTCAGCAGCAGCTAATATTACATAGGTGCAATTCAAGGTGTGAGCAAAGTTGTAGGAATGGTTTGCGTATGTATATGTCTATAAATATAGTTACCTCTTAATTTGTCTGTTTACAAATACCATGAGGCCAAAGGCTGCAAACCAATCTGCAGCCCCAGGCGAATCTGTTCACTACCAGGTAAAATTCCATGCATGAGTGGACTAATAGTACTGACAAGCTAGAAGAGTAAACCAGACTGGATCTAGACACTGCAAATTCTCTAATGCCTAGATTTTAAGCTGACTGCATGCACTCCCTGCATCCCTCTGGGAGAGAGAAATTTCACTGGGGAGAAAGGTTTTGGAAGTTAGGTTTGCATCTGATCTCCCCTGGAACGCCTCTGATTTCCCCAAGGTTACTCCCAGTTTATTGGGAAGTAATTGCGATCAGGTTCAGACTCATAACAGTTCAAATATATAAATAGTACAAACAGATTAATTAGCAACAAAGCAGGAAATAAACGCAGATGGCTCTAAGGGAATTAACAACAATGCCACTCCTTTTAGTTTGTGCCTCAGAAGTTGACAGCAGGACTCAGAAGCTCATAACTCTTTCCTGACAAAATAAAGACTAAATTTCTTTCCTGTTTCACCAATTGCAGGTTAATTCTACACACTCCTCTGCATAGGATGGCTCCAAATGATCAGGTCAAAATCTGGACAACAGGCACCTCACACAATGACAGCAAGGTTTGGGAATATTTTCCTGTTGGCATCAGTGTGCCATTAGTCATCCCCTAATCTGGAATATTTTGCAGACAAGACAGACCACAGGTCTAGCACCGACGGGGAAGGAGGGGGTTGACACACAAGTCCAAACTTCAAACGCAGCAAGAGTTACCTGCCTCCCGAAATCTGGAAAGAGGCTCCACCAGAAATGGGATAGAGAAGGTCAGCTCTGAAGAAGGTTCCTTGGTGAATCATCACCCCCCTGGAAAAAAACAGACACAACTTAAAATTGATTCCTCCTTTCTTCTTTGTTTGTCTGCAAGATGGAAGAGTGAGGTTTCTTAGCTCGCTCTGACTGTGGGCTGCTGGTTTCACATTGCGGTGTCAGAAGGCTGATACCAGCCCAGGTGTCTACAAATTGACTCACAATTCTATTCTGTGTAATGAATAAACAAACCTTTCTCTGTAAGATTGAATTAATTAGGATTTATTTGCCTAGGTATAGACATTGCAGATGTTTTAATTTAGGCAGTTTGCACTGTCAAAGTGGCTGGGTTGGCTTAGCCTTCAATTTCTGTCCATGCAGGCAGAATTCAGAGTGGCTGTTGCAGGCTTTTTGACCATGGGAAGGACAAATCCAGCTGAATATCATCAGAGGAAAAGAAGTTAAGTGAAGTTTAACTAAAGTGCAAGGAGTGGTTGCCATAGCAAAAGTGATGGAAGCCTCTTCGCTTTGTAGCTGTTGAAAGCAGGACTGACAAATGCATGTGATACTACACTCTCAGGAACATTTCCGCATCTGAGATGAACGTCTAATCTAATTTCCACTCTCCTGATCAAGAAATGAATTCAGAGAAAGGGAGAATTGAGGAAGAGAGCTTTCTTCTTCTGAAAAGGGACACCAGCTCTGGAGACCTCAGGGGAAAAGGAAGGGGCTGTGGGTTCAAGGGGGAGAAGTTACAAGAGATCTCTCCGGCTGAGACCCAAGTGCAGTGATCCAGTTAAATACTCTTTATTTTGTCCTCAGAGTCCCATTCCTTATCAATGGGTGTGTTGGCCCAACCTCTCTGTGGATCTGTCTTTAGTTTCTTGCCGTGGTGGGGACTCAGATCCCAGGAGTGAACGTTGCTGACAGTTTACAATTCTCAGTTGAATGCTGAGTCTGGCCCATGAGGTCTAACTCCATTCTGATGTGTTTCTTCTGGCTTTAACCGATAACCCCCCAGTGGACTTTGGTCCCTCATTTGTTTCTGTCCCATGGGGAAAAAAGATAACAGGAAAGAAAACACATTTACTACCTTTCTTTTCAATGTTCAATTTTGATATTTCTTCGCTTCCTCAGGGATTTTGTTTTCTCAGATCACACCCCATCAAAGGCTCTAGTTTGTGGGTGAGTAATAGGTTGTTCTCTGTCCTCTCATCATCCACCCACACAAACACTCCTGCCTGGATCCCAGTGCCACACCACTCTCACCCAGTGGGTGAGTAAGCTGGAGCTTGCACAGATCAGTATTAATTAGAAAAAACGCCAAAGCTGGGGTCTTGCCTGGGTCAGTCCCTGCTGGTGGAGTGCTGGAAGCTTGGGGAGGGCATGCTGCAGGGGATGCAGAGGGACAAAGAAGGGACTCCTAAGTCATAGAGCACCAGCTACAAGTAACTGCCACACAATACTTTTGCAAATTCTTTAAGCATCATCTTACAAATTAACACTCATTTTATGTATTCCCTCTGTTCCTAATAAATATTACAGAGTGCTGCTGCCCTGTGAGAGCTTTCCAGTAAACAAACAGACTATTGCCTCCTTCCCTTGCTAGAGCTGGTTTTCAAGGCTAGCACATTCTAGGCTCCCAGTGATGTTCTCAATATGGCATCTCTGCTAAATAATATATTTTGGGGGAAAATGAGATGCAAGACTGTCTGGAGCCGGGTCTTTTGTAAACCCCTCTCCTTATAGGTCACACATGTGGTTTCTACCAGTCCTTGCCTCTTGGCAACCCATCATTTGCTGTATAATCAATTTTAGCCTCTTAAATCTGCATCTGAGCTCCCATTCTGTTTCAGCGCATCGCCACAGAAAACTAGGAACCAAGAGGTGGGCTTGGGTTGTATTCTTTCAGTTTTCCCTTACTCTCCACTGATTCCTCTCTTGCCATTTTAATTCTGTTACTACAGCAACCTTGTATTTCTTGCCTTGGCAAAGTTGACATGTTAGCATGGGGACACACACAAGGCCTCTCTAATCAGCACTTATGTGGTCTAAAGCATTTAGCTCATCTGCTCAGAAGACTTATTAAAATGTTCGACCCATCTGCTGTGGGAGGCTCAAACGAAAGCGGAGCCAACGTTTTCCCACCCGGTTTCCTGTCGTGCAGCCTGACCAAAGCCTCTCATTTCAGCAACATGCAGCAACGGTGTCTCTACCATAAGGCAGAACACTTGCTTGTACGTGGTCTTTGGACACACTTAAAAGGATGGCAGCTCAGTCTTCTGCAGCAACTGTTGGGTAAAACGCTGTGCTGACATTTGCCTTTCAGAGTGTTAAATGCTAGAAAAATCATCTGACTGCAGCACAAGAAATTCAGAGCAACATCTTTACAAATGCTTCCTTCATGCTCAGGGGGAGGCGTTTATGGCAGCAGGTTTCCAGAGAGCTGGCTCAGTGGATGGGACCGGCCGTGGGGGGGGTCCCTTCAAAGGAACGGTGTAACCTGGCCGGCAAGCTGGCATCTCCTGTCGCTACTTTTTAGCATCTAATTTTCTGGAGAGCTGTGCACCTTGCTCTGTTCACTTTTGATCTACTCTGTTGCCCTTGTTGCCCACAGAAGAAACCATCACAATTTCCTTTGATTCCCTCCCCATCATCTGATACCATTCAGTCTGCCTACAGGTGATCTGTGTGACGTTGCCTAAGCCTGCATCTTTCCCGAGGGAGGTGGAGGCAGTGGTGACTTTGAGGATGTATTAGCTACCACCATCTGACTAGTTATAGCCATACCTGTAGCTATAATAGTTCATTCACAAAAGTATTCCTCTCCAGCTTGCTGTGAGTGTTGACTAATAGGAAAATGTGAAGTTTTCCATTCTCTTCACTCAGCAGTTCTGCCACCCCTTTCACGGCCATGGACTGTGTTAAGAAGCAGAAGGTAGTTTGATGCTTATTCTCCCCAAGGGTTGCTGCAACACAGATGCCCTTGAAGGGAATGGCAGCAAGCTGGAAACAAGATATGGGCTGTGGAAAGAAGCTACAGGGTGAAAACTTGGCCAATGGAAGATGGATGAGTACAATCTACAAAGGTAACCGAGCGTGAGGATGAACAGCAAACAAAAATACCTTCAGCCAACTGTCTGGGCAATCACTGTAAACTAAGGCATCTCTAAGAGAAGGTTTAATTACACAAAGCTCTGCCTGCTCATATCAACTAATGTAGCTTATGGGTGTCTGTAGTCAAATCCGCTTCACAACGATCCCGTTTAGAAACCAAGCTGCATGGAGGGAAACCTGCTAAAGTCAGTTTGTCTCCCCATTACTGGTAGAGTTCAGTTCTTTAAGTAGCTCTAGGGATTACTGAGGTATTAAGGAAAGTGCTGTGACATTGAACTGTATTTCCTCTGCAAGACGATGTCAGTGTGTGGTTGTCCTCCGTGGGGATCACGTCAAGGAGTCTGTGATGTTTGTGAAGGGCTTTTTTTGTGTGTGCGTGATGTTGTTTTGCTTTAGTTTTTTAATGAGGAAAGAAAAAAATCCAGTGTCACTGTCTATATTAGGGGCTTTTAAAGTGCTTAAAAGCACTAGGAAGGGCTTTAAAATGCAGACCTCATACTAGAGATGAAGCATCTACCCAGAGAAGAGATGCTTTGATGCCTTAGATGTATTTGTTTGTTTGTTTTAGAGGGGAGAAAAGAATGGTATGTTCTACTGATACAGCTATTAACCATCAAGATTGCCCAAAGGCATCAGCAGGTTCATTTAAAATGTAAATGAGCCTTTCCAGCATTCAGTTATTCAGATTCTACAGGCTGCTATTATGTGAAATTGGATGGGGTCTTCACGAGGCACAGCTGAACAGTTAGGCTGGCCTCCCTCTTCAACCCAGTTACGACCAACGTGAACGAACACTCCTGTGGGCCTGAGAGCTTCTCTCCAGATTAGGAAAGTTGCTTTATTACAGAAGACAGGGGCAATTAACTGGGTCCCTGTGCTGCTACTGAATGGAACCCTTGGGAAATACCACTTAGCATTGCAAACAGCAAGCGGGCATTTATTTATGGCCTTCCTCCACCCTTTTGGGAAGGACCGTTCTCTTGAATTAAAAGTTGGAGGCTACTGGCTAAAAACAAGCACAAACCACAAAATGTAGATGGACTGAGGAAAGCTTTCTCTTTTTAATACTTAATTACTGCATGCCTTGAGCTTACGTGGGGTTGCACTCACCAGTGAGATCCCTTCCCAGAGCACCCTGGCAGATCACTTGGAGTAACAGCTGTAGGAATACTTTTGCCTTGGAGTGATGCTGCATCAGGGACGTGTTAAAGATTTGTATTGTTACTTTTTAAAGTTCTGCAATGTTTTTAATCCATAAAAGGTTTGGGAGGCACGTCGCCCACTTAACAGGCAAGTCGTGCTATAGTGGATTATCCTGATCTCCCAGAGAAAGTTGGTTAAAACCCAAGAATTCCATTGTGCAAAGGATGTCAGGGTTTTGTCATTTGGATTTGTTTTCATGTGGAACAAAACACAATATCATTACTGATTTGGAGCTCGGTGATGCAGAACTACCGACACGTGAATAAGGGTTCAGTTTCAATGGCAGAAGGCTCAGAATGGCAAAGCTGGTTTGTGGCATGGAGATGAAAGCAACCAGAGAGATGGCTGTGAACATAAGCATAATTAAATGCTTATGTTAATGACCTTTGCCATGGGATCCTGTCTGGTAAGGCCTGATCAGATTGGTCTTGCAAATCCCACTTGCTCACCAAACCAATGTGTAAGAACACATCTTTGTGAGTTAGGAACAATGATGTCCTGATGATGATGAGCATCATACAAGTGCAGTATTACAAATGTCCCTTGACTGGGCAACATTTGTCAGAGTTTCATAGAGCTTAACGGTACATGACTGTGCATGTACAAGCGCACTTGCGATCCACAACCTAAATTCACACATATATTTAGTGGAGAAACATTAACTATGTATTGGATAACTTTTTTTACAGTGTTAAATAACATTAAAGTTCTTCCGTTTCCTTTTTTTTTTTTTGTATGTGTGTGAAAAATGCTGCATTTTTCAAAATGTGTGGAAACTACTTAGGATGAATTGTCCTGCTGAAGAGAAAAAAGGTTTTTTTATCTAGAAACAAGTTTCCCAACTGTAATGCATTTTGTATGAGTAGGGTTAAATAAACCAAAGAAAGCAGAAACACTGAAGATCTTAATTTCTGCTTCTATATCAGTCTTTCCATTACTGCTGCATATTATGGCTTGCATTCGAGCCTCCAGATAGGACTTGCATGCCCCTATTAAACATAATCAAGCACTTGGAGAACTTATTTCCAAGTATCTAAAATGGAGCCATGATTTGCATGTAATTAGAATAAGAAAGAACTAATATGATATTTTCCATTGGTTTCAAACATGCTGCATCGAAAAGGAACTCACCATGCTCTTTTAAAAACACTGCCAGTTATCCTATACGATATATATGTTTTTTTCATTTAAAATTTTGAATTAAATTAAAACCACAAAAAAACCAAAACCCCCAAACACTCTTTTGGGACAAATTCAAAACTTGGGAAAGTAAGAAAAAAGCATGATAGGTAAGAAAAATTAATTTCTCTTACAGTGAAATATTTTAAGGGAGAGAGAGAAGAGCATTTCTTTTGGTGATTTACAAGGAACTTGAGGTAAGCTGGGTGTATTGCCATTTGCTGGCTCTGCTTTGTATGGTGTAGGAAGCTGGCTACAATGAAGTTATTTTGATGGTCAGTAGTGTGCTGTAAAAGGCTACTGGAGCTCCACCATCACCCATGCAACGATACAACGATTTATTGTTGTCAAAGCCTTCTACACAAGGGATAGACCAATCTAAGTTTCAGCATTCAATGCAGACACATTGTCTTCATTTAAAAAAAAAAATACATGTGATGCTGGGACTGCCTGCAACAGCTGATCTTATCTTATAACATTGGCCTTGGGATTGCAAAACCTTCCCTGGCAATGCTTCCTGTCTCTGCTTTGCTGAATAGTGGAATAAAAAAGAAGAAAATTTGTAGGAGTGAAGCTTATGGCTAAAGAACAGGGAGGATGCGAGTTACACACTTGCAAAAAAAAAAAAAAAAAGTGTCTGCCACAGCAGGGCAAAATGTGCTGAATTACACTTGAAATCTACACAGAACTTCTGCTACTCCACATTTCTATTATAAGCTGAGTCCTCCTTGAATTTCTTATCCTGAATTTTATACCGATCCTAGGTAGGCGTCTAGACGGTACATCTCTTTATGCTGATGGCTTGCTGAAAATTGCCTTCCTCTTAACTTGCTTTTCTGTGATTAAGTTAGAGAGGAAGATGGTACGGGGCATCCTGGAGCGTGTGATGTGCACAAGACACCCCTTGAGTCCTGCCCATAGGGTGGTTATCCTTGGTCCGGGGGGGAGATGCCATGCAGCTGGTCTGATGGCGACTTCCTCCTAGCAGGGAACTGAAAGGGAAACCTGCATCACTGTCTACACCATCTTCCATCTCTTCCACTCTGGGGCGTTTTGTTGGTCCAAGTAAGGAAGAAGCTTTTATTTGAAGAGGCAACGAAGTCACCACTGGTTGAGGTATCTTTGTTTGACTTTAGACAAATGCATCTTTCTCACTGAAACTCATGGAGGAGGCCAAACTCTTCACATATAAGGCACCCTATGGATATAATGCCTAGTGGCAAGGTCTGTGCGTCCCTGCCTTTTGCATGACCTTTCCTGATTTCTGCCAGCTCACGGGGGATGGAAGGCAGCCGCCTCCTCTATCCTGTCACTGTTGTTTCTGTTTCTCTTCCTTACCTGCACGCCCAGAGAAGTTGTGACTTGTAAACTCCTCTGGGAAGTGGGGGAATTATCTGCAGAGAGCAGAGGGGGGCTGAAGTACAGCTGTCTGAAACTGCAATAAAGCAAAAGCTACAACACAGCTGGCTGCTTTATAGCAGGATGTCTTCCAGTACATTCTCCTCATGGCGAGGCTGGCATTTGGTTTTATTAACAAAACAGAGAAACTAGTACAGAATTAGCAGCAGGAAAGATTAGATTATTAGAGCAAATATGCTTTGGTGATAGGAGCACAGGGCTGGAAAACTGGGAGCTGGGCTCTGCTTTGCTGTATGGACTGGAATGGCCTGTTTCTCCTCACCTCTGTTTTCTAGGTTATATTGCCAAGAATGTTAACAGCCCCCAGAAAAGGCTGTGCTGCACGTTAGCTTTCGGGAAAGGCACTGAGATCAGTAAGGCAGGCAGAGCACTAACGGCATACGGAACCAAACTCCATCCGTATTTCTCCGCAGTAAGCGGATACTTTAAAAGTCGAAGCGATCACCCTGTATCTCCTACTTGCCCAGACTTCTCAGGGAGCACATTGGGTACCAAGCGCGGGCTTTGTCCTTTGGCCTGGGAGCAGGAGCCTTTGCTGGGACATGACCAGATGGCACTAGTAGAAATAATGTTCCAGCGTTCCTTTATTTAGGCGATCAAAGCTGGGAAAAGGTTTATTTGTGAAATTGTGACTCAGTTCCTTCAGTGAGAAGTATTTGCATCAGCCAGAATTTGTTGAGTGGCTGAACAGAACAATTCCTCTAGCTCAGGGCTAGTACTCGGAGCCGGCGTGCACACCCGCCAAAGGGAAAACAGTGCTGTGGAATAAATCACTTGCATTAGGCAGTCAGCTTTTACTGCCCCTCTTAGCTTTATTTTAGTTTTAATCAATATTTGCTAGGACTTGTTAGGTTATATGGACGAATCCTGAGGCCTGTACTCGATTCCTATCGAAGTATGATGGGTATTAAAAAGAATGAGAAGTTCGCCTGAGTGGCAACCGTGTAATAAAATGAGGATTTTAAGATCTGAATTTATCACACTTCTTCACTGCTCTACAAACAGATTGACTTCCCCTTGCAACCCTTCTTGCAGAGAAGCTTGCTCATTTTGGAAGCTGGAGAAGTTCATTTTCAAGTAGGTTAAGCCAAAAGTTGCCAAAAATGCATTTTTCTCCTAGTCTATTATTGTATCTTACACTGTAAGTGAGAAGTAGCTTCACCAAGGAATTGATTTTTTGCAAAAGAAACTGAAGCCATGGCTGGAAGATGATATTCATAACACATGCAGCCCTTCAGCAGGGATGCTCAGCTTCTTTCACTTCTGGATAGAAGCATGTCTTGAGTTCAATCCTTCTATTTAAATATTTCATTAAGGGCAGATATGTTTTCTGTTCCTCTCTTAGGGCTCCAACTTTCAATTTCTAACTTACCCAAAATTCATCTTCTTTTATTTCTAATTGAGCTGTTCTATTGTTTTCCATTTCACCTATTAACTCCCAGAGACACACAACAATACCGTAAACCTCATAACTGACCTGAAGGTTATTTTCAAATCCTAGCACTCAAGCCACAGTTGCAGCTATGTGGGAAAAGCAAAAATTAAACCCAAATCCCTCTTCTGGATAGAAGTTTAGTTACAGCATGGGTTCTTTTTTACATTTCTCTAAGGTCTGGAGACATCCATACAGGGTATACTGAAAGACAGTTCATTTCCATTCAACTGCTGCACTCATATATATATATATATATATATACACATACACATATATGTCATATATATGCAGACCTCAGGAGATCTTTTTGAACTTACCTCTCAGTCTGGATAAACTATATGGCTGCTTTCCCGATTTGCTTTGGTTTGATGGCCCACCTGAAAATTCAGGAGAAAAACATCTCAGTTCAAGACAAGGCAAAGTGTTTTGTATCTATATTTTTTTTTTCAACAAAGTTAAAAGATTTTCATCTTTTCAAGTCATTCCAAATTGAAAGGGAAGCCAAAACAAAACACAAGCCAAAAAGAATACCCCAGCAATCTGCTGTGTTGTGCTCCTCTCAATTTGTTTTTCACAAGCTCTTTTAAAGGTCTGTTCTGAAATAGAGACAAATATTGGAACCTCCTTTCCCCCCCCGCCCCCAAGCCCCCAAAACACTTTTGCACTTATCACTATTCCTTACATGTTTGAGATAATTTCAGTTGAAAAAGTGGAAAGAAATAATTGCTCTTAACACACACACACACTTTACACACTTGATTAGCATTATGCTCCAGGCACGAGTTAAGTTTCAGTAAGGACCAGGGCACAAGTGTTGCTACTGCCTTGACCTCCCTCCTTTTAATTCACATCTTAAAGAGAGCAGAAAAGTGCATTTCATGCTCTAGTCATTAAAATTCCATTTTGCTGGGGAAATAGTGCTGGGCCATGCTTTTCCCTGAGAGGGGTTTTTCTTTAGCATCTGTCATGCCTCATTCCACTGAGCAGCACATCTTGTGTTAGAAAAATAGTAAGCAGAAGAAACTGCAACAAAACTGGCAGTGTCACTGCAAAGATCCTAACTTACCAAAACAGCACCAACATGATGTGAATAATGAGTTTCTTTTAGTTTCACCTACTCCTGCTCATTGTCACTGATATTTTTTTGGATACTTTAGTTGCATTATCCATTACTTACTTGTTTTAAAATGTACTAATGATGGAGAAAAATCCAGGCAATGACCAGGGTGAGCCTCAGTTGTATGTAGCCTGGAACTGGCTCTTTGCCTGGACAGTCAATTGCACAGTTCATTGTGGATGTGCAGCTACAGCACTGGGACTTCTGCACCAATAAACTTATCCATTTTGCCTTGTGGATTTTTGTTGAAGGGCTCGAATTTAGAAAACCAAAACTGATCCACATAGGAAATGAAATAAAAATTATACATTTCATGCACCAGCCACAGTCCCAGGCTGCCAGTTTACAGAGCAAGAAATCTTTGCCCTCATATAAGCGAACCTGAACACAGGTATGTGCAAACCATGAAAAGTAGCTTGTTCCCAGACTTGTGCACAGATGTCTTCACGTTGTACCTCCCCATGCACAGCAGCAAAGATGACATGAGATAGCAGGTATGAACGTTACTTCAGCATCTGAGAACGATCCCACACTCCTGCAGTGTCCAGGCAGCTTCGCTCAGCACAACAGAGCGGTGCAGTTTTACAGAGGTGAAGCTCTGAAGCCAGGCACGGGGACTGCATCCAACATCCCACACCTCCCAGAAGGAGAAGCCAGTGCTCTTCCCACTGACTTGTACAGCCAGAGAAAAGCATTACACAAGCTGGATTAATAGAAGCCCAGAGAAAGGGCAGTGGTTGTTTTGGGCTTTTTCGTTTTGTTTTTGTTGTTGTTGTTTCCGCTTAAAAAGTGATTTGCAAATGGAGAGCTTGAAATCCAGATGCATGCAGATAATCCTGCAAACTGTTGATAAACTAGAAACAGGTCATTGCTCAGTTATAGCCTGCCCTGCCCTCCACTCAACACATACATGTGAACATTGAAAGACAGGTGGCGGGAAGTTTCTTTTTGCCATTTGGTCTTGATCCAAATTAGCACAAAGCTGATGAAACAGACATCTTTCTCAGCGGTGATTAGCCAGGGTGGCTGGTAGGTGCTGAGCATCTGCAAGGTCCTGGGAGCTTCTGTTCACCCAGTTGCTGGATCACCAGCATTTCCAGAGCGACAGGCTCTATTCCAGGACAGTTCTTCCATGAGACATGATGGGGTACTGGGGTCAGCTACATGCAGCCACCTGTGCCCAGACCATCTGCTGGAATCCAGGAGGAACTCAGTAAAAGTTCACCAACTAAACCACACCAAACTAGCCTTTTTATTATTACTTTTTTTGGATGAAACTGTTTTCCTGGAAAATCTATGAGCACGTTTACCTCACCCCATGCTGTACCTGGCAGCTACCTGCCTCTTCCCTCCACCTCGGTTGCCTTTGCTTTCAGGTTGTCTGCCTTTCTCCCTGGAAAACCACTTGCCTGGGAATTGTCAAGTATCTGAAATCTGACCTGTCGTGTGTCGCACCCCGTGGGGGGGGGGGGGGG
>JAVJGJ010000061.1:57879780-57938523 GCA_035590215.1 Microhierax caerulescens | reverse complement strand
TGAAAAATGCCCTTATCTGTGTGTGAGGCTCTGAGAGGAGACAGGATGGCATCCTGTTATACACAGCCCATTTCAAACACTGCAGATCATATACACTACACTGCAGATCATATATATTAGTTACGGACCTGCCTTTTCGAGCATGTATGTGCCTGCCCATTATTAGTGAGATTTGGCTTCCCAGCTCTGGTTCTCAGTGACTTTTTAAGGAAAAGAAGGCAAAGGGACAAGGTTCAGTTTTGCACAACTTTCTTAAATACCAAGATTATTTTTGCCTGCATTTGTCCCATCATACTTTACTAGGTCATGTACCTCTGCATCCTATAAGGCCCCAAAAGTCAAAGTGCTCCACTTCACTGTAGATCTGTCGCCTTTTTGAGATTCCCATTTCTCTCTACTGACTTCAGAGAGTAGGTTTATTTAGACAGATCAAGTGCATGCACAGAAATGAGGTTGGGTCTGTGGCACAACCCCCTGGCTAAGCTTTGCGCTGTGTATTTGGGTGCCCAGAAATGCAGAATAGCAGCTGGGTGCTAAGGCTATGCAGAGCCATCTGGCAGGGTTACCTTTGCTACATTGCTGGCTGACCACTGGCTTAAGTGCATTATGGCTACTCACCTCAGCTCCCCAGACTCTGCCCTCACTGCTCCCCATGTTAAAAAGGAAATCAATGATATTTTCTGCCTTTCTCAATATAGAAGTGTATAAAAGAAAAACGCTGAATGAATCTCACTGGAACCACAGCTGCTTTGTTGTCTCTCCTTGGCAGAAAGCACAGAAGTCCAGAATCACTGGGGCTGGGCAAGACCTCTGGAAGCCACTTGGTCCAACCCCTTCACGAAAGGCCAGCTTTAAAGCTAGATCCAGCATCAAACTTACAGCCAGTTAGATTAGGTCAGTTTGGGTTAGGTTCCAAACTTTCGGGCTCTGCAGTGAAATGAAATAAAAGCAGCGGTAAGAAGGTGGAAAGAGAAACCTGGAGATTCAGAATCAGGGCACTCACACTGTCACTTACTCTCTCATCTCTGTAGTAGGGCCCTGGCATGAGGTAACACTCCACGCTTGTGAACGCAGGGTTCTCCTAACTCTACAAGCACAGCATATGCACTTGCACACAATACAACGTATATTCTGAAGCAGCAAACGATGGGATCACATAGTCACAGCTAAGGGCAGAAATGCAAACTGTGTGTTAGCTGTCCCACACCTCCATCCGACTCTGTTCAGTCATTCACATATGGCCATGTGTGACCAGGACACCTCTGCTGCTTTGTAACGAGTGGGCGCAGGAAATGAATTGTGGCAGAGCTCAGTTAATATTCCTGCTGCTCCCATCTACCTCTGCTTTCTAGAGCGTGCTTGGCTGGGAAGCTGACTCATTAAATAAGGAACAGAAAGCAGCAATTTGGTGTTCTGAACCTGTCCCTACCTTCTTGACAAACACCGGCGCAAGTCACATCTTGCACTGTCTCACCCAGATGGCTTGCAGGCCAGCTCCCTCGTTTGCACAGCAACAGCACCAGGTTGACGACTCTATCGTACACTGAAATGAGATGATCGGGAAACCATCTCTTCAGCTATTTTTTCTCATGAATTGGAGAATCACATTCTATTTTCATAGCTTTGAAATAAAACACCACATGCAGCTTGCAAAGCAAACAGTGCTAAAATAATCGGGCACTTTTTAATCAATCATTTCACTGAGGACTACAGTTTAGCTTAAATATGTTGAAGAGGGACATGGCACGAGTAAATACATGCATAGGAAGAGTTCATTTGTTGTGCCTTTTCATTCCCCTCAGCACATCGTTGCTGTTTATTCTCTACACAAATCAATTTAAGAGGATCTGAGGGAATGAGAAAAGGTCGTATACCCATCTGTCTTCTGCAGTGTTCATTGAATGGGTTGGACCTTGAGTTATAGCTCTGCCATTTGAGGGGGGGTGTGTGGGGAAGCTTCTTCCACTCTGAGAGACTAAAGGAGCCCTCAGTGTTTCCCTGCAGAGCACCTGCTGCTCAGCTCTGCCCCAGTGATACCCTGGGTATTTAAATAGGTCTTACCCAATGTCTGATGGCGCTCAGTAATGAGTGCTTAGGGGAAAGAGGACAACGAAGCTGGAGTGACCTTTTCTTTGGTAGACTCTCCTAGCCCTTCACAATCTGTGATTTAGGAACTTCTAGAGCTTGAGAGTGGACCCAGGTGATAGTCTAGATGTCATCAATGCAGTCTAGTTCACCAGGAACTTCAAATTCTCCAGCCTGGCTGATTTTCCTCCCCAAAAACATTCAAGCAAGGCATGGTTAAAGGAAAGACCTGTGCATTCAGTGTGTGTCTATGTATTTGGGTGGGGAAAGGAGAACCAATATGTCCTCGTAGTGAGCAAGAGCTCATGGGAACAAGCCTTGACCTTTGTTAGAGCAGCCGTGCTCTGAACTTCTGTCTAGCAGCTCCCCCTTGGCCTCAGGTGAAACCTCAGCAGATGACTCACCAGTTATTAGTTCTGCATTTTGCCCAGCAGTCTGGCTGGAGCCAGTGTCAAGTTTAAATGCTATACTTTCAGCTGGATCCCATGGAGCAAGAACACTAACAATACTGGGAAGACCTTTGAAGTGTGCTACGAAATCTAGACAGCTGAGTGACAGTGCCCCTTCTTCAGCAGCAGCCTGAGGAGAGGTGGCCTTAGTCCAAAGTGATCAAAGCAGAAAAGAAGTGGCTGGGGAGGACCTTCTTTCCTAGAATTGAATTGTCACCCATAGCTTGAACTCTTTGGGCCAGCTTACCTCCTTGCCCACACAGGGAAATCTGTGCTCGAGAAACTAATCCACCCATGTGCAGATTTGACAGCCTTGCCTCCCCACACATAAGAGATGTGATTGAAAGAAGGTTTTTGTCTCCCCTTATTAATAAAAGTGATGTGGTTTTGAAAAATTAATACCTCTTAAGTTCAAAGAAGTATATTGAGAGACTGAATATTGCAAGAAATCAACATCTTGGGATGTCATGCCATACCACTGTTCAGCAAATACATCTTCACGCTTTCTTTGCCTACAGCATTAATACTGAAATCGTGACTAGGAGAAGGTTCCTCCTTAGAACACAGTAAGTGAATCCTCAATCTTAGGTCACGAGGGCTGAAGTGGATGGTCTTCTGTGTGGGGAGATGATCAAACTCAGAGAGGAGAAAGGAAGAAAATACTGTCAAGAAATTGTGGAATGGTGACTGTAATCCTGCTAATCTGTCTCCATAGAGTCACACAGTCTGCTTACAACATGAATCTCTCAGCAATTTCAGAGAGAAGTGATAAATACTTGTAAAAACTTGTCTAACAAACCCAGACACTACCTCAGAACAGACCAAGTAGCACCCAGTCCTTTACAAGTTATGGATTTAAAATTCCATGTCTTGCTCTTTACCTTAATCATGAGTGAGCACTGTAAGTAAAACTACTGTTTTGGGACATCTTCCTCCAGAATCCAAGAGCTGTTTCAAGCTGGCTACCCAATTTGGAAGGAAGAAAATGTGAAAACAGTTTCATTCTGGAACATTGCCATGAGAAGTCATGTAGAGATGTTCCCATGATCTGCTAAAGCAGACCTACATCAGAGCATCACTGTGCAGGAAAGATGCTAGACATAGCTAGACTGAGAGCAGTGAGGGTGATTAAACCTTAGAACCAGGGCCCAGAGAGCCTGGGACATTTCTGCCCATGGAAGATACTCCAGACTTGGCTGGAAAAGGACCTGAGCTGTCCTTTTCCCTGGCTGGAAAAGGCCTACTAACTTTGGAAGTAGACCTAACCTTGGATTTGGCCCTGCTTTGAGTGAGGGCTTGATCTGATGACCTGTAGATGTCCTTTTCAACCTAAATTATTCTATGACCCTAGGAATCCAGGCAAGGTCAGCTGCAGAGCTACTTTCTATTTCTGTGCTTCTGTTTTCCTCCCTGGCATTACCCTGGCTGGCCTGTTTCACTTGGTACAGGATATCTCTCATTGTCCACGTCTATCATGTGCAGCATGATGAAGACCTTGACCAGACCCTCAAGGTGCTATAAAAGCAGTTATATCCCTATGAAAACCAAAGGAATTCCTCAGTTCATGCACAGCTGGCATTATAAATCTGAGCTGATCTAAACAAAACAATGAAACCCAATATCACAAGCGTATGCTCAGCTCTTTCTCTTATGTTGTAGAAGAACATCCAATAATCTACCCTCAAACAAAAGGATGAAAAATACATCAGCTCTGAGAACAGCACAGTGGTAGCTACAGTAGCATGTTAAGTATGAAAAGAATGCTCAGCACGAAGAGACAACTCAGATTCAGAGACTGCCGCATGAGTTCCCTGTTGAGGGTTCTTGGCACAGGTTTGGCACATTTTGCTAAATCGGTCATGGCTCCAGCACTTTCCTGAATGCCTATCTGTCACTGTCCTCCCCTGCCAGTAAGGCTTTCACACTCAGTGTTCATTGCACATGCATGTTTCCCTGCAACAAGAAAAAATGTATGCTTTAAGTAGCTTTTTACTTTCTCAGCATTTCAGAGAACATGGGGATAAAATAATAATAATGATAATAATAATAATAAAAAAGAGATCCAGAACTAGGTTGGCAAACATAATCACAAGGTATATTAAAAAGTTAAACATAGCTCGGCGCTTTGAAAATCAAGCACCACGGGACGCCGAGGATGTGTCGTCCCTTGGCTTTATGTCACTTTTTAAAAGGAACGCTGTAATTGAGTAATCAGCTTGCTGGTTGTCATGGCAATTGCTGCCTGCTGCTGCAGGGAACCGGCCTCCGCGCTTTGTCTGTGCCGTGCCGAGGGCAACCACCCACTGTCGCTCCCCTCAGCATCCCTCAGCATCCCTCTGCATCCCTGTGCTCGCAGGTTTTGGAGCCCCAGCGCTCGCTGCTCTCGCAGCCAGAGCCCAGGACTCAGCATCCAGCAGCCAAGGAAATAAATATAACATGGGGGGATGATGTCCTGGAGCGGGATTTGAGCTACAAATCCAACGGCACCTTCCACTGTCAGTCGGTGACTTGGGTTGCGCTGTTAAGTCATTTAGCAGATGGTAGTGCTAGTGTCATCTGGATCTCATGCTAGTGGGGGGCTCGGGGGGGTTAATTCAAAATTTAAATGCAGTGTGGAAAAGGAAAAAGTATGTACAGGTTCCATACTGGGAAAGCTGTTTGTCAGTAGCCTTTACCTGGTGATTAAAGTCAACTCATGCTGATCAGCATTTAAACTTTTAACTGAAGGGCGGATCTGCTAGCAATAGGGCGTGTGTGTATGGATGAAGGAAAGAAAACAGGTTAAGTTGAGGTTTCGAAAATGCACAAAGCAAAATGACTTCTTTTATCCACTGCCGGAACTTCACCTGCTGTTTCTCCCAGGGAATCCTCTCATTGGGAGCTCAAGAGAAGGTTTTTGAAGAGCAAAATGACTGTATTTTCTAGAGAGAAAGGCACAAGAGACTAAATCACACAGTAAATGACAGATCTGTTCAATTGAGAATAACTCAAAATCTTCCATTTTGCTGGCCCCCCTCATTCCTAGCTGCTACATTAGCAATCCCAACCACACCAACCTCGAGCTATCACATGCTCAAATGCACTCTCAGATCTCTGTCCGATGAAGGGCTTCCTTCATCGGACAGGGTGGAAATGTCCCGAATTCCCATATACTGGATGGGAGAATGCTACTGCATTCACAAATGACAAGCTGCACAAGGCATCTGGACATGAAGTAATGTATTGGTGAGTGTTACCACTTCAGCATCTTGTGCTGCCTATCATGCTACCCCTGGCACAAGTATTTCTGCACTTACTGTCCAAAACATTGGTAGAAACTCCTGTAAATCTGTAATTTGACCCAAGAATGTGGTTAAGATTTGGCTTTTCTAAGCATGCCTTCTATACTAGGTGTGAAGCACAGCCCATAGAATAGATGTGCTCTTCAACCCACTCCCAACATGATGGTCATGATGCAGATGGTCCATATTAATGTGTTAATAAAATGAGTGGTACCTTAGCTCTGGCACAGTGAGTCCCACATGTGCTGGAAAACGCTCTTTGGTCACAAAGTGCCACTTTCAGATTTACAGCATGGAGTCCACCTCAAGGGCTGCTTAAAGATCATCAGTAAGAGACAGTGTTGCTATAGGCTCACGACCAGCTCAGAGCCCTTATGACCCTGGTGCAGAACTGGAGTAAGCTGGGGTAGTACTAAGCAACTGGGAGCAGAGTGATGCAACATTCCCAGTGAGGTCGCCCCTGACCTGAGGTCACCCCCAGAGACACATCATTGGAACAATAACCCAGCTTCATTTCTCCATGCAAGCATCTGTTGCTGTTTTGGCCTTTGGTCCCTAGTTGCAAGCTGAGCATCTCTTTGATAAGAAAACAGATAAGTCATCCCGATAGGAAAACAGATAACACATTTACATCCTTCTTCAGGCACCAGCATATTGTGACTATGACATATACAGAGAATCAAGGCAAAACCCAAAGTTCTTTAACCACAGATTAGCTAAACCATGATGGTTGGCTATTACAGTGCTATCACTCCACAAAAGCTGAAGCTGGTATTAAAAAGAACCAATCACATATTACTTGCCCTCCTTAATGACCAAGCAAACAAGCTAGGAGAGACTAACACATGCTTCTCAGTATTTTATCTTTTTCAGTCATGCAGCATCTTAGAGTTTCATTTATAAAAAAGCTCTGAAGTAAGTGGCAAATGAAAGACTGTTGTCTAAAAGATTTCTCCCCAACATGTCTGACGGCATCTCAAATTGTTTTGTGTTTGTTGCTTTCTACATACCCAAAGCATGTCAACATAATTCTGGAAATTAGTTCTCATTACTTAGCTGCTTCTACAAGAGCCAATGGAGACTGTATGATGCACTGTTGTTTTTCAGAATTTACATAAACAGTACTTTTGTTCCTCCTCCATTTTTTAAGGTAAAAATGGTGTGTGGTTAAAAGCTATCTGCTCCAGAGACATCTGCCAGCACAGCGTAAGAGAGTTAATATTAAGGCTGATCAGATTTAAGTACACTATAACTCTTGACAGTGTCCTTTAGAAATTGGTCTTTGCATACTGGAAAAAATGTTCCTCCATTTCTAATAATCACATTTCTCTTTGCTTCTCTAAGTTTAGCACGCTTTGTTTTGCACACTGTAATGTCCTTAGTAGAACATGCAATGCTGAAGTCTATCTAGCAAGTTGGAACAGTGATAGCAATTTTAATTAATCGCTGTAAGGTTCTATTTTGCATGAAGAAGGCTCAGCCTCTTTGACCTATTAATTAAATTGTGGAATTTTCAGTTCCTTGAAAATGTTGAAGAAGCAAAAGATTAGACAGATCTGAGCTCTATTTGAAATGGAAATTGAGACACATCGGACTGTGGATAGGGAAGAGCTAAGTGAAATGTTAAAAAAATGTTTTTAGTTCAACAGCCATCCACTAAGCCAAAGCCAATTGGAAACATGAACTTTCCGTGACAAAAATAATACAGCAGCAAAAGGCAATAGGTTAGACCTTCAGGGGTGAATTGGCCAAGCTCCTTTAATCCCTACAGAAACTCCAGCTTCCACAGCAAGGATTTGGTTTCCACATTGCTGTGAGTGAAACAATCTAAATTTTTCCTCTTTCTTAAGGAATTTAAATCCTTACATGTTTGGGCAATACCCTGGAGAAAAGAAGGCCAACTGATTAAAAAGGGAGAGCAAAGCATGTGGGTCCCTCTGGCCCCAGCTGAGCTCCTCGCTCACGGTATGTCTGCAGGCGAGTCACTCATATGCCTTGTGCTGCAAATGAAACTGCAGAGGTGGGTGTAAGCACCAGGCTCTTATTGTAATTCAAAATCTTTCTCAGTGCTGAGGTAGGAAAAGTAAATATTTTATTGAAAAAGTAGTTGCTTATAATGTTAAATTCATCGATAAGGAGCCTCAGATTCCTTTAAATTCTTTCTATTGGTTACTAGGGTAAGAATCAGTTCAGTAAAACCAGTAGGTGTTTCTTCTGGGAAATTCTTGTGGAGTACAGTAGAGAATTGCATATATTTCTCTGTTCTATCTTGTAATATTGAATTAATTAACATAGGGAACTGCTGTGGTTCTCACTCAGACAAACAACTGGAACTCTGACTTAGATAAAGCACATTAACAATAGACATACACCTCTCAAATCACTATTACTTGTTTGCATTCTCAAAGCATTAAAAATCTCTGTAATAGATGCACCATAGACAAAAAGTAAAAGATGCTGCCTCCCAAAGCCTTGAAGCACTGACACCACTTCAGGAAAACATCTGAGGTCTGAGCTAAGTTTGTGTGTTTGGGTTCAGTTGGGCTTGAGTATATAGCTCATGCCTGGCTGCGAGGCCAGACTGGGAAGGAGGATTGAGCAGATCTGGGATGGCAGGAAGAAAGGTACACACAGGGATAGCAAAGCATGCAATTCTGATGGTGTGATTTTGGGTTTCTGTTGATTTCCTGAATCTTCAGGCATTGTGTCAATAAAAAACAAACAAATAAATACATATGCTTGACTAGGTATGGCTATAAGGTAATGATAACATTTTCTCATCTACTAAGATTTTACACTTCTTTTCCTCCCAAAGGAGGCCAAGAGAGACCTGCATTCAAATTGTAGTTGAGAAACTTCCTATCAGCAAAAGTAATTTCTCCACAAAATTTGAATAATTACCAGTATTTAGTATTAATCTACTTGTTTTTCACCTCAAGAGGCTGTCCATGGTTACTGAACTTATTTCTGTCCCAGCCACAGATGCATACCCTCCTGCTGCCATTCCTGGTACCCCCTACTTCCATCCTGTATGCAGAACAGCTCCAGGGCATACATCTATCTCATCTCGGCCAGTGACCAGGCAGATCAGGCATGCAGATATTTGTCTTTGTACTGTTCAGAGGCTCAAACTGCAGATGCATCCATGACATCACTCAAGAAACTTAATTTTGTATATGGATTAAGAATGATTAGAGTGAAATTCTATTCTGCATGCTTGGATATTTGTTATCTTAAAATCTTTCCTAAATATGATAATATTCCCCTCCCCCAGGCAATGATGTTTCCAGGATTTCTTCAGCCAGTCATTATGTCTACGACATGTCTTTGGCCTCCTCACTTTTGGCATGTCAGTATTAACAATCCTTACAAAAACATTTATCCACATCTTAAGCCTTCTTGGCAGTATTAAATCATCTACCATCCCACGTATAGAAGCTGGTTGATGGATGTATGCAAATGCCTAGCAGTAGGGGAAGACGTTTTAATATACAGCCCCAGTAAATTACTGAGATTATTACAAGAAGAGAGAAGACATGATAAGTTGTTCTGTTGTTGACTATATATATTCCCAGGATACAATGGTGACAGACAGGCAGGCAGACAGATGTCTGTTTGGGATACCTATCTATCTGAGAATCTCAAATATATATAATGTTCTGTGGTTTTGTAACTTCTCAAGTTACGTGAGCCCTCTTTCTAAGTCTCCTAGGTTTCTAATTTGAATGAATAAAGAAGTAAACCTTTCCATTTCTATTTGCTTCCTACAAATAGCTCCCAGCATGGAATATGATGGAGCGCAGCAGGTATTTAGTACCTGTGCACAGCCCTTTGCTGCTTGGGTACAGCTACAACGTTCTGCGTTGTACCTACTCCTCGGAAAAACATAGTGCCCATGTGTTAGGGCAGTGCTGGCGAGTTCAAGGCCACTGGTGGCCCCAGATGCCCGGGCTGCCAGACTGGACCCTGCTGCACCCCTGCCCGGCTGGCTGCCTGCAGACCCGGCCGGCGGGCAGCTTTGCTTCTGGGCTCCCCGGGAATCGCTTCCCGGCGGTGGCAGTTCAGGCTGTAATTTCAGAAGTGGCAGCAGGTGGCGACGAGGAAGACGCAGAACAGTTCGGGCTCTTCGGTGAAAAATTCCGTGGTCCCCAAGGCTGATGCGGTGCCCAGCGCATCCCTGGCTGCGGCCCCGCCGGGGGCGGTGGGAAGCAGCAGCTTCACCTTCCCGATGGCTCCTCGGCCACCAGCGCTATTTCCAGAAAGGGGATGGAGTAGGAGGAACCCTAAGTCGCATTCTGAAGTGCAGTTTCAGTTTAGCTCTGTCTTGTTAAGAAATTTGAAAAAAAAAAAAACCCAAACAAACAATGCACAACATTCCTACAGAAAGGATGTAATTTTGTAGTAGGTTCTAGCAGCTTGCAGAAAACGATCCGTTTAATTCTCCACTTGAAATCCTTTTGGACTTCTCTGTAGAGGAAATACATGATGGAGCTGAAAAATACATTCTCAGAGTTGCAGCTGAGAGGGACAGGACAATTAATTTTCAATACCTTTATTTTTTTCAATTCATTTTTCTTATTATTATTCTTTTGCATTGAGTGGAGGATTTTTCTTCAAACCATTCAAGATGCTTTTCTGCTGTTATTTCACTGCCTGCTTTCTGAACCAATACCCAAGCACTTATGGGAGAAGATTTATGGATCTGGAAGCAGAAGGTTTGCTGTCAATTGGACTTGCTTTGCAAGCAGAGACCTGTGCCCGAGCAGGTCAGCAGGATGGATTGCATAAAAGATAGAAAAATACATTAGTTTTGAAAAAGGAAAGTGAGATAGAGGGAGATTGCCTGCATCTGTTATTTCTACAATTAGCAGCTGACTGTGCTCTGCATTACAAGCAGATTAAGGTCTTCCTTCTCCTTTTTAACGACGACAACAAGAAAAATATAAATCTGTTTAGTGGCTTTATTGGATATTATACTAGAACTTTGGGGCTTTTATTACACTTTCTGTCACCAAGTGTGCTTTATAAAGTAGAATTAAATCTCTTAAGTGACTATCAGAACTTGGCCTCCTATGCACAATAACAAAAATGCTTAGCATTTATGCTGCTTTTGACATGTCAAAGCTTTCTGCAGACCTTAAGTATATAGCCACAGGAGACCTCTCCCTGCTACAGATGTTAAGACCATCAGAGCTAGCAGGCAGTATTTTCCCAGCACATGTGTTTACTGGTGCCAGGTTGCAGGCAGCTGGCCCAGGCTGTGGGCAGGGGTGGATGCTGCAAGAAGGGGTTTCTCAGCAAAGCACAGGCACAACGGCTGGCCGTGCACCATCCCAGTGCAGATGGCATGGCTGGCTGCTGTCCCAAGCTTTGTCTATGCAAACCTGAGCTGCTAGCTCCCAGGAGCTGTCTGAAACCTCCTATGCTTATATTTTTGACAAATCTTATTTACCCCTGCATCACACAATACAGGGGCAATCTTGAACTGGCCTGTAGGCTCGGCATCAGTCCAGAGTTCCTGTCAAGGAGCAAAAATGGAATAGAAATGAAGCCTGCATGTGGAGCCCAGGCCATACGCGAGGTTTTCTCTACATGGTGTACCAGCTGCTGGCCCTACCTGTGGCCCCAGCTGCAATTAGGATGTGCAAGGACAGTGTGTTTGGCATCAGTACTGCTACTGAAACCCAGTGCTAGCATAGTCCTGCTGTCAGGGCTCATTGTCTATTTGAGAAATATCTGGGGGCAAAAGGGAGTTAAAGTGAGTAACATAACCAAAGAAAGGCTTAGATCAATATTTCAGGAAGCCATCTGTGTCGAGATGGCTATAACTGAGACCAGGCAGTTGAGCAGAAGAGCAAGTGGCAAAGTAGCTCTGTATATAGTAAGGGGACATTATTACTAGTCTCTGGTTTGGGTGACACCTTTTAGAAACATACATGTAATTCTTCCAGAACAGGAGGTCCACAATAGACCTTGGACTGGGGAAAGCCTTTAGGTCCTTTTCTTTAATTTTTTTTTTCCAAAGGCCAAGCTCAAGACAACAGGTTTTGGTTTCTACATGCATTCATTCAAAGGGATATTTGGAGCATCAGTTACAATCCCTGTTGCTCACACTATGAAGAGCCTTAGCAAACGTTTTCCCAAAGCACCTCCAAAGCAGTAGCCTGGAGTTAGCATGTTACAAAGAAACTTTCTGAAATCTTGCTCTTCTGTGTGGAATTGGGTTGACTTTACATGACATCTACCTCACTGTGTAATATGAGATCTGTTACTAGTCTGTAAAATCAATTAGCAACGTAGCACTCAATTAAAAAAAAAAAGAAAAAACCTGCTTGTGTACTTATGACAATGTGTTAAACAATTTTTCAACTAAAGGCTTGATTGCTGGGGTGACCTCCCATCCTGTAAGGAAAAGAGAGTCCAAGATAGGAAACATATGCTTAAGACTTCTACTGTCAGAATTAATAAGATCAAGCATAGAGCAGTATCTGTGCAAGAGCAAGAAACGGCTACATAGCTGCAAAGCTGCTCACCCTCAAATTAGGGTGAAAGGGTTTTCCCTTGTGACCAGAAGACTGTATCTCTTATTCACTGACAATCTTTTCTGTAGTTATCTGGCTCTTGGGAAGCCTCCTCCACATATCCAGCTTACTATCACCATCTTCAGCAATGTTATTTTAAGGAAGTGACCCTTCAAAAAACTGAAGTCATAGCAAATAATGCTCTTTTTTGTTTCTCTTGGTGATAACATAATTAGGTCTGGTTTAAGTCTGATTTTTCAGCTGTGATGGATATTTGCATGTGCCTGTGTGTGCACACACATATACACTTCTGTCAGAGGCTGTACTGTGTGAGTTCTTGTGAAGTAAAAGAAAACCTCTTATTTATTTCTGTTTGCTTGCTAATCTTTTAAATCAGAAGAGATTGCTTAATGACAGCATCAGGCTTGAAAGCACTACTCATTCTGCACCCACCAGCTTGACTCATGGTTAGCCTGACTCAAACCTTTCAGGAAGACAGGAGTTCCCTGGGGTGTGCTGGACTCCAGCTTTTTGACAAATCCTTTAAAAGAAGCAAAAAAGAACAAGGTCTCTTGGTACTTCCAGTTTGTCTCCACCTGAGCTTTGGTGCTGTTCTGTCTGAGCACTGTTTCTTCTAGGAGAGGCTGAGAGGCAAAAAATTCAGGCTGTTTACATGAGTTAAAAGCACAACAGGGAAGGTCAGGGTGTGCTGAAGATCAGCTTCTGCGTAGTGCAGAAACAACCACATAAACCTCAAACTACCTGGTTTGGGTACCAGCAGCAGTTTAGATGCAGCAGCACAGAGATGAGAGCAGGCTGCCAAACTCACTGATGAGGCAGAGTGAATAAGCTGTGTGCTGGGCTTCACACTGCTGTAGCTTGACTGTCTCGGCTCCTCAAGCTAGGCATTATATTTTCACATATCTCATCAGTGCCTCGGATAACTAGTCTCCCATTCCATGAAAATAATCAGATAACCAACAGAAAAAAAAGAAAGGGGAAGATCTTGGGAAGCAGGAGCCATAACAGGAAATAAGCAGAGAGCTGGTAAGTAAAGGTTTCTGGGGTAAATATTTGCTTTTCTTAAACACCTATACACATAATCCACAGTATATACTTCTGAGAATATGGGCTGTCTGTGACATTGGCTAGAGCATATCCCCAGCGCACTGCAATCAGCTCTGTGGTGGTGTACCGTCAGTACTTAGGATAATAATTTCAAGAGAAGTTCTGTCCTCGTGGTGGTTGAAGAAATTTCTGCAAGCACTCCATTTACAAAACTACAGGGATGAGGCATCTTCCTGTAAGGTGGCACTGTTTCCTTTAGAGTCATTTGAATTCCTTCACTTAAGTCTTTTCCTTTCTTTTATTCATGTGCTTCAGGTCCAATTCCCATTGAGTTTTCATTTCCTGTGAGTTTAACTACAAAGTCATCTGTCTTAAAAATTTCTCTGTAGATTGAGACTTAATATTCCCTTCTAGTCTTTTATCATTTACATAAAAACAATTAGTAGGTGAAAATCTACCTTCCTTGATACTGAAAAACAGTTTCAATAAAATATTTCCTATGTACATAAGATGTTATAGTCAATTCCATTCCTGTAATTTCCCATAGGTACTAATAGAAGCAAAGGTTTCCCACAACTTCATATTTGGAATACTCCTCTTTTTTTATTCTCAGAGGGGTCTGTCATATAAGTTACATCACTGGTGTGCAGAAGGATCGGTTGGCTTTTTCCCATAACTTTCAAATCAACTTTTAGACTACAAAAAGCAAAACACTACAGCTGGGCACCAGTAATTTTTAAAGTCTGATTCTGTGTCTTTTGCATTTAAAGACTTCCACCAACTTTCATTGCAGGAATTTTTCACTGTTCTGTTTCATTACCTTTGCATCCCAATTCTTAGCTGTCTTTTTTTTTTTTTTTAATTTTTTCCTTTTTCTTGAGTTATACTTTAAGCCTCATGCTGCATTTGCCTGCACAAATGCAATAAAATAGGTTTAAAATTTACTTTTATCTACCAACACACTAATTTTATTTCTATCCACGTTTCAAAAGAGCAGATTTGTTTTCAGAGAGAAAATATCTATGATGCAATTTTTTTTAAACTGTGGGTAACATGCTTCAGCCTTTGACAGCACTGTTAAAAAGATAAACCTATCCTGAAACATTACTCTTTACCCTTCATGTGAAAAATAGTTTGGATTTATAAATGTCCAGACGCTGATGAAAACTGCAGCAAGGAAGGAAGAGTGAAGAGCAACATTTTCCAGGTTATCCCAAAATCCAAAATTATTCTTTTCTGGAAGGTGGCTTTCATGGAAAGAAATATGCTGGACCTACTAATACTCAGCTTCTGCAAGATTTCTCTTCCTAGGTAGCACATTTCCATCTCCAGCACACTGGTCCCTGGAGCCCCAGTGCCAGTGCTCTCCTCCCTGCTCCAGCAATGGGTCTCAACTCATTCATAGCAACGTTGAGAATAAAAATCACTTGTTTTATGCCAGTTGATGAAAAGTAACTAGAAGGAACTTGGCCTGATGCAGCTCTTCTTCTTCTCCCTTGTCCCAGGAGATGCTGGTCCTTATCCCAAGAGGCTTTAAAGCACAGAGGTGGATCGCTGAGGTCAGAGGCTAGGTCTTGGTGTGGACAGGAGAAATTCAGTCCATTGGCATGGCAACAAAAGAGTCCTCTACCACATGTCTGGGATGGTTCTTGGATGCGGTTCAGAGGAGAGGCTACCTGCTCCATGCTGACAATTTCTCTGCCCAGTCCAGCCAAGCAAGCTGTTCCAACAGTGCCCAGACCTCAACCAGCATGAGGCCAAAGCTGGTCTTGCATCTCCTTTGGTGTTGCTGAGAGACTGTCTCATCACTGTCCTAGGCAGTAACTTTTCTGGTGCATCACCTGGACCTGGACCCTCCAAAGAACCCACCATAGCAACTGCCAGCTAGTAATGCCGATGAGGTGGGAAGTTTGTGCAATGGCACAAAGCCAAGGTACATCTACAGCCTCTGAGCTTTGCCCCTCCTGAATTTTAAAAAAGGCTGCTACAATGTAAGAGTACCTCAACCAAATAATAACATAAAGGTTTAGTCATCTTAAAATATAAAATTTGGTTCCCTTTCTCCTGCTATTCTCCCCCACCTCAAAAAAATTATTATTGTATTTCATTTTTATTTGTACTTTCTGAAGAGTAATGGATTTCCAAGAAAAGGATTAAATCTCTCAAAGTGAGGTAATAAAACTGAAGCTGTAATGAAACTCACTGGATATACAGGGAGATATTTCATTTAGACATTGGAATAAAAATCTAGTTACATTCCTGATCAGAATAATTCATGACCAAAATGCCTCATCCTATCTTTAATTGTCCTTGTTTTTCAAATAAAAGTTATAGATGGTTTGGCTAAATCATTGCCAGTCAAACTTGGGTTGTGAATGGCTCAGTGACTCTCAAGGGGCACTTACAGTTTTTTAGGGTAATTCACTTACTTCTTTGGCTATACTAATAAAGCATATATCCAACCGTTTACATTTGTATTCTACTACTAAAAATGTATGAACCATACAAAAGTGACAGCAAGGAACAACAAGAAAGAGCTTGTATAAAAGCTCTGAGCAATATTCCAATTTTTTTCTACCTAGGTTAAAAAAAAAAAAAAAAGCTTTTCCTTAAAATTCTAGAGAAGAATACTAAGATCTATTCCTGCTTTCCAAAAAGTATCTGAATTAATCTTGATTAAACCAAGAAACAAAGCATCGTGGTACATATAATCTGATTTACTAATAATAGTTGCTGTAAATATGTTGTAGTTAGTGATCTGGCACAAAATACTTGTTTGTACACTGAAAGAAGGAAGCTACAGCTTGTTTATTTCAGAGAAACATTAAAATACAATAGGAGAGACACAAACAGAATGCAGTGGAAAACCTGCTGTGGCTTATAATGTACTTTTCAAACCAGCACATGGAAAATAAGGAGGTGACTGGTGACAGCCAACATGGCTTCACTAAGGGCAAATCATGCCTGACAAATTTGTTGACCTTCTACATGGTGTTACAGCCTTGGTGGATGAGGGAAGAGCAACTGACATAGTTTACCTGGACTTGTGCAAAGCATTTGACACTGTCCCGCACAACATCCTTATCTCTAAACTGGAGAGACATGGATTAGATGGATGGACCACTTGGTGGATAAGGAATTGGCTTGATGGTCACACTCAAAGAGTTGCCATCAGTGGCTCAATGTCCACGTGGAGACCAATGGCGAGTGGTGGTCTTCAGGGGTTGGTATTGGGACTGGCACTGTTCAACATCTTTGTTGGAGTCATGGACAGTGAGATTGAGGGCACCCTCAGAAAGTTTGCCAATGACACCAAGCTGCGTTGTGTGGTTGACACACTGAAGGAAAGGAATGCCATCCAGAGGGACCCTGACAGGCTTAAGAGGTAGTCCTGTGCAAACCTCATGAAGTTCCACAAGGCCAATAAGCATCTTCATATTCTTCAACCATTAAACTCTGTGGCTGCCAAGTAAACATAGATTTCCCAAATGTGCCCCAAATGTGACTCTTTTCCCTTACTAGAAAGGCACACAGCAGAACAACCTATGATTAGGCCAAATTTGCTTTGCAGCTGCTCCTTCCACAGGATGGTTCATCTCCTGCAGCCTTTACTACAAGGCCTATGCTTCACTCTTCATTTTTGCACAACTAGCTCTTTATCTCTTAGCCAATATTAATGCAAAGTACTCCACAGCATGTCAGCTATCAGGCCTGGTTTCTCTTGGTCTGTCCTACCAGCAGCTACAGTTCAAGTCCAAATTCACCACTCAGGTGAATTAGTTCAATGAGCAATTAGTTGAGTTGTTCATTATTGAATTAGTTCAAAACATTTACAAGACATCCAGCAACCAGGTCCAAACAACTTATGTCATCAGTTCTTTCATTGACATATAACCAGTTTCTCAGATGTCAGATCATATATTTTCCTATCTATTATTCTATCATTTATTTATCAAATGTTTCTGATTTAGTTAACCATCTATGCCAGGTATGCATGAAAGCCCCAATCATTACTACATTATTTTATGTGATATGTTCCAGTCTGCATGTTCTCATTTCTATTGTCCTTTTTTCAGTTCTTTCATAAGACAAAAAAATCTTGCTCCTTAGTTTACTTTCTAACTTATCCGTCACACTTTTAAGCACCCCATCACTTTAGCTGCATAATTAGAATAATGAGACTTACTGTTCTTTGAGCCTGAATGGCATTGATTTAGCCTACAGATATAATCAATGTGGTCTGTCTTTGGCCCTAAACACTATTAGTGTGTAAGTGTTATCTTTAATAAATTACAGATCTACTTTAGTCTACAAAACTTCACAAAAAGCCAGAGGAAGAAGAGAAAAAGCCAAAGGAAGAAGGGAAATTGTCCTTTACAATTCAAGCATCTCTGAACCAGAAACATTGTTCAGTCTGCAAATATGCTTTGCTGAAATATTATGTATATTTAATAAAGAGATCTAAGAAAGAAAATCCTGTGTTCTTGGTATTTGGTGTGACAGAGACTGATGCCTACCCACATGAACATCATGATTCTAGTGTAGCTACTGCAAGCAAGCAGTGTACCATTGACCTTGGCATGTGGACTATATTCATATATCTGACTAAATCTGAAAAAAATGAAAAAGCCATCCAAGAGACACTGCTGATGAATGAAAGCTTTCTATTTCTGCTCTTCCACAAGATATTTCTTTTGCAGCCAGACTGGTGCAGAAGATTTGTCATGAAATTTTAGAGCAGGTTCCATGTAGTTGTGGTGAGGAGAGTACATTTGCTCTTCATTACTCAGTACATCTTAAATTGCTTCCTGCTCTTGGTAGCTCTGATGGCCCATTGTTCATTACCCTGTTGCTCTGTACAAGCTGTCAGCTTGACTACGAGAAACTCACAACAGGACACTGAACTTGTTCTCTTCATAACATAACTCAAAAATCCAAACTAAAACATGCCATGCAGTATAAAGCAGGAGCAAGCATCTGAGCAGTCTAATCATTTCAGATGCTAAACATCTTGCCAAACATCTGTTTATCTGAGATTGAATGAAAGCAGGGAGAGGTTTGCACAAGGAGTGGCTATACCATGGAGTGTGGAAAGCCAATACACCAATGCAAAGCAAATGCAAATCTGCTGCTGCTTGCCAAACACAATCAAGCCCATGTAAGTTTATTTCTCAGCTTCTCTGAAGATAAGTTTGTCAGATGGGCCGAAGTTAGTGATGACAAAGACAGAGGAACAATATCTGCTGAACATAAGGATGTATCCAAAATTAACATGGTTAGGACTGGGAGTTCAACAAAGGCAAAGAAAAGTTGTATCTCAATTTAATGTTCTCTGTAAGAAGAGAAGAATGCCCTTTTCAAGTAATGCCAAATATAAAAATATGAAAAGTGGGGAAAAAACCCAAAACTGCACAGCTAGCTATCTGCCTTACAATATTTACTGACTCTAAATGTGTGTCTTTTTCTGAGTAAAAAACAACAACAAAAAAATCAAATGCATGAAAGTGGTTGATTTTGATTGCAGGTTCACACACACAGAAACCAAAGGTATCTGTAGTTTACCATTTTCCCAAGTCATACAAGTGACAAGATTAAATTAATAAATTTAAAATATTGTTATACTTTTTTTGCTAAGGAATAAGAGCAAAGGGGAAAAATAATAACCCCTTAAAAATGGCAGTGTTCAAAAACCAGCAAAACAGAAACAAAAGTACAATATGATTTCCAGCATAAAGGCAGTGAGAATATTTAAGACTATAAAAGAAAATGGAAATTCATGATGAAGAGGCTCACTGAGCTATCTCCAGCTCTATTATCAGTGATGAAGGATCAGGCAGATGCACTCCATGGCATCTGTCACTGCAAATGGATTCCACTGAGTTTTATAAAAAATTACAGCCTGCCTGCATAACCAGCCAGTGCCTTGGCTGACTTCAACCTGGTTGTATTTGGCTACAAAGCCAAATTAAACTCGCAAGTTTAAGCTGAGGCTAACCTGCACAGCCATTCCTGACCCTGGAGATGGATGAGTTATTTTGCTATTTATGTTTGGGAGATGGCCAAATGCCAAGATAGACAAGCTGCCGTAGCCTCACCTCACTGCCATTCGTACACAGGTTTCAAATACTCCTGCACAGGCAATTCAATTTGCAGTGAAATTTGCTCTGTTCCCAGAAAGCATCTGACTTTTCGCTCAGGATACACAAAGCCACACATGCAATTAACCTAGCCTAAAATTTCTTTGTGTTTTGCCTCAGCAGAACTTGCTTTCTGGTTATCACAGTAAATCTCCAACTTCCCATGAAAGGCAACCTGCTTCTAGGGGAAATGTCACTTGCTGGTCCTCAAAACTCACAAAGTGGAGCACCATTTCTGGGCAGCAAGGAAAGATGTGGAAAGAAAAAGGCAGACTGCAGCCCATGCCCGCCGGTGGTCTCCCCGGCTGGGGCTGGTGTTTTACAGCTCCCTTCAAGGCCCTGGGCAGGCTGGGCTCCAGCATCCCAGCTCCTGATCCAAGGAACACCCTGTTGGTCCGAGACCAGGAGTGGAAAGAACAGATGAGGATAGAGCGAGCACAAGCTGGGGCTGTACTGCCTTGCTTGGTGTCCAGAGCTGGGTCATGGCAGGAGAGGTGGCATTTGGTGCTGCTCTGTTTTTGCAGCAATGCTTGCCAGCCACATCAAGTTGCAGCTGCCCTGAAAGCTTCTCTGGGGTGCAGGGCATGAACCCTCCAGCACCATGCAGCCCGCATGACACTGGCTGGTGGGCAGACCATGCCTGTGCTCCTGCATTGCCCTGCCATGCCACAGGGATCCCCTAGTCAGCCACTGGTATTTTTGAAAGGTCCTGGAGACTGGGGAGGTCCCCTATAACCAAAGAAAGGCCAAGAGACAATGGACACAAATTGAAACAAAAGTGCTTCAGACTGAATGGAAAGAAAATCTCCTTTACTCGAATATGGTCAAGCCATGGAACAGGTCACCCAGAGTGCTTGTGTGGCCTTCGTCATTGGGGGTTTAAAGACCCAGCTGCGTAAAGCCCTGAGCAACCTCATCTGTCCCCACAGCTGATCCTGTTTGGAGAAGGAAGTTGGACTAGAGAGCTCCTAAGGTCCCTTTCAGTTTGCATTATCCTATGATTTTTTTTTTTTCTTCATCCTCATGTTTACTTATGGAAAGATTGTCGTGGAACTGTTCTAAAAGTGAAGTCATAGCAATGTTAAAATGCACAGCAGCACTGCAAGTATTTTAGCTCAGAAGGATTATTTCATGGCCGCATGCAATAATTGAACAAAAGATGTGTTGACATCTTTGTCATCTCCACAGGCATCAAAGGCTTAAGAGATTAAGAAAATTCAGACAAAGTTTTCTAGATTTTAAATACATGACTTAAAGATGTAGACAGCCATTAGAAAGCTCAAGTGATCCCCTGGAAACAACCTGAAGAGGTTCACAAGATCCCACATTTCTTATGACTTGTTTTTGTAGTTGCTGATACCTACAATATGCACTCAAAATACCTCTCCTACAGCATTAGGGACTGTGTTTTTAACCTATACTCTGGTGACTCTGAAATCCCTGCCCTAATTCTGAGGGTATGCAAGCAATAAATCAGCAGGAAGATATCTGTTGTCCATCAGGCCTCAAGTCACAATGCAGCTGGCCATGCCTACCTACTTCAGGAAGCTTTCAGTAGTCTGTAAGTTAAATCAGCAAAAGCTGAAGATCACCAGTTGAAAAGAACTGACAAATTTATGAGATACAAGTTCAATGAGCAGAACTGCATCTCCAGAAGTGGTAAAAATCCATGATTCTGATTTTGACAAGTTAGTAAAAGTCAGAACTGGCAGAGTCAGACCTGCTTGGCTAGCGGTCCTATGCTGGGTGCCAGCCCCAGGCCCTTTCTGCTAGCTGTAAATTCAGCTACCCACTCCTACAACTGATCCTGTGGTTTAAAGTCTGTTCAAACAATACAAGTATCCTTAATTCAGATATCTCCAACTGAGAAATACAAATGACATGAGCTGCTTAGCCAGCAGAATGGACAGAGGGAAGGGGAAAGAAGGAAAATCCACACTTACTAAATGGTGTTTATTTTCTGCAACACCCATGAAGGTTTCAATGTGCAGCAGAGAAGGTGACTTTTTGTTTCCTGGAAACATTTATAAATGCCTTAAAGTGATTCTGTAACTCCTTCTTCACAGTTCACTGAGCTAAGCAGAGTTCGTCATAACTTAGAATTAAGCTAAAGTTAATTGTAGGTATGCAGCTCTATTTATCAACTTTACATAAAAAGATTTTCATTGTGCTAACTCAGAGCAAGGTGCTGGGCAGGCAGGATGTTATGTTCTGCCCACCTGCAATATTTTAACAAACTAGGAGAAGGACAACTTGCCTGCATTATTATCTCACTGAAAGTCAATACTGTAGTTTTCCATCCTCTTTTATCTTTAGCTATGTGTTGTGAGCTCCACCTCCTGAATAGGTCCCTGCTCTTACTGTAACTGGAACAGTAAGCAATGGCTAGTCTCTTCCTGAACCTGTCCTTTTTCCCATGGTTGCCCGTATAGCACTGGTTGGAAATGCAATAAGCTGAACGGATGACGGATGAGCAAAGCCCCCAAGAAGCAAAAAAGAAACAAGGCCCAATTTGCTGTGCTGTTCTTCACAAAAGAGCAACTCTCATGAAAAATGATCACCAGCCCCTGGGAAATCACCAGTGTGCCAGGATGGCCAGGTGCTGGCAGGGAGATAATGATGTAGAAAGGAGCAACCTAGGCAGCACTGGTGGAAATCTCCCCATGCAGCAGAGCCACCGGCATCAATAAACAGCCTGAGCGATACCTGGGTAATGTTGCTCAATTTACACAGCGTGCTGCTGGATTCCCAGTGCCAAGGAATTAAAAACCAATCAGCTTTATTGGCCTGTCGATGCCAGGGAAATTAGCATTCATTTCTGACAGCATATGCCCATGCACTGCTCTGGCTCACGTGAGAGCATCTCCCCCAGCCCAGGCTGCTGGTCTGCTTGCTCGGGGCATGGCAGGGCTTGCCAGCAGCAGAGGTGGATGCCACTTCTTGGAGTCCCTCTCTGATCCCCCGCTCCTTCAAAGCTAGAGGAGCAATGAGCTTAGTAGCAGCATCACCCTCCATCCTTGCTGAAGGAGATGAAAACACCCTGGCCATTGCCCCCCCTCAGATCAGTAAAACCAGCAGCACTAAAATGCTTGCTTTATTATATGGAAAAATAAGTTTCACAGGCAGGAAGGGGCATTTGAGGGGTGTGTGTGTGGAAAGCTGAGGATCCTTGTTTGCAACCTACAAGAGGTTTCCCTGATGCTTTAATTGTGTATATTTGGAAGTGCTTAATAGTTAAATTAAAGCCTTGATATTAGTTCTTTAGGAGGAGCTGTGGTTTTATATCAGAGTTCTGCATTTATAATTGAGTAGATCACATCAAAACAACATGTATTTAAATCAGACTGTACTTCTAAATATACTTAACCTCCACACATAAAAACTCCCAGCAGGTGCCTTGTTAAACAATAAGGAACATAGAAGGTAGATTGCTGTTATAAAGCCTTTGGTGAAAACTAACTCTTAATTGTGCACTTGCTTTTTTTTTTTTATCAGTTGCAATAGTAAATCTTGCTGTAGTACAAAAAGAGACTTTTGCACTTCAAGCTAGCAAGGTAAGTAGTGCGATTTCAAGATATCATCTGCCTTAGTATTTAGGATCTAAAAGCTCAGAGTATTAATATTTGATTCTGTGAGCACCAGAGTATCTTTGAGAACATTAGCCTAGTCCCAGAGACCTTAAATGCCTTTTTTTTTTTCTTCCATGCACCAAGTTCAAATGCAGAGAAACTAGCTGTTATTCAGAAAGAAATCTTTGCCTTCACTCCCCAGGAAAAAAGATGCAATAGATACAGCAGACATAATCTAAACATAACTAGCACATTAAAAACAAGGTCCTTACACAAACCTTAAGGAAAAGATAACACTCTGGTGTTAATTAAAAGCCTGCCAATTTAGCTTCAGTTTTCTTCCTCCTTTTATTAGAGCATTTAATGAAGCTGCTAGGGTTTTTCAAATACAGATGCTAACTATATTCACAAGTAGACTCTGATAAATATACGAGCCTCTCAACACTTAACTATCCTCGACCATAATTTGATGGGCATCCTGAAGCAAGAGAGGCACCCGCACAGGTTTGTAAACAGCTGGGAGATTTCCCTTCTTGCTGTGCAAATTCTGCTACCAAATCCCTCACGCCTGAGCAGCACCGCGAATGTCAGTACAATCCAAACCCCGCACTAATAAAGACTGAACAACAGAAAATTCTAATCATGTTAATGTAAAGATTTAAGTTAAAATTACCTTCCTGTAAATAAGAATAAAAAGCTAAATTATCAACTTCAGAAAAAAAAAAAAACCAACCAAGAACACTAAATACAATAATAGGCCCCTAGTGAAAAGGGGGAAGAAAAAACCCCAACCAAAACAAAACAACCCTTTAGAAGCTGCTTTTTTACTCACCGAAGTAATAAGAGCAATCTAAAAAAGACACCACCACCCTCCCCGAGCCATCAGTAAAAAGCTTTAGGTGGCCACAAAGGCTTTTATAGCAGGAAATTAGGTGTGAAATGTGCTATGAGGCCTGCGGCCCCTCGGGAAATGTAGTTTAGTGACTGGGTACCGGCCTTTGTGCAGGCCTTGGCTCGTCGCAGAGGAAACTAAAGGAGACATTTTTTACTAGGAGTTTACTTCTATTTACTTTTTAATCCTGCATGGCAGGTCTCTAAGTGGTGTCTTTTTAGATGTGACTTGTCTGAGCCCTTTTCTGAGGGAAAGAAAATTTGAATTCCTAGGGAGAGGATTATGGGTAATCTGCTACTTTAAAAAGGAGTAAGGGAGCATTTTTCAGGTTTAATTTAATCAGGATTGCATGTAGCGCTCACAAGAGAAAGAAGTGCTACTGCTGATATGTAGGTTAGAAAGATAGATATTCATTTTCATCAAATGAGAGTTTATAGATGGGATCTTTTGTTAGGGATCTTCTTTGAGCTGGACAGTCTGTGGAAGCAAGAAATCTGGGTACAAACAGCTTTTAGGGCCAAACAGAGGGAGTAGCACAAAAGCTAGCAAGGAATGAACAGATAGTGCTTAGAGAAGCCCGTAAGCTTCCCCCCCCCCTTCACTTTTTAAGCTATTCCAAAATGTTCTCTTGCCCTCTTCTAAACAGCTCCAAAGCGTTAGCCTTACAAATGCTTTTTTCTGTAGTGACAAAAATCTCTTACAGAAAAGGTAAATTAGACTATAGCCAGCCTTCCTCCCGTATACTGCTGCCCAGGCTCTCACCTCCAATTTTCATCGCAGAATCCCATTCAGTGACCCTTGTTGATAAAGCCTGAGGGGTATCCACACTCCTGCCTCACCTGAAAATGTTTGGGTGTTTCTGGTGTTAATAATGTCTCATTAATTTCTCAGGTAACCTGGGTTATCTGTAGAGGCAGAAGCACCTTTGGAAATGTTCTGTGGGGGTGTTTTCTTTGCTCAGAAATCTGACTGTATTGGCTATGCTGAAGAGCAATTAAGTATGAGAAATCTTGCCTCATCAGCTTCTCTTTTAGGAGGTCTAAGGAGGTTTGAACTCTGATTGTATTAACTGACAGGCAGCTTCATTGTCTCCCCTTCATCTGAATTTTGCTGGGCTATGTGTTGTGGGGAAGGCAACAGCTATGTAGAGCCTTGAGTAGGTGTAAGGTAGGAGCAATTCTCCTCTCACCTGCTTCTCTGCTCTGTGGGAGCATCGTGGCCCGTGACACTACAGAGTTGAGTGGAAAAGCCAGCATCCTGCAGGTATGTGTGTGCTTGGGGCAGAGGGATGGTGGGGGGCTCCACGCTGCTCACCAGTACCTCTGCAGCTCAGCCCGATTTTTGAGCAGGAACACCCTGAGCTCTAAGCCTCTCAATTATTTTTCTTCAGCCTTGCTCAGGTTATAGTTGTTGCTGAATGGGGAAAAAGAGCACAGGTGTGGTGCATGCTTAAATCAAATAGTTGTCCCAGTTCCACCCTCCTCCCCTGCAGCACCTTCTGGGAGGTGGAATGAAGAGCACCACCCAGTAGTCTCATTTATTAGAAGACACTAATGAGCACACTTAATCTAAAGTGAAGACCCTGTTGTGCATAGGTCAGCTTCATTTGAAACCTAAGGAGACCCAGGGAACTGTTTTTCTGCAAGATGTTAATTAGTTTTGTTGAAACTAACAGCAGTTTTAAAACAACAAAAATAGTTTTTTTATGAGTGTTTTGTTGAGAGGATGAACTCACAACTAGTGATGGGGAGGGAGAGAGAACAAAAAGATAACTGTTTGACTGAAAAAAGATGGAAAAGTATTACCATGGGCTTTAACAACTTATTATAATAGCCAATGATATCATCTTGATTTCACAGTGAAACTCAATTTTATGTGTCAGCAAAGCAATCTTAAACTGCTGAGCAGATGTCAGCTGCATATCTGCCATGTCAGTGATCAGAAAAGATGTTTTTCATGAGCAGTAGCAGGGCCATTGCAAGGAATGTTATGTTTTTCATATACTTTGCAATGAATGTGGAAAGTTGCAAGGCTTTAAGAAAGTAATTCCTAATCTCTGCAAGTCATGGGTTCTGTCCATTTATGCATTTTTTTTTTATATAAAATGTTTTCTGCAGCTATTGGGATACAAGTAAGATGCCTGGAGGAAGCTATTGGATAAGGGGTTTTTGGAGAACACTAGGCAAGGCTGGTATTTCAGTTCATTATTTTCAAATTAAATTCTGCTGCAAATCTTCACAGTCTTTGTAGAGCCTGGGTAAATTCGTAAAACTATTCCCTAAAACACTTGCTCAGCTTTTTTAAAATTAATTTAGCTCTGTACCTGAGCATCCCACTTTGTCTTCCTCTTGGCTGGTGCTGCTGTGACTTGAGTTTTTACTGAAACTTGAAGTCTTGAAAGCACAGTTTAAGTTCTTATGTGTGAGTAATGATACTAGAAAGGAGTTTTTGCCACCTCTCACTACTACTAGTGGTATATTGTTGCTAGAAGCTAGCTAAGACTTTAGAACATCTCACCTAAGATGAGAGAGTGGAGCGTTATGGAAGAGATAGAAACTGCTACTATTAAGAACCAGGGTGGGGGAAGTGAGCATTAAAATTAGGGGTATCAGGTACTCATCAGGCAAATTGCTCGCTGCCGTGTGACTGAATCTGAATACTCTGCCCACAAGCTGTGGGTCACATATAACCTTGTGGTTTCTATCTAGTTTTCCAGGTTTGCAATACTTGACCAGCCATGTTTTCTCTGTGTCTTTTTTCCTGGTGTAAGAGATCTGCTAAATAACCTCACATGCCACTTCTAGGGTTTTGTGAGGTTTTTTTATTTTTCCAAGTTCATGGGTGGACTTTCAATTCCATTTCTTACACTGGGGTCAGACATCCTAAAGATTTCAAAATATGCTAGTCCTCAAGGGTGCAAAGACATGACTAGTGCTTGGCTGTGAGTTATGTGTGATAGACCTTGGTTCAACTCTTGACTCTGCCTTGAAATTTGAAGATATGAACCTTGCTATAATTCTGCTCTCTGTGGATCTAATTAGGTACTGCTGTATCTGTATCAAGAAAGTGACATAAGGTTTAAAGGAATAATGCAGGTGCTTAACTGGACAATGAGATCCCAGTAAACACGGACAAACACAGACTAGGTTTACAATGGAGCTCAGAACTCCACATAGACCCTGGGCACAGAAAATCTGTTTCAGAATCTAAAGTAACAACAGCCTTTTTTTTATTTATTTATTTTTTATATGATTCTACCCTTTTTTAGTAATGCATGCAATGCTGTTTCAGGTTTCCAAAGCACAGGGGTTTTTGTTTTTTCTGGGTTTTTTTGTATTTATTTTTTCTCACTTTGGCTTAGCCAAGAGCTTGCAATGCACAGCAGAGCTTGCAGCCTTGAGATGCTAAAGTAGACAGAGCATTTTGAGCTGTGCTTTTTGCCCAATGTCTCATCAGAATCACTAATTTCACTCCCAGCATTGCAAAAGTTTTCTCAGTATTTTAAGTACAAATGAAATTAATCCTATTGTAAAGTTGTGACTAGAGATTCTTTCATTTTCCATATTCAAGTCTTCACCCTAGAGAACACAGAGTAAAAGGAGAAATATTGATCTTCATTTCCAGTGCAGTAAATGAAGAGTTCTAGCTAGAGCAGCACAAATTTTGACAGGACAGAATGCACAATGAGAGGAGGAAAGAAGTCTCTGATATCTCATTATCTATAAATAATGTAAATGAATATTTGAATGGGAAGAGATGAAGTTACAGGACTTATTCTCATTTTCCCAATGGGATGGATTTATAGTGACTGCTGTGAAAGGACCTGTAAGTGGCTGGGCATGTCAAATGGACATAAAGATGAATACTGGATGAGTGTAGTCACCTGTGATACTATTTTCTGGTCATGAACAGTTGAAGAGGTAATATGTATATGTGGGACCCCTGAAGCTTATCTCTGTGTCTGAATTGTCATTTTACACAAGACAGGTAACCTTCACAGAGGTCATGAGCAATAGCATCCTCATAGCCTGCTCTTCTGTTGTAGCACTTTCACCACAGCAGGCTGTGCTTTGAGCAGGGCTTGTCAAAGTAGGAGTAGCTACTTCTGCTCATCAGCCTGATTTTTGTTTACAGAAACGAACAGGAGCTGTAAATTCAAGCTCAATTCCTGAAAAAACAACTTTCTAGAGATGCTCCCCCAGGCCCAGCAGCAAAGGAAATTCAAGGGCACCGATTCTCCAGCCTTGTATTTAGATAGTTGCCACTGTCTAAAAACATCCTGCAGCATATGGGAAAACACTTCCCATTTTTTAATCTCTTTCCTGTTATTTATCAAATTCTGCTGGCTATGGAGTTTAAGGGGTCTAGCACTGATCTTATTGCAGTTACTCAGATCGAGTAGATGTTGAGGTGAGCAAGCATGCTGTTCTGAGCTTCTGCACACTGCTGGCCGCTACCATTCCTGGAGGTCCTACAGCTTTCTCTGCTGATTTCACAACAGAAAGAAGGGCTGGAAGGGGTGTCAGGAAGGTAGCACAAGCCCACCTCCCTGCCCCATAACAGAAACAGCTCCTCCTAAGCAATTGATTCTGGGTGTTGGTCCAATCAGTCCTTATTAACCTCCACAAAGATGAATGCTACAAATTCCCTAGCCAGCCTATGCCAGCAGTTTCCTTTGTAGTCATTAAATAATTAGTGCCTTTAATTTGAATGAGTCAGGCTTTATCTTTCATGCAGTGGCTGTTACTGTGCCTTTATGATACATTGAATGGTTATTTACCACTTGCATCTTCTCCCTCTGCATATATCTCTCTATGTATCTACATTGTAGTCAAGTCACTTTTGGGTAGCCTAAATAGATTTTGGTATGTTAAACAAGTCTTTTTGCTGACAATGATTGTACAGATTGGATTTGAAGTATAATGGTATCAGTCTAATCAACCCATGAGGAAGAAAAACCCAACTTTTTTCTCACAGTCAAACACAGGATTGCACAACCAGTCCTTGTTGTCTCATCAGATATTCTAGGGAGACATTTGTCTAGGTTTTTTATAGCTTCCCTTAAAAAAAAAAATCACGAAACTCCTAAACAAAAAAAACAAACCCAAAACCAAAAAGAAAACTCTGTTTCCTGTGTTTTGACCTGAGAGGGTGAAAAAATTGCTTTTACTTGACCCTTAAGGCACATCCCACTCAACTGACAGGTTATTTCATGGCAGATGAACTGTCTTCATTCTTAAATATACCTGTAAACATACTTTTTCAGTCATGCCTCTCTGTGTGTGCATATGGCATAGGCCCCTGTCTTCTCCATTAGAAAGGTGGTCTGTTCATGGCATAATTTCTGAATTGCTACATAAGCTGGACAGGCTCTCAAGGTTTTCCTATTTGAAATGCCTGAAATCTGATTCAGTAAATGTGTTGCATTACAGCTTTGGCTACAAAGGTAATCTCTTGTGAAGCATGTGTAACCTCTCATGAAATTTGTGTATAACTGAACAAATACCTTGTGCTTTTCTTAATGGAAAAGATATGTTTTTAAAAAAATATTTCAGTATTCTTTATTGCTCACATTTGTTTGAGTTCGGGGAAAGGAAGGAGAGAATTATAGTTGTTCTTTTAAATTTAGATTTTTATTTTCCATTTTGAATGCTATCAGATGACTCCATCATGAGAAACAGAACTCACTTGTGATGTTTGCAACACAGAGACCCACCCTGAATGCTTTACAAATAAATGATGTCCTAAAAGAGAAAAAAAATTACTTCCATGGGGTGATGAATTTCAATAATTTTAAATAATTTCAGTTAGTAAGGGCACTGCTGATGATTGCTGCAATGGGTAACCATTCAGGTTGCAATAATATTGAGAAAGGAAGCTTCAATTGTAACTCCACTCTACAACCCACTTGGAATAATTTAAATATTTTCCTTGGCTTGAATGGACTTTACTGTGCAAAATCCACCCTAATCATCCAGAAGCTGCCACTGCTGATTGCTGAAGGGGAGGCAGAGTAGTCTGTTTTTTGGGCATTTTTTTTTTGCATTGCCTTGGCAGGGCACAGAATGCGGTACAGACCCAAAGTGCAGGTCACAATAGATTCTGCAGTCATTAAGAACTGGGAAACTACTGCAGCCAGTGTGCTTGTTTCTTCTAATCACGTAACATCTTGTAGGTCCTTCAGCTGGCCATTTTTGTAGTGGCACTTCATTCTAATGGTAGTAACAACATATTACCAAGAGACAGATGAGTTAGAAGAAACAGCTCTAGAGCTCATTAACATTTCCATGCAAGAAGAAAGAATGAAGACTTATATTTGGCAATGTTTGAATTGCTGAACGCTTCGGGGGAATTGCATAGACCAAGTAAAACAAAATATGCTAGGGTGAATTCCCAAGTAGATTACCAAATAAACTCTGTGGCTGGAAGTGTAAGATCTGCAGTAAACTGCCCCATTCCTGTTCTCTCTTTGCTCCTCCTAATACATGGGCTTGTCATAGGCTTGAATATCATGCACCATTCTTTAGATTTCTGGTTAATGGAAAAATCTGTTTCATATTCCTGATGGGATGTGTGTAACTTCAGCTGAAGGCTGGGAAAGTGCAGGAAATCAATAGTGTTCTGTTTTGCATAAAATTAACAGTGTGGAATTTAAGTGACTGCCTTCTGTACACAATTTAATTATTGGAAGCACAACCCCCTTTGAAACTGAGCCCAGGAAATGCATTTCTCTGTAAATGAATGAGCATTCTATTACAGTGTAATGCACTGGAAAGGAGCCCAATAAAATCAACTTGCTCACCCTAAATTCTTTTTTCTTAGAGTAGTTCCTGTAAGTGAGGAGCACTGGAAATCTTCTTCCAGTAAACTTTGGATTGAATATTCAATACAGTACTGTCAGGATATTCTTCTCCCATTGTACTCCCCCTTCCTGATCACTCAAAGGAACTGGCAGTTTTGATTTACTTTTCAGAACACTTGTTCTCTTTATAGGAATAAGAAGAAAAGAAAATAAGGAAATGTACCTGTGTGTTCAGGAGAAAATGTCATTAACTATAATATTGTTTCAGTTTCTTTCCATTATTTCATTAGAGAAATTAATGTTCCATTTCAAGTAAATTTTCAGATTCAAACAAGGACTCATGATTCAGTTAACAATCTAAAGAATGGGACTATTCTTTGCCTGTATCTTTTATCTTTATTTTTTCAAGGACTCCACCAGGGCTTGGAGGTCTCCATAGGGATTTTTTGCATTACTTGCATTTAGGAATTAATAACTTTGAATTCTCATTTTTCTTATTCTCTTTATTTTTGCATACTGAACCTATCATTATTTACGATCGTTTTTTATGAGTTTGAGTTATCCATGAAATTGAAAATTCAGTGAAGACATTATTCAGACATTTGACTAATTTAAATAAAAAAAAAAGGAGGAAAATTCCAGCATTAAAGATTGTTAATCTTGATCATCTCTAGCACATTGAAGGCACATACTTCTTGGGTTGCTTTTAAAATTCCATTAATGGTACTGGAGGCTCTGCCTCCACCCAGCCTTTAAGTCTACTAATACAGTCCCAGGTGTTGTTAGCACCTTTCGATTATACTTCACTGACATAATATAGGAAGTAAAATAATGCGTGTGGTAATTAACTCACATCCTAACCTGAAATCCTGGTGACTATGATAGCAGGTTGTGCCCCACTCACTGAAGAACCATGTGCATGTTTTAGGTAATGATACTGGTTAGAGACTTCCATCATGGAAAGCCTTTGTCCAGGTGTAGATGACGCCCTTGTGATCCAGTAAATCACAAAGCAGAAAATGTCTCCTTTTAGTGATATGATTAAAGCTCAAAATATTCCAGAGATTTGCAAATGAAGAACAACAAAAAACAAATGCTACTCATTTTTAGCTGAAATGTTGAATTCCCTTGGGTTTGCAGAAGCAGAATACAGATTTCTGAAATACTCAGCTCTTCTTCCATTAGCTTTTTGCTTTTTCCATTTTCTCCAAATAGAAGAGGCGGAGGCATATGACAACTTTTAGAATATATGCTTAGAATACATCTCTTGGAGCATTTTAGCTAAAGCCTGGACAAAAATGCATTTTCTCTGAAAGAGTGAAATTATGAGTTAAATGAAAGAATTTGGATTAATATGAGATGAATACTTGGTTTGTGCTTTCTTTGCTGTGTTTTGTTTTTCTAATAGGAATAAATCAGAGCCCACAAAATGACTGACTGGTACAGGAGAAAAAAATAAGCTAAGGATTCAAGGGACTGCTTTCAGTTCCCTGTTGTGATTTTACCTTTTTGGAAAATCTAAACCTGAGCATATATAGGCTTAGGTTTCTCATTTGCTAAGTGTTAATAGCAATTTCCAGGGCGTGGTGAGGATATGGATATTGTGGATTCTGGCATATTTAGCTGTTACGGAAGCTGGAAGTAAGGAAGGTTACAGATATTCAATCATTCCAGTGATATGGTCATGCATGCTTTCTCCTTAGGACATCCTTCATTAACTGTCTTGCACTCTCCAGTGGCTTATTGTCCTTCTTTTATTCCCTCCCTGTGCAAGAAGAAGATACACTTATGAAAAAAACATGGTTGTTTTTTTATAAAAGGCTCTAGTTGCCATGCTAATACAGGCATTTTAAAAGCTTTATCTGCCCAGCAAAGGCAGGAGTGCTTTCCAGTGAGACTTCAAACAGGATCATAAACTGTTTCTCACCACAAGACCCCTTCTACCTTTTGAAAGCTTCACTAAAGCATTTTCTGTGTTCGAATTTCCAGATTTCCTACTTGAAGGAAAAGGAGGCAGGCAAAGAACTGCTATAGCAAACTGTTTAAAGTAAACTTCTACATTTTCCTGCAAATGCATGAATAAGCTACCTCAAAGGAAGCTCCAACAACAAGAAATTTTTATCCTTTGTCCTCTTTTCTCCTTGTCCGGTAAAGAGAAGGGAAAGGAAAAAGCAAGTATAAAACTCTAATTTTAGTTCTCAAATTTACTGAGCCTGCCAAGATTTCCAGAAGTGTCTTTAAATTTCTGAGCCTTTTGATATTCAAAAGTCCTCACCTCAAATCTCAAAAACAAGGAAGAACTTAAGAACTTTTGACATAAACAGTGAATAGATACAAATAAAAATATTCAAGGTATAATCATAATAAAAACAGTGTGCAGGCAGGTTTATGAATTACTAGGCTTCAGGCAGACCCCTCTATAGCTTTGAGGTCCCAGTGGAAACCTCTGGAAGAAGAGCTCAGAAGAGTTTATGGCTGAGATGTTGCATCTTCCTCTATTTCTTGCTGCTGCTAGAAATGAGACACTGGATTAGAGCCTAGCACTGTGCTGGGATGGTAATTCCTTTAGATTTGTGATTCAGAAGTGAAAATGAAATAATCAAAGGTAATATACTGAGAAAATAGGGGCTAAAGCATTTATGATTTAGTGTAATATTACTTAATGCCACAAAGTAAGTCATCCTTATTAAGAATTATGAACAAGCCTCTATCGTTCATCTGCGTTTCATGGTATATCAGCAATGACTCTTTATTTGGATAGAACAAATAGAACCAGGAGATCTGGGATCAGGCCTTAGAAAGAGAAAACCATTTTCTTTTTCAAAGCATCTTTGCCTCCAGCTGCAGCAAGTACTTTTTTTTTTTTTTTTTTTTTTTTAACAGAAAGGTCCCAGTCCTGTAGTCCTGATTGGATCTACCAGAGCAACTACTCCAGGTCTGCTGCTGGCTCCTCTTAGTCTGGGCCTGGGAGCCTACACTGTGCTCCCCCCACCCTCCTGCCCCCCATCTGTGCTTTTTTAGGGGTGGAAGAGGGTGGGGTGGGCTGGAGTGTCCTGTGAGATGGGAGAAAACCAGGAACGTATTCACCTGCATTTCAATTGCATCACAACCATGTTTCCTGTGGCTCGATGAGAGGGTAGAGCTATTCATTAGCCACCTCTACAATCTGCCGGATTTTGGGCATCATTGGCCTGACACTTTTGAATTGCACTACGTATGAATTTTGAAATTTACTTCTTATGTGAAGCTATGATTAGGGAGGGCATTTTAAGATATAAGATGCATCAAAAAAATATTGTTCTTCTGGAGACACAAGTACTCAATTTCCAAACCTGGTGTGATATAGGATGACAGTATAAGAGCCCTTCTTTGTATGGTTTCATTGTGAGCGCTCAGAAAACACATTTTATTTCCCAAACCACTCAAAAGCTCTACAAACACCTGCCGCTGGAGAATAGGCCAGTTTAGTCCTGCTGCCATTATCCCAGCCTCAGAGGGTGCTTAGCAGACAAGCAGAATGTGTCTCTATCCATCTCCTCTCCACTGGATAGCAGCTTTGCTCAGTTAATTATTTTTTGGTACTGCTGCCCCAGAGAATGCTTTAACTATGAGGCTTGTATCCAGCTGTGACAGGATAACAAACAAACAAATAAATAAAAGTCAAACCCAGTGATTTTGAAGGAGCTGAATTATGAAAGAACTCTTCTAACTTTGTGTTAACAGTTGACGGGGTAACATTTTACAATGTTTTCTCAGTTTTATGGTTATACACGTGTCTGGTGACTGAAGAAAGGCTTGATTTGTGTTTTCCCAAAGGTCCCTTACAATGGCTGTAATACCTCATTATCCCTTGGCCCTTGAAGGTTTTAGAGAGCAGCTTTTGTAAGAAATACTCTGTGTTTCTAAAATGGCTCATGCAGCAGACTTGCCAAAAAATGTACTGGAAAGAGTCACTTGCTGTCTACAACTAAAGCCAATGGATTAGGGACTATATCCCTTGTCAGCAAATATCTCCTTGTGTATGAAATCAAGTTAGATTGTTTACCCTCCAAGATGCATCTGTGGAAGACATAGCCCATAAGGATGACACACAACCAATAAACTAGCTGCTATGAGAATAGTAGCTCCTAATATCTGTGGTTGTTTGACAGTGTTACATAAATATCTTTTAGATATCTGAACCTAGCAAGGGGTGTGTTTGTCACTGAAAATTGAGAAGTGTGCAGATTTTAGACGTTAATTTGCAAAATAATTACAAAGAATGTGTTGGTAGGAGTTAACACCTTGCTGAACTCTTAGGCTTAGACAACTGTAGAACAGTGACGGAAAATGTACAGTTCTGAGTATAAATCTGGGAGCTTGTGCTTGTTTTCTTTCTATTCTTTGATAAAACATGGGGAAAAAAAAGAAAAAGAAACCTCTGCCATGAATTACCAAAGGGCTGACACTGCCTCCTCTTTTTATTGAAAATGCAGATTACATGTTTATCATCTGTTCATTACAGATATTAGTTGGTATATTTAATAACCTATGATTAATCTGCAATCACCATGCCTCTGGTTAACAAAAAAGAGGTAAGGAGCGTGATTTTTTATGTCAAAACCTTGCTGCTTTAGATAGTGTCCAGCACAGGTGATCCCAGTAGGGGAGAGAGAATCCTAGAAGGGAACTGCTTTAGCACTGTACATTGACAAGGAGAAATCAGAAGAAAAAAAAGAACTGTATTTTAGTACAAATTTACTATCCTTTAGGACACAGAACCCAGAACTACTTAAATCTTCCTTGATGTGGAGTAAAATATTGCAGAATTAGAAAGTGAAATTATTTACTTGATCATTTAGTACTTGGTACTGTTTTGGAATCTGGCCCCCAAATGGGTTAACTGCTCACCTGTGTGATGGAGGTATTTGAACTACCGAACACTGAGGATAGACCACAAATCTTTAGGCTGCTGAAGTAGAAAGGTTCACCCTCTCACAGGACTGAAAAAGACTGAGTCCCTGACTACATTCTGCATCATGCTGGCCTGTGATACAGGATTTCTAAAATTGTTTCAGGAGATCAGTGATTGCATAGCAGGAAAGAGACACCGGCCTCAAGTTAGGAGATAAATGGAGAAGGTAGGAGTGAATGGGGAAGGTAGGAGTAAATGCAGAAGGTAGCTGTAAGACCACATGGTTAATTTGCTTGAAGCTAACTGATTTCTTAAGTTACATTTCAGCTTGTGAAAGGGTTTATGCAAGAGTAGGCACTACAAAAGGTCACTTAATATATGGCCTCAAAGCAGATGGAGACATGGAGAGACTGAAGAGTGGAATGGAAAGGAGGAGGTGGCACATTCCATCGACTTTAGTTCAGACTCTCTCTCCCCGGGAGAGAGGATGTGAACATGTAATCCTATAATTCATGTGTCTTGGTTGTACATCTCCATGAATAATGCACTGAAAATAGGAATCTGCTACAGACTTCATTCTGAGAATTTAGTTCTCAATTCCTATGTAAAGGTTCATGCGCCTGGTTGTGGGGACTGATTGTTCAGTCACATTTGCCAAATGAAATTGCAACTGCTTCATGTTACCAGTATATAAGAGAAGACAGACTCAGAATTTGGAAGAATTTTTTTATTCTCCATTTTTCTCCAAGAGAGTTTTGGGTATGGGGTGGTTGTTTGGTTTTTTGTTTGTTTTTTTTTTTTTTAATATGAATTAAAACATTGATTGAGATATTCAACGCTAACTTTGGTTTGGATATCAAGGCAGACTTAAGCCTCTGCTTTATTTGAAAGTGCATGTGTAAAAAGATGCTTCTGTGCTGTTTTTATAACTCTGTCCTTGAAGTGAAGTTCTGCTGACAAACTGTTGCATGTCTGTGAAGTGTAACAGGTGTGGGTTTCCTTCTTTCCCGGGAAAATTCCTTTGCATGCTGAAGATGCAATAGAGGTTGTGAGCAAGACACCATATTTGCCTTTCCACATCAAAACATGCCCTCTCCAGCATCTGTCAGTCCTTCTGCACTTAGAGCTTATAGGAGGAAAAGGGTGGGTTTTGTCCACTGGGGGTGTTCCAGGCCATCAACTTCCTATCGATCAGAGCAGCACTTTCAGGTTTTATCCCAGGTGTGTGAAAATTCCCTGTGCTGTGGACTTAACCCCAGCTCCAAATTGCCACATAGAAAACAGCCCTTTCTCAGACATACTCTTAATTTATCCCACTCTGACCATTATCGATTCAAGAGGATGATATTTCACTGTCATCTCAAATAGAGATGATTAAGTCTCTCAATCTTTAGTGTAAAGGAACTGATATGAACTGCCCTGACAGGACAATGTCTTCCTTCTTCATCTCTGCTGCATTTCAAAAGATGCCTGAAATGAGCTGATAAATGGGATTTGAGATGATGGGAGAAGCCAGTCAAAAAAGCCCGTTGTGCCAGGCATCCTCAGTCTCAAAGGTGGCAAAGATGCTGACTCCTGGCAAAGTTTTACAGACCTTGGATGACTAAGCAAGCTTCATTAACTTAGATTTGACTAATTGCTCATTTAAGGAAAACAAATAGAAACAGAAAAACTCAGAGCCAACAAGCCAAATGCTGTGAATAGGATATAGTGAAAATTGCTGGAAAGCCAGCTTTGGGGCATGTATGCAACCCAGTTTTTTCTTTTTTTCATTTGCTGCTGTTTGCATCTTTCTTGCTACTGCATCTTTGTGAATACTGACAGCTGGTGTATTTTTGCAGCTATTCCTCTGTTATCCACTAATTGCACACTTTTCACCTAGACTATTTCAGTGAAAAAAATACAACTGAAAAAATTCATACCCCCTCTGAGAAACACCTCATTGGAACTTGGAAAAAATCTGGCAGATGAAAATCAGGTAGTATAATCTAACTGCAGCTTGATTTTCTATTCACTGCTGGTCCTCAACACTAGCATAAGTCATCCATGTGCTCCTTACCTCCCATTTTTACCATCCCTAATTTGCTCCTAGCCTGTACTATTAGTCTAGCAGCTTCCAGAATACTTGAATCTGGTTTTGATTTAGTCACTGACTCAACCAAAAGTATTGCTCATCTTACAGCTCCCTTCCTGACATGGCTTTTGTCTTGGAAATTTAGTTTACAGGTTTAGTGGGGCTGGGGATTTGTTACCATTCTCTATTTGTAGTTTTTATACAGTCCTTTGCTGAGGCCGTTGTTCCACCCACAGCCTCAAAGTGCTCTGGTAATTTACTTAAAAAAAAATTTCATATGGATTACTTTGTCAATGAGAATCAGCAGATTCACTGGGGTTACATTTAGCACATGAGCAAATGATGGAAAAAAAAAAAAAAAGAAAAGAAAAAGAGAGAAAACAGGGAGACTATATTCATCTGGTAATTTATTCATGATGAATAATTTGACATTGTCTCACACACCAGCTTGACTGTCAGGAGTGCTCAGATGGTTTTGTGATGAACTTATTTGAAAGGTGCTTTATTTAAAGAAAGGCAATTCTTCATGGGCAACTGTCACTTTGCAGTAGGAAAATAAACATGGCACTTAACATCATTAGTATCTTATTATTCATGTTCCCTTGGGCAGCAGAAGGCATCCTGGTTTGGTCTTTGCTCTTGTGCCCTGTGTGACAAATTGACTGATTTCACATTTATTTGTATGTGGAGAAAATATTTCAGCTGAAAACCTGCTGATTGTTAGCTTTATAGTATCCTGCTAACCTTAGAGACATGCTGCAGTTTTGCACTCCACTGAACAGGCTGAAAGGAAAAAGTTTTTTGTCCAAATGTCTCCAGTTCAGTTAGTGGTCCATGTGTCTTAGGGCCCTGGTGGAGATTGTTTCAAGCTTGTATGCCAGCTGCCCAACACGATAGCACCCTGATTCCCCCTACCCGGTGTGACTTCAGTATACCTAACTGTTACTGTGGAGGAGTGTTTCTTTTCTAATATCAGTTTCTAGGCTCTCTGTGGAGGTCTCATGCATCTCATGAGGACGGGTACACAAATAAGGGACGTTTTGACTTGTTCTGGGCTGGATGAATTGAAGGAAGGCTCTTCCATCCCGTCTCATGTGTGCACCTTGTGCACTTACGGCGTGGCTTCCTCCTGTGCAGTATTGCCAGGGTCCTCCAGGCCACTCCGGTGCCTGCTCCTTGAGACACTGGGGAATACGCACCCAGGCAATGCTTGGTGCGTTTATTAACCATTCATACACATCCCACATGCTTCCGTGCCCTTTCTTGCTTAACTCTTGAAGTGCGATACTGTTAAGCCCTCTGAAGAATCTCATTTATGAGAACAAGCCTAGTTCCAATTAAGGCCAACCATTTTTTCTAAGACGTTTGCAAATGTTTTAACTGTCTGTCCAAACATTTCCAAAGGTAGATTTTTTTTGGACTTGCAAAACTGTAAGTTAAGGCGACACTTTGAGATGAACTTTGGAAATTTGATTCCAGTGGGAATTAGACCTCTGAATGCATATTTAGCATCAGGGAACTGGTCTTTAAGCATTACACCTTGATAGCCAATTTCTTAACTTCTGTTTTAAGCTGGGAAACGGGTTTGTTACTTTGCTAATTGAAGACATGACTTCCTTTGAAACATCCCCACAGGCTTGCATGAGACAACAGACACAAATCACTTTATATATTTTGGCAATTCCCTTATTTTTAAAGGCAGCACTGATACTGTGAAATGCTAGTATTTTCATTAAATATATTATTATGATTACTATTTTTAACTAATGCTCACCCCAAATCTTTTTCATGGCTCTGGATGGATGGTCTTTTTCTGTCTCTGTTCTGTTAACAGCAAAACTAAGCTCTTGCTCTGCCTTGTTATGGAATCCTAAATGCTGCTGTGCACCTGTCTGCATGCTTTTATGTTTTGCTCTTCATAATGAAGCCCAACAGCTGCCAAGGTGGTAGAGGAGGGAGAGCGCTTCCGTTTGACACCAACACGTTGAACCATTTGTTCAAAACTGCAACTCCTTTAATCGCGCATGCTGCATCTTAATAGAGAGCCTTGTTGAAGTTAATTATTTCTGTTGGCATACCCCAGCACTCAAGATGTTCCAGAGTGAATCATGATGGTACCTCTCCTAGACTTGATACAATTCATTAAAAGCTACATTCATTTGAAGGTGAAACGTTAGCAACAACCTTTAATTTAAATCCTGTGATGGCTTTGTCAGTTTTATACACTGTGTAGTGATAAAAATTTTACTTGGTGTGGGGAAGGGGGAAGGATAAAGGAAATAACTTGTAATTGTTATAGTGAGCACATCGGTAGGAATAGAGAGAAGCAGCCATTCTGGGCTGGAATGTGAATCCATGCTGTTGCCTGTAGCTATATAGGCTGTCTTAAAAAGCTGGACAACTCAGAATAACCTAAATTCATCCCAAATTCATGCTAGAAACCTACAAACTATTTTTTGATAGAAAATTTTAGCAAAACCAGATTTCTGATCAGCACAGTAGCAAGTGAAAATGAAATTAGATGAATGCAGGGCAATTCATGTTAGAAAGGACAATTTATTAAACAATGGTGGAAACAGCATGCAGTTACATAAAGCAGTGATGTATTTAAGATGTGTGTTTGTATTGTATCCTGTTACTCACAGAAAGCTGCAAAATGGTTCTCAGGAGAAAAGGAAGGGAAAAATAATGAAATGGTTCTAAAGTTTATTTTACATAAACTACAACAATGTATTTTACTGCTTTTAACTTCCAAAAGTGGTGAACAGCCTGAGCTGAAATCTCTGTAAAAGCTGAACTGTAGCAGAGAATTTCCTTCCCAATTGTTGTTTGATAATTGAAAAAAAGAAATTTTACCAGAAAAATGTTAGGCAACCTTTTCTTTCTGGGGCTTTGCTAAATTCCCCTATGCCCCTATGCTCAAGACAGCTGTAGTTGGTTTTAGTTGCCAAATACAAAACTGCAATAGGTTTCAGGAGGAAGTAAGTATACCACACACACAGAAAAGGGCAAAGAAGTATGATAGATACAGCTCAAAATTAAAATATTTGCCACTTTCCACTTAGCAAGGTCCCAGCTGGCTTGAAGCAAGTCACATTCCTCCTGAAGAAGTGGTCCAAGATGACACTGTTTCTGGGGATGTCATCTTCCCCTCTTCCAAATAAAACCAATCAATTATTGAAAAGAATGAAAAATTATGTGAAAAGGTGAAAGGGCAAAGTGCCAGAAAGGGAAAAGACTTGGTTTCGTTTTGCTATTTTGTTCCCATAAGACACATCAAATAACATTCACACCATAACATGCACCTCTAAGAATGGCAATAACCGCAGCAATATCTCTTATTGCATACAATATGTGTAAACAGATGACATTCTTGGAGCTTCTCCTTCAAATACAGTGATTTAAAAAGCTATAGCTCCTGCAACAGTAAAACAAGGGACAATTAAAACCAATTCAATACACAAATAAAATCAGTGTACCATTAACGGAATAGGTTTGAAATTTTTAAAAAACCCTAAACAGGTATAATAGTAGTGATATATGATTCTATCTGGTTTTGTAGCTCTGTGCAGATTTGCCACCCAAATCAGAGGTAATCATATAATAAGGTATATGTCAGCTCTAATCTTGTTTTCTACTTAAACATATAAACAAATGGAAAGGTGTTCCTGCTGCAGTGATGTATAACACATCAAGGAGGGGAATGTTAATTTTAAGAATCACGATGCAATTTAAAACTCAGGGACTCCCTTGATTTCCATAACCTTGGTTCTGCAGCCAGTGCTGTGATGGAAGGAAGGGCAGGAGCAGTTTTCCACCTGACCTTCTCTGCTCACTTGAGAATGAGGCGTTATAGCCAACTGCTGCCAGGCTGGGAGCTGGAGCTGCCCGAGCCACCAACAGCCAAAGGCCACGGAAAGGCAAATCAGCACTAAAACCTCTGTGAGGTTCAGAGGGTGAATCTCTGTGTAACCGGCATCTTCTCCAGGGTCTGCACACTTGGGGTTTCTTTCAAAGAGATGCCACCACCCCAGACCCTTGCTAACTTTAGAGCATTTGCTTAGATACACTATTCTGAAGGCAAGAAATGCAGAGTATTTTTTTAAATCCAAAGTGAGGTATGGTAATCGTTGTTACAGCATTGTAAGGCTCAACAATTAATTAGTCTTATGGCATTAATAAGAAACATAAGCTTAAAACAGTCTATGTTAAAAAGCTTAGCATTTTTAGCTTTCAAGCAAATAATTGTCTTCATTGTGCTAGAAGTTGACAATAGCTGCAGGCATGGTTTAGAATTTTTTTTTTTTTAAGGAAAAGTATTTTTTTAAAGGATTTTATTCACATAGGTCATATAAATGAGCTTTCTCTTGAACAGGCAAATTAACTGTTTTAAGATGACTGGTTTGCAGTGAGTGCAAATACTCGTCCATGTTTAATCGTTAAGAGCATTACATTAGTAATTGACTATGACATCTTTCCTAGATCTTCCTACTAATTTTCAAGCTTTCACTAAAAAATAAAAGTCATGCTTGGCTTTCAACTCCAGACTCGGAAAATGCTTGTAAATTAGCACTACAGAGGTATCAGCTTGAGAAATCAATATCTACAGAGTGTTTATTTGTAGAAATGTATATTCTTTAAAAACTAAACAACAACAACAGAAAACCAGCAAACACACAAGCCAAAGAAAACCCCTCTAGGCACTGACTTAGCCCCTGTGTGCTAGAAATTTGTGTGTTTCCCTAGGTTTTATCTGGTTGTTTTTGTGCAGGCTCCTGCTGTGAGGAACAGGAGGATGTGCTCTGGGTGCACACTGGGTGCTGCTGAGATGTTCCCAAATCGGGTTTCAGCTGATCCGTGGGCTGGGGGGAGCAGCAGCATCCCTTGCAGCTGTGCACCTGGGACACAGCGGAGCTCTGCTTCAGCCCATTTAATAAGCTTTAGGATCAAATCCCACAATTTGTATTCAGGCAACACCCCCCATGCAGCTCAGCAGGTTTTCTCTCCTGAGAGAGAGAGGAGTAAAGACCTGGCTCTCTGAGAGCACCAAGAAGAAAACTTGCTTACATTTCTTGCTCTTTTCCCTCCCCTTTTACTGAATGACAATTGCTTGGAATTTTTCTTGACTCCAGCCACCAAAGCCAAATCCAACAGAAAGAAGCGATAGTAAGCAGTCTCAGAGAAAAGAAGTGCTATCAGATTGAAAGCTTGAACAAGCCATTAAAGCAACTGATGTTTTCTCACATTTTTTATCTCCTTCTCATTAATTGCTAGGAATGATTGCAATTGCCATCGCTTTGTGTACCCCAAATTCCCTCATGCAGTCATGCTAGCCCTGATCAAAACCCAATGAATTTCATAGTGGACATAAATCTTTTTACTTCCACATCATGTAATGTCACCAAATCTTCCTGCCCTTATCGTACTGTCAAAATATGTCACCAGGTAAGGAAAGCACATCCAAATATGAGAAGCATTGGTGCTCTCTCCCTTGTTTCTTTTCTTCATACATGATTTATTTCCTGTGGAAATTACAGGTTCTTAACTATTGCATGGCAGGAGCAGCATGCAGTCAAGCAACTAGTGTAGTAGGTCTCCAAAAACAGTTTGTCCCATATTCTGACGTATGTACACTCTGCCAGTGAAAGTATTCACATTCTTGGGACACTGTGGACTTAGGTGGATTATAGATACGTTAAAGACAAACTCAGTCAAGTTCATTATTAGTGCCAATGTGATGATGGTAGAATAGAGCACGGTGCAGGCAGAGTACCTGCGTTAATCCAGACTTTGGAAGCATTTTGAAACCTTCCCTAATGTCTGGTCATTCTGGGTACCTTGCTGGAATTTTCACTCTGAAGAGCTACAAGAGCTGCAGGTGCTGTACACGTTACAGAGTAGACGTGTTTTTATGCTTTATCTGCCACACTGTATTTTAAATATCTTAGCTATTCCATTTTAACATAATGAGATGGGTACCACACATCTATCCAATGTCAACTGATTGCAGAAAGAGCATTCAGCTGAACTTTAATTAGCATGTAACTGATAAGTCCAATTACTCTATAATTATTTGGAAATTACATGAGCTACATATTTTGTGATCATGGCCTTATATAAAACACAAAACTTGTGAGGAAATTTTAGCTATGTAATGAACACTTTAAAAAACTATTCTGGGTGTAATCAGATATCAATTAGTTGGAAAAGGGAAATCTTAAATAAATATGTATTAACAGTGTTAATTGGCAGCAGCCTTCCCATTGAGTCAACCGCAGCATGGAAGCCCATTTCCACCACAGTGTGCAATGTAGCACAGAACATGCAGTCCATACAATGCCTCTTATTGTGTGAAATTTTGTAAGAAATTCAATTATTCCCTTATTCTGGGGGTGGATCTGATACATAATTAATTCTGGCTTGTTTTAAAAGATGCCTACATAATTAGCAATGCATGGAATACATTCTCTCTGGCATATTTTTAAAACCTTAGTAGTTCCCCTGTGAAACTAGCCCTTGCTCTTTAATTAACAGATAACGTATTGCAATATTAAATTTTAGATGTTGCCATTTTGGCAGCATTGAAGTGCTGTTGTTCATTATGGTTGCCATGGAGCGTACTTGATTTAATTTATGATCATGTGTCCTTGTTGATGGAAGAATATCTTGGGGACAGCACCCACAATGTTACTTCAGAATTGCTGGTTTATATTTAAATACGTGCCCTGGAAATCAGAGTAATGTGGGCAGTGGGAATATTTTTACTGCATGTCTCTGGTGTTACGTGGCTATTTCCCAATGAACTGTGGGAGAACTTTCTAATCTTTCTGGTGTCAGAGGGGGGACTTTTGGGAAGGCATTGGAGCCTAGCTTTCAAAACCAGCACAGAAAAAGGTTGTCTTTAGAGAATTAAGGACACAAAGGTTAGGTGCTTTCAGTGGATCATCACCTGGAGTATGACTCTTTTCCCATTAAACTCTGTAGGGATCCTAGCTAGACTGGTCATTCAAGGCAGATGCTAAATTGCCTAAAAAAGAGTTTGTGAATAATCACCACCATGCTTAGAATTGTCCAAATATAAATATAACCTGGACATAAGAGAGCCTAACGTGCCTTTCCTTAAATAAGTTTATATGAAACACACAAAATGCAGAAAAAAAAATCATGGTTGTTGAAGTTTCTCATTACAGTAGAGAAAAAAAAAAAAAGGCTTTCAAAGGCTTTAATTTCCTTCTGCTAGATTCCTCTTAGCCTTTTAATGTGACATATGACTCTTACTGTTTCTGGTCCATCAAAACACTATTAAAATACAATAACAAAAAGATTCTGCATTTATTCATTGCAGAAGGAGGGAAGGGAAAGGTTACAGACCTATTGTTTCTCTCTTTACTCACAGCCAAAGGGTTTTATATTCTCTGGATATATTTGGGTACCAGATGGCAGATTAATTTCAAAGTTGTCAAGCAGATTAACTGAAGTTAAGATCCTAAATCCGTTTGAGGGCCTGATGATCCTGCTTAGCAAAGATGCCAATGATCTCACCCAAAGTGAGAGCAAAGTTGGGCATTTGGTACTCAAGAAAGAACAGGCATATAAGTCCAAATGTTAACGCAGTTTTAGAACTTTGTTCTGAAAGAGAAATGTTAGACTCTTCCAAGACAAAGGAGGAGGCAAAGCGATGTGTCCTCCGCTCAAATATTTTTCTTGATTTTCTGTGACAAAGACTCTGGATCTGGATTCCAGGAATACGAAGTCTCTCCTTCTTTGCCTTCTCTCTCTGAGCTTCCTAGTGAAGAAGATGACTCTTGTTACGTGAGCAGAGGGTGCCAATACCACAGAGTTCCACTCTAAACAAGTTCATTCCACTAAACATGGCAGGAATATAAATAATGAACTATGGAAGTATAGGAAGGATGAAATGATTTGTACACTCAAAGTGCAAAGTGCAAAAGACAAACTGCTTCCATCCATTACCTCCACCACAACTGGCACTGATGAGCTTGTCCAAAATTCATTTGTGACTGAGTGATCACAGCTGTTGAATTGTGGTGAATGCTTGAAGTAGTTTAAAATATTGAGCGGTATCAGTATGGTTATTAGAAATGCCTAGAAAGCGAGATAATTCCAGTTGGCTTTTTGGCTGCCTTTAGTATAGCAGAATCATGTCACGAAGTCAGCTGGTGATGTTAACAATGTTCAGATGCATTGCTGTCCTGCTGTTTGATGCTGGCCTTAATGGAGCAAGACTGTGTGATTGGAAAATGCTGCCTAAATAGTTGTAATACACACTTCTGTTGATAATACTTTATAGCTATGTACAGAGCTGGCAGAAAAGAGGCTACGGGGAACATTAGGTCTACACAGAAAGGGATCCTCTCAATGTTTTATGTGTTGATCTGTTATTCCTGAAGAGATATCACTGTTTTGTGGCATTGGTTATTTTCAGTTATTTTTTTCTATTCTCCAGTAAAATTTCCCAGGATTTTGAAACAGAGTAGAAACAAATCTAAAATATTAGGCCAAAGTAATTTTTTTTTTTATTATTATTTTTTTTTTAGCGGAAATAAGCATAAATATGTTCTAAGTAATCCTTATTTCAGCACAGACTGACAACCCACCCACCCCCACCCCAAAACAAAACAAACCCAAATAAAAACCTATTGGAATGGATTTGTGTTGTAGGAACATTTTGTGGAGTGCATAGATTTGTATATGTTTGTGTGTTTGTGTTCTAGCTCCAAATTCCTTGTGTCTGCTTGGTCTACAAGAAACAAGGCAGGGGCTTGAACAGAGTAATGATGCTTTAAAAAGTTTGTGCCCTTCCCCAAGCCTTCCCTCAGCACTGCGATCTGAGAGGCTGAGCGAGGGACCTTGCTTCACTCACGGCGGTGGGATCTGAGCCGTGGTGTCAGCTCAGCCTGCAGGGCTGGCTCTATTCTGACAAAGTCAAGCTGCCTCAAGGCAATTCAGAAGATACTGCAGAAGCCTGGGGAAGGCACCATTTCTCCCCCTTTTCGTTACTAAGAAGGCAAAGCAGTGAGAGATCTGTGAGCATGGCTTTAATGAGCTGCAAACATGGCACGATGATTCAATATGAGCCAGAAATTAGTCAGGCTGAGTAGCAAAATGACACTTTCTTTTAAAAACACCACAAAAGCATACTGTAATTTTGTATAATTACTGATCAATTGCCATTGATTTATGCTTCTCATTTACCGTGAAAGGACCAACTAGAATTTAGCCTGAGCACCATACAGCAACTGGATATCTTTCTAATAGGATGTACTAAATAATTACGTAAGATGCACCTGGACTTCAGGATCATAGAGACTCTATCATGGGAAATTGTAATGTAAGAGCATGAGTTCTCTAAAACCTCATTACTCCTGAAAAGGACAATGTTTTCTCCAGTGGAGCAAGTTGTGTCCTTTGCTAACACACTGGCTCATATTTACCCTGTTGCAAAGACAAGGGTCCAGATTAGCCCCACCTAGTTCGGGTGCTTAACTGAAGACTCTGCTAAACCCCTAGGTATTGCAGGCTTCTCATTCACTAAAAATAGAGGAGATGTCTTCACGGGTGGTCTATGCATTATGAATGTAAGTCTATATATTCCTGACCGCCAGCACAGGCGCTGACGTTTCTAGTCAAATTTCTTGCTGCTTTTATGACTGGTAGCTGAATCAACACTAGCTGATCTATATTTTGTATAATAGTCAGGGATGTGCTGCAGGGACTTAGGCTGGGGCTCCTGTCCAGCTGTTGGCACCTGGCTCTGTGGGCTCCGTCGCTGAGCTCCAGCTGTAGCAGGACTGTGGGGCTGTACAGGGAGAATACCCATTCGCTGGCCAAAATAAAAGCTCTGCCTGGCACTGTTGTGGTCAAACGTGTCTATCGATAAGGATATGAGTAATACATTCGGAGCCTGACCTTTTAGTATTGTTGTGGAATAATTTAAATCAATATTGCTGTGTGACAAATTATAATTTCTGTCATCTGACACAATGTTCTGGGGGGAAAATTGCCTCTCTGAAGAACATAAGATGTGAAATGGAAACAGCAAAAGCTTAACTTTCCTTTCTGCTTGCTCCCTTGACTGTGAAAGGAGACCAAAACCTTAAGATGACAGTGTGATTTTTGAAACACCACCTGTATTTTCAAGTGCCACCAGGCTGTGTGTGTCTGGATATGTATGAGCAGCAGAGGTCTGTGTGTGTCACTGCTCTCATACAGTATGTGAAGAAAATGCTTGCATGCTCTTTTCCTCCTTTCCAGCTGAGATAGTGGAGTTTTTAATTCATTATGAGGGCAGAATTTAAATAAAATGAAAAAGCCAGCAATTCCACAGTACATGCTATTGATTTATGGTTTCCTTTTTGAGCAGAAAATGGCAGGCTACAGAGCAGAGAAGTAGTAGGAAACAAGGCAAAAGGATAAAAAAGGGTTAAAGAGATAGGAGAAGAAAAAAGGTTACAAGGAGCACCTATAGAAGAGGGAGAGACACTATAGGGAATGGGGCTTGCGGGAAAAGGGTATATCCAAGAACGCTTGGGGAAAAATGTGTGTGAGTAGGGGAACAAAAGGAAAGGAAACATCAATCTAAGGCAAAGGTAGGCAAGTCAAAGAAGATATCAGGTCAAAAAAGAGGTAGAGAACAGGAGCTGAACCACTTTTTTTCTCAGTGGTGAAATTTTGAACCTATCTCTGTTTCCCTAGGCTGTTTGTCACACCGGGCTGGTGTGCTCCGACACTGCTGGTAGAAGCTGCTCTTGCTCAGCATCAGCCAGCTGCACTGGGCTGCTCAGCCGGACCAGTTGTGGGTCCGACCAGCTTTCCTGGCGAGTGTTTCTGGTAAGTCTTTTCCAGGACGTGGAAAGTTAAATCTCTAAGTGCCATCAAAGAAACAAAGTGAGTAGCCAGGAATACTGCATGGTAAATGCATAGCTAGTTAGGTCAAAGAGACTAATTAATTAAATGTCCTGAAAGTTTAAAGCAGCAGCCTACAACATGTATTTAGACCTGTAGTCCAGGGTCGCATCTTTGGAAAAACAGCACTTCTGGGATATTTTTGCTAAAACATGACAGAGGGACAGGGTTAAGACAAATGAACTTTCTTTCAAAGCGTATCGGAAGTTAGAGAGGCGGGGAATGATTCATCATTCAGAATTCTCAGAATAGATTTGCTAAATTTACAAATTCCATGTTAACTCCGATTCTCCTCTCTGGCAACAGCTGTTTACTTTGTTCTGCTTTACTCCTTGGCTTCATAATTTTCGCATCAAAATGTACCTGTTTGTCTGCTGTGAGATCCTGAATTGGTTTGGAAGTTGATGGCAGGAAGGGGATTTGTCAGTACAGTGGTGAAGCAAAGCAAGAGAATATTTTCTGTTTTGTTTAATTTTCCACTGGCCATTTTCTGTAATTATATAGCAAAGACTGTAGGCATATTTCTGGAAAGAACAAAGTTTTGGTGATTGCTGGATATTTGGGAAAGCAAACTTGCATTTCTTTGAGAAGCCAGTTCTTTGTCCTCTTTCAAACACAAAGCCACAGAGCACTGCGACCTCGTTGGTCAACCAAGCAAAACAAATAGAATTTGAAGTAATTCTTGCCACAATGTGCCTGGGAATATACTAACAACTGCGAACTATTTGCAAAGAATTACTTCAGTTAATTAAACAGACAAAGATGAAACTAATCAGATAAATTATTCCTTTTGTCCAAGTCTAATAAAAAATATCAGTGACAGGTTTCTTTTTCCTGTTGCTCTGCTGATACCTTCACTGGTGAGTCTTGCCTCTTCGAGTAAGCAAAGCAAACCATAAAATGTAGCATTTTCACAGTATTTTTATTCTGGTTTGATTTGGAATTTGGAGTAATACCTCCTGTCTTGAACTTCTGCATTTTTGAAGGAATAAGAATTAACTAGTGTCAAGTGATTGGAGATGTAGTAACCAGAAGAATGAGAAGAACTGGAGCTGCCCATCCTCTAGAGAAGGGGGGATGCAGCACAAAGATTACAAAAGTAAAAAAGGTGGAGGAGGATGAGCTGTTTTGTAAATTTGCTTGGACTAGGATGAAATACCATGGAATAAAATAACACTGAGAAGTTCTAAAAAAAAAAAAAATAATCTAACTGGCAGGTTAATTAAATCTGGAGTGGATCATCTGTAGTCTCCACCCTTGGAGTTTTTTAAGAACAGCCTAGGCATGACTTTAAGTCTAATATACTCCACCCTGGGATGTGGGGGACAGGTAACACAACCTTTATCCATGTTACTGTCATGACTGTGGTTAAGGTACAAGTGGGTGAGAAAGCAAGAATTTAAACTGTGAGAATGTTCATTTTATCTGTAATATCTAAGGACTGGAAGTCATTTGAGCATCATCTATTTAAAACTGGTATAAATGAAACTGGGGTGTTTGGGGTTTTGGGAGGAGGAAGAGGTACCTGCACTGCTTTGTATGCATGCTTCGAATACAGCTTTCCCTGTTTTAGCAGGGTTACATACTGGTATCCATAAGCCAAGTTAGCTGTCTCAAAATGCCCCTGCATTAATGCATCTCACCTTTAATGAGAAAAACAGGCAGAGATGAAGTATGTTCATTCCTGTACAAGGAACTGCAATAACCTGTGAGCTGGAAAACAAAACCACAAGGTTTTGGGTGGTGGGATCTGCCATGCTTTCCTCACTATGGGTTACAGGCTACTTCATCAGTGGCTTTAAGAGGTCTCTCACCTCCATGCATCAAGTGCTTCTGAGGTACCACCAGCTTCAAGTGAATTTTCCCTTCTGCACTATCCTTCTCATTTGGCAGTGCCCACCTTGACATTTTTGATTACTTTGAGGAACTGCTCCCTTACCTAGGAGCCTCTTTTGTTACAGATGCACATATGATTTCTCAGAAAAATCTCCAGTGTGTGCCAGGCTGTCTCAGGAACCGTTCTTGCTTAGGCTGCAAGATAGTGACACAAAGCTGAATGGTACCATAATGTCCCCAAGACAAGTTTTTGAGACACCATGTTGTCACAACCAGAACTAACTCCAGAGACCATTATATGCATTTATTATACAGTACTAAAGTATGAAAGACTCAATAAAAGTTTATTTGATATAAAATTAACACTCCTTTCTTCCTCTTCACTGTGCTGATTACGTTAGAACAGAACAATGAGGCAGCTGCAGTGGAACAGTATCAGAGAAATTTCTGTCAGCATTTACTATAGGCAAAATTATAAGGCTAGGTTTTCTCAGCCAGTTCAGTGAGCCAACTGGCTGCACATGTTGCAAATGTTTTTTTATATTATCATGAACTGCAAAAAGAATACATTGAAATTTTCCTCCTTTTTGAAAAGTAAGAGAATGGTGCAAACACAGGAAAAATTACCATATTCAGCTCTTGCATTGTGCTGCTTCTGCACAGCTTTCCAGGGCTCTGATCCAGCAAAGCCCTTCAGTGCTTGTACAACTTTAAGCACCTACACAGTCCCTTTGAAGTCACCGTGAGTCTCTTTTTAAAAAAAAAGTGGAGTTAGACACATCTCACTTAGTTTGATTTGAATGTCCAAATTTTCCAAAGCAAAATACTGTGTTTTACAATTAAGCCAATTAATGTGATTTTAGTATATAGGGAAAACTGAGCAGGAATTATTACCTTTGAAAAGCAGTCAATGCAAATCAGTCACAAGGAATATGCTTTTTTGACTTTTTTTATAGTAGAATAAAACTTCTCTAGACTGGGTTACTTTTTCAGGGCCCTTTAGTGTAATTTCTTTAGAAGTTTTTTGGATCTATTCCTACTAAATTTTATACACTTCTGTTCCATGAGAGTGAAAAATAATATTTCAAATGACAAGTCTATTGAAACCATCATTTTTTTTATCATAAGGATTACTTTTTTACAAAAATTCTGCAATCTATTTTTCCCCTCTATGATGGAGTTGGAATAAGACTAGTAATTTGGTAAGGTATATTTGCATAGAAATATGCTGCCTAAGAACCCATTTATTACACCAGTTATAACTCTAAGCAGATATGAAATGGCCCAAAGGTAAAGCAGAGTTGATGGCAGAATAAAAAATATGCATGAAACTTTCTTTAGGTTTAAATCTGTTGACTGTTGATTATTTTAATTTAATATGTCTCCAGATTACTTTTTTGGGTTTTTTTCCCCTGGAAGTTTACCTCTAGCTCACAGGTATTGAAATAAAAAAGTGGGTGCTCTGATGAACATTTGGTTTAATTTAACTGTAGCCTTTCTGTTCCTTGCTGAAATACAACTTCAGGGGTTTTTTTATGGGTGATTTTGTTTCTCTGTTTTCCAATGACTCAGAAGGGATATTTCTACAACAAAAGCAATCATGCATTGTAGGTAGCTACTGCAATTTTTCTTCCTTCACGATAGTGGACATGTACTATTTTCCTTGCATTCAGATTCAGTGAACATGATGTCAGAAGAACAGTTCTATTCCCAGTTCTGGGTTTTTTTTTTTCTGTTTTATCCTTATTGCTTCCTGACTTACAGCTGAGAAATCTAATTCACTATGAATTTTATTCAAGGTATGGAAAACGGAAACTGAGCCAGGGTTTAATAAGAGAGAGCAGCAAAGGGTACTTTTGTTCACGCTCACAGACCCTGCTTCTGCCCTGCTAAGGTGCATTGAAAAGCATGTGTGTTCTCAGCTGGCTTGCTCTGCTTGTGCTTTCTAGGCAAACATGACTTTTCCTGGAGTGCAGACAGGAGGTATCTTGTAAGAAAAAAAAAACCAAACACAAAACCCACAAAAAACAAAAGTAAGATTTTTGAGATGCTTTTTCCTCTTCTGATGTAATATATTTTCTCCTTTATGACCTAGTCAAACTTTGAGACATGGTTCTAAGTGCTAAAGCCAGTTTGATGCTGAATCTGTGCATATTACAGCTCCTAGGCAAGTCAGATACTGCATGTCTTCAGTAAAGTCATGTTATCCTTACTGTTCTGCAGAGTCACCAGGCTATAAAATCCAACTTTGGAGATGCAAATGAAGCTGAAATGTCATATGTTATGACAAGGGTTAATTGGGCAATAATTACTTTTCTGGTCTCTTACTCTCTGTTTATGGCAAGTGAAAACCAAAAAGAAGCCAAAATAGCTTATGTTTCTATACTGCAGACAATCATGACTATCACATGGGTTGTTATAACCATTATAGACTTGTGGCATTTTTCAGCTGGAATAGTTTAATGTTATTTTTTTATTACTGACTAGTGTTTGCTGCTTTAAAAATTAGCCCTGTAATTGTAAATATCTTTTTCTCCCTTGTATTATGGCCATAAAAATAGGGTAATATTTTTCTCCCACTGCTTTTGTTTGGTTTTCTGAATTCTTCCATATTGATTTGTCTCAGTGCTCTTTGAAATTGATTACATTTGTTTCTTTAGAAATGAGGCTTCTGGAATTTTGCATTATATTTACCGTTCAAGAAAAAAATGACAACAAAGAAATGGGTTTCTTTTAGAAATTAAACAAAAACCTCATTCAGTTGAGAGTTAATTTAATCAAAGTATTTAATCTTCCCCTCCTCCCTATCCTGAAGCAAGAAGTTATGGCACTTCTTTATTTTAAGATCTCCTTGCCATGTTTATTCTGAGTCATTCTCAGTTTACTGGCAGAAATGATTTTTTTATTCTGTTAGGCCTGCTGAGATTATCCTGCTCCGTGTGCTACAAGGAACTTGCCCTTCTTCTGGTTTGAGCATCATCAACAGACTGATCTAAAGGTCTTGTTACAGTATATTCACTTAAATTTAGTACTGCTTGTCACATGAATTCCTGTTTGTTTTTGCATGACCAGAAGAAATGGCGGGGGAGATGGCAGTTACAAAGAGGGGAAGATGGTAACTGATTTTGTGGCAAGTTCACGTGATGCTGGATTAGATCCAGAGGATTTTGCTCATCCCCTGACCTGGCCACCCCAGGAGTGGTGAGCCCACTCCCTGTACCCAGCCTGCAGATGGTTTTAAAGCAATGTCACTGCTAGCTAGCAAGCAAATGGTTGCAGTACTCTCAAAACCATCAAGCTACAATAAGGTCTTTTACCATCTCATGCCAGCACATTCTTCATGCAGTCCCTCTGCTGCCTTTTCTTCATCTCTCCTCTTGCTTCTTCCTCATCTACTCTCTTCACTGGCTCTCAACCCCTTATCAGAACCAGCCACAGCTGCACCTTATCTACATCGACCAACCCGCTGCCCCTGAAGCCAGCCCACAGCTGTATGTTATCAATGCTAATTGATCCAGCTTCACTTTTCTACAGCAAACCTCTTCCTACCATCTTGGTAGCAGGACGAGGCTCCACAGGTCACACTCGGCAAAGCTACAGCTGGGAAGCTCTGTCCGTGTTTGTGGCACTCTGCCTGCTGAAAAGCTTAACGCTGCGGATGCTGGGGCTGTCGGGCTGGCACCCTGCCCGTGGCTGGGGCGAGCTCTGTGTGCTTTGATCAGGACAAGGAAGAATAAACTGCCCAGGCTCGGTGCTCTGCGTGGCTGGTGGGAGACTCTCTGAAGTGGAACAACCTCTGCTGTCTGCAGAGGAAACGGGTAAAGCTTGGTATTGTCGGTTATCTAATGTCAGCCTAGTGCCTTTTTGGAGAGGGACAGACCCATCCTCGTTTCACTTGTGAGCTGTAGCATACTGCAGACAAGCAGGTGCCCGGCTCTAGCCACAAGAGGCAAGGCAGCTGCAGCCCAGCTGTGTGCGAACCTTTCACCAGTATAGGGACTGGGATGTAGTTATTTGTTGTCCAACCTAGAACCTCAGTTGAAAATGTCTCCTTAGGGCTTTTCTGCTTAGGTTCTGTGTCTGGGGCAGATGCAGTAGCAGAGGGCACGTAGAAAGGCCATGCTTTGTGTGGATGTCACGTTTTGATCCAGAAAAGCTAGTTACCATCCAGATGTAACCATGCAAATACACCCAGCAGCCCTGACTTCCAACCACTTCTTCTCTTGTTCTAAATCTTCATCTTTACATACATGTGGCAGTGAACACTGAAGTCATTAAAGTTAACCTCAGGTTCTGGAAATCCCCGAGGGCTGGACACGTTTATTTCCTAACTATTGATGTCCCACCTTGGGGCAAGCCTGGACCCATGCCAGCAGGTTTTGTCTCTCATCTGGCACTCCCTGACTTGCACCAGGCCAGGGTGCTGACAAATGCAGGGCACGATGAGGAGCTTTAAATAGAGAAACAGTTCTGTAGCTACACATTACAGTTCAATTTAGCTTCCAAATCACTGCTATGGGAAAAGATCAGATAAAATATGTTTCATGGAAAGGTTCTGCAGCTTCATATCATATGCCGTGATTTTTTTCCCCCAGTATAACCATATTAGGCCCTTTAAATACTGTGAGAGGGAGTGGGGAGAGGTGGGAGTGAGAGAAAGAAGAAAGAAACACTTGCTCCCTGTGTTGGCTGTGTGTTTAGAGACCCGAAGGTTGAAATGGAAACTAGATCACCCCTCAATGTAAAATGTATATTATAGTGGAATTCAGAAATTCCATGAAAGAAAAAAGACCACAAGTCAGGCTGTTCTTTCTCTTTCTCCCACTTTCTGACATGTTTTATAGCTATTATTGAATAGAATCTGTGTCACAACAGATTAATCTCTTGACTGATGCTCCCTAAAGTAGGAAAAAGCCTCAGGCTCTATGTGAGTGCCATCAACAAGGTGTTACAACAACCCGCTCATGGGTGGATGCCAAGAGAGGATCAGAAACAGGGGCTGCTTTGGAAGCACTTTGTGCCAGAGGGCACCTTTCCAGGGAATCACTGAAAGAAACGAGGCCCAAGATGAGAGACTGCTTCTGTGTGGTGTGGGCAGTCTCAGAGGGCTCAGCCACCCCTTTGCAACGGGACGGAGGTAAGGGAGCCAAGGGAGAGAAGATGCAACAAGCATCATCACGGTGAAAGGGTGCCAGTTGGCACGTCTTGGTATCTCGGTTTGGAGAGCTGTGAATAAAGCGTCTACTGTGCAGGTCAGCAAGACAGCAAAGGCCAGAGCTGAATGGAGACAGGTGGATCTGCTTGTGTCAGAGACTGACAGCACGTGGTCAACTAGGCAAGGGTCGTCAGTCAATTCTTGTTGAATTTCCATGTGCTGGACTGCATTTCAGCTAGGGATGGGATCCAGAACTAGTTTTAAACACCCTGAAACATCTTAACCTTTTCTCTCTGCTCCATTGCTTAGGCTCAGACTCCAGTTACAGACTCAGGGCATTGGGGGAAATACCACAGACCCTGTCAACTAGTCACAGCTGCTGAAGGCTGCTTGTCATTTATGATGGGCATATTCACTTCACAGTTCTTGCGACTCCCACTGTGGCCTGTTTCAGATAATAAAAGCCAAAAGTACCTGTTAAAGGAAACAATCTGTCTATAGGGATTTGGAATATTAAAAAAATGGAGGCAACCTCTTAATTTCAAGCAATTGAATTACTTCGGCCAGTGCTTCAGTGTCTTTTAAAATCTGTATTAACAAATATAAACAAGTCACCAGGGAATTTTTTTCAGTGCAGTGTAATTGACAGAAGAGTCCAGAAAGCATGTCCTCTCAAACCATTACTATTTCAAGATTTAAGTCCTTAATGACAGCATATATGTCAAGCCTGTATATTACTTAGACAGCTATAATAGTTCTGATGTTCCAATGAAAACATGCTCTGAACAGAAGTCACTGCACTCTTCACTACATACTTAATCAGATTTTCAGTCAATATATTGTGAGCAAGATTTTAAAACTCCATAAACTACTGTTTATAGCAAATTATAATGTTTGACAGGGTGAAAACACACTCCTCTTTAAGTCACTGTCTTCAAATGAACTACACCTTCAGAATATCCTGATGAATTAGGCAAAATTTTATAAATGCTGTTTTGTAGGTGAGGAGATGTGGTTGCAGCCAGTGTAAATGGCTTTCTCAAGGTTGTGGCAGATTTCCTGCTATTTACTCCTCTCCCTGGATCTAGGTCACGGTAACATAATCATACTACACTGCCTTTTCCCCACTGCAACTTGATGATAGTGGGAATGCTGCTGGTGGAACCTCCTACTTTGTCTTCAAGTGGGAGCCAGAGGTAGGCTTAGCCTCAGCCTTTGTGCCTCCTGTAAAAGGGAGAGGATCACTGGAGTAACCTTAGAGTAAATCACTCCACTGTAGCATTCATGAAACAAGAGTCCATTAGTAGAGACAAAAACAGCTTTAAACATGTTTGCTTCTAAAGTTTCTTTTTGCATCTCCTTGCTGTGCTGTGGCAAAACCCACTAGCTCCAGTGAGGCTGGTGGCCCCATTTCTGAGGGATACAGCACTGGGAGTGTGTTGGTGAGTGGTTTGATCCACATCCTCACTTAGCACCCACCAGTGTGGATCCCCTTAGCATGCAACACATCTACAACCTGCCTGTCCCACTCATTTGATCTTGTGGTAGCAGTATGGTTTGTACCCCTGTGTGAAGTCAATGCTCCAGAAAATCTTCCTTCAAGGTTGTTTCTCTCTCTTAGATGCTTATCAAAGTATGTACTTAAACAGGTCCCTCAGCACCATCATGTGAGGGATTTCAATAGTTTCATTGGGGAAGAAGAAATTACAAAGACAGCAAAGTGAATTTTACATTCCCGATCCTTAAGTAGCTTTACTGAGGGAGAATGAAAGGGGCTGTGCATTCTTCTCATTTACCTTCCCTCTCCAAAATAATCTCTGTCTTCATTTATCTTAAATGCTTCTGGTTAATCTCTCTCATCTCACACACTCTGAAACATCTCTCTTGTAAGAAACACCGCTTCCTGCATCCCTCCATCTGATTTCCTTTTGGAAATCATCCAGTCTCAAATTAATCTTCTGGATAGAAAGCTGGCCCTTCCTGACTGGCTTGATGGGTGACTCATGTCTATGCTTCTGCCTCTTCCCCAGATATGGCAGCCTGAGTCACTGTCCTCCATCACATCCCTCGCTCACTCTTCCTTCCCTCCCCCAGAAAGAAATTCTCCGCCGATGTGTGCATGAAATGCCTGAGCTGCGAGACAGTGCCAGCGCGCCGGGGTGACCTGCAGGCTCCCCGTGCCCCTTGCGCCATGCCCTTTGTCTCCATCGCTCTGCTGCTGCGCTCAGGCTGTCTCTCTCCACATCTTCTGGGACAGGGCTGGCGTGCTGATGGGTTACAGAGTAAGTCCCGTTTCAGTGTTCAGCTCTTCGATCACTTCTGGACATTATCATCGGAGCTAATCATCTAGTTAATGAAACTGTCTCAAATATATACCAGTATTGGGCTTTGGCTCCGACTTTTTATTTACATTTCTGACCAGCCCCAATTCTTCATTTAGCAATATATTAAAATGTACGGATGGATCCAAATAGCTCTTCATTTCCCAGTAAAATATGATTCTTTGCAAATAGTAACCCAGACGGTCACAGCTGGTTTTCACAGGGCTTGAATTATACATGTGCAAGCTGGAAGTGCTTTGAAGACTCAGGCAGCCAGAACAGACTCAGTGCCTCGCAGAACACTTCTCCACTCACATCCTACCTGCTGGCCCAAAGACGTTCCCTGTGGATGCGGATGGGAAGGCTTCCATCCTTCAGCTGAGCCGCGCTGGCCTCGTGCAGAGCTCAGCCAATGAAACCTGCTACTGTGGGAGCACTGCTCACCACCAACTCATGGATACCGTACGCTCAGAGGACTTGTCTGACATTCAAATATTCAAATACACATATTAGAGGAAACATTAGTCTTCAGCAAGCAGAAAGCAACTACATTAGTTAGATAAATTATTCATTGTAAATAATTTGTTCAGCTCCAACACCCAGCAACAAAAGGGTTTATTTTTCATTCCTGCTGTGCAGTTAGGATTATTCTATCAACACTAATGGGGATACCCAGAACAATCACATTAATGTTGAGCTTTTTGCTTACCTACATGTTTTTTAGAAATGGGTA
>JAVJGJ010000061.1:57869481-57879680 GCA_035590215.1 Microhierax caerulescens | reverse complement strand
TAATGTAAAAGTGTGGATATATTGGTGGATATATTCCAGCTCAGGGAGCTGTGTCAAGAAATCTCTACTGGGCACGCACAGTGGCACACATTCCAGTAAGAATGTGTTTCACAGTTCAGCAAGTATTAGAAATGGCATTTTTTAGTTATAGTATCTTCATGTAAGTGACAACTTTAGCTATGTTATGAGCTCCCTTCTCTATTCCCCTAGTTAAAAACATAATATAGTGTAAGAACTAGGTGAGACTGAATATCCAACTAGTCAAGTACACTGTGCAGCTGCAAGGCAGCCTGCTCAGAAAAGAGTAGAAAAGCAAGGCAAGCACATAGCATGCTTCTCCCAGCTTCCAGAAATTTATAGCTTGGGTTCATAAGTCGTGAGTGTGTCTTTCTGCTTAGTAACACTCTAATGTGTGTGTTCGTGTGTCTGCGTGAGTGTGTGAATTCAGCTATGGCTTTTGTTAATTCCTCCCTTTCTTGTTCTTTAGATTTACAAATGTCTTCTCTTCTTACCAAAAGAACAGATTCTTTGTTCATCCACTTCAACACGTCACTGCTCTGATTTTCCCTTCCAGCCTTGTCCGGTGTGCTTGCAGAACTCCCAAGAAATGAAATGTATAGCTCCTTGCTGTCTGGTCTATGTCAGAGTGTTTGAAAAAGAATTTATGATTTACAGGAGAATATGTAACAAATTCCTAGGCCAAATAACTTACCTTTATTGGTTTTATCTTTGTTGATATCTCATATCTCAGCAGTCTTTCTGTGTCTCCAGACAGAAAAGTATTTTATCTTATAAATCAATAATTAAGTTTTTGATGAAACCTTTTGCATTCTATATTCCTCTGATGCCATTACCTTCTCCCTTCTCTTGTTCTCCCTCTTATTTTTGTAATCTCAGTGTTACTGTTCTTCTGGAAGCCCCATCCCAAAGGTAGGCATGACTTCAGAAGACTTCTGGATGACTTCAGAAAATATGTTAATAAATAATACTATATTTAGGCTGTGTAAACAGAGCTGAACTTCAGTCTGTTCTTTCCTCTTTGCACCCTCCCGACTAGACAAGCAGAGAAGAAAAGCCTGTACGCTCAGCCACCTCAGGCTAGCCCTTCCCAACTGAAAGCTTTGCTCTAAAGGTTACTCAGAAGGGGAGAGAAGAAAATCTATATTTGTAAATAAACAGCAGGCAAAATAAACAGATAAACATCAGAGGATGTTCATCAAGGGTCAATAGCAGAACAGTTAGCAAGAGGGAGACACAACTTCTTATGCACTAAAATATCCCCATGGTACCTATAAATAATTTGTCTGTGACAAGAAGAATGAACAAATGCTGGGGATTAAGTGCAAAAGCCCCCAGTGCTCAGTCCCTTTCTGAAGGCCTCCCTCCCTTCTTTCCACCCATGGATGTTCCAGTTGCATTGAAGAGCTGACAGCAATGTTTTGCAGGATTTAATGCGGCCACATATTCAATCATTGAGCTTTCCACTCATTTTGGGAGTCTCAACAAACCAGAAACAATTAATTTACCATCCCAAGTCACCCGAATGTTGAGGCTGAAGAATTAATTTGGGGTGGAATAGCTCCTTTTGGTGATGTGGATAAGGAACACACACGTAGTTCTTGACCGTTAGAGCCAGATACTCAAATAGTGGCTCTAGAGGTGCAGTTAATAGGCTGTAGTTGATCCAGTTAGATTCATGGACAAAGAAAATTCAAGAACTGATGGTGTTGTGTGGTATTTGTTTGAGCTGTGGTTGTACTGGATTCATTAGGGCCAAAACCTGTATCAGTTCAGCTGGGATATGAATCCTGAGAGATAGTTTCAGCCTGGTCCTCTGGTTCGTAGTTGCTATCCAAAAGAAAAGAACCAACCAATTTCTTATTCATTTAACCTCTCCTGCCCCAGCCACTGAATTTAAGCTAGGCTAAAATTTCCCAAGCACTTTAAGCCCCAAAGAATCATAGTATTTACTGAAATCAGCATTTCCTCAAAGACTTTTACATTTCTTGTGTGCTCAGTGATGTCATCCCCTGTGATAACTGCCTTCTCTGGGTCAGCTTTGCTTTATTTTCTATAAAGCAATTGAGATTTATGGTTCCTGTCACTCTTTTTTTATGAGTTTATTTTATAGTATGATTGATCTTACTGCAAACAAAGCTTTTGCTCATATTTCCAGCTTTTTTCATATATATTCTATATTCAAGGAAAATACAGGAAAGGGGCCAGTTTGGAAGCTGTAGCTTTTTAAGAGCTGATAATCTTTTTTAAAGCTTTAAAGTATGGAATACCCCCAAATGGTCTTGTGGCAACCAATTTTTCATTATGTTATGATGCATCTATTCATAGATGCTCATTCAGCTATTATTAGTGCCTACACTGAAGTAATGTCCAGGCATTTGCTTTCTCAATGGAGTAGAAATCATGCAAAAAAAAAACCCAAAACCCAAAACCAACAAATTTGTTCTTTGCACTATTTTAGCCACTTCTGGAGGAAGAAGTGTAACCCAAGAAACAAGGTCACAACTTGGTTTCTCCATGGGAATGGCAAACACATGATACTTTTGAAAGTGGGAGAGGAGTAGCACGTTAGGATTTTGATTGCATAAATACTTTCTGTTCCCAGTTTGGTCTGGTTAAGTGTAGTGGTAGTGGCTGGTACTTCAAGACCTGGAAAGTTAATATTTAGTACTCAAGCTTTTTTGTCAAAACATTGCAAAACAGCAAATTCCCTACTGTTCCACTTTCCAAAAGAGAGGACAACCAATGTTGTCTTCGTTTAAGCCACATTTTCTGAGTAGCTATTAGTTTATGTTTTAAGGCTGCAGAAGACATATGATCCTATGATTCTATGAAAGGAGGGAATCTTTGCCCTGAAGAATTGAAAAGAAAATAGATATGAGAAAGGAGGTCAGAAGGGCAAGCAGTGTTAGCTCTACTTCATAGACAGGAAATGGAGAGCAAGGGATGAGTGTTGTTGTTAAAGCTTTCCAGAAAAAAATGATGATGCCAACTGTGCGTCAATGTAACAGTCTCTATCACCAGAGACAGCAAGAGAAAGATGAGGATACTAGATTCAGCGAGGGCGTAACCAAAATAACAGAAATAAAGAGGAGCCTTTGGATCAACTCAGAAGAATCTGGTTTTATTTCTAGTGATTTAGTCAGTGACTGGAGCTGAGGATTTTACCTGTCACAGACATCTGGCTCATTTTGTATAGTGATATCCTTTCTGCCTTTCAGCATCCTTAAAAGTGGTGCAACAGAGAGCACTGCTTCCTTATGAATACATGTGGCTCCCAGTGCATATTGTGTCTCAGGACTGTTGCGGTATCCATATGGAATGCTAGCAACAAATTACATGTTCAAATTCATATATTTAATCTGAGGAGCATCTCAAAGCTGAATTTCTGCAAGTCTAGTGGCTCAGTCATTTTCACCCCAAATTTTCCCCAACTGGCTACTCCCAGTATTCTGCTATGCAAACATCTTTGTTGGACCTGTCACTGCCTTTTGTCTTGCAAGTAATTCTCTGTGTGTGGCAGTAGCAGGGTTGAATCATATTTGAATTTTGCTTTCTCATGTGGCTTTTACAACTCTGAGTTCAGACCCTGCCCAGATGGTCTCTCCATGTCGGAATCCATCAGGCATTTTCTTTCCCATCACTCATGAACAGGATCTGGACATCTGGGCACATGGTACTGTCAGGATAAAAGCAAATGCCAAGCACAGAAATCTTTTTCTTCCTTCATTTCTCTTTTTTCTTTTCTCTTTTCTTTTCTCTTTTCTCTTTTTTCTCTTTTTTTCTCTTTTTTCTCTTTTTTTCTCTTTTCTGTTTTCTCTTTTCTCTTCTTTTCTTTTTTCTTTTCTTTTTTCTCTTCTCTTTTCTTTTCTCTATTTTTCTTTTTTTTTTTTTTTTTTTTGACTCCAGGTATTGGTCTCATGTGGTGGTCATGTGGGTGGCTCAGAAGTGACCATACATTGGAAACTTTTATTTAAAATAGCTGGAATCCATTAAAAGCCCCCATTTGTATTCAGGGCATTTCAGCACTGAGTAGCATGAAAGGAAGAGATCAATAATCACATGCAAAACTGAACTTCTTGCTGTGCCAGGCTAACATAAACTAGCTCAGCTCTAATATTGAATCCAGTCCTCCCTGATTTGTCCTTCAGATCTGGCACCCCACCTTCTTCCCTTCCACCTAGCCATCCTCTAGGGCCATTTCCCAGTTAAGCTATGATAACCTTGTTTTACTTCTTTGCTGTTTATTCCCATACATATCTTCCTCCTCCTTGATCTGTTGTGTAGGCATTACTACTAAAGGGCCTCGTGTTCACATAGTTATCATTGCATAGCCTTTATTTTAATGCTGCTCTCACTTATCACCGGCCCTACAAACTCCTTCCACTCCTTCTGTAACAGGTTTATAGCAGCAGGAAGGATGCACTGTTTGAACAGCAAACCTGTATCGTGATGGAAAAGGTGGTAGGGGATCTGTGGTGACAGTGTCATGAGCTGACAGTATGCCAATAGCAGGTGTTGTTTCCTAAAAGAAAATGGTAAAAATGGTAACTAGGAGGGGCTCCTTATTTTTTTTTTTGTTCAGTGTTTTCACAGCTCTCTACATAAGCTTTATCATCATTAACTCAGATCCCACTCCTATTCTGTTCTGCCTTCTACCTATCCCCAGGCTTTAACATCACTACCAAGGTTGTCTCAAAATATTTAAAGTGTGTTTCAGGTTTTTTAATTGTTGTTTTAAACCCAATTAAATTTATCCCCAAATTAGCTCTTGGCATTACTGATTTCTCTTCCAGCAACAAAACAATAAGCAATGGGACCCACTATTCCTTAATGCTCCGAGATGGGAGAAGTAGAGGAGGCAGGTATGTAGCCAAAACTCAAGAGTTGCACCAAGGGGATACGTTGTGGGAGGATGGAGGGAGAGAGAAAAACTGAGTGTGGAATCAATGCCAAGAAACTATGAGAGCAGCAAAAGCACCAAGTGGCCCAAGTGAGATGCCCTTCTGTGTGACCGTGTGCCAAGGCAGGGAGAAGGAGCGCAAGGATGTGTTGATGTTTGATTCACTGCTGGGTTTGTGTCATGCTGAATTTGGCAGTCACACAGTTTCTACTGTGTATCACAAAACTCCTGCAGTGAGAAACCACATAAAAGAAATTATGGAGGGGAAAAACATTGGCACAAGAATTTCAGGCTGTCAGTCCCTGAAATGAAATCTTGCTTTAGGTATACTATCAAATCCCTCTAGTCTACTCTTACTTTCACCTTATTTATGGCCGTGTCTCATTTTCCACTGCTTCCAATTGCACAGACATAAAAAAGGCTTTGAATGCTGCCATATGAACAAGAGAAGTTCTGTTTTTGCAGCATATCATGCTTAAATGGCTCTTGCTTTACGCACATGTGACTTTTGTAAGTCAAGCTTAGGCCAAAAGATACTACGGAGTATTAAAAATTGGAGCAAGATCTTTGTGGATCCAGGTTTATCTCATCGCTGGAGTGTCAAGGGTTTGAGATACTCAATTTTGTTGATTATTTTGTCGGTCTGAATATGTAGAATCTGAAACAATAATTTGGAGGTTTGAACCACCTGACTCCTATGTGCAGAGGCACCCAGAGTGAAAGACTGAATGACAGCTTTCGTAACTGTTTCGCTGTTCTCAGAAAGAACCACACAGCTACGCAGGCTCTTCAGTCTCTTTCTGAAAGCAGGCTGGCTAGGGGATGCAGGGAATAACTGGGACACAGCCTGAAAATTTGTGAAGCATCTAGAGAGGAACTGTCTCCCCTTTCTGTGGAACAAAGGTCCTCCATGATTTTCAGCACAGACCAAACCCTGGAGAAGTTAGCAAAGAACTGAGCAATTTTTCCTGCACTGTTTGCTTTTCCCCTTTCACTTGTAGAGTTTTGAGTTGGCTCAAAGTGCAGGAACTAAAATGCTGGTATGGGAGAAGAGCTGTAATGCAGTTCGAAGTTTAAACATCAAGATATTTTTGAAACAACAGAAGGGGGGAGGGGGTGATGTTCTACTGAGCTTTGTAAACTAGGTTTTATCTTCTAGCAAAAAAGTAAATGGAATCCACACCCAGGCTTCCCTTGGCCTGAGCACTGATCCTTGAATTTTATTCATGTCATGTTTTTCAGAAATCTTCAAATCTGACATTGCAAATTAATCCACAAGAGGCAGAAAACTTGGGCACTTCAGGTATTTTCAAGATTGATAATAATATTAGGAGGTAGCCAGGATTTCCTGCTGTTTTCGTCACTGTCTTGAACATCCAAGGGCAGAGAATTGAATTTTGCAAGTAATTAACAGTGTTCTACAGTGAAATTTCCATCAGTTAAAATAAGGCTTTTATTTTTTTGTAGTGAAATGGGAAATCTGCTTGCTCTGAGCAAACTGAACATATGTTTATCCCATGTGAAAATCTGCCATTAGCGCCCACAAGCTTCCAGTTTACACAACGTCTATTTTCTTCTGCAGTGGGTAATGAAAGAATTGTCAGTGCCACCCAGACTTCTGTAGTCTCACAGACCGTTATTTTGTGGACCTGGGAGCAAAGGCCACAGCATCCATTTTTGTTGACACATTCTTAATATTGTGCACAAAAGATAAGCTTATATATATAAGCTTATATATATATATGTGTGTATATATATATATATATATATATAATGTATGTATATTTGAAAATTAATTTTAAACCATCTTCAAAAAGTAAAAAATAGTATGGAAGGAGAGAGCCTCCTTAATTAATTTTTTTGTTTGGCCTGTTCATTGAATATTACATGATAAGAAGATGAAAATCTGTTGGATTTTGTAGCAAAGTTTTGGCCAGTGTTGTTAATTGTTTTCTTTGGTTTTAATGAAACAAATTGCTTTGGGCTGAAGCTAAATCTCTCGTGAGCCACACAAGTGAAGATTAACTTCTTGTCCTTCCTCTTTTGTGAAGCCATAAGAAAAGTGTCACTTTTCTCCTTCACTGTTTCTTCCCCCCTTAAAATGTTGTACACAGCCCTGCTCAGCATCCTTCTCATTTCAGAGCTACAGGCACGCAGCTGCTTCCCAGCTTTGTTTGCCTGTGCCAATGCAAGGGGCCAGGGCGTTCCCACTGTGTTTGAAGCAAGATTGCTCTCAAGCTTCACTCACCAAGTAGAAAATCCTTTGTCATTTCAGTAACAGTAGACAGCAGCTGAGCATTTGATGAGTTGACGTTAGGAACTGGTAGCAGTGCAACAGGCTGATGCCACTGTAGTGCAGCCTGTGAAGTCTTCTCACATACCAGCATTTGCTTTTTTAAAGCTCCTTCCTGCACAATAGCGGAGAGTCCTTCAGGCTTTTGCTCAGTAGTCCATTGTAAGCTAACCAAAAAAAAAAAAAAAAAAAAGGAATGGGAAGCTCTGCAGCAGAATTGCTAAGAGTCTCACAGACAGGGCTGCATTCAGGCAGCTGCCAGGGGGGTTAAAGACAGTATTGCTTACAAGGAAACTTCCATGAAGTGATCAGATGGGGATCAGTGAACAACCTGTGACATCCAAGAGAGCACTGCTAAAATCCCACTATTCTTGTTATGCCTAATACTTGGGAGGTGATGACCCAGTGCTGCTCTCATACTGACTTTGTTGGTTTTTTTAAGAGGAAAAGATGCTCTAAGAAATCAGACTTCTTTAGGCATGTTTACAGTGATGAGTCCTATGATTTTATCACAATTAATGTATATTAATGCATCGATCTCTAGAACTGGAATATGATGTTAGACAAGTAGATTTAACATAAAGCAAGGGGAGAGCATTTCTAACCCTTGTGAATTTGAAAGACTTAAAATCCAGGAACACAATCTAGAAATCAAAAAATTATAGGTTTTATTATTAAAAAACCAAAAATTATAGTAGGTTCTGAGGGCAAGCTGAGGATGCTTCTCCCAGAGCAAGCTAAAACTGAGTAGAACCAATGTCCGGGGAAAAATCAAAGAAAATTAACCAAATTACTTCAGACTCAGGTGAATAGTTGGGTTTGAAATATGGCTGCAATTTCTAGTACATTGTGCATGTTATTGCATGTAACTCAGCAATGTTTCTAGCACAAAGATTTTCAAATTGACAGAAAAAGGTAACTGCAAGGAAAGGATTTGAAAAAAACCATTGGATTTGTGGTATTATTTTTTTTTCCAAGTTACTGATTTTTATCTTAAAACCTTGGCTATTCTTTTTAGAGAGGCGTGTTCAGAAGTAAGGGCAATCCCTCAGCTAGTATTTTGCATTTTGCCTACCTGCTAATTATGTGAAAGGATCTTCAGAGAACCTGATAGACACATCCATAATACCTGCTTGATAGCATTTCAGCAGAGCCTCGTCCCTCTTTTCGTCACACACGCACATACACAATGGCTCCGTAGTGTATTGACAGCTGTGTTAGAGATGTGTCAGAGAAGGAGGATATTCCAGGCTTCCATGTTGCCACCCTCCTGGTGAGTAATTCAGGCAGTTTGGATCCTCCTGATGGTTATCTCCATCATCCCACCCCTTCGTTCTCAGCAGCACATTCTGTCTCCTTCAGGAGTCACACCAGCCTCTCAGACCTAGGTGGTACATGATGTTAGATTAATTGGCTAAAAAAACATCCACAGAATGAGGTGGGGAGGAGGAAGGCTTGCTTGTCTGAAGTGTCGTTTTGTCACACTGAAAATCATAGAAATAGGGAAGAGAATCATAGATGCATGGATGTGTTTAGGCTGGAAAAGGGTCCATGTTGTAAATGAAAACAAAACGCTTGCCTGGAAGTGACCGGCAGTAACTTGGAGGGACGGGGGAGGAGAAGAGGGACCAGGGGAGGGAAGGGAGAGAAAGATCCAAAGTCCTGGTTGGTGTGTGATATGTCACCATTGCAGGCAGGGATCTGAGGAGGCCTCCTCAGCTCTCTCTGCTTTACATCGCTGGAGCAGGCAGCTCTCCTCTGCCACTAATAGACTCAGAGCAGAGACCAAATGGGGCCCTGGGAGTGCAGGCTCCTGCAGGGGGGAGCGTGCTGAAAAAATGGAATGAAGGTCAACAGCAGCCTAAGAACTGATCCTGAGCTCCAGCACCAGCCACCCCTCACTTGGTGAACTGGCCTCTGGACAAAGCTCCCCATCGGTACAAGCTGATGACAGTATTTCTTGTAGCAGCGATTGTGTCCTGGCAGTTCCCCTGCTACTTCTCACACTTGGCTGTAGTAGAACCCATACAGAAGTCTCTCCCTGCTTTTGCTCTTCTCTTATGAATAGAATAATAGAACCAGAATCATTTCAGTTGGAAAAGACCCTGAAGATCATCAAGTCCAACTGTTAACCCAGCACTGCCAAGTCCACCACTAAGGCGCATCCCTAAGCACCACATCTACATGTCTTTTACTGCCAGAAGAGCTCTGTTCTCCTTGAAGCTGAGCTGAAGATGTCTAATTCATGCCTCGCAACATCTGTTCGCAGTCACAGGAATTAGTTGATGGGTTCCTTGCTAACTGAGTCCAAACTCCTCAGGAAAGTTGGAATTCATTTGCTGTTTCTCACTAGTGGTTTGGCAGCCCAACATATTCCTGGTTTTGGAGTCTATTCTCCAATACTTTTTTCCTGTTATACCCCTCCTGTCACTGTATTCTCCATGTGCTGGGACCTCCCTTGTGTTGTCAACTTGCTGGTTCCTTATTCCTCTGCTTTTCACCCACACAATTTTCTCTTTAGTGTCTACAAGGAATGTATAGCACTGCTGTTTTAAGTTACTTTTTTGAGTTTTAATTTCTTATATGCTTTACATACACAGAATGATTTTGGTATAAGGACTATTTTGGTTACTGGTTTTCAAGAGGGACTTAAACACCCATGGTAACAAAAGTCTGAGATTCTCCCCATGGGATTTCTGGGCTCTTTTTGCTTCTTGTGGTGCCGAAACTCTTTGAAAATATTTTGTCTCATTCATTGTGATTGACCCTGGCAGACATGAAGTTCCTATGTGATAATTAAGAACATTTTAATATGTAAGCTTATTTTTCTCATAGCCTGCATACCATACATGTAGTGTGTGTGGGAAATATTTTTAAAATCTTCTGAAATGCTACAGATGAAGCAAAATGTCTTCTTTCACTCAACTTTGTTGCTGATTTTGCTTCCTACATAAGGACTACGTGCTGACCTCCTAGGTAATAACA